>JAVANC010000004.1:26118563-27336897 GCA_033319125.1 Parnassius glacialis | reverse complement strand
TGGATGTGATCAAGTGGAATGAGCTGGCAATGAGGTGTCACAGCCTGGAGATGAGATTAGTATTCCATGTGAGGCCAAACCTGCGTCTTGTAAAGTTACAAGTGGTGTGCCCGCATGAAATACTGTTCCGCTCTTCTGAGCACGTCAAGCTTTTTAGAAGCCAATTCTGCCTTCCCTTCCAAGTGACCGCGGAACTGTATATCGTTCCATAAATGGACGCCGAGAATGAAAAAGTCCTGAAATTGAAGGGATACAACAAAGGGGTTTCTTTTTAGCGGTGAACACGCAAACTTATGTCTTCAGAGACCAATCCGAGACTTTATTTAACAAAGATTTGACTTCAGGCACAAGTTTGTTCTGGTACTCGACAACGTGTTCCCGAGAAACATTGGTACGGCCGATGTAAAATACTTCACCTGTGCTGTCATCCGTATACCAATGAATGTTACTGATTTGCAACATATAATTGATATTTACATAAACAGTGGAGGTGTTAGCACGCAGCTTTGTGGAACCCTAGCATAAATGGGCTTTCAGTCGGAGCATGCAAGAAAACGGGAAAGTGATCCAATTGCACAATTTCTTGGGAACCAAATAGGAAGAAAGCTTCGGAAGAAGCACTTTGTGCCAAACTTGATCAAAGGCCTTTGATATGTCAAAACTAACGGCCAAGGTCTTCCTCTTGGTCTCTACTGCATCCATCATCTTGGGGATCAGGTACACGAGAAGATCACCTGCTGGGTGACCGCGGCGAAATCAGTAATGGCGGTTACTAATCAGCTGGTGGACCTCAAGGTACGTAATCAGCTGGCAGTTTATAATGGTTCGCATGATTTTGGAGTACAAGGAGGTAATAGGCCTGTAGCTGAACCTTCGCTATTTTTAGGTATCTGGGGCGCTAAAACTATCTCCATGAGTTCAGGACTACTCCTACGCTTAGTAGGACATGTCTTTAGCACAATATGAAGAACTTCATCAGGTTAACCCGACTTGTTAACGTTCGGGGAGAGGAGTGCTTTGCGCACTGATCTCTCTCACTGCAGAATAGTCAGCAGTGTTTTCTTCCCGTTACCGAAAGTCGAGTTGGAAGCAAAAAGAGAGCCTAACAGATCGGCTTTCTCCTTTGCGGCATCGATCAGTGAGTCGTTCTCCCTGTGCAGAGATGAAAGAGATGGCTGACAGAAGTTCCGTTGGACAGGCTTGGCGAGAGACTAGAATTCTCTACGAGACGAGACTAATATCTCGCCAATTCTGCAGATTTACGCACGAATCAGTGCACTGCTTTGCGTTAGCAATGACTCTTTTGTAGGAGCTTGAAGCGGAACTTATATATATTTCTTTTCATCTTGGTGTTTGCATATTGGGACACCGACGCGTCAGTCCAGGCCAGGTAACACTCCTGCTTATGACAAGATGCAATTTTAAATGAACTATTAATTCATAGCTGGGATCTACCTCCGAGGGGCACTACAGATGATGGAATAAAAAGGTCTATTCCCTGAAGTTTCATATCAGCGACAAATTCAGCAACAACGTTGGAATCATCCGGCGAGAAACAACTTTGAAATACTTCAAAATATCAAATATTTTTCTTCGAATGACACGAATTATAATCTTTAGAAACATTTTGTATGGGTAAGGAGTCTTGCAAAGTTAAACAAAATTATGTTATCATCAAAATAAAAGTTAATTACATTAACTAATCCTTGATATATTATCTTCTGACGAGGTACTTGGGACTAATACCTGCATGAATTAAAGATAGGTCTATTAATTTCGAAAAACGCAGGCCCTTTCGTGTGAAATGTGAGTAACTCAAACATTAGCACACAACTAAAGAATATTATGTAATACTTAAATGAAAATAATTACCGCTTCTCTAGACCAAGCGGCGAGTCATTGGGACGCGCGGCGGTCACACACTTATACACCAAGCGCCAGCTTGTAGCACGGTGATTCAATTTTTTGCTCCTAACGACCACTTCAATATTAAATCACAACCTAGTTACACGACAATACAAGATCAACACGGAAGGCTCAACTGACGTTTTATTAAATAAATATTTCTGGAAGAGATATCTTAACGCCAAAATATATTAGAAAACGGCAGGTCACATTCATCTAAGAGACAAAATTACAAGAAGGAAAAATATCACTAAAGGACATCTTTTTGTTAATCAGACCTGGTAAAAAATATCTAAATGACAAATAGCTAATATTAAGGAAATGTAAAAAGGTAAGAGGTTGCAAAAAAATAAAATTTTTACGTAGGAAAAGATAGCCAAATAGTTTTTAATTTTTCATAAGTTCAGGAAAAGTAACTAAAAACCAAAATAATTTATATCAAAAATAGGATAAACTTACTAAGTAGAAATACGGTAGATTGAAAATTATCCTAAACGCAATATTTTTTTAAATGACAATAATTATCGTCGGTTGCTCGCCGAACTTCAAAAAATCCTCAAATGTTAAAATAACTAAACGACATTAAATTCATCGTAGAAGCACGAAAGTAGAACCAATCGACGCAGAAAAAAAAAGCTGATTCCAATGATATATATATAACTCAATATCAACCAAAGTGTCGCTAATTTAAACGGGCTTAAAAGGGTACTTTTTTTCCTTTCTAGCATCGTATATTATTTCTTAAAAAAATTCTCTAAAGGATTCCTTCGGAACTAGATTATAAATGCTCGTCTGGCAACAAAGATAGTTTTAATGTCAGTCACATTACACCATAGCAAGATTCCATATTATGACATTATGCTATGGAAAAAACTAAAATAAAAAAAATAATCTAGCTGTTTCAACACATGTGTGGCGCGGCGCGTACTCTTTTTACATCATAGAACTAAGTTTACTAGCTAGTTTAGACATATGAAGGTTCCATTGAAACTTTGAGTCAACAGTAATTCTAGTATTCACCTGTTTAACATTAGGTGTGGTGAATTTAATACATTTCGTTTTATTACCGTTTAAGAGCAAATTGTTGACGTTAAACCAGTGTACTATTTTGGTATTACATAATTTACTTCGTCATCTTCGAAAAACCAACGAAGTATCCATCAGCAAATAAAACTATCTGATGGTTATATCCTACCAAGTATGTTAAATCATTGATTAAAACTTAAAAAAGGAAGCGGTCAAGAATTGAGCTCTGAGGATCACCCATAGATACTACCGATCCGGAAAAACTACTCTCATTAATCACAACTGTTTGTTTCCTTTTATTTGAATACTAGCTGTCCCTAACGACTTCAAACGCGTGGAACTTACTACGTTTTCATGGATTTTAATTTTTTGCGCGGAACCCTAATTCTTTTTTATAGATAATAGTATCCTAAGTTACTCCTTATAACATCAATTTTTAACAGTGGTAGAACCACGCGGCAGCTTTTGCTGTCGCACGGATGGGCCGGCTCGAACCGGGGTGGTTCCACGATCTCACAGAATACCAGCGTGAAGTAGAGGTTTACCTCTGCGTTTCGCTTGGCGAGTGCAGGTGGCCGGAGGCCCTTTTTACTGGAAATGAGGCATTCCATCTTAGTCCTCACGGGTAGCAACGCATCTGCATTTTGATTTGTAATAGAGGATAGATGTAGATGTTTATGGTCCGCAGCAACCACTTACCATCAGGTAGACTGTGTGTTCGTATGTCACCCTTATCTTATAAAAAAATCACATATCTGCCAGTGAAAGTCCCGTCAAAATCGGTCCAGCCGTTTCGGAGATTAGCCGGAACAAACAGACAGACAGACAGATAGACAGAATAAGAAGAAAGATAGAACATTTTAATTTTTTTCTTATTAGTACCGTGCCGTTTGCCGTGTAGTGGCGGTTAAGAATATCCACTACCCCAAATCTTCCCGTGGGTGTCGTAAAAGGCGACAAAGGGACACAGGCAGGAGATGGGCAGCAGCATCTTCCTGGTAACGGCAAAATACAATAAAAAACTGCGGTTGCCAACCCGCTCGCCAAGCGTGGCAACTATGGCAATATACCCCCCATAATGAAAGTTACGAAGAGACGGCCCCCAGTCCCCGGCGGCCCCGCTATTCCTGGCTACGGTGGCGACCATGGTAACGGCGGGGCAGGGGGTGCTAAGAATCTCCGGTGGAGGTTTGGTTGCCACCTACAACGACTTGACCTGGCAACATACAACGCACGGACCCTGAGGACTGACGAGAAGATTGTGGAGCTGGAAGAAGAGATAGACAAGTTACGCTGGCATATTATAGGATTATCCGAAGTCCGAAGAGAGGGGGAGGACACGGTAATCCTCGAATCCGGCAACTTGCTCTATTACCGGGAGGGCGACCATCTGTCCCAAGGAGGTGTCGGATTTATCGTCCACAAGTCTCTCGTTAACAACGTTGTAAAGATTGAGAGTGTGTCGAGGAGGGTTGCGTACCTTATACTCAGAATCACCAAACGGTATTCGCTGAAGGTCATACAGGTTTACGCACCAACCACGGCACACCCCGATGAGGAGGTGGAGGAAATGTATGAGGATATCTCTAGAGCCATGCATTCCTCCAAAACCCAATATACGGTGTTAATGGGAGACTTCAATGCAAAACTAGGCACAAGAGAGAACGGTGAGCTGAAAGTGGGAAATTTGGAATAGGGCAACGGAACCCAAGGGGCCAGCAGCTGGCCGACTTCATGGAGAAAGAGGGACTCTTTATGATGAACTCTTTCTTCCAGAAGCGGCCCCACAGGAAGTGGACCTGGTCGAGCCCCGACGGTTCGACAAAAAATGAGATTGACTTCATTATGACGACCAAACGACAACTGTTCAGTGATGTCTCAGTGATCGCGAGGGTGAAAACCGGCAGCGATCACCGAATGGTTAGAGGCACACTGAACCTAAACGTTAAGTTGGAGAGGTCTCGTCTAATGAAGTCAACGCTCCGTCCCCCTCGTGCTCTAATCCAAAGTCCCGAAACCTTTCAGCTCGAGTTACAAAACCGTTTTCAGTGCCTAGAAGACTGCAATGAAGTGGACGATTTGAATGACAAGCTCGTGGAAACTGTCCATGCGGTCGGAGCTAAGTTCTGCAAGACCCGCCGCAGAAGAACACAAAAACTCTCTGATCACACTCTTAATCTCATGGCTGTTAGACGGGAGATGAAGCTACATTCTTCAACAGATTTGGCAGCATACAGGCAACTGAACAGACAGATCTCCAAATGCATGCGGCGGGACTTACGCAACTTCAATACTGCTCGTATTGAAGAAGCGATCAAGCTTAACCAAGGCTCCAAAGTCTTTGCCAGAGATCTGTCTGCCAGAAAGAGCCAACTGTCAAAGCTGAAGACCGAATGTGGCAGCATCGTTTCCGGGGCACCTGAGATTTTGAGTGAGATTGAGAGGTTCTATGGGCAGCTGTACACGTCATCGTTGGAGCCACACGCAAGTGTGAGTAACGATCCAAGAGCGAGTCTTATCCGACATTATTCCGATGATATCCCGGACGTCAGTCTGAGCGAGATTAGAATGGCTCTCCAGCACCTTAAAAACGGCAAGGCCCCAGGCGAGGATGGAATTACAGCGGAGCTTCTGAAAGCGGGTGGAAAACCGGTACTTGAAGTCCTTCAGAAGCTCTTTAATTCCGTCCTACGTGGTGGCATTACACCGGAGGCGTGGAGCAGAAGTGCGGTGGTCTTGTTCTTCAAGAAAGGCGACAACGCTCTCTTGAAGAACTACAGACCGATTTCCCTTCTGAGCCGCGTCTACGTGCTGTTTTCGAGAGTCATTACGAATCGTCTCGCGCGCAGACTTGACGACTTCCAGCCTCCCGAACAAGCCGGTTTCCGAAAAGGCTTTAGCACCATAGACCACATACATACCCTACGGCAAATTGTACAGAAGTCCGAAGAGTACAATTTGCCACTATGTCTGGCGTATGTGGACTATGAGAAAGCCTTTGATTCCGTCGAAATTTGGGCGGTGCTGCAGTCCCTACAGCGGTGCCAAGTTGACTGTCGGTATATCGAAGTGTTGAAGTGCTTGTACAGTAGGGCTACGATGGCTATCCGAGTACAGAACCAGAGTACGAAACCTATCCAATTGCAGAGAGGTGTAAGACAGGGTGATGTTATATCCCCGAAACTCTTCACCGCTGCATTGGAAGACGTTTTCAAGCTTCTGGACTGGAAAGGATACGGTATCAACATCAATGGCGAGTACATCACTCACCTTCGATTTGCCGACGATATAGTCCTTATGGCAGAATCGCTGGAGGACCTAAGCACTATGCTCAATGACCTCAATAGTGTTTCCCAACGGATAGGTCTTAAGATGAACATGGACAAAACAAAGATCATGTTTAATGTCCATGTCACACCTATGCCGGTAGTTGTTGGGAACACTAAGCTCGAAGTTGTTGACGAGTATGTTTACCTGGGACAAATAGTCCGACTAGGCAAGTCCAACTTCGACCGAGAGGTCAATCGACGGATTCAACTCGGCTGGGCAGCGTTCGGGAAGCTACGACACATCTTCTCGTCAGACATACCTCAAAACTTGAAAACGAGACTGTACACCCAGTGCGTGTTGCCAGTGATGACATATGGAACTGAAACGTGGTCCTTCACTGCTAGCCGGATAAGGAAGCTCAAGGTCGCTCAGCGAGCTATGGAGAGGGCTATGCTCGGAGTTTCTCTGCGTGATAAACTCAGAAATGAGGATATCCGCAGTAGAACCAAAGTGACCGACATAGCCCAACGGATTAGTAAGCTGAAGTGGCAATGGGCCGGCCATATAGCTCGAAGAACCGACAACCGATGGGGAAGAAAGGTTCTCGAGTGGCAGCCTCGTACCGGCAAGCGAAGTGTAGGGCGTCCCCCCACTAGATGGAGTGACGACCTGGTAAGATATGCAGGAAGTCGATGGACTTGTGAAGGGCTGTAATGATGATGATGATGATACTTTCATATGCATTTAGTAAAAAGCTGATATTTTATCGTTACAAACAGACACTTCAATTTTATTTATTTGTATAGATGATGTAATAAATTGAAGTATATGTTTTTAACACCATAATGATGAAGCCTCCTGATTAATGTCTCGTAATAAACGCAGTTGAAAGCCTTCGAAAGATTACAAAATATATCTAAAGCACCCTCTGAATTCTCTCATGCACAGAAAATATGTTTAATCAGCTCTAAATCAGTGTTTGTTGTTAAGCGACTCCTTGTAAAACTAAACTGATTTTTTTTTGATAATTGGCTGTACTGAAATAAGTCTAAAATGAGGGCATCCACAACTTTTTCTGCCACCAGGGCGTCGCCACTTAAAAGTGAGGTATAATACTTGACAGATTTCACAGTGGGGAAGTTAATTTGTTCGGAAAATGTAAATATTGACGTTTCTTTGTTTGCAATACGTGTTGGGCCTAAGAACAAAATCAAGGTTGTATGACGAGCAATTATCAGAATAGTCATGAGTTAAGATTTTATATTGGTACGGTCTTTGTGGGAGTAGAAAATTACTACACAGACATTGAGATGGGTCTTTTGAACCGATTTTTGACGTAAAATATTTTAATATTTCTTTAAGAAATAAATAGCAATTTTCCATTAATATTATGTAAAAAAAATATAATGTTTTTTCCCTAATCATTATTAAGTAACATTTAAGGGAAAAAATAGGCTGTTAATAAGAAGTTAAATCCGACTTCAAAAAATTAAAAAGTTTTTTTAAACAGCTTCAAAAGCCGGTGCCAAGAGACATAGACTACAGAAGATTGAAGCTCTCTCTCTCTCTCTCTCTCTCTCTCTTCGGAGCTATCGGAAATATTTATTTCTTTTTGTTTCTTTCAAGGCGGCTTTAACTTTTTATTAAAAGTTTATATTTTATCGTTTTGGGGTGGACTGAGAATTTTTTTCTCCAAATCTCACGGATGTATAATCTATTTGACGGCTCCATGGCGCAGTGGCTTAGCGACGAGTTGCAGCGCTGGGGGCCGCGGGTTCGTATCCCGCACGGAACAAGTATTTATATGGCCTATAAATAATTGTTTCGGGCCTGGATGTTTGTCCTTGTGCAATTTATGTTTGGAAATTGCCTCCACGGTAACATCTTTTATAAATCGACAAAAAATTATTAAAAAATTAACTAATACAAATCTGTGTTACATAATAGTTTTATAATATGGCTGAAAAATAAGCATACAGTCATTGATGCTGTGGCCCATAGAAATTTACATCTATCCTCGTATTTGATTAAGGATCAAAATGCAAATGCTTTGTCACCCCTGAGGACTAAGATGGAATGCCCCGTTTCCAGTAAAAATAGTCTGTGGTTCTCTACACTCACCATACAAAATACTGGAAAAGCTGCTACGCTAGTATTCTGTAAGAGTGTGGTCCTTCCCCGGTCGAGCCGACCAATACGTGTTTCACCCATAATATAGCTGTAGCATGGCTCTACCACGTAAAATAGATATAATTGTATTGTAAAATTCTTTTGATCATCAAATATAAACTCGTAAAAATCAAGAAAATCGCCATTATTTCGCATAATCTAACTAGGTTTAACAGTTCTTATTTTTATGGTGCTATGCGCGCGTTAGAAAATATGAACATATTTCTGTGCATGTTATCAGTACCAGAAAGGCGCCAGCATTCCAATTCAGACATGACAGATCATAACGATCTCTGGTTTGTAGTGTTATGCTACTTACATATCATTTAACACTATTTTTCCATTCTGTTTTGATTTTCTGCATTCATATTTTGCATCACTTTTCACGCTATTAGTTATGCTACTTACATATCATTTTACACTATTTTTCCATTCTGTTTTTGATTTCCTGCATTTATATTTTGCATCACCTTTATTTCCATAGGATCCTGCAACGTTTTTACACAATAACAAATCATGTTCACTTCGTATTTTCACGCTATCAGCACCTTTTAAATCGCTGTCAATGGAGTCTTACCTTTTTCGGTCTTTTATTGAGTTCTTCGTAACTCTGAAATTTCAGGTTTCGTGCGCGCTGCCACGCTATAGTTTTTCCTATATGAATAATATCTCATTTCTTACTTAAATGTAGCTGTTTTTCAATTATATTCCTAAAACCAAAAATTTATATTTTTGACAACCATTATTTATATGGTTGTTATGGTAACTTTTATTCAAATTCGTCACTGGTCTGATGTTCTTATTTCGATATTTCCACATAAATACTCTTTTGCTCTAGGTCATTTACAATAAATTTCCTTTTAATTTAAATCATTTCTCGTTCTCTCTAAAAAGGTATAAAAGCCGAACAATCGGAGAATACAGGGAGTCTCGCTTCAGTTTTCAAACGTGAAGCATCTACTAAAGGCCTTAAGGGCAATGCGGCCCCGGGATCCTGCAAGCCTCCATCTACATTTGAAGTCGTCGGCGTAGTCTACTTCAAGCGCGGGGCCACACTACTCCGGGCGCTACGACTGCTTGCTCCAGGCGCTGAGTGCACCTACTGCCGCGCTACTTTTGGGCGCTGCGACTGCTTGCTCCAAGCGCTGAGCGCACCTACTTCAGGCGCTACGTGCGCCGGCTCCGGACGCTGTGTGTGCCCAGACCAGGCGCTGTGTGCCATCACCGCCAAGAAACTACAAGCTCAGCGTGTGCCTACTTCTACTCCAAGCGCAGCGTGCGTCACTTCGACCTTTAGGCTCCACTACAATACAATATTCTCCTATCTTTACTTTTTTTATCTAATTGTAATTACACGTCATCCATCATCATCATCATATTTCATTTTTTTTATAAAATTGTAAATACCTTTTTAAAAATTTAAATATATTATTTTCTTGTTCTACTTTTGTTGTTTTGTTGTTCTTAGGTTAGGTTCTATTTTTTTTTAATTGCCTCTTCACGACAGGTTTTAGCAACATAATGAGAAATGTGTACCTCATGGCTTGAAGTACTTTTTGAATCAGGTTACCGATGCTCTGGCTGCGGAAACGGAAGACTGTTAAACAATATTTGACTAAGATTTGTAGAAAGTTGGGTTTTGTTGTAATCGATCGTAATAAACTGTGTGGATGAATTGCATTGATGAGTTGTCAGAAATATGGTGCTGTTCATGTCCTGTTTTACTAATCCTCTTTCGCCTCTTAAGACACACACGGAATAAGGTTGGTAGATATTCTTAAACCGCCACTATAAATCAATTGATAGTATATTAGACATTCTTGAAAAATTTTTAGAACTACCTACATTTTTTTAATCAATGAGCTGGCAATAAAACTGGGTTTGTCGAAATGTTTTGGAACAAAGCTTTAGATATTCCTTTCTCTTATTTTTTGGCCCTTAAATATTTATTGAGCTCACAGTTATTACGTGTGACAGCGTCATTCCATTCACATATTATTTCTGGGTAATTTGAAAATCTAACACATAATTGTTAAAATAAAAAAACGATAAATAAAATATTATCGGAAGAGCTAAGTTACTTGTTGTAGGTACATCAGTAGCAAAATTGGTTTATACAATGCATTTAGTTTTCCAACTTGAATTTTATCATTATCACATAGGAATATATGACATATGACTGATAAAATGTAAAAAAATACATTTTATTACAAAAGTAATAGTTGTATAAACTTTACGGCAACGTTATGAACGATCAAATGGGTTATGAACTGACCGATTTACACAGACCGTGCCGCGTTATCAAACTTATATGAAATAAATATTATACTCGCAGCTAGATTACGTAAAATAAAAAAAGATAATATATAAGTTAGATACACAGATATGATACTATCCAAGTTTTCAATATTAGATTATATTTGGGGAAATCTAATTGTCTGTTTTGATAGAAAGGTTTCGTTTTATTTTTATATTTTAGTTTTTTTACACAAATGTTTCCTGCATTAACTTTTGTAAAAATATAACATTATTAAAGTTGTCATATTTGCAATTTAAGTTTAAACTTAAATGAGTTTCCTTAGTATTATGCTTCAATACAAAGTTTGACCATCTCATCATGATTTCATTGCTGAATATAGGTCTCTCCTTTTGGTGGACGCCGTAAAGCACGATTCTGAGTCACCAGCATTCAACAACTTTGAGTATCTCTTATCAGGTCGTCACTCTATATATGGTAGAGTCACGCTGCAGATATATTATGGTCGTAACATGAATGGGTCGGCTCGACCAGGGAAGAACCATGCTCTTACAGAGTACCAACGTTAAATAGCAACTTAATGCGTGTGTTTCGTATGGTGAGTCTAGAGAACCGGAGACCCTTTGTACTAGTAATGAGGTATTCTATCTTAGTCCTCAGGAGTGACAACGCATCCACAATTTGATTTTTAATTGGATTAATTTAGATGTTTATGGGCCACAGCATCCACTTAATAACTACGTCGTCAGCAAATGAAGGTCAGTGGTGTAATCGCCATTGGTGTTGCTACCGTATTCTTTCCAGTCGAGAACCTTAGAAATATTTTGCAATGGTTATGAGTTTCGAGAATATATGTCAACCTGTATTACATCTCTTCGCAGTTGGATAAGTTTTATACTCTGATTCTGTACTACAGACTTCGTAGACCTATTGTACAAAAAGTTATATAACAATCACGTGATATATCCGATCTCGTAAGGAACAATCCCTTGCTTACGGATCGATTAAGGAACGTGCCGATAAATAAATATCTGACGGCAAAATATACGAAACAAACGTATCAAAATATTTCAACTTCACTTTTCATTGTCGTATTCAAAATCAGAATATTTATCTCGTTTTTATAATTTTAATTTGATTTTAAAAGCGATTGTACCTATAAAAATTAAACTACAGGCAAAAACAAATGAAAACTTTATATTTAAACACTGCAAGGTCCTCAATATGCATGATAAAGTCCAATATCAATTGTTAAAAGAACAATTCTTTAATTTAGGTATACAACATATAGTGTAAAACAAAATTCAGACCCGCAAGGTAACTCAAAAAAATTTAATAACAATACCATCCAAAAATAAATATGGTGAGCGCACCAGCGCATACATAATACATCGCTTAAAATTTAATAATACTGGTGTATAATGATAAATACATAATCATTTAAAAATTCTTTAGTCAATGAAAACACGAGTGGAAAATCCTTTAACATTTTCATAATGAACTTGTTTGTAAAGTTAATTTAATAACGTTTTAGTTATCTCGCTTGAGTGCGATACGAGTTGGCTTTGATCATCTCCCTCCCCACGTACGGGTTGTCTTGTCGTGGCTGGAGGCTTAATAGCCATGGCTTGATCCTCCACGGTGAACTAAGTTAAACCCATATGGCTGACCTGAGGTAAAGTGCCAGTTTGAGATGGCTACTCCAGGGGGGGCTTGAGTTAGAGGCAGTGGAGGAAAACACGCCTTGTGTTTTGGTGCGTCTTACTTGAGAAAGAGAACGGGGAGGAGTTGCTAGATCCGGAAAGGGATCACCATGGCTTGGCTGGCGCTGGTGGGCGCACGGTTATCTATGATAGTGTTCTTGTCACCCTGCCAATATGCGGTAAATGTGGAACACCAGGGGGTTTTAGTTTGTTGCGAATCCGGCGTAACCCGTCCTTGCTCCCGCAAGGCAGGTATGCGTAGGCATTTCCCTATGTAAAAAATAGACCATGATAGGCGATTGAGCTTTGCCGTGGTCTTAGTAGCTTGCCGTTAAAATTCATTAGTAGATGATCATCACAAACTGTGGTTTTGTGAACCGACGAGCCAGGCTTGCGGCCCGCCAGCGTTGTATGAAATTGGTCACGTTGTTTTAGCGATAACTGTAAGCTTCGCCAGTGTAAAACCTTTGACTATACATGCCAGCTGGTGCATAGCAAAATAGTGTCATACACTTGAACGTTTGTCTTTTTTTGTCTATCCCCATACTTTTTACAAAATATGTAAATATTTTTTTACCCTTTACAATAACTTAAATACTTACTACGACGTTAACTCTTAGGTTGAGTAGGATAATTAAGTCGTGTTACAATATATAAATAAAAGTACCTAAATGAAATTAATTAAACTAAATTCTATTTTTCTTTAACTATTTACTTTATGCTATAAATTACTTTGAGATGAAGAAAATATTGTCTGAAAATGTTTTAGAAGTGTTGACTTTTACATGGCCCAATGAGCTAAGAGTATCTTAGGTTTGAAAGAATTATCTTTCTCGTTACTAACATTAAGAGTAAAAGCAGTTCTGGTTAACTAAAGCTTCTAAAAATTACGTTTTACTTGTTTTGAACAAACGAAAATTTTTGAACAATGTAAGATAAGTTTTTATTTCGGTTTAAATCACATCGGGTGAAGAAAAATCTACTCTGTGTTCTTTTAGTTCATTTTCGTTTATAAAAAGGAATCTGATAATATTGAGATAAACCTCGTATACACGGACTTACTTTTAATATTTACCTGAATTTTATTTTATCTTACGTTTGCGATATTCATGAGTAACGGTTGAATAAACACTTCCCTTGCTCTATAGAAAACGTGAAGATTTTATCCATCTGACTCTGATAAGTTTGCGGATTATTACTCGAACATTTGGACTACGTTTGCTATTTTATTTTTATTAGAAACGCATGTTGTTGCTTCTTACAAAAGTTGATCGCAGCAGATCCAGTTTAAATATTGATTGTATTGTTTAAGCATTTTAAAAATTTCTCTTAATTAATTAATAGCGTAACGTACTACGAATACAGCGTAGCGCAATTACATTTCATAATCCCTTAATACATGCCGGTCACAATCACAGATGAAGTTTAACGTGATATACGTATACATATAAATACCAAATGAATTATGTACACTACAGTTTAACCCTTTCTCTGTCTCGTGCACTACATATAGGTAATTGCTGTCTTACTGTTGTGTCTGAAAACCGGACAGTGAAAGCAATGGCGTAGCTATGCAGCCAAGGGCCCCAGGGTAAAATGAAAATGGGGCCCTATTTGAACTAAACTAAATACTTTAAAGGTGAAAAACTACTTCATCATTAGCTCACTATCGCACACAGCAGAGCATGATAAAAATAAACTAAGTATGTGTAACGCAGCAGATAATATTTAATCATACTTCCTAATCTACAAATATATATAAAATAAGATATCCTGAGTAACTGACTTATCTATCAACGCACAGCCCCAACCGCTATACGTTAGAATCTGAAAATTGGACAGTAGCTGCCTTATAAAACATAGGCATGCAATAAGAAACGATTTAGGAAAATTCTTGATGAAATAGGGTGTTACAGTTTGTATGAAACTTTTTATTTTATGGGGCGATTGACTTGAAGCTTACGAGTAATAAAGATACTCTGTATATTACGTGGTAGAGCCACGATGCAGCAATTTTATGGCTGTAGCACGCAACTGTCGGCTTGACCGAGGACCATGCTCTCACAGAATTCCAGCGTAAAATAGCAGCTTAATGTTGCTGTGTTCGTATGGTGAGTGTAGAGCACCGAAGAGCCTTTTTAATAAAAACGAGGCGTTCCATTTTAGTCCTCAGGGTTGATAACGCATCTGAATTTTGATGCTTAATCGAGGATAGATGTAAATGTCTATGGGCCACAGTATCCACTTATGGTGGACTGTATGCTCGTTTGTCATTCTTATTAAGTGGCGAAGCTTGCGAAGTCACTTATTGATTTCACGATGTCTGTCCGTCTGTCCATCTGTCCATCTGTCCGTCTGTCCGTCTGTCCCACGATTATCTCGAGAACGGTTTCAAATTTTCAAATTCTGTTTTCAGCAATCGATTACTGATCACCCAGGCATCTGAACCTCCTATTTTGAATTCTTTTTTCCGTTAGAAACCGCTAGAAAGCTGATTGCTTCGCCACTTTGCTATGCTGTTAGCTTTGCTAGGTTTATTCTATTAAAAAAAACGAACTTATTCGAACTTATTTTTTCAAATCGAACAGTGCTTTTTTAAACATAAATTATGACACTAAATATAAATTGAATTGTAAAGCCAAGGGGTGAGTTGCAGGTAATATTATATATGTGAAAGTTTGTTTGCTTATTACGCTTTCACTAAAAAACGACTATATGTATTCGGATGAAATTTAGAGCCACGCTTTCATCCCGTCATCACCGTTTTATCCCAATAACAGGATAACGTGGGATAATTTACGGTGGTGGTCCATACCAGGCGAAAGAAGTCGCGGCCGGAAGCTGTTAAAAATAAACAATGACAAAGTAGATTACAGTTAATCATATTGGTACTTAGACAATAAAGCGAAGAAGGCGATTTTATTTTACCAATGATGTAGGTATATGTTCTAGAGGTGGGAGAAATTTTTGTGATTTCAATTCGAGCCTTTCATTATTTGTTGGTCAGCGGCCAAAAAGTTCAAAGTAGAATTTTTTTATTCATCTAGGATATTATATGTATATTGTATATTTTTTTCGAAAGTCATTATGGAGGCTGAGCTTGGGGGCCCGGGGTACTGCTTCACTTAGCTCCATGGTAGCTACTACCTAAAAAAGGTACTACTAACTGAGTGAAAGTGTTAAAGAGAATTTAACAGTTGGGAAACGAACGCACTTGTGCGGATGTTTCGAAAAATATAATGTTAGAATTACTGATATAGTTATATGAGTTACTAAGTAGAGATGAATTCAAATGACGGCCATGCTTATGTTTCTCTTTTGTTTTTTTAATATGTTTGTTTACCCGAATGAGAATACACTACATAATTAAATTTAGCAATCTATCTAAAGCTTAAAACATCTATAAAAAGAAAGTGTCACGAAAATATTTGGCAGTGCAAGACTTGTAAATGTATTATAAATGTAGCAATAAAAAATGTCCTTCTTCAATATTTATTTTTATCTTATAAGTATGTACAGAACGTAAATAAATTATAATGAATATTATAATATACAAAATTATTTCATTCCCAATTTTGTGACATCTCCTAGCATATTTGCGATGACCGGCAGTATAAATAATAAATACCCACACGGGCGGCGGCATCGCCTGACATCAAAGGCGTTTCACAACTGTTAGCTAATTAAACTTTGGCTATACAAAACAACAGCAACGCAAGAACAGCAACGCAAGCAGCGTTGCTGTTGGTTTGTATAGACACGACTAGTCTTACTGCAGAATACTGTTATTTGCTTCTTATAGCGCGAGGTTTCCAGCGTTTATCGAATCACCACCCCTATAATAGAAAAAAATATCCAACGCTCCTTTGTCTATAAGGGTTATTTTCGATCCAGTAACGTTCCAATAGCAGGCTCCAGAGCCCAATAAGAGCGGAATTCTGACACGACACCTGTGTTGGACTTTATACTGCACAAACGAGTGGAGATTTCGAGTTTTAACCTCACATCTATTTATCATCATCATATACATGACATTTATTTTTACACGTAGTAGAGCCATGCTCCAGTTATTATGTATGTAAACTACCTACACGATACAGAGATAATCCTAGCGTTTAAAAAAAGAAGAAAAAAAATGTCTATGGCCACGGCATTCACCTACATTTGTGTGCTCATATACGTCACACTGTTGTTGCTCTATAAAAAAATTATCTGAATTTAAATAGTCTCGATGTTTCCTTTAAAATATAATACATATTTATGAAATCTATATATTTTATGATCGGATTATGATTTCTATTTATTTATAATTATGTTTTCGCGTCTATAAAATACCTGTTTGATCGAGCGTGAGCAAGAGGTTGCGTCACTAGCGGAGTGTCATATCGATGGTGGCGAGGTGGCATTGAGGTTCGAAAAATTAACCAATCATTTGTACAGTATAAAGTTCAGTTTAGGTGCCTAGCGAGAGAAATTCTGGTTAAGCCATTCTACGTATTAGTAGTGCAAAGTCTGACATAAGTCTGACAGAGGCGACTTCGGTAGGCGAAGTGACCAGTTATGTCAGACATAAGTCTGACAACTGGTTACTTCGCCTACGAGGATCCCAGATGTGGAGTATCATGTACCTCCCCTGTTTGGCCTTCTGCTGACCTCTCATTCGGACGAATATCAGGTCTCCGTCGTTGCCCCTCTTGGCTCTTCGGACTATTCTCTGATCCGGAGTACGGAGCTTCTTACGCTTGGAAACACAAGATCGAAAACAGGTCAGCTGATTGCGACGGGATGCGGTCTTTTTTTGTATCCCACCCTTGGGAGCAGGTTTGCTCCTCGTCGGACGATCCCAAAGTTGTTGCTGATTCTGTATCTGATGTGGTACTTCAGGGAATGGAATCATCATCTGTGGTGCCTATCGGAGGCAGAACTCAGCCATAGTTTGGTGCAAGCAGATGAGCTACTTGGCTTGGGCTGAAGCATCAACGTTTCGGGATGCAAACACCAGCAGTTTAACAGTTAGTTTAACAGTGGTAGAGCCAGGCGGCAGCTATTGCTGTCGCATGGATGGGCTGGCTCGAACCGGGGTGGTATCACGCCCTCACAGAATACCAGCGTTTCGCTTGGTGATTGCAAGTGGCCGGAGGCCCTTTTTACTGGAAATGAGGCATTCCATCCTAGTCCTCACGGGTGAAAACGCATCTGCATTTTGATCTGTAACAGAGGATAGATGTAGATGTCTATAGGCTGCAGCAACCACTTACCATCAGGTGGACTGTGAGCTCGTTTTTCACCCTTATCCTATAAAAAAAGCACTCTAAGAAAAAGAAGTATAATTCTGCCTCTAGGTCCTTCAAAAGTATCATTGCCAAGGCAAAGTTAGAGCACATCGGCAGAATTGGCAAGGCAGTAGTTCGACTTCCTTCTGGAACATGTGCATTCTGGTCTCTCGGCAAGGCTGTCCAAGGGAACTTCTGTCAGCCACTCTGCCATCTCTGCACAGGGAGGACTCACTGGCTTATGCCGCAAAGAAGAAAGCCGACCTGCTAGGGTCTCGGTGCACAAAGCACTCATCTCCCTCGATGTCGAGTAGGCCTGATGGAGTTCCAGCTATTGTGCTGAAGACGAGTGCTCCGGAGTTGGCACCGGTTTTAACGTGTCTTTTCCGATACTCCTATTCCCTAGGCGTAGTCTCGAACTCATGAAAGACAGCTTTGGTGCAACCGATCGCTAAAAAAGCATCCGCTCAGATCCGTCCATCTACAGACCTATCGCTATCACCTACTTATTCTCCAAAATAATGGAAACAATTATTAACTGCCAATTCATGAGGTACCTTAAGGATCACTAGCTAATCAGTGACCGCCAGTACGGTTTCTGTCAGGATCGCTCAGCTGGTGTTCTTCTAGGTTACCTGAGTCATATATGGGTGGAGGCAGTAGAGTCCAAGGGGGAGGCGTTGGTCGTTAGTTTGGACTTAGCGAAAGCCTTCGATCGGGTTTGGCGCAAAGCGCTTCTTTCGAAGCTATCTTAATTTTATCCCTTGACCCTTATAATTAAATCACCAGTTTAGTTTAGTAGTAACTACCATGATGCTCCGATTTGTAGGATCTGTCTACTGACAGTGCATGCTCCGATTACAAACCCATTTACACTGGTTTTCCACAAGGCTTCGTGCTGTATATCAATGATATGTTGCAAACTGGTAACATTGTAACATATACGGATGACAGCACTGGTAGTATTTTAAACAACAGCCGTGCCAATATTTCTCAAAAAAAAACATCGCCGAGTACCGGAACAAACTTGTATCTTTTTTTTTTTTTTTGCGGATGGAAAATCATCAAATGACGCCTTTCGCTCTGGGTGGAGCGGAAGGGAGTGTCAGACTTTTACTGACTAAAAACCATCCGTGTTCCTTCAGTGCCCTTACGTTCCGGAGCCGCGGTATCTCTTTCGAACAGCCCGCAGCCCCGGCAGGCGTCGGCCCTTGCGGGCCCCTTCACGATGCTGACAGCTCTTTGAGGCGCGCGTGGAACAAAACGCGCCGTCGACACGGTCTGTCGTCGTTAGACGGACGGACAGCGAGCTACCCATTGCTCGCCATCCACAGGCCCGCGCCTACGGTGGCCGGGGGCCACGACGTAGCCCCCGACGCCCGGGGCGTCTCCCGCGGCGGCCGGGAAGGAAAGCTGTTGCTCTTTCCTTCTCCCGCTCCGCCACCTCCTTCGCTAGCATCACTGCTTCGCAGAAGGTGGTGACGGCATCCCATTCCGTCTCGCTCCGGACCATGGCTTCGACCAGGGCCGGACGCGAGAGGTCGCCGCCGCCTATCGCCGCTACGAGGACACGGCGGTGCTCCGCCCAAGCAGGGCACACCTCCACGGTGTGCTCCACCGTGTCCTCCGGTCGCTCCTCGCAGTGGGAGCACCCGGGCGTTTCCTCCCGCCCGATTCGGTGCAGGAACCTCCCGAACACACCGTGTCCGGTGAGGACCTGCGTCAGGCGGAAGGTGAGGACGCCGTGGCGTCTCTCAAGCCACTCCTCAAAGAGGGGTCTTATCGCCGCTATAGTGGCGTGCCCAGCACGGGGTTGCGACAGTCGCTCTCTCCATGTCGCCATGAGATCATGCCGGAAGTCTGTCCGCTGCGCGACAACTTGCCGCGGCAGCGGGGTTTCCCCCCGGCATAGTGCCTCCACGCGCCATTCGTGCAGGCGCGCGAGGACTATCGCCTCCAGATCCCATGGCGGCAATCCGGCAAGGAGGCTCGCCGCCTCGCGGGAGATCGTGCGGTAGCCGCGAACCATCTTTACGGCAACCACCCTTTGGGGCGCGTTTAGGTGGTGGACGGCAAGCCGCGCCAAACCACGCGCCCACACCGGGGCCCCGTAAAGGGCCATGGATCTCATGATCCCCGCGTAGAGCCTCCGGCAGGAGGCGTTTGGCCCCCCCAGGTTCGGCAGGAGCCGCCTGAAGGCAGCCCCGGTCCGTTCCAGTTTGGGAGCCAAACGTCGGAAGTGCTCAACGAAGTTCCATCGGCCGTCGAGGACGAGTCCTAGGTACTTCAACGTCGACTCGACGCCGATGGATACCCCTCCTACCATCACTGAGGATCCCGGTGGTGGCCTGTTCCGAGGACCATGGAAGTGCATGGCCTCGGACTTGTGCAGAGCCACCTCGAGACCCAGTTGCCGGATCCTCTCAACGACTATCGCAACCCCGCGTGTCATAGTTTCCGCCGCCGCCTCGTACGACCCCCCTTGTGCCAGTACCAGCGTACCGACCTCCCTACCGGCGTCAGCGTAGTTTGCTACGCTGACGCCGGTAGGGAGGTCGGCGCGCAGCACCCAGTCGTAACCGATGTTCCACAGGGGCGGCCCCAGAACCGAACCCTGTGGGACACCGCACGACATCTCTCGCCGGTTCCACTCACCGTTTCGACCGGGGTAGATGACGGCCCTGTCCGTCAGATAGTCCCCGACTATACGACGGAGATAGGTCGGCACCCGGTGATACCGGAGTGCCTCCCTAATGCAGCTCCAGGGCATGGAGTTGAAGGCGTTGGCGATGTCGAGAGACACCGCCAAGACAACCCCCCCCCTGGCCACTGCATCCCCCGTCGTGAGGGCTCTCACGCGCATGATGGCGTCCACCGTAGAGCGCCTCTTGCGGAAACCAAACTGGTGTTCCGCAAGATCCGGCCCCGTCCCCGCAAGGTGCTCGGCGAGGCGGTTTGCAATTACTCTTTCAAAGAGCTTGCCCACCTCGTCGAGCAGCACCACGGGCCGGTATGCGGACGGAGAGTCCGCAGGGCGCCCCGGCTTCCGAATGAGGACCAGCTTCCCCGTCTTCCAACGAAGCGGGAATTGGCCTCTCTCCAAGCATGCGCTTAGGAGCCCCTCCAGTCGGGGCCCGAGAGCCTCCGAGGCCAGGACCCAGGCTTTGCCAGGCAAGCCATCGGGTCCTGGGGCGGTATTCCTGGCCTTGAGCCTACGTACCGCCACTCTCAGGTCTACCCCGGTCCCTTCCGGGATGTCGTCGTCGTCGTCCTGGTGGTCCGCTTCCGGCACCGCAGGTGGCGGAGCCATAGGCGGGGGCGGATGTTCCCCGCGCTCAGGGAACAGAGCGCTCACCACTTCCTCTACGAGCTGAGGCCGGAGACTCTGCGTCAGCGGGGGGGCCCAGGTGCGGAGTTTATCCCGCACCATCTTGTAAGGGCGCCCCCACGGATCTCTATCGAGAGTCTCCAGCATCTCCTCACGGGCCCGATCCCGGGCCCGCAGGACAGCCTCCCGGAGGGTGGTCTTCGCCGCTCTGTATCCCTCGTACAGCTCCGCCTCAATGGCTGCCGCATTCGGTGGACGAATGCGGAGCCTGCGATGCCTGGCGTACAAGTGCCGCGCGGCGACACACGCCTCGCGCAGAGACGTCAGCTCACGCGACCACCAATACACCTGACGCCGGGCGCATCCTGGCCGGACGCGGGGCATTGCCACGTCACATATCTCGGACATGGCCTCCTGGAACCACCCTGCCTCATCATTGACGTCGGCAGGCCTGTCCGGTGATGACACCCAGGCCTGCACGATCGAGGCTTCCAGGAGGAGCTCCCGGTCCAGCTGCTTCAGCGCCCAACGCGGACCACTCGGGGCCTGTAGGACTGGCGCGCTCGAGGGCTGGGTGGAGACGTCAAACCGGATGTACCGGTGGTCGGAGTAGGTCTCCACCCCCTCCATGACACGCCAGTCAATGGCACGCGGCGACAGAGCGGGGCTAGCGAACGAAATGTCCACCACCGAATCGCCCCGCATCCGCACACACGTGGGGACTGAACCCCGATTTAGGACGACCAGGCCTGTCTCCAGAGCCCAGTCTTCCACCATCCTACCCCGCACATCTGTACGACGAGAACCCCAAGCCAAGTTCTTGGCATTGAAGTCCCCGAGGACAAGTACGGGGAGGGGATAACTTCCGACGACGACTGCTCTCAGCTCTGCAAGAGAGTTGTGAAACTCGGCGAGAGATCGGTTCGGGGAGAAGTACACCCCCACAACGACGAACTCCCCGAACCGTGCTGCTACGCACCCCTGACCCCTCCTGACACCTTCAAGGGTCGGGGTACCGGCGGCGGCTGAAGAAATGATGGCCACTGAGCCGTTAAGGTCCGCCACCCAGTCCTCCCTAGGCCAGACAAAATACGGCTCAGCGACCACAGCGATGTTAATCGACCACTGCGCCATGCTCTGGAGCAACAGATCCTGAGCGCAGGCGCAGTGGTTGATATTCGCCTGGAGGAAGCTTAATGGGGCCGTTATAGGCATTCCATTTCAGCTTCCTCCACGGGGCGCCTCTCTGCGGGCGTCGGTGTCGCGGCGGCGGCGGCAGCGACAGTGACAGCGGCGGCGGCGGCAGTCGCGACTGCGGCGGTGGCCACAGAGGCGGTGGCGGCGGAGGGCCCTCCCCTACCCGCGGCCTTGGCCTTGGCGGGTGGCACGCAGGCCCTGCTTCCGGCCCGGTGATCGGCTGGCTTGCCGGCCGCCGCACATGCATCACAGTGCGGCGTGGCGCAGCAGGTCGCCGATATGTGTCCGGACTGACAGCAGCAGAAGCAAAGGCCACTGCGGTCAACCTCCGAGGCGCATTTCACAGATACGTGGTGCCCCACGAGACAGCGGTAGCACCTCAGAGGTCTGGGCTCCAGCAGCTTAACCTGCGCTGAGACCCAGCCCACCAGAAGCCTTCGGCCCTCCACTATGGTTTTGGCCGCCGTAACAGGGCAGCACACCGTGGCGGCATGCATACCCTGTTGGTCCGGGCGTATGGCGCCTGACCTGACCTGGTCAGTAGTGCACCCCCCGGACCTGGCGACGGCGGCCACCAACTCCTCCTCCGATACCGAGTCGTCCAGACCCATGATGCGCAGGTCTGCGCATCTGACGGGCCTGGACACTCGGGCCTCGTCCGCGTCCAGGGACGCTCTGAGCTTCGCAGCAAGAGCGTCCGCGGTCGCGCCACTGGATTCCCCGGGGATCTCCAGCATACGGGCCCCCGTCTGGGTGACTTTGAGCCGGAGGCCCCCGGTGATCCCGAGCTCCCCGAGATCGACCGCCTCTTTCGCCTTCGCGAGCAGATCGCGGTAGGTAACGCCCTTCTTTTCCGCGTCCGGCTGTAGTGTAATCACTACAGCTGCGGTCTTCGGGGCGCGTAGCCTAGCCGCGATCTTGCGCGCCCTGAACTGACGCTGCCGCTCCTGCTCTTTGGCCTTTTTGGCTGCCTTCTTCCCCTTATTTTTGTCCCCGACCACCTGCCAACCGGCTTCAGCCGCGGGAGGTGTAGGGAGCTGAGGGGGCGGTGGCGGCGGCGGCAGCTGGCTTGCCGCTGGCGCTGGCACATTCGCCGCAGGCACTGGGGCTGGCGCAGCCACCACCTGTGCTGCCGCTTTGCCCTTTTTTGCCTTCGCCTTGCCTCTCTTTCCCGTTGCCGGCTTAGCCGGAGCCGGTTCAGCCGGTACCGGTTTTGCCGGAGCCGGCTTTTCAGGGGGAGGAGGGGCAACTGCAGCCCCGCCCGAAGGCTGGCTGGACGGCCCCGGCCTGGATGCGGCAGCTGTGGCCGCCGCGTACGAGACCGTTGCCGGCCTCGCCGCCGTCTTGTTTGCCCCTAGGGGGGGGCGCAGGACGATGCCCTCCAGCACGGAGAACCGGTGCTGGAAGGCAGCCAGCTCCTGCCGGACAAGGTTCAGAACCTGGTTCTCCACCGGCACGGGCTGGCTTTGGCGCTGCGTCTGGGGCGCCGCGCGAGAGGCAGGCTCACGTAGACTGGCCAGGTCTGCGCGGAGCTTCTCGCTCTCCTTCTGGAGAGTCTCCATGGCGGACGTCAGGCGGGCCACGTCCGCCCGCAGCTCCGCTACCTCGTTTGCATTAGGCTCGGCCCCAACAAAGTTGGCCTCCGCAGCCGCCATGATGGAGGCGGAGGCCGCGGGAATGGCCTTTAACTTTGAGGAGGCCTTTTGCTTGTGGGCCACGACCTTGATCGCGGCCTCCACCTCCTTTACAAATCTGGCCTTACGCTCCACCTCGGAGTCGCCAGTCGCATCCGTCTCTTCGCCTGATACCCGAGCCGTATCGCCCGGGTGGCGCCCCTCCTCGGCATGCTTTGCCGCTTGTTCGGCCCTCTGATTGTCAGAGGGCCCCCTCTCCTTGCCTCTCAGCCCGCCCCGCCTGTTGGTGGGGATTTTTCGGGCCGAAGCCTCCTCTTCACCGGCTGACGACCCCTGGTCGCCATCCCGCCTGGACCGCTTGCGGAAGAAGAACTTACTAGTCTCCGCGGTCCCAGGCTCCACGCGTCGGGAGCTCTCTGAGCCTCCCACGCTGCTCGATGCGGCGTCGGACTCTGTCCCCGCATCGTTCCTCCTCTCCTCTACGTTGCCGTTGCCGGCGGTTTTGGTTTTTTGATTTTCTTTTTCTTTATTTTCCATATTTGTACCCACGAGTATGGGAGTAATTAAAAGTCCACCTTGGCAGTGACCCCTTACCAAGGTAAGCAGATTTAGAGGATTTATTACTCGCCAGGGGGTCTGCAGGTACCCTGGCGAGGAGCGCACTATCGACTGATTTGTTCATAGAACCCCGTCAGCCATCCATCCCCTCGCGGTGCGTCGCCGCTTGAGATTCGGGGTAACTTTTTATAGAGGTTTTCTCCCTCGCGGTCCGGGCGGTTAAGCCAAGACCCTCGGTCCCAATCAAAGCCGCGAGACATGATCCACGACACTTCGATACTGGGATTACGAGACCGGCGGTGACAGCAAAGGATGAATCCTTCACTGTCTGCCCGGAGGCAGGGTAAGTGCACACCGAGCCCGCCCTCACTCCTCTGCTATGCCCTCTGCTGATCAGAGGGTCACGCAGTGGAACGCGCCGTTGGTCCGGGACGGACCCCACCCATGTCAGAATAATTAGCCGCGGCAGTAACCTTCCCCAAGGAGTAAGAATTTCTTCTCATTTCTCGAGGAAGATTACTGCCGCGCCCAGGGTGCACCGGCCCAGTAGCTGCTCTTCCCTCCAGACGTATCGAGAGGGACCCGCAACTACCAAGCACACGTGGAGGACTTCTGACTTCGCACCCCAACAAACTTGTATCTGAAGTCAAGACTTCGTTGAACAAAGTCTCGGACTGGGGGCGACTAAATCTTGTCCAGTTCAATCCCCACAAGACCCAAGTTTTCGCGTTTACCGCTAAAAAGAAACCCTTTGTTGTTCCTCCTCAGTTTCAGGGCATGCCCCTTGTTGCCTCAGCCAGTACCGGAATCCTCGGCGTCGACATATCGAGTGACGTGCAGTTTCGTGGTCACTTGGAAGAGAAGGCCAAATTGGCCTCTAAAAAGCTTGGCATGCTCAGCAGAGCGGGATCACCGGGGATTGCCGGCACACCGCCTCCAATTTTACACGTGTAATACTGTTCCCATCTCAGAGCTGAGGCTCCGCAGTGCCAGCCCCTTCCATTTGATCGCATCCCGCAGAGCGGTTCAAATCGTCGTCGAGCCCTTTCTGATCGGCTCGACTCACTGGCATTGCGAAAATATGTTGCATCTCTTTGCGTATTTTATCTCATCTACCACGGAGAGTGCCCTGAGGAATTGTTCCAGGCGCTCAATTTTACTATCGCACATCGCGACAAACCACGCGACACCATTGATACCACCTGGATGATTGGTGGTCCACCACTGTGAGATTTACAAAAGGTTTTCTTCCTCGCACAACTTCCTTGTGGAATCGTCTGCCAGTAGCAATTTTTCCGGACCGATTTAGGTACCTTCAAGAAAAGAGCGTACTCCTTTTTAAAAGGCCAGCAACGCACCTGCAATTCCCCTGGTACTGCAGTTGTTCGTGGGCGACGGTAGTCACTTACCATCTGGTGAGTCGCATGCTCGTTTGCCCCCTATTCTATATAACAAAAAAAACACGGCGAACAGTGGAACTACATCCATAACTTGCTCGGGGTCAATGTGCGGTCAAGCACAGCGTGATCGAAACGGCAAAACATACTATTTCATTCTTTATTCTTCTAGTCATATTGGCAGGGTTTATGATGTGTGTATAATATTATAGTTACTTGGGGACCGAACTATGCACGGAGCTAGAAAAAAACATTTTTTTTTTGGATAGGTGTGCATTAAACTTATATTTTTAGGTAAAGTAAAACATTACAAATTTTACCCAAATCGTACGTGAGGCAAGTTTACGAGAAACCGATTATGTACATAAAAAAATATACATATTATTATGTTTTCCATTTTAATTAGTTATTATTAATAAAAGTTTAAAATAGTTTTTGAAAGTAATAATACGACGATTTTCTATAAAAAATACGGTAATAAAACATTTTAAAACAAATAATTCTTTATTTTTGTCGATCTGTGGGTTAGAACACAAATTAACAAAAATAAAAACTAAAAAAGGTTTACAACATTTCGAGATTCGAGCCCGCGCGCTCCGTCGTTGTTGACACACTCGTAGCTTTAGGCAAATTATAAGCTACCATAAACTACGAAATCACCAATCATATTGCATGCGCAAATTAAGTTTGATCTCTAATGATTATAATTGATAACTAATAAAAATATATGGATACTTCAACGTTTGCGTTAGATATTCTAACCAAACCGCTTGCCAAGCGTGGCAACTGTGATAAAATCCCCCGAATACATGAGGGAGGCCCATGTTCAGCTATTACATTATTTACATTATTGTGAAAGATATGATTTAATTTATTATGGAATGTTATTACTTTATTCCTATTATATTCATTTTCTTTTTAAAAACGACGAATTTTTATAAAATAATAATTATAGCATATAATTGCGGCGTAAGATAATCACCGATAAAGATAATCATTCCGTGGGTATCGTAAAAGACGACATAGGGAAACTAAAACAAAAGATAGGCGTCAGCATTTTCTTGATAATATATGAAAATGACAAAAACTGAGGTAGTCAACCAGCCTGCCAAGCGTGTCAACTATGACACAATCGCTTATATCCCTTTATAAGGCTATGGGGAAGGGCTTTGTTCAGCAGTGGACTTTTGATAGCCTGTAATAAATTAATGTTCATTAGTTGATCCCGCCCGCACACTATTCGTATAAAGTCACTGTACACGCTAGCCACCCGAAAAGTGCGGCAAACAGCCTGAACAACTGCACAAATCATCAGCAGTGGCTACATCATGTTCATGCGCACTATATATTGCACATGTTATACACGCGCCAGGGGTGTGCCAGTAGGCTGTACCGCGCTTCGTTCTGTGCCTGCTTTTGCTAGGTATATGGCTGTATGGATGAGTCAGGTAGACCAGAAGATGACCACTAATGTACTGGCGGTCAATAATCAGCTGGTGATCCTCAAGGTACCTCATGAGCTGGCAGTTTATAATGGATTCCATTAATTTGGAGAAGAAGAAGGTGATGGCGATAGGCCTGTAGTTGGACGGGTCTGAGCGGTCGTCTTTTTTAGGGATCGGGTGGACCAAAGCTGCCTTCCATGATTTCGGGACTACGCCTTAGGAGTAGGAGTACCGGAAAAGATGCGTTAGAATCGGTGCCAACTCCGGAGTACACGTCTTCAGCACAATGGGAGGGACTCCATCAGGCCCACTCGACTTGCTATCGTCAAGAGAGAAAAGCGCTTTGTGAACCTAGTGCTGTGTAAACTGCACATTTGGCATGGAGCACTCACACCACCGAATGGTCGGCGGTGTGTTCCCCCCTTCATCTAGAGTCGAGTTGGACGCAAAGAGAGAGCTCAACAGATCGGCTTTCTTCTTTGCGGAATGGGCCAGTGAGTCGTCCTTTTTTGCAGGGATGGAAGAGATGGCTGAGAGAAGTTCTCTTGCACAGCCTTGGCAAGAGACCAGAATGCACGGGTTCCCGAAGGAAGGCGAACTACCTTCTGGCCAATTCTGCCGATGTGCTCAGACCTTGCCTTGGCAATGACGCTTTTGAATGACCTGGAGGCGGAATTATACTTCTTTTTAAGAGCGCTGGTGTATACATCCCGAGACGGTGATGCGTCAGCCCAAGCCCTGTAGCACTCTTGCTTATAGCGTGATGCTATTTTACAGAAGCGACCAAACCGTGGCTGGGATCTGCCTCCGATGGGAACCACAGAGGATGGAATAAAAAGTGCCATACCCTGAAGTACCACTTCAGCAACAGAATCAGCAACAACGCTGGGATCTTCCGGCAAGAAGTAAACCCGCTCCCAAGGGTAGGATGCAAAAAAAAAACCGCATCCCGACCCAATCGGCCGACCTATAGTGCCAAAACACGGCGGCAAGCCGCAGATTACAACTGCGATTGAATCGTTAGTGGCACCGTACTCCGGATCAGACAACGGTCCGAAGAGCTCAGAGGGGCATCGACGGAGACCTGATATCCGTCCGGATGAGAGGTCAGCAAAAGGTCCAACAGGGAAGGTACATGATCCTCCACATCTAGGATCCACGTAGGCGAAGTAGTTAGACCATATGCCGAGACAAAGTCATAGACAGATCTACCCGCATGATAGGTTAAACGAGAACCAATCCATTCGGCGTGGTGGGCGTTAAAATCACCGAGTATCACGATCTCTGCGGATGGGACCTGTGTAGCTATTTCTGAGAGTCTGCAGCTATTTGGACGTGGTCGATGAGTCGCTCTGTGTCGGCATTACCGCTATGGGACCTATAGAGGGTACCCGTAGACGCGGGGATGGTCGTCGCTGTCTACGCGCAGCCATAGGATGGACAGGTCCGTACCTTCAAGACTACCGAGGCGTCGGAAACAAATGTGCTCTCCGAAGTATACGCAAACTCTAGCCCGGGGCCCAAAGGAGTGTTCTAATTTGTACCCGGGTAGGAAAGATATGAGGTATCAGCTGGAGTGGACACCTGAGTCTCAGTTAAAAAGAATGAACAGCGTTAAGGTAGGAATAAAGTCCCCTGATGTTGCTAAATTCACAGATAGCGTGACAGGAGTCGCCGTGGTTAAATTGCTCCGCTTGCCCAGAGCAGTATTAGTTGCGAGCGGAATTTTGCCCCTCTCCCCCCCCCCAGAATACGTGGGGCAGTCTGAGCACACATGTGCAGGAGTGGAGTAGTTTGGTCGAGGATGCTCAGCGAGGGATTCTCCAGGGGTTTTGGTACCCTCCTGGGGTAGTCTTTTATTTAATTCTGCTACCATGTTGATAGAGGTGGGGGGGGGGGGTGAATTGGGCCTCTGGCCACCTGCACGCTCCGAGCGCAACGCAGAGGTAAACCTCTACTCCACGGTGGTATTCTCTGAGGTCGTGGTACCACCCCGGTTCGAGCCGGGCCATCCGTGCGACAACAAAAGCTGTCACGTGGCTCTACCACTGTTAAATAAAAATACACTCTTTAGAAACTGTGTATTTTTATTGACCACCTAGCTGGTACCAGGCGCGTAGCTGCCACAGAAGAAATAATTATGGAAGTATTGTTTTAAATTTGTGAGATTTATTTTGTTTAATTAAGGATGATAAAAATATTCATTGAAGTTGAAAGTCGGTACGATACGCGCGCTAAAAGTTGACAAAGTTTTACCGCAGTCTGATGAAAGGTATGGCAGCTCATAAAATACTAAGAAACAAACATTGAAACTTTATATATTAGATTATAGTTCTACGTTTATATACAGCCTGCAAATATTATTAGAAGAATAAAACATAATGTTGTAATAACATATAGTCGTATTCTCTTTGGATTATAAACGTCCTCCAGACCGAATTTCGGTTACGGCGGCCAGCCTCATCGGAAAGTAGCCCATCGGCGCAGGACAGGATTATAGTGCTCAAGTATATGCGCAAGCGCAGGTGCACTCTCTATTACTACACTCTCATAGTCCGATGGAACGATAAACCGACACGACTGGAGAGAGATCAGGCGCAGCACCAACTGCTTTAAGTGCTTTCCGAGGCACAGGCGTGAGTCATCGCCAACTTTCTGACTCCGGACAGCTAATGAGAAATGTTTGACGGAAATCTCAATTACTGATTATTTTTGGCCCGAAACGGGATTCGAATCCGGGACCTCATCAGCAGTCGTGTTTATGACCAATAGACTAACGAGTCTCTTTGGATATGAGTATAATTACGTTATTAGTTCGGCAGGCAGACTTCCTATTGCACACACACCTACGGCTAGAGAAGAATATAAGGTATTTATTTTATCAGACTGTGTTGCGTTTTAAAATTTTACACCAGACCTCGAACTATGCCTCGAGCGAGTTTTTGTAGTGCCTCCGCCGTCCGCCTAGCACAGAACCAACAGAACGCCCAGCTACCACACCGCCATATCGCCGAAAGTTTGTAACACTGTATACGTATCTAAATATTTTTTTTGTAAATATGTACTTGTTTCAATAGGTTTTTTAATTATTTAGTATATTTAGTTTTAGGACAAAATAGTTGTGTAGGTTTTATTGAAAGTAATTTATATGCATATGGAAAATACATTTTTAACAATAATGAAACATATTAACTAATTTCACCGTTTGATAAAGCCCTTCGTTGGTCTTCTAGTCGGAAGCGCTATTGCTAATGGCTGGGTGTAGGGTTCGAGTCCCTTCAAGGTTGTTTTTTTAAATTTATTATTATGAAAGATTTACTTTATAATTTTTGACATTATTATTATTAATTTATTTACGTATATTTGTCAGTTCGTTTGCTATAAATTTATTTTCAAAATATATGGCCGTAAACGGATTTGCTAATCACGAGGTCCCGGGTTTGAACCGTGGTCAGATCAAAATCAATTGTATTTTTACTTTATAATTTTGACACTTTTTTATTTAGTTTAGTTTATTAATCGTTTACTGTAAATGCATTGCTTGGGCATAGTTTTCAAATGTGAAATTAAGTTTATTGTCCGTCCTTGCTTATTAATTTCCTTCCGAAATATAAATATTTGCGAATAAAATTAGTAAGTTAGCGATCAACAGCAGCCCTAACATCCTTCTATGTTCTAAAATTTTAAATAAAACCGTAAATTATAACGTTTAATGGAAATATAATTTCTTCATGAAACGAAAATGTGAAAACGTATATGTGTATTTACACTTTCACCGTCCGGTTTCTAGACACAATAGTAAGATAATATATATGGCGTATATATGTAGTGCACTGGACAGCGAAAGGGCTAAATGAAAATCATCATTGTAGCGCCACGTTGTATGTAGCAAAAACTTTGAACGAAAATTGTGGTTTTAGTTTTTTATTGTGGAAGTACACAAAAAGTAAAGCTGCGTTCTAGTTCAATACCCACATTATTTATGCCCGTGCGTAGTTCCTTATTATATATTTTACTATACATATGTTTATTTCGTTTGCGCATGTTCAAATGTGTACAACTTGGTGTCGTCATTTTTTTTATGTATTTTTTTTAATATAAAACCAAAGTAACAAGCGAACTTATAGTACCATTTAATGGTAAACGGCCACTGCAGTACATAGTCACATACAGTCAGCTTCAAACAAAGAAAGTTACAAATGTGTTTTCACTGTGACTAAGACACAGGCTTCACAGCTTATATAAGTAATTATACAGGATCTCTATACACAACAGGCCGGAACGCGGGAGTGTAAGTACTGCTGTTTATTTCTGTTTATCCCTCTCCAGACGTTTATGAGATAGGTGTTATACTGAACGAGTTTTCCAAAAACATATGAAAGGAAAAATTGGTAACGCAAATATGTTTCGAAAATTAGTAAACCTTGTGTCCTACAAATTTTTTTAACGTACTTGACATACATATTATGTAAGATTCGCCAGCAATATCCAACCGATAAATAAACACTTAAATTATTAAATTAATAATCGAAATTTATTTGATTATTAGATTGAAGTTTGAAGCAAAATTGTAAAATACCTCTAAGGAGAGCTTACGACATTTTTACAATAAATTAATTATTTTTGGTGGAAAATAAAAATCACAAACTTTTTGTTTGTAGTTTTATATTTATGCCCTCAAACAAAAATATTCATTTTATGATACGTACACAGCGCTCTGTATCGAAGTTGATCATAGACTAGAATATACCGGCGTAGTATATTCTAAGTCTATGAAGTTGATGCAGGGCGCAGCACTATTCGTCTCGCAAACATGCACATAAACGTTGTGATTATATTCTCTTTGCATGCACATTGCACTCACACCGGTGCATTTAGTTTGTGGTCTCACCCTACTCACTCTATCGCTAATCTAATGTATACTATATCTATGGACGAGAATTTATTGCACGGAATAAACATATATAGTTAGCGCCATATGCATTTTATTCAATAACTCGAAAAATTTAATTATGTTTTAACTTTAAATTAAAAAATTTTTACAGCACTAGATACTATATACTTAAGTGATGTCATTTGTTACATTTTTTGCTTCATAATATGCTCCACGGCCAGAACAAATCGGTTCACGTTGATAATAAAAGCTATCTTTACGATTTTTATTTTCTATCGAGAAAATTTTATTCTATTATGTTCTTAAGCAATGATGTCCTTCACAATTACGATGCAATATCGATATTAATATTTTTTGTTACTTTGTACTTGATTTAGATATGTATAAATCGGATCTACGATTGGCAATTTGGTACGCACTCTTAAGTTCTAAGGATTTATGCGTTAGAATGTAGTGCACTACATATATGTACTCGTACATGAGCACAGCCATCTTTTTCATAATATATTTATCGGGAAGGTTCTTAGGTTGTTAAATTTGGTTAAAAGAAACACAAGTGTGAAAGTTCCCACGCTTCAGTAGAGTCTAGCCTAAAGGCCTATTTACGTGATGCCATTTTTTGTACATACGCGAGCAATTATTTATTACAATTAAATACGTGCAACAACTGCCATTCAAGAATTGTAAGCACCTGTTTACACACGGATGATTGAATGCGATTATTGAACTCATGTCTTGATAAGAAATAATTGAAGAAATGAGTGGATGAATGGGTTATGTAGAATTTTTAACGTTTGATATTTTTAAGATGTGCATACAAACTGTATAAGACCGTAAAACAGCGTAATTAAAGCTTGTTTTAGAAATTGCATGTGATGAAGGAGATATGTACAAAGAAAAAAATTTAACCACCGTGAATGAAAGTTATATGGGCACTTAGCGTATTCTTTAATTTAAAATTATATTAAAAAATATGTTTTTTGGAGCGGATGAATGAGGTAAATGTGTGCAAACGCATTGTCGCACTGCGTTGTTATGCATGAACGTGTTATGTCCTGCACTTATCTCTTTCATTAATTTGTTCCAATTTATTCATTATATGTTACGATAATGTTAAGAGACTTGTAGAATCTATAATAAACTCTTCTAATTCGGATGATTTAAACGACAACTATTGCCAAAATAGTGTCGTTACTGAACTCAAAAGCTTCCACAAAGCTAAGTGTTTAATTCTATCTCTGAATAACTTTACCTTATTGAAACAGATATTTGGAATTTATTTAAAAAAAGGTCCTAATTTTGTCTAGATCTACATTCAGGAATAGAAATAATGCCTTGTATATTTAGTTTGCTACAACGGGGTATGCAATAAAGTGGTCGATATCTATTTATTCATTTATTTAGACTTACCAACTAAGTACATATGAAAACATTTCAGCTACATTTTGTTATAACACTATATATATAATAAAAATCCTTTTATTTCTCACAAACAAATAGAACCGTTACTAATAGTGAATTGACTTATTACTATTACTACTATAACCTTATGTTTTTTATGTAACCTATGATTATATCTATTTTGTGTGTCTATCTATCTATGATTGTAGTAACTAATTTTTATCTAGATAAGTTTGGTTTGCAAGAACCCCTCCTCTTGTTAAGGCCTCCTCCAAAGAATCCTAATGGTCTCTGTCTTTGGCTATTTGTAACCAATTTGGACCCACTATCTTTGTGATGTCGTCTTGCCATCTCGTATGGGGTCCTGCTCTGTAGCATTTCCCTGTTGGGTCATTCCATGAAGTAATTTTTTGGTCCATCTCTCATCTTGCAATCGCGCTACTCGTACATGCGCCGCCCATTTCCATTTTAGTTTTTGAGCATGAATTAGGGCGTCTGTAGCTTTTGAAATATTTCTTAGTTTTGTGTGTCTATTTTTTGTCTTTTTTGGATATTTCGCATACTGCGTTCCATACCGCGTTGGCAGCTGATGATTTTGTTCTTTACTAGAGCATCTCTAGGTCTGACAGCATAGGTTAAGCATGGTAGGAGACAAGTGTTCATCACTCTAGTTTTTATCTTTACTGACATATCACCTTTAAACATTTCCTTTAAGCTCCAGTATTTATTCCACGATCTATGTATTCTTCGTTATAATTCTAGCTCATTTGTTTTTTCTGTCAAAAGATATTTGTTTCCGAAGGTATATGTAGTTTTTTGTGTAGGTAAGCATCTCGTTGTCGACTGATATTCTTGATTCTGTACGTACGTACGTCATTAGTATTGTTTTTGACAGGTTCATTTCTAAACCGACTTGTTTGCTGGCTTCGTTCAGTGAATGGATCATGAGTTGTAGTTATGTGCCTGTTTCTGACAGCAGAACCAGATCATCGGCAAAGCGGAGGTGACCAAGGTATTTGTCGTCGATATTTAGTCCATACTTTTTCCACTCCAACTTCCTCATTGTAGATTCTAGAACGGAAATAAATAATTGCGGACACAGGGGATCGTCCTGTCTTACCCCTATTATATACATTTTTTACACCCTGCTGTTCCAACGTTTCCCAGATGCTTGAGTGGGACACTGTGTCGAATGCTTTTTTGTAATTTATAAAAGCGATGTAGAGAGCTCTCCTTCTTTCTTGATATTTTCCGATTAGTAGTTCCAAGGTGTGAATGTGATCTATAGTTGAAAAGCCTTTTCTAAATTCCGCTTGCTCAATGGGTTGTTCCGCATCTAATGTAGCGCTTATTCTTTGATTTATTAGCGAAGAGAAGAGTTTGTACAAGCATGGTAATAAGCTTATAGGGCTGTAGTTGCCTATATCGCGTGGGTCTCCTTTTTTATAAATTAATATTATATTTGACTCTTACCATTGAGTAGGGATGTCGGTAGTTTCTAGTATGCGGTTGAACAGGAGAGTCAGAGGTGGAGCTAGTTGAGTGCAGGCTATTTTTATAGCTTCGTTAGTTACGTTGTGTGAGCCTGGGCTTTTATATGATTTCGAACGTTTAATTGCTTCTGCTATTTATTTTACGTCGAACTGTACTCTAGCTTCTTTGCTATAAGGGTCTGAGATGTTCATGTTACATTGTCTAGTGAGTTTTTGTTCATTGGGTTTGTATAGCGTTTTATAAAATTCCGTTGCAAACTTTTATAACGTCGTTACGACTATTATGTGTATTATTTGCCCGATTTAGTCCGTCAATCCATGTTTTGCATGTTTTTAACTCCTTAAATGCTTTTTTGAGCTGCCTGCTTGTACCAGGTGTCTTTCGATGATGTTATATCTATATGTTGTATAGTCTTGTTGTATGAGTTTGCTTATTAGCATATACAGTGCTAAAATAGTACTACTCTATCTGTTATACCGATGAAGTTTTCTATGTTATTCTTGTGTTTTTTTATGTAGTAAAAATCAGACGCCATACTTTTCAGGTATAAGTTCTATGTAGTATAGAATATAATAAAGAGAGAGAGAGAAAGAAGAGTATAATAAAAAGTTTTTTTTGCCTCTCCCAATTCTACTAAGCGTTCGTACGATGACAGAGTTCTTATATTGTAAAAGCTTGGGTGGTGAGATAGATGCAGGGTTTGTTAGCGTGGTTGTGTTTTTCTTTGGAGGGTTGTGGTCGTGATCATCCTCGGCGACCAGCCGTATTGGAAGATGATTGTTTTTGTCATTATAATATTTTCATGTATGAGATCTTCGTGGAAGGGGTGGGTTGGTTGTTATGTATTCTTGTCTTTGTTCTCTTGGTTGTTTGTTATAATGTTAGTATTTTTATTGACTAAGAAGTTCAGCATACCTGGTTTCAGGACTCCATCTGATAAGCTATTTGATCTTCGGATCGATGTCTGTGGTTGAAGTGTTTTGTTCTTTTTGGTGGCATGAATGTTTCTATCATTCTGTGATAGAAGGTATTTTTCAGGTGATGTAGGGAGTGTTCTTTTATTGTTAGGTTTAACTATAATCAATTTATCATATTTTATTCTTACGGTATTGCCTTTCTCTTTATCTAGAATAATTTGTTGTTGTAATTCCTTTCTTTTTTCTAAAATGTACCGTGGATAGTCCTCCTTTATATAGTATTAAGTGTCTTTCAGCGCTGGCTTTGGTTTAAATATGTTTATCTTGAGACCGAGAGTAGTGAAGGTTACTAGTATTGGCCGAGGTTTTTCACATTGTCTTCCAATTCTCTTTATCTCTTGAATTATTTCTTTCTTTATCTCTTTATAGTCTAATCTAATAGAAAGACGCTCCCTTATCTATTTTACGATCTTGTTTTCCAGTTCCCCGTACGACGATTCTTACAACAAGTACAACACTTTAACATTAATGCAATTATATATAAGTTGTGTACGAGTATAAATATGAAGGAAAAGCTTGTGGAAACGTCCAACCCCTTGGAGTCTTAGCTATTGAAGAAGCGATCGAGCAAAACGAAGGCTCCAAAATCTTTACCTGAGATGTGTCTGCCAGAAAAAGTCAACTGTCGAAATTAAAAACCGAATGTGGTAGCATCGTTTCCGGAACACGCGTGTCTTACGTTTCTTTGTGTTGATATGGTTTGATTCCAAATATAATCGTAAATCTGCTTTAGTTTTGCTTCTTGATCGCGTCCATATCTATGCCGAATAAAATGTACAGCAGTGAAGATTTTAGTTCCAGTCTACCTCCTAATCCGACACTAGAAGACGAATCCATGCTGGAAAGTGAAAAAACTTTACAAAAAGCAGAATTAGTGCCTACTTTCAAGATGCAAAATACGGATATAATGACGTAAGTGTAATTAAAGCTATGAATTAGCTTAGACCAACGAATAGGCCAACCAGATTTCGATCCCGAAAAGGATGATACAGATGTACAATCGTGGCGTACGAAGGTGGATATGTGCATTACAGACTGGCCTTTAGAAGAATCAGGGATCAGTTGATAGTTACTACGATCACCAACACAAACAACAGCATACTTTCCGGGCTTAATCTGGCCAAAATTGAAGTTATTTAGGAAAAAAATTGTGAGCACAAAAAGTGCACAAAAGCCACTTTGACCAGTTTACGTACCTACAAAATTAAAGATGGAGAAATCTTGGTAGCTAATGGCAGTCACCCGGAATAAGCGACGCGTGTACATGTGCAATCCTGCGGCGGAAGCACCATCAAGGTCAATATTATATTTACCATTTTGATTCCGGTGCTGAATATTCATTGATCATTCAAGGCTGCGTTTCATTACTATTATATGGTGTTACTTTAAAGGGCATGTCGAGCGCAAATCGTTCTTAGCAACGGTAAGTTTTTTATTGTATTGTAGAAATTGATAATAACACTTTCCAAATTTTATTTCATGTTTGTCTGAAAGATATTAATTAATTTAAGTAGTCAAATTTTAGTAGGGCGTGAAATTTTGCGGCCTGTAGTGGCACGCGCCTTTATTGCCCTGGTGTTACAGTTTTTCATCATCATCATGTGACAAACAAGCACACAGTTCGCCTGACGGTTAGTGGTTGTTGTGGTCCATCGAAATTTTCATCTATCCTCGATTACGAATGAAAATGCAGATGCGATGTCACCTGTAGGGACTTAAATGTAATGCCTCATTTCCAGAGAAAAGGGTCTCCGGTCCTCTGCACCCAACATAAAAAACACAGCAGCATTAAGCTGCTATTTTACGCTGGTATTCTGTGAGAGTCTAGTCTCCCTCCCCGGTCGAGCCGACCCGTTTGTGTCATAACTATAAAATAGCTGCAGCATCGCACTGCTACGCATAAAATATCTATATAGAACATATATAAGAGTATTCACGATTTTATTTCTGTTTATACCGACATTTCTTTGAAACAATTAGCCGAAATTTTAATAAGCTGAAAAAGTACTCTATTTTAAATCCGTTATACGTTGTAAAAGTAAAGTTGCAGCCTATTTACGTCCCACTGCTGGGCACAGGCCTCCTCGCATTTCTGAGAGGGTTTTAGGGCAAGGAATTGTCGCCGCGCTGTCCTAATGCGTGTTGACGAACTTCACATGTCTTCGAAATATTTTTTTTCTTATTTCTCAGACATGCCGGTTTCTTTCATCGTCAATCAGCACTTAAAATTGCAATTAACAATTTCATTGGTGCCGACGGGGATCGAACCCGGGTTGCTCGAGTACTGTGAAGCTTACAGCGAGCGCTAACCATCTGAGCTACCATGGCTGTACTCGCATTAAATCAGGAAAACTATAAATTAGAATAATTGATCCCAATTCGACTGAACTAAATAAAAAAAATCAATTTAAGTAGTTTTGAAGAAAAAAAGTAATATTGTCTAGCTAAATTATAATATGCAGACATGATATTTTTTCTAGTAGTTTTTTCGCCAGCCAAGCTATGTATAATGGTATCGATTATAGGGAATTAAATAATAACACAGTAGACCGTCTTTTCCTGCCCGATATTTTTAATATAATGATTACATAGCGTGCGATTGCTGCTTTGTAACTAGAAACATTCCGTAGAGAAAGTTTTTTTTAAACTTGCAAAAGTGATTCTGTTTGAAGACAGAGGTCGAATGTTTGGGCTATGAACTTAATCCAGTCTGTCCTTGAATTCGCTCGCGTCATAGGCCTATTTTGTATAGGTTCATTTTGTTTGGCAAAGTGCTCGTCCGTTATCGTTAATGGCATGTGCTGATATTGTATGTGAGGTAAGCTTACCAGCTGTTAGTCCGCGTTCCGACGACATGCACCCACTACGTGCATGCCACGCACGACAGCACCCGCGTCTAACTCGCTTTGAAATTTGTTGCATATAATTTGAGTCTTATCTGAAATTGTATAAAATTTGCGGGCGTAAGGCGTAGCGGGGCGGGTACAGAGCGTGTGCGGGGCGAGCGCGGTGCCGGCGCGGAGCGGGAACTAGGCGGGCACGTGGCGTGTGTGGTTTAACGTCGATAAATGCAATTTCAAATTTATTGATTTCCCATAAGACTCAATTTTTTTTAATAATTCTAAATTTAAAATTTATTTTTATTAAAATATACAATACTAAAAACTATAATAATAATTAAAAAAAAAACTAAAACTAGAAACTTAAATATCATATAGTCCTACTCCCCGCGGTATCGTGCCAAGAACGCTGGCTGCGTTTCCCCGCTGAATGGCTATACTTAGCCTTTGAGCAAGCAAAGAACCAGCCCTCTTATCACCAGCAGCAACGACCAGCCGCGGATGGAGTTCCTTTAGGAACTTCACCGCACGTGGACCCCACGGACCGATAGTCTCTACAGCAAATGGCACAAATATGTAGTCATCTCTCAGAGACTCATATTTGCGCCACTTACTCAGTTCAGCTGCCTCTGATGCCGCCCCGGCTCTAAACGAGGTACCCCTGAGATGAGAGACCGCCAGAGTGTCTACGCAAGTAGCATCCCACACTAGGGCTTTACCTCTCTCCCAAGGGACCAATGTCATACCGTCGGGTCTCCTGCCATTGTCTCTAAATATTCCACAAGGCTCTAAAATCGAGGGAACATTTATAGAGACAAGAGCCCTTCGGATGACATCGTTCAAAGAACTGTGTCGTGAAAATCTACCAGCGCTTTTCTTACATGAAAGTCCGTGGAGCCCAAACTTGCCGACGCTGCTACCACAGGGACACTGATGGGGTTGACAAATCGCCGCTCCTAGTCGGATTCCTACGGCAATGCGTAAGCTTTCCGGATCAAGTAATGTGCCGAGATTACTTGTAACCAGTGACTAGATTCCTTAGTCGAAACAGCTAGAAGGCGTGCCTTATCTAGGTCATTCTGGAGATTATGAAACAAATCCTTCTGCACGCCCCGTACCAATGGAATATCCCACTGTTTTTGTTGGTTAACTTCCAGTGGAACATTTTCACCAGGACAGAGCGTTTGCCACGTCTGCCCTGCCTCCGTAGCAAAGCATAGGTCTGCTTTATTATTTAAAATTATATTACATAAGTCACTGACACTATGTACGGAAGCAAGGAAAGCAGGCAATGCAATGTTAGAAAGATTTCTCACACCAATGCCACCAAATTTTATAGGTAAAGTAGCTTGAGTCCAGGCTGTAGTATTTAAAGTTAAATTTAGAATTTTTTCAATAGCTATTTTAAGATTATTATCAATATCTTGTAAAATATCCGAACATTTCCAGACTGGACTCGAGCGGAGTAAGTATGTAAATCTAGGTACAAGAAGACAATATTTTAAAATAGTAAGAGCTATGTGGGGGTTTAATTTATACAATTTATCAACGTGGTTTAAAAACTGATCAAATTTTGTTTTTAAAACAGGTTTAATACTATCGAAAAACAACGGGGCACCTAGCAGGTATAGTGATTCCGTACTGACAGTTTTTATTCCTGGACAAATATGATTAAAATTTTGAATTAAAGTGTCTCTATGAGAAGTAGATAAATTATTGGAAAAAATATTTCACATTTATTGCTATTTGGTTCAAGACCAATATTTTTAAAATTTTGAAAAATATGAGTAAAATCACTGAGGACGTCATCTGCTCTACCTCCCAGTGTACTGTCGTCTAGGTACCAGACATTCAGCTTGGAAAATTATATGCAACACATTTCAAAGCCAGTTAGACGCGGGTGTCGTCGGAAAGCGCCCTTACAGGTGAGGCAGTTCATAACACAGAAAATGCGGTGTCATATGGAAACAAAAATTTGATCGAACAAAAGGTAAAACTCAATAAATTTTTCAAACACAATTTACACATTATGTTAGTGTCTGTGTAACACGACACTCGCTCTTCATGCATTTCACATTACGTAGTACTTACAAGATACGCCGTCATTCATGGATAAAAAATCTGTTTTGATAAATTACGAGAAACTTTTTCCAGTTTCCGTGTCTCATTATTTGATATCTGATACTTAATTGATATTTTCTGACAACATATTGTTGCGCGCCACTATTAATGTCTTGTACATGGTAACACTAGTCACCACTAGCGCCCTCTAGTGTCGGACCTAGGAGAGTCAAGATTCTTCTAGAAATTTCGGGACCGATATGTACTCGAACATTCTAGATGTCGCTACAGTAGAAGATTCTGGAAACTATCTGAGGCCCTATATAAGGCCGGTATAGACCACGACCGAGTCAGTATTGAATTGGCGATACAAGAGAATACTTCGAAGCGAAATAACGGCGAAAAATAAAGTGATCAGTAGTGTAACTGTGTTTTATTATTAGTGTGATTTTAAGTTGTAATTAGTGTTGTGTAATTAAAGTTTCAATTTTGGTAATTCATCGGTAGTTTTTAATTGTCTCGAACCCCAAGCTCGTAACAATATCTTGCCTCTTCGTAATATTTATACTAATAGTAGTAGGTATAGATTAGACAGAAGGTAAAACAGAGGTCAAAAATCAAGTTGGAAAACTAAAAAAGGTTAATTATCTCACAGTACTCTCAGTCCGTTTTAGGCCTGCACTAGAAACAGACTTTGAATAATTAAAAAAAAGTAAAAAAATACAAAAAAAAACTAGTAGCAAAAAGTTAAATAAGCAGTGTCTTTTAGGTTTAGCTTTAAGTTGTTATTTTAAAAAGTCTGTATATCGTGTATTTAATGTGATGTGCTTGCCATTGAAATAGGAAATATCGTGGTTTGGAAGCTTGTTGTGATGAAGAATATCCTTTTTAGTAATTTGCTTTTTGTATTTGTCCGAAGATACTCCATGATGTGTTGCATTCTTCAATTACAACACAACGTTGAAGAATCGTTGTTCTACATGGCCCTGACGATATTGCACTTTTCGAGAGTAACATTAGTTCCAAGTTATTATTCTTGTAAGCTTGGAAACCTTTTTGAAGTTTATCTATTCTAACTGGCAGATTTTCAATATCCAGCAATATTTTTGCCTATATTCTGATGCATATTTCACGGTGCGAGATATTAGAGGCTTCAATTGTCCTATTAATAAATTCAGTCGCTTGCGATACAAAACCACTTAAAGAAACATTACTTCTTCAAGAAGTTATAGCTTTTTGGGTTTTTGCATTTTAGAAACTATATTTTAAAGTCTGTCCGACTTTTATTAGAATTGTTTTAGGTATGTTTCAAATTCTTAGTCTATGCAGAGCAGAAAAAGACTACTTTTAATTTTCATGCAAACTTCTGAAAATATGGCGTTTTGTTTCTTCTGATAAATTTGTATTTCAATACTGCGAACACGACGTATTGGACTTTGTATTGCTACGAAAACAATCCATCTCCAATCATGATCGGAATGAAAGTTTTCAACTCGGATGATGCTTCAGTTTGGACACTAGTTTATTGGCGCCTAAGTTAATAATGTGACAATCACAAATATTTACCCAATTTATGATTTACTTAAAATTATTATAAATAAGTAAATAATTGTAAAGTAAAGAAACTTTTCAATATTATATCACAAACACATCGTTTCTGTCTGTCTGTAAATGATTGCCAGTTTCCCAAACAACTGACGAGCGTGAAGCGTACATGGATTTATATTACATCATACAATTTAAAAGACTAAAACTGCCTTCTTAAAACCTTCTGCTAACCTCTCATCCGGACGGATATCAGGTCTCCGTCGATGCCCCTCTGGGCTCTTCGGACCATTGTCTGATCCGGAGTACGGTGCCACTCACGCTCCAATCGCAGTTGCGATCTGCAGCTTGCCGCCGTGTTTGGCACTATAGGTCAGCTGATTGGGACGGCATGCGGCCTTTTTTTGCATCCTACCCTTGGGGGCGGGCTTGCTTCTCGCCGGAAGATCCCAACGTTGTTGCTGATTCTGTTGCTGTTGTGGTACTTCAGGGTATGGAACTTTTTATTCCATCCTCTGTGGTGCCCATCGGAGGCAGATCCCAGCCATGGTTTGGTCGCTCCTGTAAAAAAGCATCACGATATAAGCAGAAGTGCTACCGGGCCTGGGCTGACGCATCAACGTCTCGGGATGTATACACCAGCGCTCTTAAATAGAAGTATAATTAACACCAGCGCACTTAAAAAGAAGTATAATTCCGCCTCCAGGTCCTTCAAAAGCATCATTGCCAAGGCAAGGTCTGAGCACATCGGCAGAATTGGCGAGAAGCTAGTTCGCCTTCCTTCGGGAACCCGTGCATTCTGGTCTCTCGCCAAGGCTGTCCAAGGGAACTTCTGTCAACCATCTCTTCCATCTCTGCACAGAGAGGGCGACTCACTGGCCCATGCCGCAAAGGAGAAAGCCGATCTGTTGAGCTCTCTTTTTGCGTTCAACTGAACTCTAGATGATGGGGGGAATACACCGCCGACCATCCCGCGATGTAAGTGCTCCATGCCGGATGTGCAATTTACACAGCGCTCGTTTCGTAAAGCACTCTTCTCCCTGGACGTCAGCAAGTCGAGTGGGCCCGATGGTGTCCCTCCCATTTTGCTGAAGACGTGTGCTCCGGAGTTGGTACCGGTTTTAACGCGTCTTTTCCGGTACTCCTACTCCCAAGGCGTAGTCCCGAATTCATGGAAGACAGCTTTGGTACAGCCGATCCCTAAAAAAGGCGACCGCTCAGACCCGTCCAACTACAGGCCTATCGCCATCACCTCCTTGTTCTCCAAAATAATGGAATCCATTATAAACTGCCAGCACATGAGGTACCTTGAGGATCACCAGCTGATTATTGACCGCCAGTACGGTTTTCGTCGCTATCGATCAGCTGGTCATCTTCTGGTCTACTTAACTCATAGATATGCGGAGGCAGTAGAGTCCAAGGGGGAGGCATTGGCCATTAGTTTGGACATGGCGAAGGCCTTTAATCGGGTCTGGCACAAAGCGCTTCTTTTGAAGCTTCCTTCCTATGGGCTTCCCGAGAAATTGTGCAAATGGATCACCAGTTTCCATGCTGATCGGAGCATCAAGGTCGTAGTAGACGGTGCATGCTCTGATTTCAAGCATATCAGCTCTGGTGTTCCACAAGGCTGCGTGCTATCACCAACACTGTTTCTCCTGCATATCAGTGATATGTTGCTAACTGGTAGCATTCATTGCTATGCAGACGACAGCACTGGTGATGCCTTATATATCGGCCGTGCCAATATTTCTCGGGAAAACGTCACTGAGTACCGGGACAAACTTGTGTCTGAAGTCGAGTCTTTGCTTAACAAAGTCTCGGATTGGGACCGACTAAATCTAGTTCAGTTCAATCCTCAGAAGACACAAGTTTGCGCGTTTACCGCTAAAAAGAACCCATTTGTCGTATCTCCTCAGTTTCAAGGCACTCCCCTTGCTGCCTCAGCCAGTATCGGAATCCTTGGTGTTGACATATCGAATAGTGTGCAGTTTCGTGGTCACTTGGAAGGGAAGGCCAAATTGGCCTCTAAAAAGCTTGGCGTGCTCAGCAGAGCGAGACAGTATTTCATGCCGGCACATCTCTTGCAACTTTACAAAGCGCAAGTTCGGCCCCACATGGAATACTGTTCTCATCTCTGGGCCGGGGCACCCCAGTGCCAGCTCCTTCCACTTGACCGCATCCACCGCAGAGCGGTTCGAATCGTCGACGACCGAGTTCTTTCTGATCGGCTCGATACACTGGCACTGCGTAGAGATGTTGCATTTCTTTGCCTATTTTATCGCATCTATCACGGGAAGTGCTCTCAGGAATTGTTCGGACTAATTCCAGCCGCTCCATTTCACAATCGCACATCGTGACAAAACTCGCGTTACTACGATCCATACCATCTGGATGATTGGTGGTCCACCACTGTGCGATTTAGAAGAAGTTTTCTCCCTCGCACAACTTCCTTGTGGAATCAATTACCACCAGCGAATTTTCCGGACCGATACGACTTAGGAACCTTCAAGAAAAGAGCTTACACCTTTCTAAAAGGCCGGCAACGCATCTGCAATTCCTTTGGTGTTGCGGTTGTTCATGAGCGGCGGTAGTCACTTACCATCAGGTGAGCCGCATGCTCGTTTGCCCCCTATTCTATAAAAAAAAATGTTAGAGCTACAGACATCATATCACATTCATGTTAAAATAGGTATCATGGCTTAGTATGGTGTTATTTTTTGAGGACAATCAACTGACAGAGAGACTGTACTCAGGTTGCAAAAACCTAAGCAATTTAAAATCTTACCATCAGGTGCTCGTTTGTCAACCTTATTCTATAAAAAATCAAAAGATACTAATTACATTTTGTATGACGAATAATTATTGACATACTTCCGATAGCGCAATTTAATATATATAGATATAGTTAGTTCAAATCGGATCATAGATAAATCATAGCAGCAACGTTATTGATACAGAATGTTCGGTTGAATATTTACTCACTGTGGCTTCACTTATAGATGGCGAGTGGAATGAGTGCATCTTATCTACCTTTTCTATTTATTCTTAAGGTATGTGCTTTTCTTGTTTGGAATTAAGTTCACCAGTTTTCAAATTAATTACATTCCATGTAGTATGCAGTTTTGTGTTTTTTTTTTGTAGAAGTTTTAATTATCTTTAGCTTTTATACACACTTTCTTATTATTTTATATTCTTTTGATTATTTATTACATTATAATGACATTATTCATTAATAGTAGTTCGTGTAGCTTGTCCCTACTCATTGCATTGTTTTAGTTGCCCATTAGATAAAATTACAGAAAAGTTGCTGCGTCTGACATCTAGGTACATTTTATTAGTGCCGGAAAGATCAAACTCGAGTTATTTGTGGACTGTAAAATTAGTTTTAACGTCGAAATAACAAGCATAGTTTTTACGATTTCAAACCATGTTTGTAGTATACGAATTTGTTACATTCGGTAGAGATTGCATAAAATGAGTTAATAAAATTTCAAACAAAGGGTATGCACGGAAACCATATAAACCTTTTATTTAATATAAACCATCAACAATTGTAGTATTTTTCATTTAAGGACGCATACTCGTTCCAAGCGCTGATTAGCTCAAAACAGTACTTTTCAAACCTGTTAATAACCATCAGCCGCTTATTTACACAAATGTTAATTACTTATAAGTTTAGGAAATTTTATGGTCTATACAGTTATAAGACAGTTTTTTTGTACAGCATTTGTAGATGTTACTTAGAAAACTAAAGGGAGTTTTTCTTAATTTGCATTTTAGCGTCAATTTCAAAGCTAAAATATCTGAAATAGCTCACAATTTTACGAAACTAAAAAATACAATCAATTTGACAAACTCCAAGGAAAATAGTTACTAGAAAATATATTTTGATTTAGGTTGTGTAAATAAGAAATTAAAAATTCAAACAAAGTTAAATTTTTATGAAAATGCAGTGGATAAAATGATTATTTTTACAATTTATGTTACATAATGTAATAAAATACTCGTAATAGCTTAATTAGAAGAACATCTTTTTTAACCCTAACCCTTTAAAATTAAAAATAAAACAGCTTTATTATTTTTATATAAATATTTTAAAAGTACTATAAAACCACAAGAAAACTCCTCGTTTGGATCAATTCTAATTAGACAGCCGCTAGCTCTCGGTAGAAAGTATGGCTGATTAACACAGGGACAGTAACTGGCTCCAAATTCGAGGAAAGTCAGTGCTGACCCGCTACTGGCATAATGTAAATTGATTTGGATTCAGTAACTGTCCCACCAGTGCTGACTTCAATGTTCCTACTTGAATATTTTGAAGTTAGTCCACTCCTCCCGCCACCCGCGCTAGCGGTATTGATCTTGTCTAAACGACCAAGTTAGTGCTTCGTCAGTCGCTGGCGTAGTATTATAGGGTAATATATAGATTAGTAAATGAGGGTAAATGAACGCATTTTTTATATTACTGAAACTACAATACATTTATTTATATAAATTCTGGTATAATTTATATTCCTGAAAATACATTACATAGTCATGGAAACATAAAAAAGCGTTTACGCTTCCATGACTACGTTATGTAGTTCCTTGGGATTTTATCGGACTGAGCATGCTGAGATGCCTGCCTCAAGCAGCAGCTCTTTGGGATTTTATACCCCGAGAGAACTTCGATTCATTCCAGATATGTAGACCCTAAGCAAGTAATCATTACAAACGCCATTAACAGAATAGATGAAGTTGGGCGTGAAAGCAACAATGAAACTAACATTATTTCTCATGCTTTTGACAATTTTTAAAACTATTTTGATTCTATGTGATTTTTCATTTTTTGATTATCCCTAATAAATCTTACCTTAATTTGGAATTTCAATGTTGCATATATTGCCCAGTATACATCTGGCATTAAATGAGTAATAGATGGTTTCGATACACGACAAAAGTGACTGAGGTTCCGAAACGACATTTCCGAAGCCAAAAATATCAGAATTATTTCTAATTTTATTTTGGCAGGTAAAGCATCACTCACGAATGTATATTGATGTTAAATAGAGCTTTTTCGTGCAAATTTGTCGAAATTCTTCGGAATTATTCTCAAAAGCCAGTTTGAATTCCGCAAGATCTTCAAATCTCAATTGATTTGAAAACAAAGCAGAACATCCAGTTTCTTTTCTGTCGTCTATCCATTTTCTTATTCAAAAACGATTCTTTTTACATATCTCTTCTTCTAACATTTCCATCAAATCTTTTAACAACAGATAGGAATATTTTCTCAGCAAATATTTTAATCGTTGTAAATTCTACCGTTTCTGTGAATATTTTTTTGCATACTGACTTCAATAACGTGCGTACATCCTAAAGAAGTTACCACGACTACTGACTGCGTGTAAACAGTGCGAGACAGTCCTCGACGCCAGCTTTGGCGCCTGTTACTGACCGCGTGTAAGTCAGCCCTAATTGTGTTCTGTGGCCGCTAGGATTTCCAGGGAGCGGTCACATCGCCCGGCGCTCTGCCTGACGTTTGCCATGCATAAGAGGATAAGTGCCTTTACATACGTGCCGGTTGCTGGGTAGCCAGTGCCGATTGTCCGGTAACACATTCAGCTTTCACACGAGATGATTTTGTATCCAGTAGCGTCCTCTGTCCGTGGTTGTACCAGGGTGACTGGCTGTCAGTGCGTATGAAAGCACGTGCGTCTTCCATACACCACTGTGTTTCGGCCGCCGGCTAACCGATAGGCGGCGACCGGACGCACAGTACAAATTACGCCGGTGCGTGTGAAAGCTAACATGGCTATTTATATATTTCGCCGCCGGGTACCCGGCTCCAGCTACCCGGCAACCGTGGCGTGTAAAAAGGCACCAATGCACTGTTATACTGTTATCGACAAGTCTTAGTCCTTTATAAAGAAAAATATTTTATTAATATTTTTGATAACCGGCAGTATTTATTATAGGGTGACAACAAATTATGATTCATATGTAATGGAAAACAAAACCAAGCTATTTTTACTTAATACAAAAAACCTAAAAAAAATTGAGAATTTAGTTAAAAGTTTGGTAAAGGACATTGCTCTGCGCCCATAAATTGTTCGCCCTGGAACCAAGAGCATCGGAAAATTATGTATTTTATTGTTGATCATTAGTAAATTCCTATTTTGATTTTATTTTTATAGCGGACTAGCTGCATAATAGATATATTTCAAAAAAAGTATCAGATTTTGAGGTTATAATCGAACCACGAATATTACGGTTTTTCATAGCTCCGAGTGATTTTTAACAAACTGAGAAACGATGTCCTAAAACATTTAGCTATTTTTAGTACCTATCTACATAATTAGGTATGCATTTTTGTTCTAAATCCTAAGTGTATGTAAGTTCAACGTATAAATGCATAGAATCTAGTTAACAAACCTGCTTTCTGAGCATTGGTTTTAAAATGAGAGATAATATTTGTGTGTATTAATGTAAAAATAAAAATGTATGTTTATAATGGCTGTTAGCATTTATATATTGTCATTAGCATATACGGTACGGTAAGATATCTAGTACCTAAATGTATAGGATTTAGGCTGTCAGTCACGCCGCTAGACATGGCATCGAATAGCGAGCGTATCAACCACAGTTTCAACCAAGTTACAACAGCGCGCGCATGAACAGCGTGAATATTAATGACTACTATCTAGTGCATTTGCAAGCGTGTACGTCTGGACGGCGCTGTTCAAATGAATGCCTATGAAACCAGTCTTACCGACTTAGTACCTAATTGGTAGTATAAGTTGTTTTTACACCTACATAACTTATTATGTTTGAATTAGAAATAAAACACAAATTAATTTCATGTTTACTGTTCATCTTCTAAATTTGTAATTAGAATATTGTTTAAAAACTGTGCAGGAATGTCGATATTATTTTGATAGCTCGTAAAGCTCAAGTACCAAATAATGGTCATAACATGGGTGCAGCAACCGACGGTTCTGCGTACAACGATGCAATTACAGCAATATTGCACGATTGCTTTTCTGTTCATCTTTCAACAATATTGTACCACCGGCAGAGCCGCAATTTACACAAAATACACTTTCTATTGCGTATGCGTAAGTCCGTTTATGAATGCTAGGTTATCGTTTGAGCCAAAGAGATTTAAATATATAGGTATATTAAGAGCGGGCATTAGGAATATTTATATACAAAAACTGAAAATAAAAAAAACTGAAATCATGTTCATTTTTTGCTCCATATCGTGAGTTACAATATCTTAATGCATAACCGGGCATATTTTCTTTAAATATATTTTTTAAATATGTGAAACGAATGCGTCTTGACTTTTTGACGATGTCATTAAGACTAACGGAGATATATCCTATAGGACATAAGTTACAGATGACAATTTTGCTGCTGATGTCCGGTCTATTACTACTACTACTTAAATGTCTTTGGTTTGAGCGGTACACAGTTCCAAAAATTACAGCAAGGTAAATCGTTTTTGAAAGCAATCAGAGTCCGTTAAAATAGCCAAGTTGTAATGTTCAATATATAGTCCCGAAAGACATCACAACACCGATACATTTACAAAGACAATTACAATTGCAAACGACGCCAACCAATGTAATTTTGACAGAATTAGAGATGACTGTACAAAGTAGGTAGGTACATTTGAAATCGTTTAATCGTTTGTTTATTGTAAAATAATCGATTTTCCTGATTGATATAGATCTGAAGAATTCTTGTCCGATGTCGATACAAAAACCTCTCGAATCGGACTTATTCAAGAACTAACTATATTTCAAATGATTCAAGAAATACTTTTGCATTGTTGGAACATCTGTTCCTTGTGACAGACAGACTGTTCTGTTCTGGGTTCGATCCCAGGGTCAGGCAATTATTATTGGGTTTTAATAACTTGAAGTTCCCAGTAGTAGCACGGAGTCTGGATTTGTGTCCGGTGTTAGGCAATACGCGTGGCCCCTATTACATGAGACGTGTAACATAACAGTAATACATACCTCTACCTACTCCTTCTGGGAAATACAGGCGTGATGTTATGTTTATAAATTTAATGATGTTTCTATACAGTTACTGTATTTACGGTAAATAATCGTCAAAAATGTTCTGTGTCTATATTAGGCATGTTTGAAAATGTCGCGATTGATTAAAAATAGATCTGTTAATGCTTGATTTAATCGAGAATCGATTCTAGTATGTTGGATTTGAATCGATTTGGAGATCGTATTTTTTTCATGAGAAACTGACAAGTGAAAAGTGACCATTTAGTGAAATCAAAAATAGGAACGCCAAATAAGGTACGATTTATGAATATTTCCTAAGATTTATTATAGCCATACGTTACAAACAGTATTAAATACATCATCTTTTGTCATACGATAATATTAATACCATAACAAGTATGACAATATCCTACTTTACTTATATTAACACGTGCGTCTCTACTTCTTCCATACTTGTAACAATATTAATAATAGCATGTGTATCTAGTCTGAATATTTCTCTTTTTAAAGAACACATTTATAGTTAATGCAGTAACGAGAAGCGTTTTTTTTTTATATTAATTGTCGTTAACTCCTAAGTTATCGTTTAGGAAGACGTAAAATACACTCCTTTCTAAACGACCATTAGAAAATCCTGAATAATTATCTTTACGAATATTTTTCTTCAGCATTATTCTAACTATAGTTCGGCCGTTCAGAGAATGCGTTCTTGACACCTATCAGTTAGTCACGACTAGTGATGGGCACAACATAACACTGAGTTCGTTACCGTTCCTCCAAAATGAACCGCCGCGTTATTTTTAAGATTATTTTCGTTTTAAATTGGCGGAATCATTTAAAATTTATATTTAGTAATTTAAGTGGAAACCATAAAAAGGTAATATTAATATAATAAAATTGTTTTATTTATTCTTTGTAACAAAGTTACAATCTGTATTTCTATGCAATAAAGTACATTGAATTGAATGTGCGTACAGAATATTAATCAGACTCCGATTCGCTTGAGGTGGTGTCTTCATCGTCATCTTCGCCTACATGTATAATTATATTATTATCAATAACAGAATCAATCCTGATATCTCGGTCAAAATGTTCCACAATCAGGTTTTTAGTCTTCTCAACAACCTTTGCCCGGTCATCTCTTGTGACTTCCCCGCAGGCCTCTTTTAATAGGGTCATCATCTTTTTCGTGTTGAATGGCGGGGAAGTATTGTGGCGGGCGGCGTAACCTTTTATTTGAGCCCAGATTAGCTCAATCGCGTTATATTGGCAATGATACGGTGGAATTCTCAGAACGCGATGACCGTACTCTAGAGCCAGTTCATCGATTTCGTATCGCACATTTGCTGCTTTATTTTCTTTAACTAATTTAATTAGCTCTGGTTTTAGCATCTGCATATTTGCGTCAATGCCTTTTGCTTGTAACCAAGCCACCATTTCTTCTTTTTTATTAGCTTGGGTAGATGGTTTCTGTATTTAAACCGAGTGATAGGAGGCATTATCCATGAATATTACAGAAGGCTCTGGTAGGCTGGGCAAAAGCATGTTCTGGAACCACTCTTTAAATGTAGTGGCATTGATTTCCTCGTGGTAGTCATTTGTGGTTTTTGATTGAAATGCCAGTAATGCGTTCTCCACAAAGCCGTATTTCGCAGAACCTGCGGGGCATATTATCAGACGGGCCCCCTTACCCATTGATACTTTCGACGTCGACGCTTTTGTATCATCCGTCCAAGAACGGGAAACCGTGTGGTTGGCGTTTAGCCATGTCTAGTCAATGAACACGACATTATCCCAGTTATCAATATTTATTGCTTCTCTCAAAAAACTTATCCGTTTTAAAATTATGTCGTATCGTTCTAATAAAATTTTTCTTTTGTCTGTTTTTTTATACGAAAAACCAATATCTTTTAAGATTTTGGTTAAAGCAGTTTTACCCCCGCTAAACGGTCCAGCTTCTCTTAACGATGCCAAAAGATTCTTCCTGTTGAGATATTTATTTCTGGAATAGTAACCATATATATGATTTCTGATTGCATCGGCGTCAAAGGTGTTAATATCTGTCACGGGTTTAGTTCTACGTTTCTTCTTCGGAGTACGTAAAATATTATCTTCCGTGCCAGTAGAGCCGAACTTTTCTTTATTAATATTTGTTATCGTTCGTTTGCTAACTCCAAGCGCCTGAGAGACGCGTTCTTCTACTTGTTCGTCAGGTACCAGGGGTCCGCCATTTTACCGCTCCCGGTCAAAGTAATCTTGCAGCTTGATGATTAACTCACGGGCTCCACTTTTCAATGTTTGTCCACGTTTAGGCAGTATTATGCACCAAAAGTAAAAAGAACGCAATACAAAACACAATCGAAGTCCGATTTAGCGCCGATGTCAGTTTGAAAAGCAGAAACAGTCCATTAAACGAAAGCCGGGTAATCAAATAAAAACAGATCGAAAACACTTGAAGAACGTGGTCTATGCGCACGAAACGAACACAGACGACTGTTTTAGCGTCAAAAAATGGCGGCCCATAACGCCATTTGGGGTTACCATTTTCAACCTTAATATAACAATGCTACTTTCTTTCGCGCGTTCGGTTTGGTCGTAGTTTTATTTTTATATTTAATAAAAGTTATCTTATAGTCCATTATTTTCAAATTCTTAAAAAGAAAAACAAAACGTATTATTTTATAAAGTATAACCGTATAAGAACAGATTACGATACTGTTATTGCCTGTTATTGTTAGCACAGCACTACAAATATAAAGCGCTGACATATCCTTGTAATAGTGCAGTATAGATTTAGAAAAATATTGTTTACCAAGTTATTTGACACTCAGTTTGGCACAAAATTATAACATTCATTGATTATTGATATAATAATTTTGTTTTAATGCTCATCAATTGTTAAAACGGTAAACAACCAGCAAAAATATTTTTATCGTAACTGCAACGCCATTACAAAGTTACGTCGTCAGTTCAATCGCGACGTTTCAGGAACGCATTCTCTGAACGGCCGAACTATACCTACTCAAAATCGAGTATGACCTCATTCAATAGGTATAGTAGATTTTTTAAATTATGCTTTTAGGGAATAATATAAAAGAATATAAAGAAATGGTAATTTAATATTTTAATTGTAGCTTCTTTTTGCAATTTTATTCCAAATAAATTCAAAATATAATTCAGAAAAAAAAATATACAACAGTTCATTAATAGTTCAAAAATCGATAACAGTTGATTGGGCATCCCTAATCATTTTTCGACACCACATGATGTTTGACGAAGATGGCGGCAATTAATGTTATTAGTCGAGTATAATACTTTTTAATGTTCATTTTTGCAGGCAGCTAGTCCGTGTTATAAAAGTATTTGCAACTAATATAATAAAATAGAAAATTAATTATTGTGTATGTCCGATGCTTTTATTACACAGGGCGATTCTGGACATTGTCCTTTCTAGCTAGTTAGTTATGTTATTACATATCAATAACAAGGTTTGTGTGCTTAATTTTTTATGGTTTAACTTCAGGCAAAGTCCCAAGTGCTGATGAGATAATAACAGAAAAATCAATCAGGAAGTTATAGCAGGAATTATATCTACTAGTGCTGGATATATCCAGCTTCATATTTTTCTTGCCTGTGGAGAAATCCTACCGTACCTCTACGGTTGTATGAAGCAACGTATAATCAGGTTTACAAACGGTGGAGCATTGTATGGTTGAAACTAGGAAAGAAGAGGATGTAAAACTCATCGGAAAAATGTCATCTCAAAGAACACCAATGATAGCCATAATTGCACACGCAGGTTGGGTAAACTTTCATACGGCACAAGTTACCGTGCTTCCTCTAACACTGCGACAATCGGTGACCAGCACAGTAAAGAAGTCCTGTACGGTGGAGTGAAAGATTAGTTAAAAAATAAAAACAATTTATCAGTCACATATTTCCGATTAAAAAACAAAGGAATTGAGCCACGTGATCCTGTGTCATTAAAGAAATTTTGTGCGTTCAACAGGTAAAAGATCTTTTTTAAGCCACGGACCTATACCTATAAATACTTGACCTTATATTACAGTTGGTGAAGTTTCCATAACAGAAAAAACTTTATTGAAACCTGCACTGTTTTACAAAGTGCAAACTCGCTCTTGAAAACTAGAATAAAAGTCGACAGCTTCATGCTTTGCTAGACTGCAAGCGGCTTGAAAATACCAATTGTGCTCTCCTTGCTCAGCAATTATTGTGTGGTTATGACTTAAGCAATGTGCCATCTATAAAAATAGCAAGAACAACGAGCGTAAAGCGTTATACAGCCGCAAGCTCACTCGTGCTAGTGGCGTCGCTCGCTCGTTATTTTGTAATAACGCTGAACCCGCACCCCACTCTCTTTACTAATAATATTTTGAACATTGTTATGCTAGATATATTAACATGCCAGATATCAAATACGATTGCAAAGTTTCGCCAACTAACTTTACTTAATACTTGTAAAATTAATAATAGTTCGAGTTTCCGAATACCAACTAAGAAAGAAAAACGGAGCGCTGCGTACATTTCAAGGGATGCAAAATCCAAACCAAAACCATGGTCACCTTATTGCGAAAACACCCATTCACGTACATGTATGCACCTAAAATCATTTGCAACCATTAACATGGTTTTAGATGCATCGATGTGTATCATCTTTCATATATCATCAGTAAACTTTTACGAGCTGATAAAGAAAAAAGATGTATATGAGAGTGCGTAACAAGAAGTTGAGCATGGTTTCATCTTCACTTAAAATATATGTTAAAATTAAAAATTTTGTACAACCTACTTCAATATACATTATTAAGAATAACTCTAAATTATTGGTCAGCCAGATCAAATTTATGTGGGACCACATGTGAATCACCAGCTTTCAAATAAAAAAAGACCCATCGAAATCGGTTCACCCAGTAAAAAGTTATGAGGTAACACAAATAAAAAAGAACATACAGTCGAATTGAGTACCGTCTCCTTTTTTGGAAGTCGGTAGAAAACAGAATTAATAGAAAACAGTGATCCGAACTTAAATTTTGAATGGTTGATTTATGCATGCTAAATTCTGTAAACATGTAATCTATACAGATTGCACTAGGCCCAGTAATACGTGTTGGTTCTAAAAATAAATTAGCAAGATTAAACAAAGAGCGAACATTTGTGCCACACGTCCATCCATCAATTGTGCAGTTAATAGTTTCAGATGGTAATCGCCGATTTTCGTCTATGTCAAAAACGGCTAGTAGGGTATTGTCTACTTCACCATCATCATAAATATTAAGGGTAAATTTTAGAGCTTTAATCTTGTTAATGTTAAATCATTTTATGTGGTGGAGCAGTTACATTTATTACTCTGTGCAATGAAGTATACCGAATGTGTGTTATCTCACATTGTTGTAGTCCAAATCGCCCATAAATTATTACATTGATTTGACAAATGGTGTACGTGTGATACATGACAATATGCATTTATTAAACCAGTGTTAGCTTAATACATTTTGTTTTAAGATATCACTTTAAACGTATACATTGTCTTGATTTTTTTATTGCATGCAAAAATATATAAATATATTAATGCTAATTGTATCCGTTTTCATTTCATGCTGTGAATTTAACATAAGTATCACATAAGTATTCATTACAATTACAGCCTAATTTTTACTTCAGTACCTTAACTCACCTCAACTGGCAATGGTCCGTCCATATAGCTCGAAGAATCGAATTATAAAGGACAGAATTAATTTTTAAATTTAAATACATGCAAAAATTATTTTATCTATAAAAGTATAAATACAAGACTTATGTATGCAATGTATAGGGCACTGTAAACCGAAATTCGTTTAGAAATAGTTTGAGTGTGTGAGTAGAAAGAGGGTATGTCTATACCAAATTTACGTTTATGAGCAGTGCGTACTAAGTATTACATAGCTTAGCTTAGCCGGTAAATTACTTCAATTGTGATGATACTATATACCAAATTTATTTGAAGATCTTTGGGCGTAAATATATAATAAATAAGGTTTATGAAGTCTGTATTGCAGAACTATAAAAACTAAACTAATCTCAAGAACCACTGAACAAATTTACAAGCGGTTTTTATCACTAGCATCTGCATCTGGCCAGAAAGATATGTGTGTATTTTATCGCTCTAACTATTATAGGAACTGAGTGTCAACTGCAATAATAGTAAATCAAGTCGGAAAAACTTTGCCGCCAACGCACACTCGTTATTTATTAAATAATTTATAACATGTTAAACAAAATTTCACCCGAGCGTATATTTCTTAAGACGGGGCAAACGAGGTTGCGGTATCATCTGATAGTAATGTGACGGCGTATTATTATTAATAATTACTAATAATTAAATTGTGTATAAAGTTGTCTAAAAATAGCATAGATATAATATTTTGAAAAATTTAAATGTATTAATAAGCATAAAGTTAAAATACATTCGTTTTGAGAATTAAGTATTATACTAAAGTAAAAGCAAGCATTTTAAAAGACAATATAATATATTGCCTTTTAAAATTCATTAAATTTGCTAACTCTGTTTAAAATATTTGAAAATTTACTTACTTACTTATCATCACGCACAATCCCTGACGGGGTAGCCAGAGAGAACAGATCGCCAAGTGTCACGATCCTTACATACCTCTTTCGCTTCTTTCAGATTCATTAACTTCTTCATACATGCACGTCTAGGTATCCGAGTACTCTTGACCCTCCCCTCTTCGAGCAGTTTGCTCACATGGTCTTCGAAAGTTAGTCTCGGTCTACCTCGACACCTTTTAATATTAACTTTCGCGCTATATATTTTCTTTACCATTCGGTCTTCACTCATTCGCTCAACGTGCCCAAACCATCGAAGCACGCCCTTATTAATTTTTGTGATAAGGTCATTTTCACTTTCAAACCTGCCATATTGCGAATCTCTACGTTTCGCTTCCGGTCGGCCATGGTAACGCCGCACATTTTACGAAGAGATCGCATCTCCACTGCATTCAACTTGCTTTTATGCTTCTTCTGGCACACCCAGGTTTCGCTGCCATATAACAAATTAGGTACCAACACTGCGTTATGTATTGCAAGGCGTGCACTCTTCACTACGCCGTGCCTTTTGACTAACGCAGTCAGGGCACCATTGACTTTGTTTCCGGCAGCGACACGCCTGTCCACATCTAAATCACATCTTCCATCCCGGCTAAAAGCACTCCCCAAGTATACAATTTCATTTGCCTGTTCTAGACATTCCTGATTTACCCATATTTCACACTTCGTTCTCTCTTCGTCCCTTTCAAATACCAGAACCTTAGTTTTATTAGCATTTAAATTTAAAAGGTATTAAATAATAGAAATATCTACAAGACGATTATATTACAATAATATAGATAAATAAACATTTGTAAGCTTTGTGTTATAATTGGGAAATAGGTCAAAAATTTCTAATAATGAATGATTTGTAAGGGAGCTCCCAAATACGCATACCCATGGTCATTCATATACATATGGCTGACTATGTCCGATGACTGACTACCGAAGTACTGTTGCGAAATGTAATATAATAAGGATTTTTTATAGGACAAAGGGTCGTCGGAAAGGGCAGAACGTCTGCCTGGCTAGCTAGTAGTAAGATAAATAATAGTAAAAGTTATGATTCGGACAGCCACGATTACCAAATATTGAGTATCTGACATCTGATGCATTCCGAGATATAAACGGGAATTACGTGATTTGAGCGGACTACAGCGAAAGAGCCTAACCTCTATCATAGTATAAAGACAGGGAAGTACGTTATCTTCATACAAACGCACTGCGCGCGGCTTGTATGTGTGCGCCATAGTATCTATGAGGCGCCGCACGCACACTTAAACACAATCTCGAAATGTTTCTCATTGCGCCAGTCGGGACTAACACCGCACGAGGTTCGCGCGTCACGGCTTTTGGCATCACTAAATGAATGAAAAATGTGTGATAATCGCAGGAGAACGTATTGCTGTGTGTTTGGGTGTCTTAATAATTCATCGATTCCAGAATTGTCTCTGTTTAGATTACCTATTGAACAGGACAAGTAAGCGAGTCACTTATTATAGCATATAATTTTTACTTGACGATGAGATACCTACTTACATATTTTTGTTGTATTAGTTGTCTATCAGACAGAGGAAGAATAGTAACTAAGTACCTACTTACGGTTATAAAATCATAATTAATTATATTTGCAAAAGTTATTTATAAGGATGCGGATATATTACACATTAAAGTTTAATAACAAGTCGTTTCGTAATAGTCGAAACCGAAGAAAGTATTTTTCTGTAGCTAATTTGTAATTTTGTAATAAATGTGTGATTCAATATATATATGCTTGTAAAAATTAAAAATAAAAATTAATATGGTCCTTTATGTGTGCAAATACTATATTATGCCTATTAAAAATAAAAAGTAACTAGTATATACTAAGTAAATAATTTAAACACGAGCTCACACACCGCCCCGCCAGTTTATTTTATCCCTTTTTTATAAATAATACTGCTCTGAATCTTAATACATTTCTGTATTTGTTAGGAAAACCATTGTTGAACTTTATCGACTAATGATCACTGAATTAGTTATACAGAGATGTATTATTTTTGGCAAGGGCCGGGCTTTAAACTAATGATTTGGTGACAGTGACAACCCTGAGACAGTAGGCAATTATATCGCGGATTGGCCGGAGATAGCCTACTTGGTGTCTTTATACTATGTCTCATTGAACGACGTAATTGTAAACTTGCTTTAGGCGGTCTCTAAATTTGGGATGGGGCAACGGTACCCAAGGGTCGGTAGCTGACGAAAGAGGGACTCTTTCTTCCAGAAGCGGCCTCACAGAAAGTGGATCTGGTCGAGTCCTGACAGTTCAACAAAAATTAGACTGACTTCATTATGAAGACTAGAAGGGAACTGTTCATTGATGTCTTAGTGATCACCGAATGGTGAGTGGCACACTGAACCTATACATTAAGTTGGAGAGGTCACGTCTAATGAAGTTTATATATATATATATATATATATATATTTTTTATATAGGAGAGGGGCAAACGAGCATGCGGCTCACCTGATGGTAAGTGACTACCGCCGCCCATGAACAACTGCAACACCAGGGAGGGAATTGCAGATGCGTTGCCGGCCTTTTAAAAAGGAGTACGCTCTTTTCTTGAAGGTCCCTAAGTCGTATCGGTCCGGAAAAATCGCTGATGGTAATCGATTCCACAAGGAAGTCGTGCGAGGAAGAAAACATCTTCTAAATCGCACAGTGGTGGACCGCCAATCATCCAGATGGTGTGGATGGTATCGAGAGTTCTGCCGCGATGTGAGTTCGTGAAATTTGGCGGCTGGGATTAATCTCGGACTCGACTTCAGACACAAGTTTGTTCCGGTACTCGGAGACGTTTTCCCGAGAAATATTAGCACGGCCGGTGTATAGAGCATCACCAGTGCTGTCATCCGCATAGCAATGAATGTTACCAGTTAGCAACATATCATTGATATGCAGAAGAAACAGCGTTGGTGATAGCACACAGCCTTGTGGAACACCAGCGTTAATAGGCTTGTAGTCAGAACATGCACCGTCTACAACGACCTTGATGCTCCGATCTGCAAGGAAGCTGGTGATCCAATTGCACAATTTCTCGGGAAGCCCATAGGAAGGGAGCTTCAAAAGAAGCGCCTTGTGCCAAACCCGATCGAAGGCCTTCGCAATGTCCAGACTAACGGCCAACGCCTCCCCCTTGGACTCTACTGCCTCCGCCCATCTATGGGTCAGGTAGACCAGAAGATCACCAGCTGATCGACCCCGACGAAAACCGTATTGGCGATCACTAATCAGCTGGTGATCCTCAAGGTACCGGATGAGCTGGCAGTTGATAATGGATTCCATTATTTTGGAGAACAAGGAGGTGATCGCGATAGGCCTGTAGTTGGACGGGTCTGAGCGGTTGCCTTTTTTAGGGATCAGGTGGACAAAAGCTGTCGGGACTACGCCTTGGGAGTAGGAGTACCGGAAAAGACGCGTTAGGACTGGTGCCCACTCCGGAGCACACGTCCTCAGCACAATTGGGGGGATTCCGTCAGGCCCACTCGACTTCTGGAATTCCAGGGAGAGAAGTGCTTTGCGAACCGAGCGCTGTGAGAACAGCACATCCGGCATGGAGCACTCACACCGCGGGATGGTCGGCGGTGTTTTCCCCCCGTCATCAAGAGTCGAGTTGGACGCAAAAAGGGAGCCTAAAAGGTCGGCTTTGTCTTTTGCGTCATGGGCCAGTGAGTCGTCCTCCCTGTGCAGAGATGGTAGTGATGGCTTACAGAAATTCCCTTGGACAGCCTTGGCGAGAGACCAGAATGCACGGGTTCCCGAAGGAAGGCGAACTAGTTTCTCGCCAATCCTGCCTATGTGCTCTGACTTTGCCTTGGCAATAACTCTTTTGAAGGACCTGGAGGCGAAGTTATACTTCTTTTTAAGTATGCTGGTGTTTACATCCCGAGTCGCCGAAGCCGCAGCCCAGGCTTGATAACACTCCTGCTTACTGCGTAATGCAGTTTTACAGGAGCGACCAAACCAAGGCTGAGATCTGCCTCCGATGGGTACCACAGATAATGGAATAAATAGTTCCATTCCCTGTAGCACCACATCAGTGACAGAGTCAGCAACAGCGCTGGGATCATCCGGCGAGAAGCAAATCAGCCCCCATGGGTAGGATGCAAAGAAAGACCGCATTCCGTCCCAATCCGCCGACCTGTAATGCCAAACACGGCGGCAAGTGAAGTCAACGCTCTGCCCCTCGTGCTCTAATCCAAAGCCCCGAAAACTCATCACGAGTTATAAAATCGTTTTTTTAGTGCCTAGATAACTTCAATACAGTGGACGATATGGATGATAAGATAATGAGAACTGTCCATGCGGTCGGATCTAAGTTCTGCAAGACCCGTCACAGAAGAAGCCAAACATTATACGATCACACTCTTAATCTCATGGCTGTTGGATGGGTAATGTCTTCAGCAGATTTGACAGCATAGAGGTAACTGAACAGACATATCTCCATATGCATGCGACGGGACTTACGTAACTTCAATACAGGTCGTATTGAAGAAGTGATCGATCGGAACCAAGGCTGCAAAGTTTAACCAGAGATCTGACTGCCAGATAGAGCTGATTGTGAAGCTGAAGAGCGAATGTGTTAGCATCGTTTCCGAGACACCTGAGATTTTGAGTAAGATCGAAAGGTTCAACGGGGAGCTGTACACTTCATCATTGGAGCCATACGCAAGTGTAAGTAACGATCCAAGAGCAAGTGTTATCTGACACTATACCGCTGACATCCCGAAAGTCAGTCTGAGCGAGATTAGAATGACTCTCCATCACCTTAAAATCGGCAGGGCCCCGGGCGAGGACGAATTATAGCGAAGCTTCTGAAAGTAGTAGGAAAACAAGTACTGGAACTCTTTCGGAAGCTCTTTAATTCCGTCCTCCGTGGTAGCATTACACCGGGGGCGTGGGCCCAAAACTGTGGTGTTCTTGCTTTTCAAGATAGGCGACAAAGCTTTCTTGAAGAAGTACAGACCAATTTCCCTTTTTAGCAGCGTCTACGTGCTGTTTTACAAAATCATTATGAATCGTCTCGCATGCAGACTCGACAACTTCCAGCCGGCCAAACAAGCCAGTTTCCAAAAAGGCTTTAGAATCATAGACCACATACATACTCTTCGGCGAATTGTACAGAAGACCGAAAAGTACAATCTGCCACTTTGCCTTGTGTTTGTAAACGACGAGAAGTCTTTGACTTCGTCGAAATTTGAGCACTGTTACTACAGTCCCTTCAGCGGTGCCAAGTTGACTGTCAGTATATCGAAGTGCTGAAGTGTTTGTACACTAGCGCTACAACAGCTATCCGAGTACAGAACCAGAGTACGAAAACTACCAAACTGAAGAGAGGTGTAAGAGAGGGTGACGTAATCCGATACCGAGACGATATCCCCGAAACTCTTCACCGCTGCATTGGAAGACTTTTTCAAGCTACTGGACTGGAAGAGGTACGAGAAAGATCAAGGTTGCTCAGCGAGTTATGGAGAAGGCTATCCTCAGGATTTTTCTGCGTGATAGACTTAAGAACGAGGATGTCCGCCGCAGAAACAGAGTAACCGACATAGCCCAACCAATTAGTAAACTGAAGTTGCAATGGGCCGGCCATACTCAAACAATCGACTCAACTACCTTTTATAATCAAATTTAGGACGAGGTCAAAATAAATCAAAATCACATCAAAATGCTTTATTTCTGTAACATTTCATGTTTACCAACACATTTTGATAACATTCCTTTTTAGTATATAAATACCTGTATTAGCAAGTTATCCCTCTGCCATATTATATGACTACAAGGTAAGTATTAGTTACAAATACATTGTGTGTATGTGTATATATGTGTGCGTTGGTGTTTGAATGAGTATTATGTGTCGCGTGCGTAATATATATCAGAAATTATTTCAAGCCAAATTTTTAAGTTATTTGAATTTAAATATGTATTTACAATTTGAGTGTCCACTATCAAGTAATATTTTCTAGTAAGTTTTCTGTGTCAGCGTAGCTGAGAGATTTTTACCACTGTTTGGTGTGTGTGATAGTTTAAGTGATATATTTTTATTGTTTTATTAACTTTATTATAAAGCTTAACCGACGCTTTTATTTGGTGTTTAGTTGCAAAAACTATTTTTACTGTAGTGGTGGCAATGACTCTGTCTTTCCTCCTCTTAGTCAGTATGACAGGATCATACATACATACATACATACATAAACACTCACGCCTGTCACCCAGAGGGGTAGGCAGAGACTATGGACTTCCATTTGGCACGATCCTGACAGACCTCTCTCGCTTCCTCCACATCCATATACCTACGCATACACGCTCGTCGGTTAAAGGTACTCTTGATTTGGACCATTTTCAATATATCGCCAATTTGGTCGGTAAACTTTCGCCTAGGGCGACCCTTCCCGACTCTGCCGTTCACCTCTGCAACATAAATTTGCTTTGTCACTCTTTCCTCATTCATTCTTTCTACATGACCAAACCACCGAAGCATTCCTTTCTTAATCCTGGTCACAACATCATCTTGCAAACCACACTCTTCTCTTATTAAACAATTTCTCACTCTGTCCTTCAGATTCATCCCTAACATACTCCTCAATGCCCGCATTTCTACAGCATTTATTCTACTCTCGTGCTTCTTCTGCTACACCCAACTTTCACTACCATACATTAAAGTAGGCACTAACACAGCATTGTGAATTGCCATACGTGCCTTTTTGGACACATTCTGACTTTTCACTATAGAGTGTAGAGCCCCATTCACTTTATTTCCTGCATTCACTCGTCGTTCTATATCCTTATCATATCTACCATCCTTGCTAAACACACATCCCAAATACACAAACTCATCTACTTGCTCTACCAACTCCCCTTCTATTCTTATTTCACATATCGTTTTACTTTCTTCTCTTTCAAAAACCATAACTTTCGTCTTACTTGCGTTCACTTTCATTCCCTTTTCTTTTAATGTCCTGTTCATTAATGTAACCATCATTTGCAACTCGGCTGCCGAAGACGCAAGTATAACTTGATCATCGGCGTACAAAAGGCATTTGACGGTTAACTCACCCATTCTTAACCCGCATTCTTCTACTTTCAAATTTTCCAAACAACTGTCCATAAATAGGTTGAACAGCCACGGGGAAGCCACACAGCCCTGTCTGACACCTTTATGGATGCCAAACCAGTCCGAGTAGGCCCCGTTGATCCTGATACAGGCACTAGAGTCCCTATATAGAGACTTCAATGCCCGTATCAGACCAGCGCTCAACCCAAATGAGGTCAGTGTTTGCCATAACACGTTCCTGTCCACTCTGTCATAAGCCTTTTCCAAGTCCATGAACGCACAAAAAACTTTGATAAATATTGACAGGATCATACGGTAAAGATTTATGTAGCTTAAGTATGCAATTGAGAATGTACTACCTTACGGTCAACAAGTTACTATAAGTGTATAATGTATTATTTGGGAATCGATAGTGTAGGAAATGCATAAGCTTGTGCAGAGATCTTTGGGTCATTTGCACTTCCAGGAACTTCATATTAGTGGCTCCACCCCATACAGGAATACAATATGACAATACTGATTGTACCAAGGTAATATGGACACTCGTTAACAATGTCTTGTTAGCGACATGCCTAAGTTAATGAGTATTAATCGGTTAATCTAAATTTTGAAAAGTTTATGATATATTTATGGTTTTATTAAAAAACTATAATAAAAAATAGTATGGTCGTTCCAAGAATGCTGGCTGCTTTTCCTAGCCGAAATGAATGAATTTATTAAAATGAAAATGGGAATACGCGAATTTTTCAATTTTTGGCCATTGTCAACGATAGCCAAAAACATCTAAAACGGCCTTTTCTATTATAATTCTCTAGGCTATTTTGTTATCATTTTAGAAAATATTATTGTCTTAAACGTAAGATGAAAGTATAGATAATACATTCACAGTTAATTTTTTTCTAATTAAAACTAAAAAGCAATAATCTAAGCCTAAACATCATTCATTTTTAGCGAAAATCATTCCCCGCTATTCATACGTTTTAGTATGAAGCAGTGATTCGGGAACAGTAACTTAAAAAAATTCAATGCTCTCTAATATATATACAATAATCTACGTTCAGTGCAGTCTCAATTTCAAAGCGACTGCACGTCCTTTCGTAGTTCCCTTGAGCTCCGTGTAACGCGATACTTTTATTGCTTGACCTAGCATAAAGGTGGGTTGCGAGTGTCGGACACGACTGCTATGTATATATTATATATAATCACATGTCGTCAACATATTCTATTCCTCGAGCAAGTAGAGTAGGTATTAAAGTCTTTCAAGAAAGTTCCAGATCTTGCACCTTTATTTGTTTTAGAACCATCCGTGAAAATTCTAAGCTCTTTTGGGTTTAATCCAGCTGGTTAGTTTCATTTCATATTTACATTCAAACTATATTGATAATTTATTATTTGAAGTGTGTAATGCGTAATGCAACTTGTGCTCCACAGCCAAATTTTTACATATTAGCAACAAAATTAAGACTGCAAAAAATTTAATCAAAATGACGTCGAGTATAATTAATAGCGAAACTGGTAAAGAGATACCTCGTAACACAAACTATCAATTGAAAATTAATAATGAATTGACTAGATCAAACCAAAAAGTCTCTCAGTCAAAAAGTGGTGTTGGAGAAATAATAACTGATATTCCTATTTTGACAACAGAGTCATTGAGTACTTCTCCAACTGTCGCCAAATCATTAGTCATACAGAATGTTAATACCTGTTAAAAAGAATGAAAGGATTAATTCAACATCAAGTCTTAATATTTTATTAATGCCCATTTAGGAGCTGACTCCATAAGGATCCCTACAGGTGACCATAATTAAAGATTGCATAACTTTATAACATATTTATTATCGCGGTGCGTGCAATACAGTTGGTGGGCAACTAGCTACTAACTGAAATTCTTAGTACTAAGTAGAGAGGTACAATATTACTAAGTATACATATATATGGTAGATAGGTATAACATTACTAAGTATACATGTGTTTGTGCGCAGCACACCTACAATACTTCCCCCTTTATAAAAGAATACAAAAACTTAAAACTATATAAACACTTGTTAATGCGCTGAGGCGCATGGCTGTACGGAGACCCCCGCGAAGGGAGCGGCTGCCGCGGCAGGCGCGGGCGCGTGCTGCATCCCGGTGCTAGATGCGCTTATCATTACCCATTGACCCATATTCTGGTCCGACATCGGAACGCTGGCCATGAACACTTGATGGCGAAGCCAGTTTTTGAATTTCTTATTAAACTTCACCCAAATAGTATACAATGTTATTGCTCCCATAAAACTGGCTATCATATATAACCATATTTGAAAATTATCCACTTTATTCTCTACAGTATTCTGAGCTTGAGAAACAATAACTGGTTTTTCTTGATGATTACCCATAGTAAAAATTGTAAAACTTTTCGCACTAATGCTTCTGCAAAGGAAATATTTCAAATGAAACGAAATACATTATAACTAAACTAACTACTACCTAAACCTAAATGAAACTGCAGTACACGCAAAATACAATACACGATACATCTAAAATTACATTCAACTTAAATAATGTAACTTGAATATTCTGAATGAAAATATTCTGCACCTAACAATGCAAATAATACTTTCACATCCATAGTAACTAACCTGATTATTAATTATATTATTTAAACATGTAATTGTATTGCATATACAATATATTTTATGTTAACACTAACTTATATTAAATCGTGAAGGTAACTTATCCGCGTTGTTTTCACGCTTATCGGGTTGCTAGGGCCGGGCGACGACGACGTCACCGGCGTGGGCGGCGGTAACGCGAACCGTACATGCGCAGGCACCACATCCGCTGCGTTGTCAGCGTTACTGCTGCTCGGCGTTGTTATGTTACCATCGCATTCCTTTAACACATATGCAGGCTTTATTCTGTCAATAGAAAAATGTACTTGCCTACCGGGTAATTGAATTAGGTAAACTTTTGAAGCCCTTTTTATCACGCGATATGGACCGCCGTAAGGTGGTTTCAAAGGTTTACGTATTGAATCGTCCCGAACAAAGACATATTCACAGTTACGTAAGTCTTTGTGCACAAAAAAACTTTGACAGTTACGTGAATTGTCAGATGTAGGCTTATAACTATGAATAGTATCTCTAATCTTATCTACTAAACAATAGTCGTTGACGTTACGGTTGTTCGAAGAGCTGTCATAAAAGTCTCCTGGTAGACGTAAGTTTCGTCCGAAAGTTAACTCGGCGGCGCTAACCCCTGAGTCGCTGCGGCCGGCCGCACGAAGCCCCAGTAATACCGTGGGTAGCTCTTCCACCCAAGATCCATGTGACAGGCGAGCCGAAAGTGCTGTCTTTAGAGAACGATGCCAACGTTCGACTGCGCCATTGCTTTGCGGGTGATAAGGAGTAGTTCGAATTCTATTAACCCCCAACATTTTTAACAGTTGGTTAAAAAGACTACTCTCAAACTGGCGACCTTGGTCGCTAGTTAACTTCATCGGGCAACCGTAACGACAAATCCAACTCTCATATAAATGTTTGGCAACAGTTTCTGCCATAATGTCGCGTAACGGAAAAGCTTCGGCCCACCTAGTCCTCCTATCAATTATTGTAAGTAAGTATCTATAACCATCTGGTGAAATCTCAAGAGGGCCAACGATATCGATGTGCACATGCTCAAAACGATCTACTTCCGGAAACGTAGTTAAATTCGATACCGTATGTCTGTTAACTTTAGAACGTTGACATTGTATGCACGTTTTTGCCCATAAAGAAACATCAGGATTCATACTCGGCCAGAAATACTTTTTAGCTAACATCTTTCGTGTAGACCGAATTCCAGGATGGCTCAAATTATGCAAACTATCAAAAGCTAGGCGTCGAAACTTTTCCGGTAGGTACGGACGAGCTATATTAGTAGACATTTCACAAAAAATAGGTTTGTCTAACATAGGTATAAGTAGTACAAAATATTATCGGTATTTAAACCAGACATAAAATTCGTAATATAACTATCGCTACGCTGTTCATTTGCAATGTCATCGAAATCCAACGCAGTTGGCATAATCACGGCTTCGACGTGTGATAAGGTGTCGGCTACAATGTTATTCTTACCGGTTATATGTTTTATATTTGTAGTGAACTCGCTTATGAAAGCTACATGTCTCGTTCTCCGAGGCGTTTCGCTTTCATCGCGTCCTACCTTTTGAAATGCAAAAGTTAAAGGTTTATGGTCCGTATACACGGTTATTTCTTGACCTTCAAATAATTTCCGAAAATGTTTTATAGCTAAGTATATAGCGAGCAACTCGCGATCGTAGGTGCTATATCGCTGTTGGGTGGTGGTCAATTTTTTTGAGAAATAACCCAATGGTTTCCAGCTATCTCCTTCTTTTTGTTGCAAGACTGCTCCCACGCATGTATTAGATGCGTCAGTCATTATAGTAAGTGCGGAATCTACTCTAGGGTACGTCAATGTAGCGGCCTGTGTGAGACCTGCCTTACACTGCGTAAATGCTTCGTTGGCACTATCAGTCCAAACGATAGGTGTTTTATCATTTTTCTTTGAGATTTTAAGATATTTATTTAATTCTGTTAGATATAAAGTAGCATTAGGGAGATGAGATCGATAAAAATTAACCATGCCGAGAAAACGTCTTAGCTCTGAAATAGTTTTTGGCTTCGGAAATTCCACAATCGCCTGAACCTTATCTTGCAACGGCCTGACACCTTCAGTACTAATTTCGTGTCCCAAAAATTCTAGTTTAGTTTGTCCGAAACCACATTTTGCCAAATTAATTGAAATTCCATATTCATTAAACTTTTTAAAAATTATTTCTAAATGTTGCCTGTGTTGAACTTCGTTATCACTAGCGATAAGTACTCGTAAATCGTCTAAATAACAAAATACAAAATCAAGCTCTTGTAAAATGGAATCCATAAAGCGCTGGAAGGTTTGCGCTGCCCCCCTTAAACCGAAGGTCATTCGGGGAAACTCGAAAAGCCCAAATGGTGTTATGATAGCGGTTTTCTCCACGTCACCTAGCGCGACAGGTATAAAATGATGACTTCTATTGATGTCTAATTTCGAAAATATCTTTTTATCCGGGAGAATAAAGTAAAGTCATTCAAGCGAGGAATCGGGTATCTGTCGGGCTTTGTTATCGCATTCAGCTGGCGATAGTACCCACATGGTCTTATATCTCCATTTTTTTTAGGAACTACATGGAGTGGACTAGCCCAGGCGCTCTTCGAAGGACGACAGATGCCCAGTTCCTGCATGATGCGAAATTCTTCTTTTACTTTTTTATACCGGTCGGGTGGCAACGGGCGCGCTTTCGCGTGCACGGGCGGACCAGAGGTCTCGATATGGTGGACGATATCGTGTTTCGCAGTTTCTCGGAATGACGCCGGTTTAGTAATGTCCGGGTACTTTAACAGTAAATCCTGATACGGATGATTCAAATCAATAGTTTTAACACTAGGTTGAGATACTTTGACAACAGATGCCGAAACATTCAATTCTGTGGTTTTATCTATTAATTTACGCGCGTTTAAATCAACTAATAACCTGTGATACGCCAAAAAATCTGCGCCCAAAATTGGTTGTTTGACATCTGCTACCACGAATTCCCAACGATAAGGTCGAAGTAAGTTTAAGTTTAACACTAGAGCCTTGGTACCGTAAGTTGCGATTTCACTACCGTTAGCTGCGTATAATTTATATTCACTGCACTGGTTTGCACGGTCTTTTCTTACGGCTGGTAAAACAGATACATTGGCACCTGTGTCGACTAAAAATCTAAGCCCAGAGTTACTATCTGACACACACAAACGATTAAATGGAACAATGGTACAGACCTCAAGATCCTCGGACTGTACCTCGCCACTCAGTTTTCCGGCAGCTTTGGTTTCCACGCGCACGGCTCCGTACACTTGTTGGCCTTTTCCCTGAATCGGTAGTGGTAGAAGCACAAGTAGTTCTCCTTCCTGGGACGGCGGGAACCGCTACGGCGCCGGGACTGCGGACGATGATGGGTGCGATCAGTGGCGCGAGACCGCGACCTCCGCTGATGGATCTGGTCCACGGTAGCCTTTATTTTAGCCACCTCAACCCTTAACAGGGCCAAGTCAAGGGCAGCAGTAGACGCCGACACTGGCGCAGCGTAGGTAGTGGCGGCGGCATAGGAAGGCCGCACAGCCTCCATGACGTTGTCTGCAACTGCTGCTAGGTTGTCTAAGTCCTTGGAATCAGACACGGTGAGTACGGCTCGCACCTGTGTCGGAAGACGATTCTGCCACAACACGCGAAGAGTTTCATCAGGAACCTTATCAGTAGCGAGCTCGCGCATCCGACGGAGCAGCTGGGATGGTTTCTGCTCGCCCAGCTCTAGCTCGCTCATTAGCTTCTCGATCTGTCTCGACATTGATTCCTCATAGATGTAGAGCAGCCGAGCTTTAAGTGCGTCGTACTTGTGGGTAGGAGGCAGATTTAGTAATATGTCTGTCACTTGCGCGATGACCTCCTTACTCAGCTTGGACACGACCAGGTCAAACTTTGCCTCATCACTCATCCTCTGCGGTGTGAGGATAGCTTCTGTGCGTACAAACCACACGCGCGGCTGGTCCGTCCAAAACTCCGAGAGCCGGGAGTGTAGAGACACTGAATCTACACCTGGCGTCATAATGGGCGGTGGCGCGGGCTGGATGTCCTGGACGAGTGGCACGTTAACAAGCGGCACGTTCTATGGCGGTGGCGGAAGCGGCACACTCATGTTACTATTATAAATTGTCCGTCCGATCACAACACACGCGAAAATTGCCCACTACTGTGTTAATATCACGTTAATCACGTCAATCACTTCGGGAGGTCACCAGTTTAGGAGCTGACTCCATAAGGATCCCTACAGGTGACCATAATTAAAGATTGCATAACTTTATAACATATTTATTATCGCGGTGCGTGCAATACAGTTGGTGGGCAACTAGCTACTAACTGAAATTCTTAGTACTAAGTAGAGAGGTACAATATTACTAAGTATACATATATATGGTAGATAGGTATAACATTACTAAGTATACATGTGTGTGTGCGCAGCACACCTACACCCACAAAATATGAATTGTTCAAATCACTGTGATCATTTTAATCTGTATTAGACTTTATGTTTTAATAAAAGCTCATTTATGAAACCGTCATTTTCCATACCACACGAAACATTGATAATGTTTTCAATTACTTCATAAAAAATTTTAGTTGACATAACACCTAGGAAGCGTACACTGTGACCCCACCTTTTGCCACCGGCTATTCACTACGGGCCCGTGGAGTTCGCTATGCGAAAAGCTGATATCTACCTACAATGCGTCTTTCATGTGACATTCATAAACATCCTACGAAGACGAACGCGTGATGATTATGTAACTTATGCGAAGCACCGCAAGTGATTTATTTATATAAGGGGTACGTATACTAACACTGCGCGATAAGTCTGAGTGACTAGAAAATGTCAATGTGGGTTCATCAATCATATAACAAGTTCCCACTTTTAAGGACTATGGTCTTAAAATAAATTAGATAAACGTAGCTCTTGACAGTTGAAAAATTTACTTTTTTTCTTGTAAATACCTATTTAACTTTTTCTTAAATAACTTGTAATTAAGAAATGAAACTCATCAATGCTACCTACCTTTACCTTTACCTTTTTCAGTCGACTAATCACGAGGATGGAATGTTTCCCCCAAAATAGTATACCAGTTGCGCGGCCGGCCCCCATATTCATTCATAGAACACATAATACATTCTAGTCAATATATCTTTTCGTTTTCGGGTCGAGAGGTCTTTCTCCTCTTCTTGTTAAAAACCACCTATCTCCCTACCAGCATGGTTTTATGCCTAAGAAGTCTATAGAAGATTTTGAAGGTTTTCGGCCTGTTGGGGGTGGGGTTCCCTCTTGTCCGATATCTTTCTAAACTATTGTGCTCGACCCTCAGCAATCACACACCTTATTCCCTTCAGCGCGTGCAACCAAACCGGGCGAGACTGTTGAGGGAAGCCCAGCGAGGCGCCCGCGAGCAGGTGGGGGGGGGGGGGGGGTGAGGCGCAGATGGAATTGGGCATTTACTCAGACAGAGTGCGGCACACTAGCAGTAGTACAGTGCAATAGTAAGTAGTCGCGCCGAACATGCGCTCGAATTAATCTATTCGTATTTATCATAGATGGCGGTGGTGTGAGTAGAAATTGTCACTGCACTTCACCTTCAAAAGAAAAAGAGCCATTAGTTCAATATAGTCTTCGCTAATCCGCGCCTGCAGCCCGCTGTTGCACCTTGTTGTGCTCTTACCGCGATATCAATTTAAATAGTTTTAAATTTTATAATCGCTAGTGTTTTTGGCTATACACTATCATACATACAGTAACACATACAACAATACACACCACAATAATCAGAACGAACGCCAATTAGTGATTGTGAGTACGAGCTTCTCGGTAAGTAAATTTAATTCCTCTAATTTAAGATACATACATATATTCTCCCGCGCAATCATGTAATTAATGGCCACGAGGTGATAGCTAGTGCCCGGCGTGATTATTTTTCTGGTGCCTCCTGTGAGGACTTCGACTTCTTGCCGAAATTTAAATTTTCTCACATAGCGTCGGTTAATTTCTTCGCTTACCACCCGCCATTTTTATTTCCCGCAATTATTATTCATGTGTTCTGGATGACGTTGATCATTTTATAGTGTGTGTGACTTGTTAAAATATTGCGTTTATTATTATTTGAACCATTATTTGTGCGTATACTGGTATAAATACTTTGCATTTTTTGTAATTTTACATCATTAATTTGCACTCCGTTTTCATTAGTTCGAAAATATAGCAGCCACTCGCAAAACTCTGACTAAAGAATTACTTATTAAGGAAATATGCCGCGATGGTTATTTTACTCGCATGCAACGTATTTTCGATCTTTCAAAAACAATAAACGATGCCGCTATTCAGGATGTTTATATCACAGTGCGAAACCATCGATGATATCAGGAGTGAATATCACAAGTGCATTCATGACATTAATTCTATAAATATGGAACTAGATCCCGAATTTACTCATGATTTCAACGCCTGGTGTAGCTTCGAAGACTTGTACTCCCATGTTAGACGTATTAAGAACAAAATATGCAAGCCGCAAACGATGAATGCTTCCAAGCCTAAGATCGCGTTACCTAAGTTGCCTCCCATAAAAATTCCAGAGTTCCACGGAGTCCCTTCCAAATAAAAAAAAAGGCCAAAGAGCCTCTTTTATGAAACATTTAATTCGACGATTAATTCTAATACTGAGTTAACGAACTCGGAAAAAATCTATTATCTAGTTAGCAAACTTAAAGGCAAAGCGCAACATGTTTTTTCGGGTATTAACCCCGACGCTGATAATTACGATTCTATATGGGATGCTTTGATAAAAAAATATCAGGACAAGCGTTACCTCGCGAGCACCTTTCTCGACTCAATATTAAAGATGAAAGCTTTACCTAATCCCGCAACTTCAACTCAATTGGAAGCATTCTTTGATAAATATGCCGCATCTATCGCTGCTCTTAAAGAATTAAATATACCAAATCTTTGTGATTACGTGTTTATTCATTTTGCGCTCAAGCGCTTAGATCGCGACACTTCGAAGGCATTTGAAATGTCTGTCCGAGACGTGGACATACCTACTTATGACAACTTTATTAATTTTGTAAAAGGTCAAGTCAAAATAATGCAACGCGTAAACCCATCCGCATACAAAGTGTCAACGTAAGAAAGTGATAAACCCATGTTGCCTGCCATTCCAAAGATCTCGCATTCTTATATTAAATCGAATTCTAATGACGTCACATCGACATGTAGACTTTGTAGTAAATCGCACGACCATATTTATAATTGTCGCAAATTCATGAATTTGTCACCCGAGCAATACCATAAATTTGTGAAAGAAAATCGTTTATGCACAAATTGTCTCAGTTCTAAAAATATTTAGAACGCTTGCAAAAACACTAATGTTTGTCGTATATGTGGGTCACGCCATCATTCGTTAATTCATTTGCAAAAATTAAATTATATCAATAAGCGAGATAAGAATTCTCAAATTGTTACAAATCCCAACACGGTTGCAACGCGCCCGCGCTCTCCCGCTCCAACTCGGCAGCCAGAGCTTAAGGATACATCCGGTGGTGTAGCCTTTCTGTCGGCTGACAGCGCAGACAACAAACTATGTCTTATTTCAAAGACACAAAATATTAATACATTATTAGGTACTGCGCAAGTTAATGTGCTAGACCGCCATAATAACATGGTTTACAAGTAATGGTGCATCTGTCATTTGTCCAGCGTTTCCTCCCCGCATTCAATTCACGACCAGTTAAGCAAGCTTTTTGAAATAGAGGACCTCGGCGATGTCCCGATTCTCTCCGAACAAGACAGATATTGCGAGGAGTTTTATTCTGTCACTACACAACGTGAGGAGACCGGGCGCTTTGTTATAGGTTTACCTTTCAGAAACGAAACTATCCTCTTAGGAGATTCGTTACAAACGGCTCGTAAACCTTTCCTTCATTTAGAACGCAAATTTCATAAAAATCTTGCATTTAAATCGCAATATGATGAAGTCATCCGTGAGTACCTATCTAAGGGTTATCTTAAACAAATTCTGGAATCGCAAAATTATAGCAAGGGTTACGTAATACCGCACCATGGGGTGATCCGCGATGATAAGCTCACTTCCAAACTGCGCATCGTCCTTGGCGCAAGCAATCACACCGACTCTGGAGTATCATTAAATGATATTTTACATGTCAGACCGCCGCTACAATGTAATTTATTTCAAATCTTATTAAACTTTCGCCTTTTCGAAATCGCCGCAACTGCTGATATACGTCAAATGTATTTACAGATTGTAGTTCGTGAGGAAGATCGACCTTATCAGCAAATAATATAACGCTTTGATAATAGGGAACCGCTAAGATATTTCGATTTCCAACGCGTATGTTTTGGTTTACGATCTAGTCCCTTAATAGCCATCCGAACCATTCGTGAATTAGCTAAACGCGAGGAAACTAATTTTCCCCTCGCTGCGCAACTCGCTGCTACCCAACTGTACGTTGACGATATAGCCTGCTCTTTTCCCAATAAAGATGTTGCGGTAGACGGATTACAACAGCTCATCAAAATGTTTGCATCGGGTGGTTTCGAATTGGTAAAGTGGTCCAGTAACTCCCATGAGTTACTAGAAAATGTTCCCGAATCGCATCGGTTAGCTAAACCAATTGACCTTACAAAAGATGAGTCTCTTAAAATTCTTGGCATGCAATGGTTGCCGACTTGCGATAAATTTTCGTTTACTATTTTACCATCCGACCGCACTTGCACGAAACGCAATATGTTATCAACAGCGGCTCGCTTGTGGGATATACTTGGGCTGCTAGGTCCGGTTATTACATAACGCCAAACTCCTTATCAAGGAAGTTTGCTTAATGAAGTTAGATTGGGATGATACCCCTCCCGACTATCCTGTTAGTGCATGGATTCAGTTTCAGTCAGAGTTACCGCTTATCGGAGATTTAAAAATACCGCGGCATGTGAAGGTGTTCGAGAATACCAATATCACCCTTTTAGGTGTTTGTAACGCAAGCGAGCGTGCATATGGAGTCGCTGTATATTTACATGCGAACAACCACAGCAAGCGACCGACTACCTTAGTGTGCGCAAAATCCAAAGTCTCGCCTAGTAATCGGGTAATTACGACGCCGCGACTAGAACTTATGGCCGACTTTCTACTTGCAAAGCTACTACGCGCTGTGTCAGATAGCTATTCATCGCGTTGTAACATTAACCGCATTTATACATTCTTTGACTCCACCGCACTACACTGGATTAACACATCTCCACATCGCCTGCAGGTTTTTCAGGGTTTCCAAAATTCAATATCTCTTACCCGCGAAACATTTTTATCACATTCCTGGTTGTGACAACCCCAGCGACTGTTTATCCCGCGGTTTATTACCTTCGCAACTCTTAGTTCATCCACTATGGATGGGCGGTCCTAGCTGGACACAAAGAGAAGAGACTGATTGGCCCATATTATGTTTTAATCTGATGGCTCCAGTACACGTTGGCCGAGCGCGCTTGGCGAGCGCGCTCGGCAGATTTTCGTGGTGCCGTTCACATATTGGCGTGTTTCACTGTTTCATTCTGCGTTGGTAGCTAGATGATGATGGACGTTAGGGCGATCGCGGCCGCGGCAATATACTTGTACTGCGCTTTTAAATTTTATTTAGATGTACACCAGAGAAGAGTGATTTATTTTTATTTATTTTTATGTTGCTCATGTTTGGGGTTCCATATAATTGATTCACTGTGATACGAATCAATGAACCTAAATGTTTCCTCATTAGTCCATGTCGCCATGTTCGTTAAACAATTTTATTAAGTCGACACTACAGTCTACTCCGACGCGTAACTATGAACTGAACTGAACCACAGAATACATGTACATGTACATGTACATGACGGGAACTGAACATTCGGCCACAGTGTTGCCGTTTTGTAAATGAAAAAAAATGCTAGATTTTGGCGGTGATAATGCTAAAAAAGTGCTAAATCACACTTGAATATGCTAAAAAAATGCCAGCTATTAAGTCTTGTTTAAATGAATAAGACATGAAAATAAATTGCAAGTAGGGAGTGTAACTAAAATGCAGTGCTATTTTTAAGTAAATATCATCAAGATAAATCAAATAATATTTGTAGATCGTCAATATCAGCTTCGTCGTGTGCTTGTGATTGTGATGTTGAATAGTCATTGGCATCACAAGCGACTCTTTAATCCCTCTAATCTGTTTTAAAACATGCTCGGAAACTTATAGGAATGACAACATTTAACTGATCTTTTAAGGCATATCTGATGGATAGGGTCGAGTTCAGTGTATGTAGTGACATATGATTTCTTAATTTTGTTTTTATAAAAAGTACTAAATATGCAATATGCTAAAGCCAATTTTTTCATGCCAACAGGTTTAAAAATATGCCAAATTTAGCATTAAAAATGCCACATCGGCAACACTGCTCGGCCAACGTGTGAACACTGTTTGCGGCTTGCGCCAAATTTCTTTGATTTGTGCACGGAAAACCGACACTATACGGCTTGTGGGCGAGTGTTGGCCGCAAACGCCAAATACACAAAAAACGGCCCAGTACACGTTGGCCGAACGCACTCGGCGAGCGCGCTCGGCCAACGTGTACTGGAGCCAACAACGCCAAATACACACAAAACGGCCCAGTACACGTTGGCCGAGCGCACTCGGCGAGCGCGCTCGGCCAACGTGTACTGGAGCCATGAAACCTTCTTACGACGTTCCAGAATTGAAATCGGTTTCTCTCACCACAACCACCGAAGATATCCCATTATTGTGTCATATCGCTTCTCGACATTCTAAATGGACAAAACTTTTGAATAATATTGTGTATATTTATAGATTTCTTAAATATTTACCGCGCAGTAATTTTGTTTCCGTTTCCGATTTAGAGTTTGCTGAAAGTAAACTTCTTACCGCTGCTCAAATAACCCATTTCCGCAAAGAATTTAAGCAATTAAAATCGGGCAATAAATGCCAGAAACACGTACAGAAATTAAATCCGTTTCTTCACAACGGACTTATCCGCGTTGGAGTAAGATTAAGTAACGCTAACTTAACATTCGACCATCCGCATCCTATTTTGTTACCTAGGAAAGATCATGTAGTGAACCTCATTGTAGATCATTATCATCGCATGCATTGCCATACTGGTCCTAATTTATTAGATAGCTTATTACGACAGAGGTATTGGATTTTTAACGCTAGACGAACGATCCGCTCGGTAATAGATAAATGTAATCATTGTTTTCACACATCACCCAAGTCTATTTGTCCACTTATGGGAGATTTACCCCCGGTACGAACTCAAGTTGTACCTAAAGCGTTTGTTCAAACGGGTTGCGATTACGGAGGCCCGCTGTTCATTACTCCGAAACGTGGCCGTGGCGTTCGTAGCCATAAGGCGTATATATGCCTATTTGTGTGTTTGACAACTTGCACGATTCACATTGAGCTCACCACCGACTTGAGTACTCCTACGTTCATGTCTGCCTTCAAACGATTTATCGCGTCGAGGACCTGTATCGGTGATGCATTTTGATAACGCCTGTAATTTCCGGGGTACACAATCATACCTTGACGAGCTTTTTAAATTCATAACGTCAACGCAATATCGCTCTGCTTTATTGCATCAGCTTAATGAGTATAAAATAGAATGGAAAAACACACCGCCTAGTGCAACACACTTTGGATCATGGGAACCATTAATTAAATCAGTAAAACCGCATCTTTACAAATCTATTGGCTCGCAAATATTAACTTACGAAGAATTGAACATAGTTTTATGTCAAATTGAAAATGTAGTTAACTCGCGTCCGCTTTGTACAACGTTAAGGCAAGATCCAAGTGAGCCGCTAGCTATAACTCCCTCTCATTTTTTGACCTAAACATCGCTTAAGTATTTACCCGCCGCCGCGGTGGATGATCGAGCGAAACATTTGTTATGTCAGCCATACACGATCAAGTCTACCGTCAAGTTTGCAGCGCGCTTGAAGCGGCGTCCGGTAAACCTGACGGTGTATGGCTATGGGTGTGCATGACAAGTCTACTTGAAGCAAATATTGAATTTCGATTCTGCCGCTTTGATCAAGCGTCATGTAAACTTGAACGTGTGTATGAGCGCTCAAGTATGCATGACGTTAGTCGGCTTCGGCAAGCGAAGACGCGCGCACGCGGTATATAGTAGAATACACCGAAGTGTTATGCAATGTATTAATGTTTTTTTTAATTTCTTAAAAAAAACGTTACCTCCACACTAGGATTTTCTCTTGTATCGTGGAGGCAGTTAACAAACATAAATTGCACGAGGACAAACATCTACACACATACAAATACAAATATTTGTTCCGTGCGGGATTCGAACCCGCGTCCCCAGCGTTGCAACTTATTGCTAAGCCAAAACTTTATTGTTCAATGTGAGGAAGGTTAATATGCAACATCGAGGAAAATTAATATTATAACAACGTGAACGTCTTTGAAACTCAGATAATTTACCTACTTACCATTTTAACAGACTTTAAAAAAGGAGGAGGTACTCAATTCGACTGTTTTTTTAATGTGTGTAACCTCAGAACTTTTTCTAAGTTAATCGATTCTCATGATTCTATTTTATTTGAAAGCTGGTGCTTGTAATTTAAACATCACGTATAAATTCGATCAAGATAATACTTTTGGAATTATCCGTAAAAATGCGTATTCGTATTGAAGTCGGTTGTACAAAAATTTTAATTTCATTAGTTGTCTCTCTTCCTCTCTTTTTAAAAAAAAAGTTACTTCCACACTAGGATTTTCTTCTGTATCGCAGGGTTTACATACATAGAACAGACCCAGAACAATTATTTGTAGGTCATACAAATACTTGTTACGTCCGGGATTCGAACCCGCGGCTCTTAGCGCTGCAACTCATTACTAAGCTACTGCGCTACGGAGCCGTCACTTGTCTGTTTCACATTTTTTGCTATTTACTATTGAGATAATATTTTTCGTTTCATTAACCAGTTTTTGCAAAGTAATTGCGAGCAATAAGCCTAAGATGGCTTTCGTCGTCCGTCACTAGTGACGCCATGGTATCAACTGATGCGGCATCATGCAAACTTGACGGCGAACTTGAACGTGTGTGGCCTATATGGATGCACTGCAAACTTTACGCCGCTTCAAGCGTGCTGCAAACTTGACGGTAAACTTGATCGTGTATGGCATCCATTAGAGCGCTATCAGCTGTTAGACAACCTAGTGCAGTCGTTCTGGGACCGATGGTCGCTCGAATATCTAAGCACACTACAGGCGCGCGTGAAATGGAACGTTCCATCTGCAAATATTAAACCAGGTACAGTAGTGCTAGTAATACATGATACCAAGGTTCCGCCATTACAGTGGGAGATGGGAGTTATAACTGACGTTCATCCAGGTCCAGGTGGGATTGCAAGAGTAGCTACTATCAAAATTAGCCGCGGTAGACCTGTGGTACGCTTGTGTCCACTGCCTACACAATAGTGATTATTAAAAATAGATATTAATATATAAGTTTAAGTATTGTTTGTCAATCTCGCAATTTCGTTATACTATTTATATATTGTTTGCAAATTTTAATTAGTTATCACACACTGTCCGTAATTCGCATCATATCTCTCTATTTCAGATATATTTTGTCACTTATGTAATTAATAATAAGTTACTCTTAAAATATTTTGAAAGGGAACCTTTCAAAGGCCGGGAGTATAGTCGCGCCGAAGACGCGCTCGAATTAATCTATTCGTATTTATCATAGATGGCGGTGGTGTGAGTAAAAATTGTCACTCCACTTCACCTTCAAAAGGAAAAGGGTCATTAGTTCAATATAGTCTTCGCTAATCCGCGCCGCCGCCCGCTGTTGCACCTTGTTGTGCTCTTACCGCGGTATCAATTTAAATAGTTTTAAATTTTATAATCGCTAGTGTTTTCGGCTATACACTATCATACATACAGTAACACATACAACATTACACAGCACAATATTCAGAATGAACGCCAATTAGTGATTGTCAGTACGAGCTTCTCGGTAAGTAAATTTAATTCCTCTAATTTAAGATACATACATATATTCTCTCGCGCAATCACGTAATTATTATATTATATTATAGTAATTATTATTATTATTATTATTAATTAACGGCCACGAGGTGATAGCTAGTGCCCGGCATGATTAGTAAGGTAAAAACGCAAAGTAGGGCACAGCGTAGGTGACCTTTGCGCTTACCTTGATTGTAGCTCGACGCAGTAAAGGCGCCAGCGACGCCTCAACGCTAGACGGAGCGAACTCGACGTCTGCGGATTCGTCTACTGGCACTACACGTACACAATAACAGGAGCGCGACTAAACACGTCCGCACTGTAGCACGGCCCGCGGCGAACTGAGAGTTTCCCTGGTGTTGCGGTTGTTCATGGGCGGCGGTAGTCACTTACCATCAGGTGAGCCGCATGCTCGTTTGGCCCCTCTCCTATAAAAAAAATCAAAATTACTCCATGTACCCTCAAGTGTCATGACACCCGAAGCGGGTTGACAGCGCATGCATGTCCATGTGTCAGCCGACCCCGTCTGCCCAATTCTCAATTAAACACGTCTTGTCTTTATCTACTTTGTTCAAAGATACAACAACGCTTTTTAATCTATTGACAACATAGAATGATGACAAAACCGTAATGTTAGGTTTTCAAACGTTTTCGAATTGAACATTTTCGATTAGATATTAAAAAGTTTGTTGTGTGAAAAAAATATATTGAATAGGTGTGATTTTTTAATCTCTTTTGATATAATGTTGCATTGTTAAGCAAATAAAACAAATACCGTTTTATATAATGGCTTAATTTCATAATCCTTACACTTTATGTACAAGATACCGGCAAAATTACGTCACGCAATTTCTAAATGAGATTGATAATATTATAAAAATAGAATTTAATATTTATAGAGAAGAATCGAATATCTAAATTCATAACGAATCGATGCGTATAAGTTTACATATAGCTGGCATACAGAAGTAAAAATATACCATTGTTTACATTAGCACCTACCGGTATCACGCGATTTCCCGAACGGGCCCTGACACTTGAAGCATTAAAACATAAAATGGCGTGACACATGAGGGGATATGACTGCAATTGGTTACTTTCCCATATTCCTATCCCTTTCCTATGCGTTTTTCTTATTGGATTTGAATATATACTGGTAACTGGTCCCGAACGAATTACATAGAAACCAGTTTAATGAGTTACTTCAAAGCTATACTCGAAAGAGAGCTGCGCCCTGCGCGTGGTTTCACAATAAAATAACATCAATTTTCCCTGTTGCACTCTTATAGTTTTCTCAATATCTTTATTTATACATAACACACAGTCATACAATTTATTTATAATGATAGCACAAAAAAGTCTTAATATTATAACATACATTAAATTATAATCACATAAAAAACCTTTTCTTTATTTAACAAAATATGCCTATTTTACAACATATGTTCTACGTTAGTGTTACGGCCTACAGCTGCTACTAAAAAGGTCAAATCCTCCGGGACCCATTCAGCAGAAGAATCAACGAGCAGGCGCAGGTCGGGCCTCAATATGGCCGCGTGGAAATCTCTAATTACAATAAACTATATGGGAGCAAACTAGAAAGCAAAAATACTTACCTGTATTAGGAGCCAACTTCGCTCCAAGGCTTGGGCAGGCCGTGAGTGTGTGTAATGGTAGATAGCGAGTAGTGTACAGTGATGTGTGAATGTGTGGGGCCTTGGCAAGCATAGGCGATCAGCAGCGGCCGAGTTCCAGGCTGCTCCAAAATGTTGCATAGCTCCGGACTGCTTCATCGCCGGACCACTTCTTTCTGTCACTGATTAAGTCTCTTAGCTTCATTGTACATTTAACTAACTTCAATTCGCCTAATTCAACACTTATCGCTGAATCAAACACCTGATACCCGACACGACAACGGACAGTAGTTCAAAGTTCATATTCAATGTCCCGGATTCACTTATCACAAATTATAAATTCGACACAGAATAACACGTTGCACAAGATTCAAAATAAGCCTCGTTGACACGCAAATTAATTTAAACCAAACACAAAAAAGTACTAACGCGGCAACCCAATTATAACGCTATCCTATCTACGTGACGAAGAAGCATGTACTTCATCTAGCTATCTAGATCCACGACGGGCCCGTGCTTTTCGGTAAAAAGGGCAGCTCGGGCCTTCAGCGTCGTGTCTGGCGGGGGACTGCCCTTCGCCCACGCGTCGAGTGACTGACTTCCGCACACCGACGCGCCACCTGGCGAGCGTTTTTTTTACCTACATATTATCGGGTGACGCGACCGCTTGAACGCCATTGGATGGCGTACAAATTACCTTTTTTGGCCTAAACAGTTAGAATTCTTAAATATCTAACACATAGGGTTGAAACATCGTTATTTATTAGAAAATATAAACAACTTAACTAATACAATAGTTTAATTCACAATTTTACACATATTTTTATCTTTAAAACACTTTTAAATTTTCTTTACAAAGCTATGATTATTTCACTATATTTAGCACAAATCTAAAACAATTTCAACACAGCACTAACTTTTTTCGTTCATGTCGTCAGCCTAAAACATTTATGACTCATTGTCACATAATTTACTGAAATTTTAAAAATATTCAAAACCTATGTTTTGCGTCTTATTTTGCAAGTTTTGCGCTTGGCTTATATCTCATACTAAGTGAGCAACCAATTTCTACACGACTCTAATTGCAACGGTAGGAGGCTAATGTTTTCTTTGATTAGATAAAATCCATCTCTGTTCATTATGAAACACCAAGGTTTACATACATTATCTTTATCAGTCATAATGTTTCTTATCTGATGTCACAAAAAACAAAATTAATTCCCAAGTGCTAAATAAGTATTTATTTAATACAAAACCTTCATTCGCATTACACAGCTGCTTACTATGTAATAGATGACAACAATCAAGGAATCGATCTCCGGACTTTTATTCAATCTTTCAATTGTTAATCTTTGAGAATTATTTCTTGGTATGAACCAAGTGAACGAAATATTTTATGGACGCGTCGCCGACAATTTCCCCCCTGTGCGTCAGCACCATCATTTGTGAGGCGTCGCGGTTACCAGGTCTATTATTCCGGACGTAGGTCTCCTCAAAATACCTGTGCTAGTAATGACGTCAACCACTCTAGTGTGACAACCTTGTCCTGGCAACGTCCTGTGAATCTTGCCTCTCGGCCATGTATTTCGTGGCAACAAATGATCTATATTCAAGACAATATCACCCAATTTCGGTTCCATGAACTTTACGTTATCTCCCGTTCGAGGTATCAGAGCAGGCACTTACCCCTTCTCGTCCTTAGCCATCTCGTCCAAAAATGGTCGGCTAACCTCTGAGCGTTTTTCCAATTGAGTTAACCCGTCAGATATCGCTCCAAAAATAACCCAGGTGGACGATCTCTACATGAGCGCCCGAGAAGAAAATGACTGGGTGTCAAACCCTCTTCAGGACTATCCATATTAATTGTTACTAAAGGTCTGGAACTTACGGTGTGCTCTGCTTCCAAGAGCAACGTATGCAGAACTTCCTCTCGTGGACTTCTTTCTTTGAGCGTTGCGGTCAACGCAGTCTTAATTAATCTTATCAATCTCTCCCAAGCACCCCCAATGTGTGGCGCTCGGGGTAGTATAAATTTCCACTTAATGTATTTTCTAAAAGATTCATCTTTCATGCTATTATAGCCCTCTTCACATGCTTGCATTAACTCCTTATTTGCAGTTTTGAAATTCGTTCCTTTATCACTATATATAACGGCTGGTTTTCCTCTTCTGGCGATAAGTCGCCTTAACGCCATTATCACACCAGCGTCAATGATGCTCCCAACACTGTACGTGAGTCATCCGTACGCCGTTACAAACCAGTCTCGTATCAGGTGTACGACGTACCGTTTTATTTAAAATATTCAACGCTCGTTCTTCCGGATCGTTCGCTGGTCTACGCGCAGATACGCGCAAAGATTCCAAACTGAAATAATCCTTAATTAACATCTCCATATCCTCCTCTTTCTTGGTGGTTAACGATCTTGATTGGTTTAATGCCACCCGTTGTGTGAACATGTAAAACCCATCCAAGTTTGGTGAAAGATTCCGCAGGTAGGTTCTTACCTCACTAAATTTTAAATTAATTCACGAGTAACTATGAGATGCCAATTGTCCTGACCAATTAATATGATAGGTCTTGACCTCTCATAAATTAACTCATCTTCAATCGGTTTCAAATGAGGATACCGTTGCAATAATTCTAGGCTTACCGATTGCGGAGAGAGAGAGAGAGTAAGTCAGTTAAATGTTTGTACACTTATCTCCTAAAGTCGCTTGTGAAAACGCCTTGATACGAACTGCTGTCGTTAATTTAAGGTTACTGTTCTTGTCGACGCCGCTTCTTCGGTTCCAACTTGACATTCGAGGTTCAATACCTGTGACACGCGGCGTTTTTAGTTTCGACCCGTTTTCCCACATTACGATAGTTGTTCAAGCCGAGGTTTGTACCTCCTTCTGAGGGACCCTTGAATCAACTCAAATCATCAGGTGCAACCCAACAAATATTTTAAAATACTAAAATTTATATATTTATATTGAATTTTAATTTAGGTATGTAGAACTGAAAATGAAAACAGACTGAAGTAGTGAAACTGCTCCACTGCAATCCTCACTGATTCTTAAGGCCAAGCCAACATTATTACAAGGCAGTGCAGCACTCAGGCTAACATATACAGTGTACATAACAGTACGTAATAGGAATTCCAACACTAGGGATACCACGCAACCTAGCAACAAACTGTCGAACTATTAGTCTACTTAGTACTCTGGAAAAATATTACGAGCGAAAAATTCTTAAGCTCCTCCTTTATTATAACTTCGTTTATAAGCTACTCCTTGACGAGCAGTATACTTTCGAACTCAGAACTCATGCACTTAATAAATTCATCGCCTAACGTATTACAATCTGAATACATTCTGGAAAGCTTTAGTAACCGCAAAGACTCTTTTTCATTTACCCAAAAGCTTTTGGTCTGGCACGACTGCTTGTCTTACAAGCTGTATAAATTTAATATGTTCATGCTTATCATCGGAACAACTTTGCTATAGCATAGAGGGAGTTCGCTTTACGAAGCATTTTTGAGCGTTAAATCATCCATTAAGTATACAGAGTCTATATGATGTACTCATACATAAAAAAACATTCAACACATAGAGACAATCTGTATATTTCCGGGAAATTATTCCTAAAATCCGTAGGGGTATAGCTACACACCAAAATGACCGGAGATGGTCTGCTGTCCCTGTTTTACTTGCGCACAGGCGAGCATTATCGCACCTTAACACTTTTATATTATAAGTATATTGTTTAATTCAAATTCACATGATAAGTTTTTAAAACCAGCAAACTTAAATTTAATATAATTTAAATAATAATTTAATAAAACTTAATATTTAATATTTTATTTTATTATACTATATATCAAAATGATGTACGGGTTTAAGTTAAACTTTTATGGGCTTCGCCAATAATATGATAGTAGTTGTCATTTTATAAAATCAAATAACAGACTTGGCATAACTTTTTTTATTTCTAAAGGGTTAGTAATAGGCTCCCCACTAGTGTTGCCCAAATACAAGAACAAGACGAGACTTAGCAAGTCTTGGTCTTGGTCATGGTATTGTGCTTCCAGTCTAGGTCCAGGTCTTGGCCTTGCAGCAAGAGTCTCGTAAGTCACGCAATTACTTGAGATTTTGGAACAACTTAACAGAGTAGGTATATATTGAGCTTGAATTAACATAGCCATTGTAAACACCAACCAAATTAATAAATGTCTAAACATTTAATGAGAAATTCGAAAAATCAACGGACACCGGGTGGGGTTTGAACCCACGACCTAAGCGATTTGTGCCGATGCTCTAACCAACTGAGCTATCTACCGTGTCCCACGGCCACGGGCGTCAGTTTCTTAATAAACGCTTACATTTAATAAGCTTACAAATTATGCTAAAACATGGTAAATATATAAAAATAAATTAATGGCAATAACTTCACTGTATTTTAGAAAACATTATCTGTCTAGAAAGAGATTGATGAACCCTCACCATATATGAAATGGAATAAAAGAGGTAAACAATATGCCTTTTATATAAAAAATAAAATACGATACAAATTGAATTACTTCACAGTATGTACACAATAGATTTGACATTACTATTACTTTATATTAATTCTTTGGACAAAGCATTAATACAAAGTAACCATCTGGCTGACTCATCACTTAACCTATTTCTATGTCTTCTAATTACTAATAATGTTTTAGAAAATCATCTCTCATCTGGTACTGAAGTTGCAGGTATTGAAAGAAAATCACGGGCCATCTTCGATAAAATCAGATATTTTGTCTCATGTGTCCTCCACCACTCTAAAATGTCTTCCGAGCTGACGGCTCTGGGTTTACTTAGGTACTCCTCCAACTCGTTAATAACTAAGGCTTGAAGAAAAGATCCAGATCCATTTTTACACATTTCAATTGTTTTAAAAGTGTCTCCAATATTTATCAAATGGGTGACGACATATTCGAGCATTTTGTGTTTTAAAAACACATACTTCTAAAGGTTGAGATTTGCAGTGAACTTATTGAACATGTTTTCCTATTAGGTAGTAATAAAAATTATAATAATAGGAAGTCATTATCATAAATCTATATAGTTGTAATAATTACTTATTAGAATAAATTATTATTATATCTACCTACCGTACCAATTCTCCAGTGGAGAAAGATTCTCGAGTGGCAGCCTCGTACCGGTAGGCGAAGTGTAGGGCAACCCCCCACTAGATGGAGTGACGAACTGGTAAGACATGCAGGAAGTCGATGGATGCAGGTGGCTCAGGACCGTGCTTTGTGGCATTCCTTGGGGGAGGCCTATGTTCAGCAGTGGACTTATGAAAGGCTGTAATGATGATGATGATGATGATGATATCTACGTATCTTTACCAATATCTAATTACAATATTCCTTGCGAGATCAGCATAATGTATTCGTGTCCATTCTGAGCATCCGCAAAATTATTTTATTCTTTGGAACGTGTACTCTGTGGCGACAATAAAACAGTGTCAAATGTAGTGCGTGCTTCGCGGCGATGACGATTTTATGCGATATCAATAGTAGCCGCCGGCACGTATATTTTAGACCTTGTACTTTCTAATAGTTGCACAATTTCTTTGACAGGTCAGTATCCGACCTTTGATGACGCCGACAACAAGACACCGCGCACTATCAAAGTGCCGATGGTCAAAACTAGAAATGCACCCTTTTTTCTTTTATTGGATATTTTCATTCGTTATGTATGTTTATGGTATTGCTCGTAAAGCGCATAAGTCCAATTTTTTTTTATTTTTTTGCTCTCATAGAGTCCCTGAGCGTATACCCGAACTTCTATGCTCCCTGAAACGACACTCAGTCCTAACTGCACGACGCAAGAGTCTCGCAAGCTTAGTCTTGTTCTTGCGCAATTCTTGCACGGTCAGTCTTGATCTTGGTCTTGCTAAAATAAGCGGTCTTGTTCTTGGTCTCGGTCTTGAAAAAATGCAAGAACAATACCAAGACTGCAAGACTAGGGCCGATTTTGGGCAACACTACTCCACACAGGCTAACGCCGTGTCCGGTGAGCGCCAATTCAAACAACGCACTCCCTCCAAAGAGGAACGAGAAGTTGGGGACTGAACCATAGCCAAAAACAAAATAACTGACAAACCTGTCGAAGAAGGTTGGTCCCTTGGTAGTACGTAAGCACAAACATCAAATGAAGTCGCGCATGTCAATGCGTGTAAACGCTATACAAAATACGATGAATCCAGCCACAGTGAATGTACGTCACACGGTTTAAGCATATGTCGAATAATAGGCCATAATAACCTTTCGTGCGCACCATCACCAGTCAGACCGCCAATCTTACAAACGTGATGTAAATGTAAAGCATCACCACCAATTGCATGGTAAGCACTACATGTAACTTTCGAGCTTGCCATGAGAGTACTGTTCACCTCAAGGGAATGCGGTCTCTGGGGTAGTACGGGTGTGAGATTCTTCTCCCTCCAGCTACCATCACCATGAGGTCGAGACATATGCTTCAATACCGCACGTAGCAGTGATCATCAATGAAAAATGAAAGAAACATTTATTGCAACATGCCACGAACGTCATTAGGCACTAAAGTTTTAATAAATAAATAAAAAAATTGACAGATAAAACATTTAAAAAGTATGTTTTTACCCTAAAAATACGTTCTACATGTTGTGTTGTGGCGGGTAAGGCAAACGGATCTCCGTGCGTCGCAACACACGCTCAGCTTATGTTGTCGTCAAAACAACAGCACTGGTTTTCAGTAAGTAACTTGTCATAATATTTCAATAAGATATTATTATTTATTTTCGTTTACTTATACGAGTATGAATATATTTATCACTTATTGCTAAAACATTATACTTAAATTACTTCAATAATTATTAATTGACGACATTAAATCACACTATTTTTTAGCCTGCATTTGACTTATCTGAACGTCAACATCAAGTCAAAGTCAAACAAAGTCAAGGTTATATCATTACTTTAGTTATTGCGACCTTGACCGCCATAAGGCGGCGTACCCAAAGCTCGCACGAAAAGCGGCGGTCCGATGTAATGGCACGGCAACGGAACAACCCAACATAATATGCGTTATCTTCGAATTTACGTCGCATGTCCATACTAACTTTTGGAAGAGATAAGGTGGCATATCATATTTAATTATACCAAAAAGTAGCATTTGCTAAATGAATTATAGACTGAGAATGAGATTATGGAATGAGTGAATAGACGAGGACCAAAAACTAAATTCATGTAATTAAATTTAGAAAGAATCAGTGAGTCACAGAGCCTGTACTCACCCAAATCTAAGAAATGCCTTTGCTTTGTTTTACATTAATCATTTCGTAATAATTTAACGGTGGTAGCGCCACGCAGCAGTTTTTGATGTTGCACGTATGGGACGGCTCGAGCCGGGCTGGTATCACGACCTCACAGAATACCGGCGTGAAGTAGAAGCTCTGCTTCTGCGTTTCGTCCGGTGAGTGCAGGTGGCCGGAGGTCCAATTCCCCTCCCCCCATCAACATGGCAGCGGAATTACACGAAAGACTACCCCAGGAGGGTACCAGCACCCCTGGAGAATCCCTCGCTGAGCATCCACGACCATGTTATTCCAATCCTGAGCGTGGGTGCTCAGGCTGCCCCGCGTATTCTGGTGGGGGGGGGGGGCAAAATTCCGCTCAAAAACATAACTGCTCGGGGCAAACTGAGCAACAATACCAAGGCGACCCCTGCCACGCTATCCGTGAATTTCTGCAACATCAGGGGACTTTACTCGAACCTAAACGGCGTCCATTACCATCTCGAGACGGCGAAGGCGGCCTTGCTCTTTTTGACCGAGACGCAGGTTTCCTCTCCAACTGATATTTCGTATCTCTCCTACCCGGGGTACAAATTGGAGCACTCCTTTGTGCCTAGGGCTGGAGTTTGCGTGTATGTCAGAGAGGACATCTGTATTCGACGCCTCGGCAGTCTTAAAGGATCGGACCTGGCCATCCTTTGACAACGCGTAGACAGCGACGACCATCCGCGCGTCTACGGGTGCCTCTATAGGTCCCATAGTGGTAATGCCGAAACAGACCAACTCATCGACCACGTCCAAATGGCTACAGATTCTTTGCTACAACAGGTCCCATCCGCAGAGATCGTGATCCTTGGCGATTTTAACGCCCACCACGCCGAATGGCTCGGTTCACGTTTAAACGATCATGCGGGGAGATCTGTTTATGACTTTGTCTTGGCATATGGTCTGACACAACTGGTTACTTCGCCTATGCAGATTCCAGATGTGAGGAATCATCCATCCATCCACCATCCATCTTCCCTGTTGGACCTTCTGCTGACCTATCATCCGGACGGATATCAGGTTTCCGTCGATGCCCCTCTCGGCTCTTCGGACCATTGTCTGATCCGGAGTATTGTGCCACTCACGCTCCCCTCGCAGTTGCGTTCTGCAGGTTGCCGCCGTGTTTGGCATTACAGGTCGGCGGATTGGGACGGAATACGGTCTTTCTTTGCACCCTACCCATGGAGGCGTGTTTGCTTCTCACCGGATGATCCCAGCGCTTTTGCTGACTCTGTCACTGATGTGGTGCTACAGGGAATGAAACTATTTATTCCATCATCTGTGGTACCCATTGGAGGCAGATCTTAGCCTTGGTTTGGTCGCTCCTGTAAGACTGCATTACGTAGCAAGCAGGAGTGTTATCAAGCCTGGGCTGCGGCTTCTGTGACTCGGAATGTAAACATGATGATGCAGCATACTTAAAAAGAAGTATAACTTCGCATCCAGGTCCTTCAATAGAGTTATTGCCAAGGCAAAGTCAGAGCACATAGGCAGAATTGGCGAGAAACTAGTTCGCCTTCCTTTGGGAACCCGTGCATTCTGGTCTCTCGCCAAGGCTGTCCAAAGGAATTTCTGTAAGCCATCACTACCATCTCTGCAACGGAGGACGACTCACAGGCCCAAGACGTAAAAGACAAAGCCGACCTTTTAGGCTCGCTTTTTGCGTCCAACTCGACTCTCGATGACGAGGGGAAAACACCGCCGACCATCCCGCGGTGTGAGTGCTCCATACCTGTTGTGCTGTTCCCACAGCGCTCGGTTCGCAAAGCACTCCTTGTCGTGAAGCGACAATTAAAAGAAGAAAGAACCTAACCTACGATCAGCAAAACAACCAAATAGACCAAGACAATAATATATTTAAGTTTTTAAAAGAGTATTTACAATTTTATAAAAAAAATGAAATATGAAGATGATGGATGATGTGATTTACAAATTATATTTAAAAAAAAGGTAATAAAAAAAAGATTTATGTCGTAGCTGAGTCCGAAGATCCCAAGCGTGCTCTCAGCGCCTGGAACGAGCACGCACGGCGTAGGTGGGTAGGCGTGGGCGTCTCTAGGCGACGACCTCAGGTGAATGCAGCGATTGCAGGATCGGCGACATCAGCCCAGACAGGAGCTTGCAGGATCCTCAGCGACTTCAGACAGCGCAGTGGCCTGCAGGATCCGGTGACTGCAGGCGGGACAGAGGTTTGTAGGTTCCGGTGATTTCGGGCGGAACAGAGGTTTGTAGGTTCTGGCGACTCCAGGTAGAGTAGAGACTTGTGGGATCTCGGCGACTTCAGGCAGAGCAACGTTTTGTAGGATCCGGCGACTTCAGGCAGAGCAACGGATCGTAGAGTCCAGTGGCTTCAGGCAGGATAGAGGCTTGCAGGATCCCGGGGCTGAGCGGCCCCGGGATAAGGCCTTTAGAAGATGCTTCCGATAAGAGAACTGAAGCAAGACTGTCCTGTATTCTCCAATTGTTTGGCTTTTATACCTTTTTAGAGAGAACGAGAAATTATTTAAATTAAAACGAAATTTATTGTAAATGACCTACAGCCAAAAAGTATTTATGAAGAAAGAACATCATACCAGAGACGAATTTGAATAAAAGTTACCATGACAACTACAAAAACAATGGTTGTCAAATATAAAATTTTTGGTTTTTAGGAATATAATTGGAAAATCTTTACATTTAAGTAAGAAATGAGATATTATTCAAATAGGAAAAACTGATGCGCGACAGCGCACCGAAGCCTGAAATTGTAGAGTTACAGAGAATTCAATAAAAGACCAAAAAAAGGTAAGGCTTCGTTGACAGCTAGTTTAAAAGTACTAAATAGTGTGAAAATACGCAGTAAAATGATATGTTATTGTGTAAAAACGTTACAGGATCCTATATAAATAAAGGTGATGCAAAATATAAACGCAGAGAATCAAAAACAGAATGAAAAAAATAGTATAAAGTGATGCAAAACATGAATGCAGAATATCAAAGCAGAATGGAGAATTAGTGTACAATGAAATGTAAGTTGCATAACACTACATTTTCCCCCCGACCCTGGAAAATTTTTGACTCAGCAAAAATTTTGATATATACATTCTAAAATAAACCATAAAAACACAGCTTTGCAGAAACAGACATCACCAGTCAAAATCAGATATACTATCTCTTACATTCATCATCTGCATTCAGGTAAGGGTGGAGTTCACATTCAATGACTACCACTCTAAAAGTGTGTTTTCAAAACGACATTAAGGCTTATTTAAGGAGTAGTCAACCGCTCCTGTGTGGGAAAAAAATTAGTCGAAGAAACACCACTCTTAGAAGTGTGTTTTCAAAAGGACATTCAGGCTTATTTAAGGAGTTGTCAACCGCTCCTAAGTGAAGATAAAAATTAAGGGAGTAGTCAGCTGCTCCCAAGTGAAGATAAAGGTAAAGAGAATTAAGGGAGTAGAGAGCCGCTCCCAAGTGAAGATAAAGATAAAGAAATACCTCAAGTAAGCTTTAGTCGCTATGACTTAAGTAAAGATTAAGAACGGCCAGAGCGGTAGGGCTCAAAGCCAGAGATCAGCAACATCACCAACGAGATGTGTCTGAAATAAAAATAAAAAGTGACGATTAACCAACGAAAGTTCGAGGTCCTAAAGCAAGATGTGTTGAAGAACACTGGATCATCAAACAAACAAACAAATTAAAAGAAAATAATAAGGTAAAAATGGTGATATTTATACATATATACAAATTAACAGTTATATTTATACATATATACAAATTAACAGTTAATAAATGTTTAGAAAAGTATTTAACAGTTAATAAATGTTTAGAAAAGTTATGGTTTGTTTCGCTTCAGCTTTCAAAAACAATTTTATATAAAGTGCAAAGTGTAAAGTTAAGTTTAAGAAATAAAAATATTATTAAAAATCGTACCTCTAAGTTATCTAGAATAAAAAATATTAGAGTGATGAATGTAACTTAGAGTGATGAATGTAACTTAGAGTGATGAATGTAACTTAGAGTGATGAATGTAAATGAAGTGTTATATGTAGGCCTAAATACAATCCAGATAAGTTGAAAAACTAGAAGAAGTTTTGTTTTAGAATTTTGAAGGTATGAAAAGGTTGTGTAAATGAATGATGAATAATGAGTTAAGAACGAAAGGGAAAGCAATTAAATCAAAAGAGAATAGACAAGGCGCAGTAAAGGTGAAGAATTAAGAGAGAAAGAGGACTTTTACGTTGGGCGCCAAATTGTCGTGAAGCGACAATTAAAAGAGAAGGAAAACCTAACCTACGATCAGCAAAACAACCAAATAGACCAAGACAATAATATATTTAAGTTTTTAAAAGAGTATTTACAATTTTATAAAAAAAATGTAATATGAAGATGATGGATGATGTGATTTACAAATTATATTTAAAAAAAAAGGTAATAAAAAAAAGATTTATGTCGTAACTGAGTCCGAAGATCCCAAGCGTGCTCTCAGCGCCTGGAACGAGCACGCACGGCGTAGGTGGGTAGGCGTGGGCGTCTCTAGGCGACGACCTCAGGTGAATGCGGCGATTGCAGGATCGGCGACATCAGCCCAGACAGGAGCTTGCAGGATCCTCAGCGACTTCAGACAGCGCAGTGGCCTGCAGGATCCGGTGACTGCAGGCGGGACAGAGGTTTGTAGGTTCCGGTGATTTCGGGCGGAACAAAGGTTTGTAGGTTCCGGCGACTCCAGGTAGAGTAGAGACTTGTGGGATCTCGGCGACTTCAGGCAGAGCAACGTTTTGTAGGATCCGGCGACTTCAGGCAGAGCAACGGATCGTAGAGTCCAGTGGCTTCAGGCAGGATAGAGGCTTGCAGGATCCCGGGGCTGAGCGGCCCCGGGATAAGGCCTTTAGAAGATGCTTCCGATACGAGAACTGAAGCAAGACTGTCCTGTATTCTCCAATTGTTTGGCTTTTATACCTTTTTAGAGAGAACGAGAAATTATTTAAATTAAAACGAAATTTATTGTAAATGACCTACAGCCAAAAAGTATTTATGAAGAAAGAACATCATACCAGAGACGAATTTGAATAAAAGTTACCATGACAACTACAAAAACAATGGTTGTCAAATATAAAATTTTTGGTTTTTAGGAATATAATTGGAAAATCTTTACATTTAAGTAAGAAATGAGATATTATTCAAATAGGAAAAACTGATGCGCGACAGCGCACCGAAGCCTGAAATTGTAGAGTTACAGAGAATTCAATAAAAGACCAAAAAAAGGTAAGGCTTCGTTGACAGCTAGTTTAAAAGTACTAAATAGTGTGAAAATACGCAGTAAAATGATATGTTATTGTGTAAAAACGTTACAGGATCCTATATAAATAAAGGTGATGCAAAATATAAACGCAGAGAATCAAAAACAGAATGAAAAAAATAGTATAAAGTGATGCAAAACATGAATGCAGAATATCAAAGCAGAATGGAGAATTAGTGTACAATGAAATGTAAGTTGCATAACACTACATCCTCTCCCTGGACATCCAGAAGTCGAGTGGGCCTGACGGAATCCCCCCAATTGTGCTGAGGACGTGTGCTCCGAAATTGGCACCGGTCCTAACGCGTCTTTTTTGGTACTCCTACTCCCAAGGCGTAGTCCCGAATTTATGGAAGACAGCTTTTGTTCACCCGATCCCTAAAAAATGCGACCGCTCAGACCCGTCCAACTATAGGCCTTTCGCGATCAGCTCCTTGTTCTCCAAAATAATGGAATCTATTATTAACTGCCAGCTCATGCGGTACCTTGAGGATCACCAGCTGATTAGTGACCGCCAATACGGTTTTCGTCGGGGTCGATCAGCTGGTGATCTTCTGGTCTACCTGACCCATAGATGGGCGGGGGCAGTAGAGTCTAAGGGGAGGCGTTGGCCGTTAGTTTGGACATTGCGAAGGCCTTCGATCGGGTTTGGCATAAAGCGCTTCTTTCGAAGCTCCCTTCCCTTCCCTTCCCTTCCCGAGAAATTGTGCAATTGGGTCACCAGCTTCAAACAAGACACAAGTTTGCGCGTTTATCGCTTAAAAGGAACCCCTTTTTCGTATCTCCTCACTTTCAAGGCACTCCTCTTATTGAGGCAAGAAGAGGAGCCAGTATCGGAATCCCCGGAGTCGACATATCGAGTGACGTGCAGTTTCGTGGTCACTTGGAAGAGAAGGCCTCTAAAAAGCTTGGCGTGCTCAGCAGAGCAGGACAGTATTTCATGCCGACACACCGCCTGCAACTTAACGAGGCGTAGGTTTCAGGCCTCACATGGAATACTGTTCCCATCTCTGGGCAGGGGCTCCCTAGTGCCAGCTCCTTCTACTTGACCGCATCCAGCGCAGAGCGACTGGAATCGTCGACGACCGAGTCCTTTCCGATCGGCTCGATTCATTGGCTTTGCGAAGAGATGTTGCATCCCTTTGCATTTTCTTTCGCAACTTCCATGGGGAGTGCTCTGAGGAATTGTTCGGATTAATCCCAGCCACCAAATTTCACGAACGCACATCGCGGCAGAACTCCCGATACCATCCACATCATCTGGATGATTGGCAGTCCACCACTGTGCGATTTAGAAGATGTTTTCTTCCTTGCATAACTTCCTTGTGGAATCGATTACCATCAGCGATTTTTCGGGACCGATACGACTTAGGGACCTTCAAGAAAAGAGCGTACTCCTTTTTAAAAGGCCGGTAATGCATCTACAATTCCCTTCCTGGTGTTGTAGTTCATGGGCGGCGGTAGTCACTTACCATCAGGTGAGCCGCATGCTCGTTTGGACCCTCTCCTATAAAAAAAATTGTACAAGCGTACTCACACGTTTTAAAATGACCTTTCACGTAAATATAAATAACTGTCAAGTTATCTATATTGTATTACAAAATGTTTTTATCACAAATTTAAATAAAAAAATTGCAAACAAAGGAAGATATATAAAAATTTACCGGAATCTACTTTTATGCTTCACGTTGTTTCAATAATAAATCGATATGTATTATCGTCGTGTTTGGATATTTCAATTTAAAAAAAAATCGGTAAAAGATTCAAATAATCAAACATTTACTTACATTTTCTTTATTTATTATACTTACTTATCGTCACGCACAATCCCTGACGGGGTAGCCAGAGAGAACAGATCGCCAAGTGTCACGATCCTTACATACCTCTTTCGCTTCTTTCAGATTCATCATCTTCTTCATACATGCACGTCTAGGTATCCGAGTACTCTTGACCCTCCCCTCTTCGAGCAGTTTGCTCACATGGTCTTCGAAAGTTAGTCTCGGTCTACCTCGACACCTTTTAATATTAACTTTCGCGCTATATATTTTCTTCACCATTCGGTCTTCACTCATTCGCTCAACGTGCCCAAACCATCGAAGCACGCCCTTATCAATTTTTGTGATAAGGTCATCTTTCAAACCTGCCATATTGCGAATCTCTTCATTTCGCTTTCGGTCGGCCATGGTAACGCCGCACATTTTACGAAGAGATCGCATCTCCACTGCATTCAACTTGCTTTTATGCTTCTTCTGGCACACCCAGGTTTCGCTGCCATATAACAAAGTCGGTACCAACACTGCGTTATGTATTGCAAGGCGTGCACTCTTCACTACGCCTTGCCTTTTGACTAACGCAGTCAGGGCACCATTGACTTTGTTCCCGGCAGCGACACGCCTGTCCACATCTAAATCACATCTTCCATCCCGGCTAAAAGCACTCCCCAAGTATACAATTTCATTTACCTGTTCTAGACATTCCTGATTTACCCATATTTCACACTTCGTTCTCTCTTCGTCCCTTTCAGATACCAGAACCTTAGTTTTATTAGCATTCAAGCGGAGACCTTTAATTTCACATTCCTCTTTCATACACGTGACTAATGCCTGCAGTTCTGCCTCTGATGGTGCAATAAGCACTGCATCATCAGCATACAGCAGACAATTTACTTTAATGTCACCCAATTTCACACCCAAACAGCTATCTTTCAGTTTCTGTAAACAGCTGTCGAGATACAGTATGAACAGCCAGGAAGACATGACACAACCCTGTTTTACGCCCGTTTGGACGCTAAACATGGGTGACAGGTCATGCCCTACCCGCACACAGGCTTTACAGTCACAGTAAAGTGACTGCACAGCCCTTAGCAATCGACCATCCACACCATACCCCGGCAACAGTTCCCACATTTTCTTCCTTACAACCTTATCAAATGCTTTCTCAAGATCCACAAAAGCACAGAAAATCCTCTGGTTAGCAGCCAGAAGCTTTTCCGTGATCATGCGGATAGAAAACATTTGATCCGTGCATCCTCTTCCAGGTCTAAATCCGCATTGTGCCTCCCATAGAAATCTTTCCGATTTCTCTTGCATCCTACGTGTCAAAACCTTCGAATAAACTTTACTTGCTAAACTGGTCAAGCTGATCGCCCGATAGCACCCGCAGTCAAAATGTGAACCTTTACCTTTATATAAAGGCACAATGACTGCGGATCGCCAATCATCCGGGACATCCCCCGTCCGCCAGCACAAATTGCACAGCAGATGAAAGCTGTCCCAGACGCGAGGCCCACCATACTTGACCATTTCAGCAGTAACTCTGTCTAGTCCCGCAGCCTTACCACATTTCAAACTTCGAATCGCATGTTCAATCTCTTTCATACTGATGACCTCAGTGTCATCGAGGTCCGGGTCTGGCGTACCAGTCTCGACGTCATCCCCGGATCCCTCACTAAGATCATCACACGCATACATTTCTCTATAAAATTCGCTCCATCGCTGCATGACGTCCGATTTTTCTGAGAGGACGTCATTAGTTCTCGAAAGCACTTTGTTCATTCTTAAGGCCGTCGCACCACTTCGGGTCCTTCCAACCTCTTTCCAAAAGAGTTTGGAGTTCTCCTTAAAGTTGTGCGACAACCTTTCGTCCGCTTCCATTCTACACCTTTCACGCACTTCCTCAATCAATGCTTTCGTGTGAACTTTCTGCAGCTTATATCTTTCTTTCATCTTCTCTCTCATATCCTTATCAATACTAGAGGCCAAGTAGTCTAACCATGCTTTCTTCTTCTTCTTTACAGCTTCTTTCACTTCATCATTCCACCATGCATCTCTTCTTTTACTACTGCCTCTTTTAATCGTTCCACACACTTCTTCCGCTGCACTTACCATTCCATCCCTAAGGTTCTGCCATGTTCTTTCAACACATTCTTTTCTGCCATCGATGTTGTCAAGCTTTTCGGCTACCCTCGCATGATATTTGTCCCTAGTATCCGCTTCCTGAAGCTTCCAGCTTCGGATGCGACAGACCGACTGTGGTTCTGTTACTGCCGTCCGGTAGCGCCAACCCGCGAACAGACCCCTAAATCTAGTAATCACTAGATAGTGATCCGTTCCCAGGTCAGCACCCCTGAACACTCGCGTATCCATCACCTGTTTTCGCAGTCGGTCATCCACCAGGAACAAATCGATCATACTTCTCTCATTCTTACTTTCTCTAGTATACATATGGATCTTCTTGTGATTAAACATAGTGTTTGTCACAAGAAGACCCTTTTCCTTGCATACCGCCAGTATAAGCTTGCCAGCATCATTAACCCTTTTATCGCCAAACTTTCCAAGCACCGACTCGTACCCTGGTCGAGCGGTACCAACCCATCCATTCAAATCACCACATACAACAATTCTTTCGTTTCCCCTAGCCAAATCTAGAACTTCTCTTACATTTTCCCAAAACTCCTCCAGCTCAGCCCTGGACGACGAAGCTACCGGCGCATAAACAGCCAAAAGGAATAACTTCGTCAGTCCCAATTTAAAGCGAACCCAGAGAAGTCTTGAGTTCACAACCTTATATTCAGTCATAACATCGACCAACCGAGACGACAGCAGCACCCCCACTCCCTGGCGGGCGCTCTCGCTCTCCGGGACTCCGGACCATAGAGCTAACGCCCCGCCAGGGAGCTCTTCAGTACCACTGCCCTTCCGTTTGGTCTCCGACATACACACGACATCTAATTCTCTTTCTTTCATTATTTCGATCAACTCATTCGTCTTATCTCTCATGCCTCCTCTAACATTCCACGTGCCAACTCTGCACTCTGTCCTCCACCTTCCGCCGTGTCGGGCTGTGCGTGACGGGTGGCGGTCCCCATCGCCGCTTTGCACGCTGCATTCCACACCAACGGGGACGAGCTGGTGTGCGTCGCCTTGGGGGGACGCCCTAACCCTCGTTGACATGGGTGCGCAGCTAAGTAGAATTGCAGCCCTGAAAAGGGCTGGCAGGGGTCGCGACGAGCACGCTTCTACAGTGACCCCCATTATTTATTTATTATCTGTTCATTAATTTTTATTTTTAGAGTTGAATAAATTATACCTATCATTAATTAAACAAGTCTAAATTTCTTACAATGTCTGTGAATCCCATTATGGTGAAATTAGTAAGTTTAGAAGATGCGCGCTTGTAGAATAGAGTCATTAAGATTCATTTGAAAAGGAAAAACACTAATGCAAAGAATATGTAACATTTTTACGAGAAATTAAAAATATAACTATTTTGGACATTATATTAATTGATGAAACATGACTAAACGTCAATCACACTGGACCGTAGACATGGACAGATGACATGTACCAGTGGAAAAAGCTGGGCGCCTCATAATGTGGGATACGCTGGAGAGTAATTTATAGAAAATACAACTACTTACTACACAAGCGAGCACTGTGCCAAAGTGATGGAGAAAAAAGGAAAAAGAGACATTAAAATTTGAATGAATTATAGAAAATCAAATAATAACTAATGTAAACAACGACAATGACACGACAGCTCAACTAATTCTTGTGAAAGTGATTAAATAAAAATCTAGTGCAGTCTTTAATTTATATAAATTTATCTCTAGAAGATAGCAGTTGAGCAATAAATATGAAAATCTTAAAATTTTGTGTTTTGCGTTATATGTTTCTAATTTATTCTGGTATTAATCCAGATAAAACTAAATGATTACCAACTCTTAAAAATCTAATGTTGTTGGTACTGATTTTTCAGTTCGAATGTGTAGTCTAACAAATGTGACAGCTGTCAAAAGGTCTTTCTTAGGTTTAGTGGAGTATAATTCGAATATCTCGTATCAGGAAATTTCTAACTTGATGTAGGACTTTAAGTCGGTAGAAGCAATTTCTAGCAGTATTAGGTATGTGATTCTCGAATCGCAAACAATCATCCATAAGCAGGTATATATTGCGAGTTCTAGTCACATGTTCAATTTGTTCTCCTTTTATGGTGACCTGAGGCTGATGATTCGCATTTTTTTGGATTAAGTTGTAAGTAGCTCCAAGTATAATTCCAAGAATCATATAATTTGACTTACTTCTATTTAGAAAAAGTGCATTTGATTTTGACTAATCAGAAATGCCTTCTAAATTTTAGTTTTATTTGTTTATTAATTTCCGCAGATTTATTGATTTCCTTTGAGTTTCCTCAGATTTATATTACATGTAAATCTGTGTGTTATCAGCGTACATATGGTACCTACAATGTTTCATGTGATCTACCATATTTACACAGTACACAGCAAAGAAAAGTGGTCCTAAAATTAAGCCTTCAGGTACACCTTGTTTGACATCTTTAAAATTGAAAACTAGCGGCAAACCTTTTTGGTTAAAAATGTCTAATCGTTGTTCGCAATATTTGAAACAAATAAACCATTTCACCGCAATTTCGACAAAAGCAATGGTAAATTCAGACAGTCAAATGCTCTTAAAAAGTCCAGTGGAACCAATATTGTACATTTTCCACAGTCCTGGTCTGACAGAATATCATCGATTACTTTAATCAGAGCGGTAATTGTACTATATTGTTGTCTAAATCCCAATTGTAAACTAGGAAAGAAACGTGTTAAAAGTAATCATTTGATCATGTCCGGGAACATAAAAGTCGGTATTGATGGATCATTGAAAATATGATGCAGTAGTTCTGGATTACTTTCTAACCTTACATTTTATATATGGGATCATAAGGTTTTAGGATCTTTTTCACTATTGTTGATGTAGTAGACATTTCTTTGCAAAGCACCTCAATACAGTATTTCTTTAGTTCCTTATAATTGTTCTTATGCATTTCTGAATCTGATTTACGCGCTACTAACCCAGCTTTATCCGGAAAATTCATCATTTTTTTACATTACATGTGATCTATAGATATTAGAAATGCCTTACTGTTTTTGTGCGGAGAGGCCCATGAACAACAAATAAGGTTAACGTCATTGTATTTAAGAAAGATACCATATCAAGGACGTCATTCTGGGTTTTATGCCTCCTATTTCTTCGACTTTAGATCCAATTCAATTTGTTCAACAACAATAGAATGTAAGTCTTTGCGTGATATAATAATGGGTTTTTGTTTGGGCTTTTTGAATTTAATTTCGTAACAAGCAAAAATGCAATGCTACTCAAATCAGGTTTGTGATTAACGAAAATATGTTATTTAATAGATAATTGTACATACTATGTCTATTTAGTTCTGATAAGTGGTAAAATGAGTGGATTCAGTTACACATTGGCTCAGTTTCAAGCACTAATAGTTTACTAAATTTTTTTTATAATTACTATCTACGTTATTCAATAAATTTATATTAAATTCCCCTAAAAAGATTATATAATTGCTCCATGTTAGAGTTCCGACAGAATCAGACAAACAGACAAAGCATCGAGAAATGTGTCTACATTTAAACGTGGCGGTCTAGGCAGTACCAATCGCGATCTTTGTACCGTAAATTGTAAGAGCAAGCCTGATCCTGTCTTATGTAGGAGCCGACTCCACCACTTCGCGAGCGCATATTGGTCGGTCGTGGCATGTAACGTAATCAGTATCCCGGCACCCCAGGTTTCAAATATCGACAGCGTGGCGTTTTATAGCTACAACTATATAGTTTTTCATGGCCTGTTCCCAAGGAACCTACATTGAGAAGCCCTAACTTAAGATTACTTGTTATATGTATGAAATAAAATAATATTCACAATTGATATCCTTTACCAACAAATATCAAAGTAACTCTCATTCACTCACTCACTCGAATTTACACGCATTGCACTTAACTGCCACGGTCAATAAGCTTTAATATTTGATAAAGCTTAATGCATTGATATATTAATATACACAACGGAAACGAGGTGGAGTTGTGTTGATCATTATTGTATGACGGTATTATATTATTTAATCTCATTCTTTAACCTTTAAACATAAAATGTATCTAATACGTAAATGTTGTTTTTACAAGCTTTTATTTAACTTGAAATGTAACTATGTTTTTTCGGGTGGAATCTTGCAACTCAATTTTGAGGCAAAGCAAGATCTTCAACTGATTGAGCTGATATTTTGTATATACGTTTAGTTTGGATGACAATGCATGGTTAGATGTGTGACTTCATTCTAAATCCAACATGGGGAACCGCCAGATGGCGGTCTAATTATTTTTAATACACTCCTACAATATGTGTATCAAATGAAAGGGCTTGCTGAGATTAACTCCAAAAATAAAGTGAGGTCACTTTAAATCCAATATGGCGGACTTCTAAAGATGGTGGACTAAGTTTTTTATGTTTTGCTACAATATGGTTTTGATACCTACAATATGGGTATCAAATGAAAAGACTTGCTGAGAATATTAATGCGAGTTAGATAAATAAGATGGTGATCGTAAATTACGTTGCTCCAATCCGCCTGAAAAGTGCTAGACTATTCGAAATCAAACGACCTTGCAACAATGATGCGTTGAATGAGATGAACAGACTGAGAAACCTGTCCAGCGATAACTAAAAAATAAGAAATAAATTAAAAGTAAAAAAACTTTTTAAAAACAAGTTTTTGTTTAAATGCGCTAAACAGATTAAAATAAACTTTTCCTTTAAAATGTTTACTATCCACTTATAACGTCATTACACTATTTATATGATATAAAATGTGTAATGACGGTGTACATGATGTCCATGGAATGTGTGGGCAAGCTGTATTGCTACAAAAAAAAAATCCCTTTCACCAACGGTACTAAGATGATATGCTTAGGACATATCGGTTATCGGGTCCACGTTGACCGCGGTTATGGTAAGGCAGAGTCTATGTGACGCTATAAAAATCCATTTTTAAGTCCCATTTCTATCTACCAATATAATGCTTTTCCATATTTGAGACTTTCCTCATATTTGCTCTGTTTAATAGAACCTACTATCATATGTCCTTAATATGGGATCTTTACATTGTGCACTATTACTTCAGTAGTCAGTCGCAGTCGACCTCCTCACTATATTATGTCTAAATGTATGTATACATCTCTGGCAGATCATAAAATTTATGAAAAAATTGACCCCTTCGATTTCATTCAAACTTTGTATGCAGATTCTAAACGTTAAATAATTTTACAGAAAATTATGATTTTTAAATTGGATAATTAGTTTTTGAGATAATAGGAAAATAAGGCTCATGAATCGCAGGAACACGCTCTATAACTTAATTTCGTTCGTTCAAAATACAAAGAATAGCACGAGTAACCGGCGGACCGAAGGGGAGAAGCTATACACTGGCGTTCCCCTCTGTCAAAGTATAAGGCCACGCGGGCCTATCTTAGAGACGTAATCTAATATTAGGTTGTTAATCAAATATAGCTGCAAAAGCAGACCAATAATCACACGACTTGCAACACTCAGTCGTCCCAGGTATCCGTTCTAAACTCACACTATGATTTTGTTATTATTTCCCTAAGCCAGCGCTTAATATCTAAGTTAGTTAATAATAACTAAGGCAGGATTGGAGCCTGATGGTGAAGCGCACTGACTTAATAAAAGCCTATTCATTCTTGCATTAAAGCCACCCACATTGTATTCGGATGGAAACACAGATGCTGGCAACTCATTTCACTGCTTTGCTGTACGCATCACAAACGACAGCAAACCATTAGGTTTGAATACGTAATAAGTCAACAACGAAAGGGTGGAGACTGGACGATCGTCTATTTGTCCGATGGTGGAAGCGAGAGGGTGGAATTAAATTATGTATTCTTTTTTTCTCTAGAAATACGAGGGAAACCGCACGAATAGCTCTCTTCTTATCTTGCGAATAGAAAATAGTACGTACAGATATCCCTTTAAATAAAAATAGAAGAATAATAAATGAAATAAAATCGTACACTACCACAGTAAAAGGATCTATACCGCAGGGTAGCGTCCTAGGATGCTTGCTGTTCTCTACGTATATTAACGAACTCCCTTCAGTAATACCACATAGAGTCGTTTTGTTTGCAGACAACGCGACAGTTATAATTACTTGTTAAAAAAAACTCACTAGTTTGCAGGAAAATATAGCTTACTGCCTTAGCAAAATTGTAGATGAATTGGACGTTTTGGGTTTATTGTTAAATTTTGAAAAGACAAAAATAATGCAGTTTCGCCCATATCAGAGACTAGAAGTCCCACTCGCTATATCTTACCAAGGTATAAATATTGAGGAAGTTCGCACATTTTCGCTCCTAGGGGTAACAATAGACTCAACTTTTTCATGGAAAAATCATCTAGAGAGTAATCACGCCGGGCACTAGCTATCACCTCGTTGCCGTTAATTACGTGATTGCGCGGGAGAATATATGTATGTATCTTAAATTAGAGGAATTAAATTTACTTACCGAGAAGTTCGTACTCACAATCACTAATCGGCGTTCGTTCTAAATATTGTGGTGTGTAATGTTGTATGTGTTACTGTATGTATGATAGTACATAACCGAAAACACTAGCGATTATAAAATTTAAAACTATTTAAATAGATACTGCGGTAAGAGCACAACAAGGTGTAACATTTAGAATTTATTACACATTAGATTAGCGAAGACTATATTGAACTAATGACCCGCTTCCTTTTGAAGGTGAAGTCGAGTGACAATTTTTACTCATACCACCGCCATCTATGATAAATGCGAATAGATTAATTCGAGCGCATGTTCGGCGCGACTAGAGAGCGTAGTAAGTAAGGTGAGCAGCTTTTGCTATGCCCTGCGCGAGCTACGTCTTTACGTACGTCTCTACACAAACGAGCAGTGTGCGTTTACTGCGTACCACAGCCACGCCGCTGCCTGGGTCAGATACGGCATCATATTCTGGGGCAATTCTACCGAGGTGCACGCGGTATCCGTGGTCCAAAAACGTTGCCTTAGAATAATTGCATTCGTAGCTCCAAGAGATTCATGTCGAAAGTTGTTTCCTAAATACAACTTATTAACTGTGCATTTATATTTTTAAATTATGCCGCTTTGTTAGGAAAAGTCCTCATTATTTTCAACGAATTGAGGATAGACCCAATAGATATGGCGCACGTCACCGTGGTTATAACCTGGTTGCTCCTACCGCACATCTAACAATATTTAAAAATGGTCCCTACTACATGGCTAAGGGTTTACAACCATTTACCTAATGATATAAAAGCCCTCCAGTGTCGTAAATTTGAAATAGTACTTAAGAAAATGCTTATTGTAAAAAGCTATTATAACTTAAATGAATATTTTAATGACAAATTATACATTTAAATTATTTTGACTAAATTTATTATTTCTAAATAGAAATAATAAATTTAAATAAAAAATACTTAAATGACATTATTAATATTTTCATCAAAGTTTTAAATCTTATTTATATGAATTAAAACGACCAATAGTTAAGATGAAATATTTATTGACATTTCATTTTAAATAAATATGTGTATTATTTGGTTTCATATTTAATAAATTAATTAATAATAATGTATAGATTATGTACCCTAAAACTTGTAATTTAATTTGATTTCATATTAATTAACAATTAGAATCCATTTTAATATGCTACGCCCGTACAGGGTTGTCACATGCTCTGTAGATATATTGTAACAACTTTATACTTTGTGACATGCAATAAATGAATTATGAATTATGCATGCATCAATAAGCCTCTTAGCACGCCTTTTCATTAAGTCCAAAGCTGCTAGGTGGAATTTTGCAGCACCAGCCCATATATGGCAGCAATACTCCATTCACGACCGGACTTGCGTTCTATATAAAGTAAGCAGCTGTCCCGGCGTGGTCTCGCCGTACCTTTGCAAGGACTTCTAGCTTCTTTGCAGCTGCTTTGGCCTTGGACTCAATGAAGCGCCCGAAGTTCAGATTTGAGGATATCTCAAACCCCAACAAGGTAAGGCGTTCGATATCATAATGTGAACACAATCTCTCTGCACTGCTCGATACTGGCGATGTTGCCATTTAGACTAACGTTCGTCATATTTCTCTCCATATGATAATAATAAAAATTGTTTTGAATTTATGGTGTTAAATATTCTATATAATTGATATGTAATGTTTTGAGTATACGATAAATTAAAAAAGTATCGTATATTCAATCGTATATATAATTAAATTCTATAAAATGCAATTTAAATGACTTACAATCAAAGCGTGTGATTTATAAAATTTAATTATATTTATTTACGTAGAAACCACCAATGAAGAGTAATTAATACTTTAATGTCATTCGCTTCGTCCGGTACCTACGCTACGAAGATATTAGATTTGAATTATAATTCAATAACCTCATGAGGTAAGTGACTACGGCAGGTAGAATATGTAAAGAAACAAAGAAAAAACTATTCGATCATTCAGCTTGTTTCCATTTATTATAATTAAGAATGAGTGGCTTTTAACGACATACAAAATGGGTTTCGTGTAAAAATAATTTGCACATATTTGATGCATTTTATGTTTCTTTTTTGAAATTATAATTCTTTTGGCGCATTGTGGAAAAATTATGAGAGTGAAATTTTACGAAGCGCCCACACCGACACCTAACAACGACACCATGAAGTTGTTACGATGCGAGCGCACACCGACACCTAACAACGACACCATGAAATTGTTACGATGCGAGCGCACACCAACACCTAAAAGCGACAAATTCAGTTGCTAATTGTCTCTCAAGCTACTACAGCTTAACAATGCTGTTTCGTATGGTAAGTGTAGAGAACCGGAGACCCTTTTTACTGGAAAAGAGGCATTCCATCTTAGTCCTCACGGGTGACAACGCATCTGCATTTTGATTCGCAAACGAGGATAGATGTAGATATCTATTGGGTGACAGCATCCACTTACCCTCAGGTGGACTATTACCTCGTTTGTCATCGTATCATATAAAAAAAACTTTCGTGAGAACTGATAACTATGACTAAGACCTGAAGATGTTAAGATTGACTGCTACTGTAACTTCTCCAGGAGAAGAACTAGGTGTGCCGAGTTTGGGCTCGATTTGATAGTTATGACATCATAAACCTTGACATGACACCTTTCCTACGGACTTGATGGAGTGACTTGAAAATATACTTCGATACGTCACAGCAACCACTTACCATCATGTGGTCTGTGTGATCGTTTGACACCTTTATTCATTAAAAAACGCCAAATGTATACGCGCTGAAAAGCTCAAGCATATTGTCGAGACCGAAAAGCTTCGAATGCTAACTATAAGAATAAAACCTTTTTAATTCAAGATGTTAAGCCCAATAAAAAGGCGTTGTGGAAATATAATTTCGATTATATTAAACATATTGTTACGCGCCACTATTAATGTCTTGTACATGGCAACATTAGTTACACTAGCGCCCTCTAGTGTCGAGTAAAAGAAAGTGTTGCGCGCCTTGTACATGGCAATACTAGTTACACTAGCGCCCTCTAGTGTCGAGTAGCAGAACTAGGAGAGTCGAGATCCTTCCAGAAATGTCGGGACCGATATGTACTCGAACATTCTAGATGTCGCTACAGTAGAAGGTTCTGGAAACTATCTGAGGCATTATATAAGGCCGGTATAGGCCACGACCGGGGCAGTATTGAATTGGCGATACAAGAGAATACTTCGAAGCGATATATCGGCGAACTGTGTTTTATTATTAGTGTGTTTTTATATTGTAATTAGTGTCGTGTAATTAAATAGTCAATTTTGGTAATTCAATCGGCAGTTTGTAATTGTCTCGAACCCCAAGCTCGTAACAATATTCCCGAAATTTAACTACAGCCTGTGTCCAAAAATGAGGCAGCCGTGCCGACCCTGCTAATATATCGACCAATTTCGATTACATCTGGCGATATATCACGCATTCGAAAAAAATAGTTTGATTTGCCCTTTATAATGCGTAAAACAATAGAGTGGAATAACTTGCCGGCTACTGTCTTTCCGTCCCTTTACTGTTTGTGTTCTACACTACGACATTGCAACAATTAAATTACGCTACCACAGTGCAATTTACTATCAAGGGTTTTATCACCGCCAACCACCAGGTGGAAATGAAATTATTTTATAAAAAGAATATTAAACTTACTTTAAAAAAATTACGTATAACATGAGCGCTTAAGGCATGCACATTTGGATTTACCAAATATGTTTTATATCTTTATAAAGATAAAAGAGGTTAAATTTATCCCACAAAAGACGTGATTGATATATGTTTATTTTGTGAAACAATATTAAGAGTAAAATAAGGTTTTAAAATCTTAATAAAAACAAATTACATTTTTTTAAAACGATATCTCCACACTAGGATTTTCTCTTGTATCGCGGCGACAGTTCACATACATAGATTTCACAAGGGCAAACATCCAGACCCAGAACAATTATTTGTAGACTATACAAATACTTGTTCCGTGCGGGATTCGGACCCGCGGCCCTAAGTGCTGCAACTCATTGCTAAGCCACGACACCACGGAGCCGTCAATAAATTGTCACCAAGATCATATTATATAATTTTTTGTTATTTTTGTTTTGTTACGATAAAGAAGTATAACTTCTTACGGGCGTACCTGTGTCTCTTAGAATATTTGAATACCCACAATCCTAAAAACATGCTGTGAGAATTTTTATTTAATGTTGAGAGCATGTTCAATGTTAAAAATCGCAATAAAATCTTATTGGAAGTCTAAACTCCTTGAAAGCGCTTTCTAGTGCAGGAAATTGAATAACGCAGCTCTGGGTATATCTAATCTCCTCTACGGTTAACCCCTTTGACACGAACCGCTTACACTAATGAAGTTTATAACTCCCTTTGCACTTTCTACATGGTTTTATTCAATAATCATCCTGGCTATAATTATTCTTGTTGAAGGATATTATCCTATTAAAGGTACATTGCTTTGATGATGCCGCACTTGAGTGTAATTGCATAAAGTGACATTCTGTAAACGGTCTACTATAGGGCATAAATGTAGTATGAAAATGTTACGATGTCCCACATTTAGTCTTTATTTGTCGGGCGTGTACCTAGCTGCTCCAGCTTATTTTCACATACAATTTTTTAATCGTCACTGCCATGCCAGAAATTACTCACGTAGTTATTTAAAAAAAAATTGAAGTAAAACGCAACATAAAGGGTAGGTCAGATGCTTATTCGTACGGAAGTAACGATTAGTAAAATCTTTAGTCCGTTCACGCTGTTTCCGTTATATAAAGTCAGCAACTGACTATAATATAATATTATACAATATCGGAAAGATTTTACTTTCGTATAATTTCATTCCCACCTGGTGGCGGTGATAAAACCCTTGATAGTAAATTGCACTGTCGTAGCGTAACACATTTTATTTGTTGTAATGTCGTAGTGTAGAACACAAACAGTAAGGGGACGGAAAGACAGTAGCCGGCAAATTATTCCACTCTATTGTTTTACGCATTATAAAGGGCGAATCAAACTATTTTTTTCGAATGCGTGAGATATGCGATAGATTTAATCGAAATTGGTCGATATTTGGTAGGGTCGGCACGGCTGCCTTATTTTTGGACACAGGCTGTAGTTAAATTTCGCGAATATGTTTAATATAATCGAAATTATATTTCTACAACGCCTTTTTATTGGGCTTAGCGTCTTGAATTAAAAAGGTTTTATTCTTCCAGTTAGCATCCGTAGCTTTTCGGTCTCGACAATATGCTTGAGCTTGTCAGCGCGAATACATTTGGCGTTTTTAGGGTACCGTAACTCAAAAGGAAAAACGGAACCCTTACAGGATCACTTCAGAATTGAAAGTCACTTGTCCATCTGTCTGTCTGTCAAGACCCTTTTTCTCAGGAATGCGTGGAGGTATCAAGCTGAAATTCATATCAAATACTCAAGTCTACTGTCCCTTGCAGCAAGATACAGCTGTTTATGCCGCAAATTTTCGACATTCGCAAGGGAATCAAAACCACACACACACTACAGAGTACTTCCCGTGAACTCAGAATCTTAAAAGGTACGAATCTACGTATTATAGCACAGATAAAGGAAAAATTGCGAAAAGCATAAATTTTTAGTTACATCATATAATAAAAATATTTTTAATAGTGATCGACCGAAGATTTGGTTTCAGTTTCGGTTTCGCCAAGTTTCGGCAAAAAAAAATCTAGTTTCGGTAATAGTTTTGGTTTCGGCAAAAAATCTGCCGAACCTTCGGTGGCACCGAGACTCAATGTTCGTGGATTATCGTGCGTCCTTCGGATGAGTTCGTTCGTGACTCAGGTATTATACTTTATACAAAATATAATACACGAGTCACGTCACGTCATAATTATACAGAAATAAAAGCTTTTTTATTCTATATAGATAGTAAATAATACTTATTGAAAGTCACTCTTTTGTTTAATTACCACTGGTTCGAAAAAAACACTTCTGTCTTTTTTTACAGCTTACAATCAGAGGCGTAGCGTGCTGAACTAATATAAACGTGGGCGAAGTTGCATCAGTGAGGCCCCTTTCTTTCATTCCAAGGATTTACCCAATAGATCTATCCCACCAAACATGATTTGACCCGACACTGAAAGTTTTAGAACTAGTTACTTGTAAACGATATAATAAAAAAATACGTTCAAATTTTTAAAATCGAATACTGACAATATTATTGTGTATATATTTTATTCATTTGAAATTTGTTTATGATTTGGCAGCAAATTGAAAATTGTCTGTGTCACGTCAGCTAAAATTTAATTTTCGTACAATGATATTTTATTACTTTCGATGTCATTTAAGTCCACAAGAAAGTTATGATAGATTTCGATTGGCCTTTCACAATGAAACCCCATCTCGTGCCACTATTTACAACTGGTTTAATGAGTTTAAACAGTGTCGCATTGATCTCATCGATGATCTGCGTGAGGGACGGCCTCCTATGGCGACGACTGAAGATTACATCAGTGTTGTGCGGCGCAATATAGAGACTGATAAAAAAGTGATTTATCAGCAGATTCGGACAAGCTTAGGCATCGGTATGAGTCAAGTGCACAAAATCCTTCATGAACATTTAGCGATCAGGAATCTATGTGTCTGGTGGATACCTCATAATTTGACAGAGGCCCAAAAACTCTGTTGTGTTGATTGGTGTCGTGAAATGGTTCAAAGATTAAACGGAGGTGACTAAAATACTGTGTTCGATATACTTACGGGTGACGAAAACTGGGTTTATTGTTATGATCCTGAAATTAAAAGACAGCCTGCTGTCTGGGTGTTTCCTTCCAAGGAGTTGCCAACTAAAGCGAAGAGAGGTCAAAGCGTGGGAAAAAATATGGTGGCCTCGTTCTTCGGAAGGACAGGTCATTACGCAACAATTTTTTTTTATAGGATAAGGGTGACAAACGAGCACACAGTCCACCTGATGTTAAGTGCTTGCTGCGGCCCATAGACATCTACATATATCCTCTATTAGAAATCAAAATGTAGATGCGTTGTCACCCGTGAGGACTAAGATGGAATGCCTCATTTCCAGTAAAAAGGGCCTCCGGCCACCTGCACTCACCAAGCGAAACGCAGAGGTAAACCTCTACTTCACGCTGGTTTTCTGTGAGGTCGTGGTACCACCCCGGTTCGAGCCGGCCCATCCGTGCGACAGCAAAAGCTGCTGCCTGGCTCTACCACTGTTAAAATTGTTTTAGAGGATCTAAAAACAGTTACTGCACAGTGGTACACTAACAATTGTTTGCCACTTGTCTTGGAAAGAGTTCGGGAGAAAAGACCTTGCAGTAGGATCCTCCTTCACCGCGACAACCCCTCGTCGCACACCGCCAAGCAAACAATCGACTACATGGCGACGTCAGATGTGGAATTACTGGGTCACTAGCCCAATAGCACATACCCCGCACCTTACGATTATTATTTATTTCCGAAAATAAAAGAAAAATTTCGAAGAAAACGTTTTATGGACGCCGAGGAAGTAGTAGCTGCGTTTCAAAATGCCGTCAAAGAGACCCCTAAGGACGAGTGGGTAAAGAGTTTTATCAGTGGTTACATCGGATGCAGCGATGTATTGCAGTAAATGGACACTATTTTGAAAATATTTAATAAAACTAATAACTTGCTAGTTTGTTCAGCTTTTTATTTTCCAAGAACTTTAAGTATTACCCTCGTACTTACTCATATCTATTAATTCCTGACAAGTCTCATATTCAGTCAATGTAAAAATCGCGGTCTTTGAAGGTAGTTACAACGGCCCCGCAGTCGCATTTAAGAGGGGCTTCTTGCGAGGCCCCAAATAAACGCTTAAATTTGTGACTTTCTTTTTCGTAAAAAAAATCGTAAAAGTGGTCAAATTAATTAGTCATCTGTGATAAAGTCTGGGGGCATCGCATTTTAGGGGTCGCACTTCGCCCATGCCTAGCTACACCACTCTTACAATCATGTATATAACACAATTAACAACACAAAACAAATTAGAAATAGCTTGGTAATGATCACCTCATTCCCAGGGGTTATTATCATCCATAATCATCATCATTACAGCCTTTCATAAGTCCACTGCTGAACATAGGCCTTCCCCAAGGAATGCCACAAAGCACGGTCCTGAGCCACCTGCATCCATCGACTTCCTGCATGTCTTACCAGGTCATCACTCCACCTCATGGGGGGTCGCCCTATACTTCGCCTACCGGTACGAGGCTGCCACTCAAGAACCTTTCTTCCCCATCGGTTGTCGGTTCTTCGAGCTATATGGCCGGCCCACTGCCACTTCAGCTTACTAATCCGTTGGGCTATGTCGGTTACTCTGGTTCTACTGCGGATGTCCTCATTCCAAAGTTTATCACGCAGATAAACTCCGAACATAGCCCATCATCCATAAATTACTTAATATTATAATAACCCTTTTTATACAATCTTAGTTTAAAGTTTTTGAACTTTGAACAGGTTTTGTATATTTTCTGGGATTTTGTTAAGTTGTGTGTATATTGTGTGAGTGTGATATACTAGGTTAATGCTCTCATTGAATAATATTAATAATATTGTGAACACAATAAAATATGTTCTCAATTAGCGAGTTACTTTAACGTGGTAGAGCCATGCTGCAGCTATGTTATGGTTGTAGCACGAATGGGTCGGCTCGACCCGGGAAGGACCACGCTCTCACAGAATACCAGCGTAAAATAGCAGCATAACGTTGCTGTGTTTCGTATGGTGAGTGTAGAGAACCGGAGACCTTTTTATACTGAAAATGTGGCATTCCATCTTAGTCCTCACGGGTGACAACGCATCTGCATTTTCAATCGTAATCGAAGATAGATGTAGATGTTTATGAGCCACAGCAACCACTTACCATCAGGTGGACTGTGTGCTCGTTCGTCACCCTATCCTATAAAAAACATATTATAGTGTTAATTCATAAAATAATTTCTTCAAAGACTATTGTGATGCCATTGCCAGTACTAAATCTAGCTAGCTAGCTATAAAAAAACATTTTATGGGTGTGTTGATTTTTCTACAAAATTGACTTAAAAAAGTATTTCATAACGTTAAATTGTTAATTTTTACTATAAAATAAATAATTATATTGCTACATGACTATTAGGTACAATAGCTGTTATTCATTAAATATGTATAAAAATATACCAGATTTCAGTATACGATAAAAAAATTAACACATGTATATATATATATATATATATATATATATATATATATATATATATATATATATATATATATATATATATGAATAAAGTTTCGGTTTCGGTTTCGGTTTCGGCCTAAACTGAGACTCAGACCGAAGTTTCGGTTTTGGTTGAAAATCCTGTTTCGGTCGGACACAAATTTTTAATAATTTTAAACTTATATACCTACGGATTTGTTTGGAACCATCGGTGCACGAGTCCGACTCGCACTTGACCGGTTTTTTAATGAATAAGGGTGACAAACGAGCATACAGTTCACCTGATGATAAGTGTATAACTCATAGACATTAGATCTACATTCACACTCGATTAAGAATCAAAAGGTAGGTGCGTTGTTACACCTCAGGACTATGACAGAATGAGTGATACATCATCTCAATACACTCGTCATATTCGTATGCATACACAGCAGAAATACGCTGCTATTTTACGCTGGCATTCTGTGTGAACAAGGTTAGGTAGTGTTTGAGTATAAAATTTGTCATGTTATAAATTCAATCCAAAAGTATGTTACGGATTTTATTTTAAAATAATTTAAGAACTTTTTACATGCATAACACTATTATTTTAGGTACTGCTTACTGCTAGATAGATTCCGCGTTCAAACTCCAAATCTTTTATCGGCGTAGCTGACGACCCTGAAATTCATTTGAACCTTTTTACATATATCGTTTAGATGGATATAATTAATCTACAAGAATACGTGCCTTAAACTTTTTTCTTGTGTTTTTGCTTTAATATTTTCTTTTCTAATTAAAACTATATGAATTTGTGGCGTACGGCCTCTTTGACTCTTTGGCTCTAAGCCAAGTATACATATTTTGTCATCGTAGAAAAGCAAATACGAATAACATTGTTAGACCCTTTTTACTGGAAAATAGACATTCCATCTTAGTCCTCACGGGTGACATGACAACACATCTGCATTTTGATTCGCAAACGAAGATAAATGTAGATGCGTTGATGTTATTAATGGAGGATAAATATAGATTTCTTACTATGAGCCACAGCAACCACTTACCATCAGGTGGACTGTGTTTTCGTTTATCTCCCTATACTTTAAAAAAAAGAAAAACGAAACAGGAATTGTAAAATATAAGAGGGCCGAATAAAATCGTTGTATCTTTATGATTTAATTTATTTGGTCCTGAGGAACCAAAAATCCTCCAAATTGTTGATTTTATTTTTATTTTAACTTAAACTGCTGCCTCATACATGATTACATATGATCATCATCATACATTTTTGCATTTGGCTGATCCAGTTTTTAATGTTAGTTGAGGATCATCTTCTTGTTTTTAGTTTATGTATTTTTTTTATAGAATAAGGGTGACACACGAGCACATAGTCCACCTGATGGTAAGTGCTTGCTGCGGGCCATAGACATCTACATTTATCCTCTATTATAAATCAAAATGCAGATGCGTTGTCACCCGTGAGGACTAAGATGGAATGCCTCATTTCCAGTAAAAAGGGCCTCCGGTCACCTGCACTCACCAAGCGAAACGCAGAGGTAAACCTCTACTTCACGCTGGTATTCTGTGAGGTCGTGGTACCACCCCGGTATTGTATTCTGGTGGTTACATGCATGCGGAGTTTATATTCAAGTAATTGTAGCACTTTTGTTACTGTTTTAAGAAATTGTCTAACATGATGTATTAGAGTTAACAATTTTTGATAATCTAATAAAGAGAGAGAAAAAAAAACAAAAGTAAAACCGAGTAAGCTTAGAGCAGTTGCGAGCGACCGGCAGTGTTTTTTTGTTACAACCTGACGTACCTATTGCTTTTGCAACATATTGAGGTTAAAGGACTATATGGATACTGAATTTATCGTAATTAGTAACAAATTTGTTTATGTGTACATCATGGACTATATTTTCCTTGTGCTTTATTAAAAATAGGATAGGATTATTTGGTGACAAATTTTTGACATTATTCAGAATTTAGTACATAAATAATTTATACATGGTTTTTAAATATTACTTCACACGCAAATTGCAAATAAAAAAAGTTTATATTAGTTGAAATTATGCTTGCATATTTATAATGGTTATAAAAATTTACTGGTTGTAAAAAATAAGTTTGTGATTGGATTTGTTATTTTAGTTGTCATATTTATTTATAAATAAATATGATTATTATTTCATTATAGTTTTTAATATTGTGTATAATAAAATATTGTATATTATGTTATGTAAATAAAAGAATATATTTATAAATAATGAAATACTTAAATATTAACTTATATTGTACGCGTTTGTGAAAAGAAAGACTTTGTCGAGCACATCACTTTACACTTTATATAAAAACGTAACCTGCTTGATTGTGTGGTACTGGCGAGTTGCATAACTGATTAATTAATTGTACTATAGATACTAAAACAGCGCAGCAATTGAAAAACTTCATAGTAAAAAGTGTTGAGCTTAAAAATCAGGTCTAACATTTCTGATCGTGATTTTTTACAGCTAGTATACAGGTACAACTGTAAAACCTACAGTTTGTAAAGTAGGAGTAAAATTACCTCCATTCTATCCAAATGAGCCAAAGATATTATGATTCACACATGTAGATGCACAATTGCTGATTCCGTGCATAGCAGGAGACACAACAAGGTACAATAATGTTGTTGGCCAGTTAGACCAATAGTCAGTCAATGTCATTAAGTACACCAATTTTTTTTATTAATCCTTTTTCCAGCAAACTTTTTTGATTCTATACGGGTTATGTAATTGGTTTTTTCTTGATTTTATAATTTTTGTAAAAATGTAATTATCGTTTTTATAACTATAGTTGAAAATGTACTTGGCGTGATTTTTTAGAGTGAAACTGTTTTTGTACGGGTATATTACTTTTGTAGTAGTTTCTCATTGTTTTTATATAACTATCAAAACGTCTGATCGGAGTTGCCAGACCCCATCTGATTGAGTTTTATATATAGGACTTTTTTAACAAATTGTATATACATATATATATATATATATATATATATATATATATATATATATATATATATATATATATATATGAAGGCTTTCCACTGTTTATGATATAGCGGTGGGACGCGGACACTGCCATATGGCGGGAAGTTGGTCTCGGCCGAAGTTGCGCAGGCACTTCCGCAGCTATATGGCGGATCTGCCGACAGTCAGTATAATTTCAAAGGTGAAGAGTGAGCTCGTGCTAAGCGGTCCGAGGGCAACCGTTTAAACATGGACGAGCTAGTCGAAACCAGTTTATTTAGCCGAAGGTCGTGCACGCGTGAAGTTTACATGTCTAGTTTAGATGCTGACTGCCTCGTTGGTCTAGTGGTCATAACCTCGATCATGATCATGAGCTCCCGGGTTCGAATCCCGCGTTGGGCCAAAAATCAGTTATTTGATTTTTCTGTTAAAAAATTTTCAGCAGCAGTCCGGAGTCAGGAAGTTGGCGGTGTTTTACCCCCGTGCCTTGGAAAGCTCATAAAGCCGTTAGTCCTGCGCCTGTTCTCTCTCCTGTCGTGTGGGATTACCGTCGCAACGGACTATGAGAAAGAAGTGAATAGAGAGTGCTCTTTGTTTCCGCATACAATCGGGCACTATAACAGAACTCCGTAACTTACTCAAAGTATCGCGTTATATCCCTACCGGCTAGCGTACTCCCGGGAGTACAAATATCTGTGGGGTGTCGCTCTAAAGATGTGTTATTTAATTTTTAACCATTAAAATAAACCGTTAAAAATAAATAACACATTTGTTAAGAAATAAAATTAACCATAATGAATAAAACAACTATCTCAATATCTGATCCATTTATTAAAATTGTCTTAAAATATATTTTGAAGTTTTAATATTATTTTTATTTGAACAGATAGAAAATATGGCACGCCATTTTATTCTGTGACACTTCTAAACTAAAAATTAAAATTTAAGTCCCCCAAAAAAGAAAGTGGGCAGCAAACACAATAAAAATAAAGAAAATTTTATATAATACAAACTTACCAAAAATCTGGCCATCATAACCGCGAACGAAATATATAAATTTAGTTAATTGCTTAAAACTTATAAGCATTTTATTCTTAAAAGTTTTAAGCAATTAAATACGCGCGACCGCGGCGAGTACAAGTAATAGTAGCGGGGTTAAGTTTAATAACAAAGAATTCAGAGAAGGGAAAGAAGCTATTTATTATTTTATAAAAATCAAATATATTTGACTATTAAACGAATAAAATAATGATTTCAATAGTCTTTTATTTATTTTATCATCTTTCTACAACCCCAGTGCGTTCGCTCGATGACGAAGCCATACGAAAGTCGCGCGGTAAAGGTCAAAGCGTCTTCAACTCCCGATACGCATGCAGAAGGTATATTTCAACTTGCAGCTAACGTTTGGGATTATTATTAAAATTTTGTAGACTATTATGAAGTAGGTATTTTTGCTTTTTTTATGGGAGTGATGTATCTGTTACGTAGTAACATTATCTAATCTGTAGTAAAGCGTCCTCGACTCTTGCTACGTATGCAGAAGGTATATTTTTTCTTGCAGCTAACGTCTGGGATTATTATTAAAAATTTGTAGGCTATTATAACGAAGGTATTTTCACTATTGTATAGGAATGATGTATATTTTTATAGAAGAGGGGGCAAACGAGCATGCGGCTCACCTGATGGTAAGTGACTACCGCCGCCCATGAACAACCGCAAAACCAGGGTAATTGCAGAAGCGTTGCCAGCCTTTTAGAAAGGTGTAAGCTCTTTTCATGAAGGTCCCTAAGTCGTATCGGTCCGGAAAATTAGCCGGTGGTAAATAATTCCACAGAGAAGTTGTACGAGGAAGAAAACTCCTAGTAAAACGCACAGTCGCGGACCGCCAAGCATCCAGATAGTGAGGATGGTCTCATGAATTTTAATGCGATGTAATGCGTTCGTAAAATTTGGCGGCTGGAATTAATCCGAACAATTCCTCAGAGCACGCCTCGTGGTAAATTCGATAGAAAATGCAAAGGGATGCAACATCCCTACGCAGTGCCAGTGTATCGACCGATCAGAAAGAATTCGGTCGTCGACGATTCGAACCGCTCTGCGCTGGATGCGGTCAAGTGGAAGGAGCTTGCACTGGGGTGCCACGGCGCAGAGATGAGAACAGTATTCCATGTAAGGCCGGATTTGCGCTTTGTAAAGTTGCAAGCGATGTGCCGGCATGAAATACTGTCTCGCTCTGCTGTGCACGCCAAGCTTTTTAGAGGCCATTTTGGCTTTCCCTTCCAAGTGACCACGAAACTGCACACTATTCGATATGTCGGCGCCCAGGATTCCGATGCTAGCTGAGGCAGCAAGGGGAGTGCCTTAAAACTGAGGAGATACGACAAAGGGGTTCTTTTTAGCGGTAAACGCGCAAACTTGTGTCTTCTGGGGATTGAACTGGACTAGATTTAGTCGCCCCCAATCCGAGACTTTGTTCAGCAAAGACTCGACTTCAGGCACAAGTTCGTAACGGTATTCGGCGACGTTTTCCCAAGAAATATTGTCACGGTCGGTATAAAAGGCATCACCAGTGCTGTTGTCTGCATAGCAATGAATGTTACCAGTTTGCACCATATCATTGATATGCAGGAGAAACAGCGTTGGTGATAGCACGCAGCCTTGTGGAAAACCAGCGTTGATAGGCTTGAAATCAGAGCATGCAACGTCTACTACGACCTTGATGCTCCGATCAGCAAGAACACTGGTGATCCATTTGCACAATTTCTCGGGAAGCCTATAGGAAGGAAGCTTCGAAAGAAGCGCTTTGTGCCAGACCCGATCGAAGACCTTCGCTGTGTCCAAACTAACGAGCAATGTCTTCCCATTGGACTCTACTGCTTCCGCGCATTTATGAGTCAGGTAGACCAGAAGATCACCAGCTTATCGACCCCGACAAAAACCGTACTGGCGGTCACTAATCAGCTGGTGATCCTCAAGGTACCTCATGAGCTGGCAGTTTATAATGGATTCCATTATGTTGGAGAACAAGGAGGTGATGGGGATAGGCCTGTAGTTAGATGGGTCTGAGCGGTTGCGTTTTTTAGGGATCAGGTGGATCAAAGCTGTCTTCCATGAATTTGGGACTACGCCTTGGGAGTAGGAGTACCGGAAAAGACGCGTTAAAACCGGTGCCAACGCCGAAGCGCACGTCTTCAGCACAATGGGAGTGACTCCATTAGACCCACTCGACAGGGAGAAGAGTGCTTTACGATCCGAGCGCTGTGTATATCACACATCCGGCATGGAGTACTCACACCGCGGGATGGTCGGCGGTATGTTCCCCCCGTCAACTAGAGTCGAATTGAACGCAAAGAGAGAGCTTAAAAGATCGGCTTTCTCATTTTCGGCATGGGCCAGTTAGTCATCCTCTCTGTGCAAAGATGGAAGAGATCGCAACTGCGATGGGATCGTGAGTGGCACCGTACTCCGGATCAGACAATGGTCCGAAGAGCCCAGAGGGGCATCCACGGAGACCTGATATCCGTCAGGATGAGAGGTCAGCAGAGGGTCCAACAGGGAAGGTACATGATCCTCTGCATCTGGGATCCGCGTAGGCGAAGTAACCAGTTTTGTTAGACCATCTGCCAAGGCAATGTCATAGACAGATCTACCCGCATGATTGGTTAAACGAGAACCAAGCCATTCAGCGTGGTGTGCGTTAAAATCACCGAGTATCGCGATCTCTGCGGATGGGGCCTATTGTAACACGGAGTCTGCAGCCATTTGGACGTGCTCGATGATTCGGTCTGTATCGGCATTACCGCTTGCCCCGAGCAGTATTCGTTGCAAGCGAAATTTTGCCCCTCCCCCCCCCACCCCATAATACGCGGGGCAGCCTGAGCACCCACGGTCAGGAGTGAAGTAGTTTGGTCGGGGATGCTCAGCGAGGGATTCTCCAGGGGTGCTGGTACCCTCCTGGGGTAGTCTTTTCTTTAATTCTGCTACCATGTTGATTTGTTGGGATGGGGCCTCCGGCCACCTGCACTCACCAAGCGCAACGTATAGGTAAACCTCTACTTCACACTGGTATTCTGTAAGGTCGTGGTACTACCCCGATTTGAGCCGACCCATCCGTGCGACAGAAAAAGCTGCCACGTGGCTCTATTACTGTTAAAAATGTATCTGTTAATAGTAACATTATTTAATCTGTGACAATAATCTTGTCCTGCACTTGCGGGTAATAAGGCCTAGGCCTCATTACCCGCACGTACCTTATATAAATTTAGTTAATTGCTTAAAAATAAAGAAAATTTTTTACAATGCAAACTTACCAAAAATCGGATGGTAATAACCGTAAACGAATTATATGAATATGAAAAAATTATGAAAAAAGAAGTGAACGAATCAGCTATTTATTTAATTTATTTCAAAATAAGACATCTATACCACAAGAGCCCTATCAATAGCGATATTTTTTCTTCCACGTTGCATTTTAGAATGAATAATAGCTTCAAATATCGGACCGCATTATAGATTGATACGCAACGTTGGAAGATCCTCAGTACAGTGCAGTATCGTCCGCAATCTAACGCACACGAGGCCTGATTGTTCAATCATGGGATAAAACTGACTGAATATAAATATGATACAATTGAACCATTTTATTCATACAACGGTAATTTTTATAATAATAATAAACTTTATTATTTTGTCCCACAAATAGTACATTGCATTATTTATCTTTTACAAAAATATTTTTCTTATAAATAAAACAAAGATTTTTTTAAATTAAATATTGCAGTGGCTTTCTTTTTGTTTGCGCGTAAGCGAGTTTTAAAATAGAGGTCATATCACATGAATGTGCTATGATTTTTTATTATTATTTTGTATTCAAATTTTTGTTTTATTTGTAAAACGGGATGAATTTCGGATAGAATACATTATGGTCCCACCAACTTATCTGTGAACTGACAGCTGCGGCAAAATTGTGAACTACAGCCGCCATTTAATCAAATGTCATTCGATACGTCATTGTTTTGAGAGTTTATAGAAAAATAAAAAATGCCGAAAACCATTGAAAGTGATGCCCGAAACATTATTTTAAAAGTATTAAATTTTTGTGAGCAAGAAGCTCGAGGGCAAGCACCGATGATGCCTTTCAATTAGGTCTATAAGAGACTATCAACTGCTACAGGTCAGTATTGCTATGTTTTGTTCCTTCCTTTCGTATTTCCGATAAATGGATTGCTTAATGCAATTCATTTTTTTTTAGATGTTATTCAAAGATTCATTTCCAAAATAGTTAAAAAACCGGAAACCGCATAAACCGCAGGAACGCAAATTACAACTCCCGGTAAAAAAGGCATAAAGGAATATTATTTAATTAAAGTTTAATTTGTTCAATTATGATATTTTTGTGTCTTCTTGTTCTTGGACATATATCTGTTAAATCTGTGTTCTAGTCTTTTTATTCCGTGACTAATTTATTACCCTAGTATGTGGACTCTATCTAGGAATATAAGACCCTTAGATGGGAATATTCCCGAACTGGCAACACTTCAGCACAGAAGCGCCAAGCGGTCAGTTCACAGATAAGTTGGTGGCACTATACATATTTGGTTTTATCGGAAATTAAAGTGAGACTAGACTAGAGAATATGTTGAAACCATCCTATGCAATTTTGAAAACTTCTTCCTGAGAGTCACCGCAACACGAGATTTTTAATGTCTTAATGCCATAATTTAATTTAATTAAGCTATGAATAACTTTTATCTCATGATGAAATATATTCAGCCTTTAATTTATTTGCGTTACTGCAAAACAATTGGATACAAGTTTTGGTTTTCGGATTAACTAACGCATTTAAGTACCATTTTCACTAATTAGGTAAATGTAATCAGTCGTACATATTATATTAGTGTTCTCCTAGATTATTCCGTTGACGTCGGTCCCTTAACCGGTTAATAAATAAGTAGGTGCTTCCGGTCGTAATTTACTATATATGTACATATATTCTTTAAGGCTTTTATGTTCACGGTTAGATACAGATCAAATGCAGTAGTAATAAATTATTAAAATTGCAGATCCAAATGTATTTTTCTAAATCTATTATTATCTTTAACTATGGCTTTCGAACTTTATCTTATTACGAATATAGGGGGGTCCAAGTTTCGCAAAAGTTATATCCAGTTGAATCACTGAATTAGATATAATATTTTTATAAACAAATAATTACGTTATAGAGTTTATGTTGTGGAAAATTTAAATTTTTATGACTTATAAGGTAAGGTTGAGCGGATTCTATATCTAAACTATATTTTTTTAATTTATATTTTATTTCCGTGGAGCCCACGTGCGGTGAAGTTTCTAAAGGAACTCCATTCCCGGCTGCTCGTTGCTGCTGGTGATAAGAGGGCTGGTTCTTTTCTCGCTCAAAGGCTAAGTATAGCCATTCAGCGGGGAAACGTAGCCAACGTTCTTGGCACGATACCGCGGGGAGTAGGACTATATGATAATTAAGTTTCTAGTTTAGTTTTTTTTATTATTATAGTTTTTATTTATTTATTTAGTTATTTTTATCTTACATCTACCTTATAATAAGGGATATATAAAGGGCGGACTTAATGCCTTGTGGCATTATCTACCAGTCAACCCTGGATGATTTAAGAAGCTGTGGTAGGTGCAACACCACTCAATAAATTAATAAATAAGTAAAAACATTATATTATATTTATATATATTATATTATTATAGCAAAAAGCAAATAAATAAAATATATTTAAACTATACAAACTTAATATCTACTAAGTAATAAGAAACAAATTAATAGTAAATATATAGGTAAACGGATGCTTATATATACAAAATCTCTAATTAAATATAAAATAATATAACACAAAAATAAAATAACATGATGCATATTAAAATACATATTATACAAAATATCAATTACAAAGCGAAAGAGGGAGAAAAACAAAAATCGGATAAATCAGGTGGTATTATTTCTGTTAAAGAATACTCGAACTTGTCTTTTAAAATAATGTTTGTTACTGGTTTTTTTTTTATATGAACAGGCAAAGCATTCTAGAGCTGTATGGACTGCACAGTAAAAGAGGAATTAAAGAAACCATTCTTATGTGGTGGAATACGAATTTTAAGACTATTTTGGGAACGAGGAACTCTATCATGAGTAGAATATCGGTACTGAAAGTTATCCTTAAGATAAGAAGGAGAATTTGGGTCATTTAAAATTGAATATAGTACTTGTAAAATTCGGGAGCTACGCCTTTGACGAATAGAAAGCCATTTAAGCTTAGAACGGTACTGAGAAACATTGTCATACTTACGTAAGCCGAAAATGAACCTAATGCAATTGTTGAGAAGGCGCTCCAACTTATTGAGAAGATATTGAGATAGATCTGGGTAACACACATCCGCATAATCGATAATGGGTAAATTCAAAGTCTGGACAAGTAAAAGTTTAGTTTTAAAAGGCAGAAAGTTTTTGAGACGGTAAAGAGAACGTAAGGTGGCAGTAACTATACGGCTTATTTCAGCAACTTGAACTCCCCAGCTTAAGGTATGGTTCATATGTAAGCCGAGATTTTTACAGATTTACAAAACGGCAGCAATGTTCCATTGTAAAACACGGGAGAAAGATCTTCGTTATTAATCTTGGCTAATATTCTGCTACTACCTATAACCATTACCTTACATTTCGAAGGGTTAACCGAAACACCATGTCTTATGGCATCAAGGTTGTGGTTGATTTTGTTAATATTATCGATAAGGTCATTAACACTTGATTGCACATAGAATTGAAGATAATCTGCATAAAGATGGTACGAACAGTTGAGAACTGAAGTGATAGAATTTATAAATAGAGAAAACATTATAGGAGAAAGTATTCCGCCTTGCGGCACGCCTGTTTCAATGTCAGCCCCTGTTGAGGACTGTTGTCCTAATCGTACTGATTGATGGCGGCCGCGAAGGTAGGATAAAAGCCATTTTAATTTTGTGTATACTGTAATCTTAAAAATTTTCGCGTAAAATATAATAATCATTTATATTTTTGTTTAATTACATTGACTTAGGGCTATTCAATAAAGTTATTTGTAGATGAGCCCACAGTATCCTCCGCTGGAAAGTTTACGATTTCTCCGCTACCAGAGCAGGTTTGTCATTTGCAGATTTGTTATTTATAAACTTTCACCGCCCATAGTAGAAAGTAATCACAATATTCGCCAAATTTTTTCAAGCCTGTGTAACGATTCTGAATCATTGGAGGCTATGAGATCTATGAATCGAAAGACAAATTCACGGTATCTTAACAGCAAAAATTAAAATAAGTAATAAAATATTATTCGGGATCGAACGAGAGAAAAATTATTTATTTAGTTACTTTAGAGGGCGATAAAATTTTTATGGAGAAAAAAAATTATTTATGATTTATAACTTGAAAAATATTGCAAATAGTCTTGAATTTAAATAATAAAATATCAATTTTATTTTTTTAAATGTACCCTTATTACCCTTAAGGTTTTAAAACGAGGTTGCGAATTTTCTATGAAAAATATTTGTATTAGACGAAGCTTGAAATTGGGACAATAGGTTCGTTTTCCGCAGGTATCCACATGGGAAGGATTTTAGACAATTCAATCCCCAAAAGGGTCATATTATCGCGTTACAGCTTGTATGAATGTTTTTATTTTACGGGGCCATTGACTCGAAACTTACATAAAGTACTCTGTAAAAAAAGAGAAAAAATAATTGATGGTTTTTAAACTTGAAAACTAGTGCTCTTGAATTTAAATAATAAAATATCGGGGAAACGCAGCCAGCGTTCTTGGCACGATACCGCGGGGAGTAGGATTATATGATATTTAAGTTTCTAGTTTTAGTTTTTTTTTTTTTATTATTATAGTTTTTAGTATTGTTTATTTTAATAAATGTAAATACAAAAAAAATATCCACTTTTATTTTAAAAAAATGTTTCGATGAAAACTCAAAATAATATGGCCGCATATTTGTATGGTGAAAAATTATAAAAATATTAATGAAATTTGGTAATATTACTTTGGGATTAAATTGATGAAATACGCATCATTTTATTTTCCGAAGATCTAAACGCAAAGTGTTAGGTAGTACTTAGGTATAAAGCTTGTGTGAGAATATTTTTTTTAACTTTTAAGGCGGTATACGATACCTACCCATACTCTTTACTCATGTGCCCATACCAAGCAGAGTATGGTCGGCAAGGAGGTACACTTCACCAGAGACCGATGCATCTCCCTTCGAAATTCGAAAATTCTCTCTTTGCTTCGGCTCGCCAATATCATCGGAGGATGAGGAAATAACACAATCGACGAGCTCCTCTACATTAGAGGGGTAGTAATCGAAGCCTGGCAAGGACGTGCGGTTCCGGCTCAATTCCACCACTACCAGGCTTTTGGCTACACAAATTGTGCCAAGAACCACAAAGCGAACCATTGCCGCTGCCCAGTAATGAGGAGGGTGGAGAATAGCTAGGAAGGAGGGGATCTCGTTGCTTGGTCTACTACCAGAAGACCCAAAAATATTCCCACAGGGTCGTTCTAGAAATGAGGAGATTCAAGAAGACGGATGGGCCCTTGTTAAAAGGAAGGTCACCGGCCTCCCACGCCCACTTGCAAAACCCGAGGAGTTGGTAGAAACTGTTACATCCAGGGAAACTACAGAGGCGACTCTAAAATCTCCAGCTAATAACGCCACAGAGCGAACACTCGAAGAAAAGGAAACGGCGGTAGAAGAAGCCTCTTCTTCAGGCTGCAGGTACCTCTACTCCAACACCACCGGTACAGATTACCACACAGGCACAGGTTACCGCCAAAAACGTCTAGGAAACCAACGTGGATATTGCCCCCGAAATGGCTCAATCAAAAACGCTCTTCACATAGAGCCCGCTCTACAAAGAAAATTATATGAAACCAAAGCCCAGCCGAGACCAGAAGAAGAAACCACACAAAAACAAACCAGATTACCAATAATCGGACCCAATACAGACAATGCTATACAGAGACTAGTTGGCATCGCTATTGAGGTAGGCAGCTGACATACAGCCCTCCATACGGTCCTCGCCGATATACAGGCCGGAACAGGCGATAATGAGGGTGCTGGCGCAGCTACTGGCTCGGAGTTACAGAGGCGAGTAACTTGTGCCTACTCTGTTGGAACCTGGACGGGATCCAACAGAAGCTCCATGAACTCCGCACAATCGCTCTTCAATAGGACATCAATGTGATATTGCTGGGAGAGACGAAGTTGAGACCATCCACGCATCTGAAGCTACCCAACTATCATATCATATCGTTCACCTAGAAGTAGACCTACCAGATTACCAATTCATGCCCTTTATCGTAAAGAAATTGATAAACTTTTAATATTTCAAAGTTAATTAGATAAACTTAAATCATTTTTATTATATTAATTCATAACTTTAAACTCAAGCTCATAGCACTATAAAATTTAGTACTATTATTTTTCTATTTACCTAATAAAATACAATATTTATTAATCTAATAAAAAACTAAAACTAAACACTTAAATGGTTTCTAGTTACTATTTAACTTAAATACACTTTATCTCAAATTATATCAATAATTTTGAACTATAATAAATATTGAGAACTTCTGTTCAACTACGTTAAGGTATACCAAAACTTATCCGCAACTCGAGTCAGCTACTGCATTGGATATGCTGCAACAGAAGACAATATTGGGTTTCATTAGAGTTAACTAATTATTCAGAGTAGTTAATGAATTGGAAGGATAAAGGAAGCTTTAATCACGTAGTGGCGGTGTAGGAATATCCACTACACCATATCGTGCCATGAGTCTTGTAAAAGTTCTTTATATAAAGAACTAAAAATAAAAATACTGCGGTTACCAACCCGCTTGCAAAGGTTAGCAACTATGTCAAATACGGGTGATATTTTCCATAGTCGCTACTCTTCGTGTCTAATATATAAATATATTAAGGAAGTGACACTTAAATGGCAAAAGCTCTAGGGGCTCTAGGAAATTTTTCTTTTTCAATGTTGGCAGAAAACTTAAAATGTTTGGACGTGGAGGCTTACTTTATGCGGATAACGCAATCGATGTATATCTGCTACCAAAATCACCTAAATTTTTCTGGTTGTAATAATTACGAGTGCTCAAGACATTAATTTGGATGGTGGTTGAGTCCAGTATAAGCTTTAACTGAATCGACTGACTGGCGGAATGGCCACTATATTATCTTCTGGCGAAATCAGTACGTGCAGCAGTGATGGATGCAATGACATTCTTCTTTCTTTTATGACTCAGATCGACATAAGGCAGAGATTTGTGGCACGTTAAGATGAGATTCAGAATAAAGAGTTTTCGGACTGTGAGTAGGCCACTCATTCTATATAATGTATCAGTGGGAAAACGATAAGGTTTGGAGTAGATGACTTTGATAAGCGATCTCTGAGCTCTTTCAAGTTCAAGGAAGTGAGTTTTGGCTGCTCCTTCCCAAATCGAGATAAAGTAAGTGAGCACCGATTAGGCCAGGGCCACATAGATTCGGTTTTAAGTTTGTTGCATATGATCTGCCGTAGTGATTTGAATACCCATATGGATTTCCTAAAGCAGTTTGTTAAGAGATCCAAATATGGGTGTCAGCTAAGTCGTTGGTGCAGCATTATACCTAGATATTTAGTTTCACTAACTTTTTCAATAATAGGGCAGTCGCAAATCACCAGGGTTAGAGCAAGTGCGGATATTTACGGCAAAATTATGGTCAGGTTGAGATTTTTTAGAAGGAGTGAAGCAGATGTAGTTTGTTTTCTGGGTGCTCAAGGTAATAAGGTTGTCTCTGAGCCAATTAGATCCGTTGATTAATCCCCTCTCAGTATTTTCTCTCAGTACTTATAATCAAAATCAAAGTGAAATATATTTTACTTATGTTAATATTTATTTTAGACACTTTTGTACATCAAAATTAATCGTTTTAAAAATTTGACCTCTTTAGAAGTAGTTTAGTTTCAATCATCAGTTCGTTTTATCTTCTTTTCCAAGCTCATACTGACACTTGCTTAGGGTGATTGCGAAAATATTTGCCGAAATGAAACTAAATTGAATGAATCATAATTTTTATTATAAAGTATTAAGCTTTTTTGTTTCGACGACCTGCATGCTTACTCCTAAAATAGTTTGTATTATATTACGTTATCGAATCGAACCTATACCTTCGTGTGCATTCGCATTTGGCTTTAAAAATAATTTGCAAATCAATTCTAATTGCAAAACAAGATCGAGTTGCCATTGGGCGTTATCATCGTTGTAAGGCACATCCAGATGATTATATTATAATTGTCTCCAACCAACCAACCTGACGCCGGAAAATCTGAAATGTGAGATTTAAATGAATATAAGGTTGTGAATTCAAGACTTTTCTGACTTGACTGACGAAGTTATTCCTTTTGGCTGTTTATGCGCCGGTAGCTTCGTCGTCCAGGGCTGAGCTGGAGGAGTTTAGGGAGTATGTAAGAGAAGTTCTAGTTTTGGCTAGGGGAAACGAAATAATTGTTGTATGTGGTGATTTGCATGGATGGGTTGGTACCGCTCGACCAGAATACGAGTCGATGCTTGGAAAGTTTGGAGATAAAAGGGTTAATGATGCTTGCAAGCTTATACTGGCGGTATGCAAGGAAAAGGGTCTTCTTGTGACAAACACTATGTTTAATCACAAGAAAATCCATATGTATACTAGAGAAAGAAAGAATGAGAGAAGTATGATCGATTTGTTCCTGGTGGATGACCGACTGCGAAAACAGGTGATGGATACGCGAGTGCTCAGGGGTGCTGACCTGGGAACGGATCACTATCTAGTGATTACTTGATTTAGGGGTCTGTTCGCGGGTTGGCGCTATCGGACGGCAGTAACAGAACCACAGTCGGTCTGTCGCATCCGAAGCTGGAAGCTTCAGGAAGCGGATACTAGGGACAAATATCATGTGAGGGTAGCCGAAAAGCTTGACACCATCGATGGCAGAAATGAATGTGTGGAAAGAACATGGCAGAACCTTAGGGATGGAATGATAAGTGCAGCGGAAGAAGTCTGTGGAACAAAAAAAAGAGGCAGTAGTAAAAGAAGAGATGCATGGTGGAATGATGAAGTGAAAGAAGCTGTAAAGAAGAAGAAGAAAGCATGGTTAGACTACTTGGCCTCTAGTAATGATAAGGATATGAGAGAGAAGATGAAAGAAAGATATAAGCTGCAGAAAGTTCACACGAAAGCATTGATTGAGGAAGTGCGTGAAAGGTGTAGAATGGAAGCGGACGAAAGGTTGTCGCACAACTTTAAGGAGAACTCCAAACTCTTTTGGAAAGAGGTTGGAAGGACCCGAAATGGTGCGACGGCCTTAAGAATGAACAAAGTGCTTTCGAGAACTAATAACGTCCTCTCAGAAAAATCGGATGTCATGCAGCGATAGAGCAAATTTTAAAGAGAAATGTATGCGTGTAATTATCTTAGTGAGGGATCCGGGGATGATGCCGTGACTGGTAGGCCAGACCCGGACCTCGATGACACTGAGGTCATTAGTATGAAAGAGATTGAACGTGCGATTGGAAGTTTGAAATGTGGTAAGGCTGCGGGACTAGACAGAGTTACTGCTGAAATGGTCAAGTATGGTGGGCCTCGCGTCTGGGACAGCTTTCATCTGCTGTGCAATTTATGCTGGCGGACGGGGAATGTCCCGGAGGATTGGCAATCCGCAGTCATTGTGCCTTTATATAAAGGTAAAGGTTCACATTTTGACTGCGGGTGTTATCGGACGATCAGCTTGACCAGTTTAGCAAGTAAAGTTTACTCAAAGGTTTTGACACGTAGGATGCAAGAGAAATCGGAAAGATTTCTATGGAGGGCACGATGCGGATTTAGACCTGGAAGAGAATGCACGGATCAAATGTTTTCTCTCCGAGATTTTCTGTGCTTTCGTAGATCTTGAGAAAGCATTTGATAAGGTTGTAAGGAAGAAAATGTGAGAACTGTTGCCGAGGTATGGTGTGGATGGTCGATTGTTAAGGGCTGTGCAGTCACTTTACTGTGACTGTAAAGCCTGTGTAGGACATGACCTGTCACCCATGTTTAGCGTCCAAACGGGCGTAAAACAGGGTTGTGTCATGTCTTCTTGGCTGTTCATACTGTATCTCGACAGCTGTTTACAGAAGATGAAAGATAGCTGTTTGGGTGTGAAATTGGGTGACATTAAAGTAAATTGTCTGCTGTATGCTGATGATGCAGTGCTTATTGCACCATCAGAGGCAGAACTGCAGGCATTAGTCACGTGTATGAAAGAGGAAAGTGAAATTAAAGGTCTCCGTTTGAATGCTAATAAAACTAAGGTTCTGGTATTTGAAAGAGACGAAGAGAGAACGAAGTGTGAAATATGGGTAAATCAGGAATGTCTAGAATAGTTGAATGAAATTGTATACTTGGGGAGTGCTTTTAGCCGGGATGGAAGATGTAATTTAGATGTGGACAGGCGTGTCGCTGCCGGGAACAAAGTCAATGGTGCCCTGACTGCGTTAGTCAAAAGGCAAGCCGTAGTGAAGAGTGCACGCCTTGCAATACATAACGCAGTGTTGGTACCGACTTTGTTATATGGCAGCGAAACCTGGGTATTCCAGAAGAAGCATAAAAGCAAGTTGAATGCAGTGGAGATGCGATCTCTTCGTAACATATGCTGCGTCACCATGGCCGACCGAAACCGAAACGAAGAGATTCGCTATATGACAGGTTTGAAAGATGACCTTATCACAAAAATTGATATGGGCGTGCTTCGACGGTTCGGGCACGTTGAGCGAATGAGTGAAGACTAAATGGTGAAGAAAATATATAGCGCGAAAGTTAATATTAAAAGGTGTCGAGGTAGACCGAGACTAACTTTCGAAGACCATGTGAGCAAATTGCTCGAAGAGGGGAGGGTCAAGAGTACTCGGATACCTAGACGTGCATGTATGAAGAAGATAATGAATCTGAAAGAAGCGAAAGAGGTATGTAAGGATCGTGACACTTGGCGATCTGTTCTCTGTGGCTACCCCGTCAGGGATTGTGCGTGAAGATAAGTAAGTAAGTGAGATTTAAATGTGATCCCATCCTACTAAAAGAACCTATAATTTAGTTAACTCTACCTGGAATTTTATAACAAATTTATAAGAGAGATATTTAATAGGCTGCATGAATGGCCTGATATCTGAAGATCATTACTTCCACAGTTATCTTAATTTCTAAAACTGTAATATTATTATATTATAAATGAGCAAGTTTGTTATGTTTAGATATTTGTATGTTATTTGTTCAATCAGGCAAAAAGTACTAAATAAATTTTAATGAAACATACAAAATTATATATCAAAAACCAGAATAGAATATAAACTATATTTTTGAAAAAAAAAAACCTCTACCCATTTCAAAAAAAAGTTTTTGTAATCCACGATGTTCAAAACTCAAAAATAAAATTTAATTTTTATACGTGCATTAATTAATTAGAACTTTAAATTGTACTAACGATTTGGACTTCTTGTCAATATCTTCATAAAAGTTCGCAAACACTATTTCATCTATCTATTATAGTGTAATGGACAGCTGTCCATTAACAATAAGATTAAATATTGATATACTACTCATCACATAATTTAAATATGATGAAGATGAAGTTAATATTGCTTGTCACGGTTAGTTTATTAGTTTGTCGTCAATCATCTACGTTTAAACGGCAATAAAAATAAAAAAATTACAACAAAGAATGCTAAAAATCTGAATATATGTTCCAATTAAATGTATAAAAATTAAAAGACATTGTAAAAATGTATATTAAATAAATAATAAGAGCGAAGGTTTTGACAGTAGAGCTGTCTCGTTCTCTTTTACAGTCTCTCCCCAGCAGAGATATAGAGGCCATTGGAACGTTTGATTCATAAGCTTACCCAATAGGCTTGTGCGCATCATCCGAGCCTTCCTTGCCAACCGCTATTTTCTTATTTCTATATCGTGTATCCGTAACGTCTCCTAACGGCTTCGTCCTCTCTCCACTCCTTTTCACACTCTACACAAGTGACATCCATAAGAACGACACGATACTTTTCGTCATCGAATACAATAAGCAATTTATGTCATCAATATTCTCCAAAGAGCTGCCGATCGCTTAGGCGAATGTTTTCGCCTATCTCCATAGGCGAAATATCTCCAATCAAAGTGAATCCTTAGAAAAGTGTAGCAATATACTTTCAGAGGAAACCCTCCCTTATTCGTCAGAAGTTAAATCCGAAGATATCTTTAGTCACAATCACTCACACACACACGGCCGCTCCTCCCCTGGCAATTGACGGCCAAGTACCTAGTGGCCATGTTTGACCACAGTCTGTCCTCCACGAAACACATTCGTGATGTCTGTAACCGAGAAAAATTGTTGCTATCCGCATCCATCTGCTAGTAAACAGTGTGCCCCACCATATCGCGTACACAGCGTACACCCGCGTGCCTTCACGGTTTTAACCGCCATGATGAAATTAAATACAAATACACGTTAATCAAGTGTATACGTATTTAATTTTATTTTACGAATTTTTCCGCTTTTAATTTGTAAAAAAACTTTAATTCTCGACACTTAGGGTGATACACCCATGATATGAGGCGGTGGTAACTTACGGGGGATATTTATATTAATCTTTTTTCTTTCTTTCATGTTTCCTGTTAAAGTTGTTTTCATATTATTGCATTAAAATCTAAAAATATCGTATTATATTATAATGCTTTTTTACGTTATAAAAACGCCTCCAGAAAAACGTTCGGCCTTTTGCCTAAATCTGTCAAAGTTATGATTTAACTACCAAAAGTGAAATACATTTTACAAATAACAATAGCGCAGCGGCGCCCTGCGTGCTTAATTATATTGACCTCAGCTTGCAAGACAACTCCCTCGACAATATCCCTAGGAAAGAATTGTTTAGTGCTGTAGGTCAAATTTACGACTTTTTTTATAGAACAGGGGGTAAAAGAGCATGCGGCTCACCTCATGGTAAGTGAGTACCGCCGCCCATGAACAAACGCTACACCGGGGGAATTGCAGATGCGTTGCCGACCTTTTAGAAAAGTGTAAGCTCTTTTCTTGAAGGTTCCTAAGGCGTATCGGTCCGGAAAAATTACTGGTGGTAATCGATTCCACAAGGTAGTTGTGCGAGGGAGAAAATTTCTTCTAAATCGCACAGTGGTGGACCGCCAATCCTCCAGATGGTATGGATGGTATCGCGAGTTTTGTCGTGATGTGCGATGGTGAAATTGAGCGGCTGGAATTAGTCCAATCAATTCCTCAGAGCACTCCTCATGATGGATGCGATAAAACACACAAAGAGATGCAACGTCTCTACGCAGTGCCAGTGTATCGAGCAGATAAGAAAGAACTCGTTCGTTGACGATTCGAACCGCTCTACGCTGGATGCTGTCAAATAGAAGGAGCTGGCACTGGTGTGCTTCGGCCCAGAGATGAGAACAGTATTCCATGTGAGGCCAAACTTGCGCTTTGTAAAGTTGCAAGCGATGTGCCGGCATGAAATACTGTCTCGCTCTGCTGAGCACGCCAATCTTTTTAGAGGCCAATTTGGAAGGAATTCCAAGTGACCACAAAACTGCACACTATTCGATATGTCGACGCCGAGGATTCCGATACTAGCTGAGGCAGCAAGGAGAGTGCCTTGAAACTGAGGAGATACGACAAAAGGGTTCTTTTCTTAAACGCGCAAACTTGTGTCTTCTGGGGATGGAACTGGACTAGATTTAGTCGCCCTTAATCCGATACTTTGTTCAGCAAAAACAAAAGAACTCGACTTCAGACATAAGTTTGTCCCGGTACTCGGCGACGTTTTCCCGAGAAATATTGGCACGGCCGGTATATAAGGCATCACCAGTGCTGTCGTCTGCATAGCAATGAATGTTACCAGTTTGCAACATATCATTTATATGCAGGAGAAACAGCGTTGGTGATAGCACGCAGCGTTGTGGAACAACAGCGTTGATCGGCTTGAAATCAGAGCATGCACCGTCTACTACGACTTTGATGCTCCGATCAGCAAGGAAACTGGTGATCCATTTGCACAATTTCTCTGGAAACCCATAGGAAGGAAGCTTCGAAAGAAGCCTTTTGTGCCAGACCACAGCAAAACTAATTTACGTGACCAATAAACTTCTAATTTTAGTGTTTATAATATAAGGCTGTCTAATACTAAATACCTACTACCTAGACCTACCTATTTAGGGTCCGTTCACACAAACCGGCTCGAAGAGGAGAGCAAATTATGATCGCGATGGAAATAGAGGTTTAGATGATTGAAATAAGGTTTTTTTTTTTTTAAGGTTTATTTCACTTATATTGTTATATGAGAATGTTTGAGAAACGATCTAACGCGTTTAGTGTAAAACAATAAGAGGAGCAGACCGGTTGCTTATGTTGTCGCGTCTTCCGAGCTAGGGCAACCTACCGGCTTCCTTTGTGTGCTACTTCGCGACTAGCTCCGATTGCGTTCTCTCTCGCCCCGCGTGCGCCGACAGTCGCCATTTTTATCATAGATACTCGTAGTATTATATATAGGGCAATTTTGATAGTAACGTTTAAACGTAACTGGTGTAAAGATCACACGCTCAGCTACGAACGCATCCACTTTAACATTTTTCTTCCAGCTGATCTATGTGAAATGGCTTAGTCGTGTCCTGCCGGATCAGAAACAGAAACGTTTTTATTCAATATAGATTATAAATAATACTTACAGCTTACAACAGTTTACAATCGTGTGTGTTACACAAATTAACAACACAATAAATCAGAAATAGCTTGGTAGCGATCACCTTATTTTGAGGGCTGTTATATCCATAAATTCTATAATATTATAATAACCTTTTTTAATCACTCAAACGTCCGGGCGACGCGACAATAATAGCCTTGAACGTCCCGGCGATGCTCATCACGATTTTTATACGGTCCGATCGCGACCAGTTCGACTAAAATCGTTACCACGGAGAAAGTTCTTTACCTATATCAAAATAAAAATCTTTCTCTGAAAGCTAATGAAATGCAGAATTTAATTATGTTAGTTAATTATATTTGATTAAAATAAAAAATATATAACACAAAAACTTAACGAAAAACCGAAACACAGGCGAAATTTTCGCATGTCGAATCAATCATATATAAAAACATCATTACAGATTTTGGATTCATAAAACTTGTAAATAAACGAAAAGAAAGCTTTTTAAGGATTATTTTCATATATAATACCAGTATAAAACTATAATAAACACAATCATACTTACATTTTAAATGCAGTAGTCACAGTACTACCGACAAAACTTGGCACAACGCTTATTTTTTTTGTTTTTTTCAATGGTATCTGTTACTTGGCATACACTTTGTACTAATCCATAGACGCGTTTTTTAATATAGAGCCGTTTAGTGTAACATTCATGAAGATTTTTGTAACTTTCCATAGATAAAAAGTCGTTTAAACTGTAGAAGTCAGCGAGGCCGCTCTAGTCGCCCTAACGTACAACCGGAAAAAGTTTTAGGCGACTATGGTCACCCGGACGTTTGAGTGGTTAAAAAAAAATTTGTTTAATAAAGTTTTTGAACTTTAAGCAGGTAAAATTCTGTATATTTTCTGGAATTTTGTTGTAAAAGCATATACATCGCCCCAAAAATGAATTACTGACTCGACGGAGTCGAGTAACTGGCACTACTAGCTTGTGTCTGTTCCTAGTATTTACAGAATGAATATCACTTTTTTTTGTAAAACTACTTTATTTTTGTGTACGTACATTAAATTTTCATAAATGTATTGAGAGGCCAAAGTTAATATGTTGATTTTCTAAAATTTTTGTCGCAGCGACTCTTTAGGCTTTAAATCATAAATTACTCTTATGGCCCTCTTCTGTAAAACAAATATAATTTCAGTGTCACCTGCATGTCCCCATAGCAAAATACCATACGACATTATGCTATGGAAATAGCTAAAGTAAACTAGTCTCGCTGTTTTAACACCGGTTAGACTTCTAATCTTTTTTACAGCATATGATGCTGCCGAACTAAGTCTGCTTGCTTGTTTTGATATATGGGGGCTCCATTGAAGCTTCGAATCTAGTGTGACTCCAAGAAAAATGGTGGTATCTACAAGACTCAGTTTCTCCCTATTTAAAATTACATTAATATTTAATTGTTTGACATTTGGAATCATGAATTTCATACATTTCGTTTTAGTGCCATTTAAATGCAAAATGCATTTATTATGCATTATGCAATGCATTATTTGCTTCGTCTTATTTTAGTAATTGTCGACTTAATTTGAAAATGAAAGTGTCATCCGCAAATAATACTATATCATGGCTATCCCCTACTATAAAAGGTAAATCATTAATGTATACAAGAAACAAAAAGGGGCCGAGAATTGAGCCTTGAGGCACGCCCATTCGTACCATCGACCCGGATGAGCTCATAGTGTTATTGACAACTTTTTGCGTTCTTTTACTTAAATATGAAATAATTAATTTAAGCGCATCACTTCTTACACCGTAGTGTTGAAGTTTCCTGATTAATGTTTCATGGTGAACATAATCGAAGGCCTTGGATAGGTCACAAAATATGCTGTGTAGTCGCGGTCAAGAATATCCACTACCCCATATCTTCCCGTGGGTGTCGTAAAAGGCGACAAAGGGAAACAGGCAGGAGATGGACAGCAGCATCTTCCTAATAACAGCAAAATTACAATAAAAAACTGCGGTTGCCAACCCGCTCGCCAAGCGTGGCAACTATGGCAATTACCCCCCTATGAAGGTAACAAAGAGACGGCTCCCATTCCCCGGCGGCCCCGCTATTCCTGGCTACGGTGGCGACCATGGTAACGGCGGGGCAGGGGGTGCTAAGAATCTCCGGTGGAGGTTCGGTTCCCAACTAAGACAACTTGACCTGGCAACACACAACGCACGCACCCTGACGAGAAGATCGTGGAGCTGGAAGAAGAGATAGACAAGTTACGCTGGCATATTATAGGATTATCCGAGGTCCGAAAAGAGGGGGAGGACACGGTAATCCTCGAATCCGGCAACTTGCTCTATCACCGGGAGGGCGACCATCTATCTCAAGGAGGTGTCGGGTTTATCATCCACAAGTCTCCCATTAACAACGTTGTAAAGATTGAGGGTGTTTCGACGAGGGTTGCGTACCTTATACTCAGAATCACCAAACGGTATTCGCTGAAGGTCATACAGGTTTACGCACCAACCTCAGCACATCCCGATGAGGAGGTGGAGGAAATGTATGAGGATATCTCTAGAGCCATGCATTCCTCCAAACCCACTATACGGTGTTAGTAATGGGAGACTTCAATGCAAAACTAGGCATAACAGAGAACGGTGAGCTGAAAGTTGGAAAATTTGGAATAAGGCAAAGGAACCCAAGGGGCCAGCAGCTGGCCGACTTCATGGAGAAAGAGATACTCTTTATGATGGACTCTTTCTGCTAGAAGCGGCCCCACAGGAAGTGGACCTGGTCGAGCCCTGACGGTTCGACAAAAAATGAGACTGACTTCATGATGACGACCAGACGACAACTGTTGAGTGATGTCTCCGTGATTGCGAGGTTGAAAACTGGTAGCGATCACCAAATGGTTAGAAGCACACTAAACTTAAACGTTAAGTTGGAGAGGTCTCGTCTAATGAAGCCAACCCTCCGTCCCCCTCGTGCTCTAATCCAAAGTCCTGAAACCTTTCAGCTCGAGTTACAAAACCATTTTCAGTGCCTAGAAGACTGCAATGAAGTGGACGATATGAATGACAAGCTCGTGGCAACTGTCCATGCGGTCGGAGCTAAGTTCTGCAAGACCCGCCGCAGAAGAACACAAAAACTCTCCGATCACACTTTTAATCATATTGCTATTAGATGGAAGATGAAGCTACATTCTTCAACAGATTTGACAGCATACAGTCATCTGAACAGACAGATCTCCAATTGTATGCGGCGGGACTTACGCAACTTCAATACAGCTTGTATTGAAGAAGCGATCGAGCGAAACCAAGGCTCCAAAGTCTTTGCCAGAGATCTGTCTGCCAGAAAAAGCCAACTGTCAAAGCTGAAGACCGAGTGTGGCAGCATCGTTTCCGGGACACCTGAGATTTTGAGTGAGATTGAGAGGTTCTATGGGCAGCTGTACACGTCATCGTTGGAGCCACACGCAAGTGTGAGTAACGATCCAAGAGCGAGTCTTATCCGACACTATTCCGAAGATATCCGGGACGTCAGTCTGAGCGAGAGTAGAATGGCTCTCCAGCACCACCACAACAACCAATAAGGAAAAAATGTTCTTAAGTGACAGTCTCGTGTTTGGCGTTCCCACACTAGATGGTGTCATAACCAAATAAAACGTACATGGAGTCGATCAATACAGGTGTCTCGGGACCATGTTGGCCTAACTGACCTATGTTCAGTAGGGATCTTGTGACAGACTGTAATGATGATGATAATATTTTTATGTTTTGATCTTCTTGTGCTTTTAAGCACACAAAATAATAGTATGGAGTTGGAGCCGTTACTTTACATCAAACTAGTGCTAGTAAGAGCCGGGTTCGATACCTATCGGCACCAAAGAAATTGTTACTTGCACTTTTAAGGGCTACCACGTTATCGGTGTTGAAGGAAAACATCGTGAGGAAACCATGTCTGATGTCTGAGAAATAAGAAAATAATATATTTGAAGATATGCAGAGTTCGCCAACATGCATTGGGCAGCGAGGCGGACTTTTCCTTGCCCTAAAACCCTCTCATGAATGAGCGGAGGTTTAAAAAAAGTAGTATTGCTTGCAACTTTGGCACTATGTGCAAGTGTATTCACTTTTTGTCATTCACTTTAAATAATAGATAGTACTTCGTTATAAGAATATTTTATATTACTTACCTATTCTTAATATCTTTTTTTCTTGGTTTATATAAGTTATTTCTAATCTAAATAACAGTCATATTTTAAACAGATAATAGAAAAGGTGTAATTCTTATCAGTTCTTTTAAATAAAAAGGACAAACTAATTAAGAAAAATTTATTTAATACTCGATTGAAGTTAATTCTACTTAGACTCACTTTGGGATTGTGTGCTAGCTTCTGTTTTAAGTCAATATTTTAGTCCAATTCAACTTTCCAAGACGGGGAAAATACCACCGCCAACCAAAGTGAGTGGTTCACGCAGAGTGAGTCATCCATGCTGAATGTGCGGTTTACAGTGTCCAGTGCAAAAAGCACTTAATCTCTAGACGTCCAAAAAAAAACGTGCCCTCTTCTATAAAGAAAAGTATGAAAAACGTGCTTTTGGGGGCTTTGCAATTTTAATTAAAGTTTCTAATAAAAAACACAATGGATTGACAAATACGAGTAATTTGTCATATACGTTTGTAAAAAGACATACGTAGGTTTAATCGAAGCATAACAAAGCGATTAATTCGCGCTTACATTGTTAAAATTTTCCAGAATTCCATCTTCTGAGAAAATTAAATATTTAAAAGCTTTTACCATAACCGCTACGGTACATTCATTGAATCGCTAATTATATATTAGGCACAAACATAATCTCTCAAAAGTAGAGACGTTTTCATATACTTTAAGTGAAAATTCTTGTTAATATGTATACATGTAAGTGGTTTCTCGGCTCTATCGGTTTGGAGGAATTTTGTATAAAAATAAAGTTTTACTATTCCAGTTTATCTAGATAGGTGTGATCCATTCTTAAGACTTTAAGAAGCTTGAATGACCTTGACGAAACGGCAGCTGCAGAGATTTTAGCCGCCGTCAACACCGTCTAGCGACAACTTTCGGTATTACTTAGAAAAGTGCAAAGATTAATAGACTGCAGATGTAAGTGATATACTGCCTATTATGCTTACGCACCACTGAGAGTTAAGTTACGGTTAAGCATCTTAAATTACATTGTACGGTGTGGTGCTGTAGCTTCGTCCGGTAGCCATCACGAGCTATCATGTGTTTAAGTTTTAAGTACGTAAGAATTTTATTATAATCGTTGAATCGTATTTATTTGTGCCGTATTAGTAGCTCTGGATCTAAGCGCTTGCTGCATATTTCGCCCGGGTTTCATCCCCGGCAGCACCAATGAAATTTTAAGCTGCAACTTTAAGTGCTGATTTAACACGTGCTCGACGGTGAAGTAAAATATCGTAAGGAAACTTGCATGTCTGAGGAATAAGAAAAAAAATTCGAAGTCGTGGAGTTCGCCAACTAGAGGGACTTAAATACCTACCATATATGGACAATTGTCTTTATTTGAAATATTTTATGTGCATAAAATAACTATTTATTATAATAACATCATATAAATATAATTTATATATAATCTCTATTAAACCAAAATTGTGTTGTGTATTTTCGTTAAGCAAGATAATTAAACTTATAACAAATAAACATTTAGTGATTAATTTTTTGAGTGCAAAAAGTAATAGTGCGACAAGTTGTAGTATTGTGATTGTGAGGAAAGCGATCGCAATTCAGCCTACCGCCTCATACCACTTGAAACTGTCAACTCAACATTGGAAGCTGTTTTTCCCCGCTGTTTGAACGACAAATTGGCGTATTGCGACGAGCGCTTCTTCTACGAGCCGCAGGACCCCGAGATCAAATCCAAAGGACGGAAAGAAAAAACAGTTTTTTTCTACAAAATTTTTAATTTATATTGAAATTTAGTATCAAGCAAAATATTTACTAGCTAATAGTCATGTCTTCCAAAAGTAAGTTTGAATGTTATCATAGAATCCCAAACTCCACAGAAATAATGTCGTGTAGCACATGTTAAAATCGATATCACTACAAATGTATTTCGACATCTAAATCATGTTACAATGAATTAACTGAGAATTATAAGAGTACATGGCTATGTCCGATCTGCACCAGACCAAAGAGCGACAACACGACAATTAGAAGCTCACTAATTTACCCGGCTTCAGAGGAACACGCTACTCAAAGTTTCCACGTCACTCGTCGCGTAAAGGACAACGAAGGAAATATAATGGGACCTACTACGGCTGGACTAGATCTTGATGACGTTCAGTCCATAGTCAGAGAAGAAATTAAATCGCTGCTAGATGTATTTAACTTTTAAGAAAAGTATATTAGATGAATTTACCTCAAAAACTAATGAAGTCCTGGCTTCAATCAATGTTCTCGAAGAACAATACGAAAGTATTAAAAAACCTATCAGCTAAAAACAAAGTGATTAAGTCACTACGACATGATAATAAAACTTTACAGACCACAATTGATGACCTAAAAGCTCGACTTACATCACTTAAAAACCAATCTAGAGCCTAGAACCTAGAAATTTAATGCATTCCCGAACATCGATCCGAAAATATTGTGTCGACAGTAAAACAACTGGCCGCAACAATTAAATGTAACTTATCTGACACTGACATACAGAGCTGTAGCCGAATAATGAAGCTTAACAAGGAGAGCCCTCGACCACGCTCCGTACTAGTCAAATTCAGTAGCCCAAGGATCCGAGACAATTTTCTTGCAGCAACAATAGCTTTTAATAAACAAACAAAATGCAACGAGGACAAACTTAATACCAGACACTTAGGAATTGGAGGTAAGAAATGTCCTATATATGTTGCTGAACACCTATCACCAGCCACAAAGGCATTGCATGCAGAAGCACGTATCAAAGCTAAGGAACTTAAATACGAATTCGTCTGGATTAAGAATGTTCGCGTTTTTATGAGGAAAAGCAAATCATCGGACTATAAACTTATTAAAAATTCTCCATCTCTTCTAAATTTATCGTAACTTACTGATAATAACCTTAAACATGTGTTGGTATACTAATTTTATTTTTAAATTCGATTCATTAAAATGTTATTATCAATAATAATAATATAGGAGTATATGAATATATAATATGAGTTCTATTATGTGGGCACTTCAACCCATCATTAACGGTCAGTACGCATACCCAAGTAACTACTCTAACTGTCTTCTTAAAAGTAGCTTAATATATGTAGATTTTTTCACTTTGCACGATCTGAATCAATATAACACTAACAAAAACGCAAGCGGAAAGATACTAGATCTAGTTTTGTCTAATGTAAACATCAATGTGGTCGAAAGTCAGTATCCTATACGCAACGTAGACATTTTACATCCACCATAAGAATTTTTCTTTAAAATCAACTTATCAATTAATTTTCCCGCAACTAAGAATAAATCTTTCCACAATTTTGAAAGAGCAGATTTTGATTCCATTATAGCATTCTTAAACAATTTTGATTGGCTACAAAATTTAAGCATACTAAATAATGTAAATGAAATGATATCGAAATTCTACGAAATCCTGCAGGTAGCAATAGACAGATTCGTCCCCAAATCGTGCAAATCTTCAAAATCTTATCCTATCTGGTTCACACCCGCTCTAATTAAACTCATCAAACGGAAACACAAATGTCATAATAAAATTAAACTGTTTAATAATCCATTAGATAAAATTGAATTCTCTTACCTAAGGAAGAATTGCGATAAACTAATAAAACAATGTTATTATAATAATATTGAACACATCGAGGAAGCTATTACCAATAATCCGAGGTATTTTTGGACACATATGAAGAACATGCGTCGTAAAGGCTCAAATTATCCTAATAAATTCCTCTGAATGATCGTGATGCAAATAGTAGGCAAGAAATATGTGATTTGTTTGGTAGTCATTTCTCATCGGTTTTATTAAGGATGATATTAATAAAAATTTTGACACACAACCAGTCTCCAAAACAAAAAAATATATAGGCAATATTTACCTCAGATTAAAGAATAGACAGATGGAGCGCGTAGAACACGAGAGTGAAGCCACGAAAGCAAATACAAATTCAGAAGCGAATACAATCTCGCGTTAGTACTAAACTACGCGTCGTACTGCTTACACGTCACAAGTGATTTATTATTTTATGTTAAAACATGCCGCCTTGTGTTTTTAAACATTGTAAAAGTTGTTCCCAAAAACAAAGAAAAGAAGATGGAGTATCTTTCCACAGGTAACTATTGCTTATTTTAATGATTTGTTATTTATGTTCCCTCTAATATATTTGGCTCTCTCGGAACACAAAATATTGTCAACAATTGGTCTGTGTTGCCAGTTTACATCGAATTAGGTCTCCTTGAATTAGGGGAATGTGCATTGGACATAGAAGGATTGATTAATTTATACATTTATATACGGAAATAACTTATGTATATAAATTATATCTTTGTTTGAAAATCTTGTTATTTATTTTAACCCACCAATTAGTGCTATGTTTTTCAATTTTGAGATTTTCTATCGGCCGCTCTATTTTATTGTTATATACAATAATTTGACTTATGTTTTTGCAGATTGCCGACGGATCTAGTACTAAGCGATGAATGGGTTACTATTATTCGTCAAAGTAGGCAGGATAATAATTGGATGCCTTCAAAATTTTCTGTTGTATGCTCATTGCATTTTAAAGAGAATGATGTATACTTTACCGGAAAAGGTCGTCGATTGATTAACAAAAGTGCAAAACCGACCAAAAATTTATGCGCGTTGCCGCCATCACCGGAAAAACCAAGTTTGGACCAAGTTGGTCCTTCAAACTTACTCGAAGCTAGTCAACTACCCGAAAAATCTATTAAAGATAATTCTGTATTACCTGAATTTAGAGATTCGGACCTGGACTCTATATTCGATACACCTAGAAAAAGTCAATTAAGAAAAGATTTAAGAAAACATAAGTTGTTACGAGTTGCTACTAAACATAAGTTAAAAACATTACAACAAAAAAATCGAGGACTAAAAAAAAAGGAATGATTCACTAAAGAATATTTCAAAGGATTTAAAAGATAAAAACTTTATAAATTGCGACACTCATAGCTTGTTAAGTGAGAATATTATAGCAACTGAATTTTTTCATAATTTACACATGCGAAGCTCCGGTAAAAAATAATTAAATATTCCCCGGCAATCAGAAAATTTTGCTTATCTTTAAATTTTTACTCTCCAAAGGGCTATGATTACGTCAGAAAAGCCTTCAATAGTTGTCGGCCTCATCCTAAAACGTTGACAAAACGGTTTACCCACATTAAAAGCGAACCTGGATTTACCCAAGAAGCATTCACAGCGTTGCAAAAAATGGCAGAAGCTTCTCCTCATAAACTTATTTGCGCTGTGGGATGGTAAACGGTACATAAGGGTTGTCGATATGGGCGATGAATTAACAGAGTCTACAACTTTGGCATCTCAAGCATTTGTATTTATGTTAGTAGGAATAAACCAGCGATTCAAGATACCTTTGGGATGCTTTGTAACAAACAATTTGACTGGGGAACAGAAATCTAATTTAGTTAAACTATGTCTCATGAAATGTCACGAAGCTGGAGTCAAAGTTGTATCACTAACATTCGATGGGCATTCTACAAATTTTACTACCATGGAGCTACTTGATTGTAATATAACTGATACTGAAAATATGAAAACAACATTTAAGCACCCCTCAGATGCTAGCGAAGTTCCATGCTTTTTAGATCCCAGTCATGTAATAAAACTACTTCGGAACCAGCTAGAAGCAAAAAAAGAATTCTTAAATAAAAATGAAGAAATTGTAGACTGAAACTTTTTAGCTAAACTAAACCAGTTGCAAGAAAATGACGGCCTACACTTGGCAAATAAACTTTCTAGATGACACATTTCCTTCAGAAACCAAATTATGAAGGTAAAGCTTGCTACACAGACGCTAAGCAGGAGTGTTGCGAAAGCACTGCAGTTTTGTAGAACTGATCTAAATCTTCTAGATTTTAAACGTTCGCAACCCACTGAAGAATTTGTTCAATTAATGAATGACATGTTTGATATTTTTAACTCACGAACTATGGCCCATTTCGATTACAGAAAACCTATATATAAAGGAAATAAAACTGAAATTTATGCACTTTTGGACCGGCTTCAGGATTACATACAAAAATTGCAAATAAAAAGTGTCACCAAAAGAAAAGTTATTAAAGACCGTCGACCAACGTACGTTATAACGCGATTTGGAAACAAGATGCAAACCTGGTTTTATTGGAACGTTGATAAATATATCAAGTTTAAAGTCACTTTATGAGCGTCTGATAGAAAAAGAAAAATGTATGGTATTTTTAACTACTTATAAACTTAGTCAAGATCATCTTGAAATATTTTTTGGCTGCGTCAGAATGCATGGGGGCCATAATGATAATCCATACGTGAAACAATTTAAAGCCATATATCGAAAATTGTTAATGCATTTAGAAATGAGAAGTCTAGAAACTGGAAATTGCATTCCGCTGGAGAATATCGCAATATTGACGTGTACTTCCGCTATACAAATTATGAATTTAACAACTTCATCGTACCGACAAGAAGACACAGATAACTCTGAAAGTGTTTCTTTAAGTTTTCTAAAGGACTTGCCAACAGATGTCAACAATTTAGCACAGTATTTAGATGTGCCAGTTTTTAATGACATGAAAAAAATGATTGTTGGATATATTGCTGGATGTGTCATACGGTACGTCAGAAAAGAAATCAAATGTGAATCTTGCTTGACACATTTGGTATCTATGGAAAAACAAGATTTTCACAAATTGATTGGCTTGAGAGATAGAGGAGGTTTAATTTTTCCTTCCATAGACACTTATAAAGTTTGTACAGCGGCTGAAATTGTAATACGAAAAATTTTAAAATAAAACGTTGTAATAAAAACAAAAAATGGTTATAGGCATGTAACTTCACGGGTTCTAAAGAGTTTTATTGGCAACCAAACGATTTTTATGAAGCTGGAGAATGATCATCAATGTTATGGAGTTGATCACAAAATTAATCTGGTAAAATTATTAATAGAAAAGTATTTAATGGTTCGATTGCACTATATAGCAAAATTAGAAACGAATGCTCGATGTTTAGACGCTAAACGGCAATATAAGAAATTAGTGCAAAACAAAGGCTGTTAAGATTTTAGGTGTGTAAAATAATTGTTTATTACAATTATTTTTTACACCTAACTTTAACTTTAACTGTTGTAATATGTTGAATTACTTATGTTTTTCAATTATAATATACCTATTATGTGATAATAGAGAAATGTCCAAAAAGTGTTATTAAGTATTTTTATTGTCTGGTATAAATTAATAAAATCAAATAAATGTAATTATTTATGCGTATTTAACTTTTATTGAATCATTAATTATTTGAAAATAATTATTCTGTCCAAATACTACTTAATTACCTATAACGCAAATGCACATTTTTAATTTGGAGTTGGGAAATTGGGAGTTTTTTCTCAATATCTGGTAACTTTACACACACATAGGTGCACGTGTCCCTACAATGCCGCTCCTAGCTGTCACGCACACTTAAATAATAAGTGGCTTCACATCGTTTGTTGCGCATGTTCTATCTGTCTATTTCTATAATCTGAGATATTTACGTATCTAAACGAGAAATTGAGAAAAGGGTTAAAAGGTTAGATACATCAAAAAGTGCTGGTCCAGACGGTATTCCGCCTATATTTATGTATAGGTGTGCAAATTCTTTGGCTGTTCCGTTACCTATTATATATTTTTTTTTAATTTATTAGGGTCAATAAACAGTTTACACAATATTTCTTAATCTAGAATACATTTACTACAAAAAATATAATATAATATGCAACCAACAACGTTGACCACTAATTACTATTAATAAAAGCTGAGATTGAGATTAGCGCATTTTTCATCTGATACAATGTTTGTGTCTTCAACTAATAAAATGATGAAATATAATTATTATTCCAATAACCAATTACACAAACACATTCTCCTCTGAGTACTGAAAGTAACTCCTTTTTATAAATACCTACCTTATGAGCAAAAATATCAATGTTATTGAAATTATTATTATAACAATTTACCAACATATACATAGGGGATCTTTTACCTATGTTGGTTCGACATTCATTAGTAAAAAATGTATGTTTGGTATAAACTCTGCGACACAATGGCCTATATGGTACTCTGTATTGTATCATATTAACTAGTTCCATACCATCCTACCTGTTATGACAGATATCATACATTACTGTATGATATCTGTCGTAGCTTGAATCTGTTGACGTCTGGATTTTAATTTAAGGCCTTAACAGTGGTTGAAATGCCTAAATCTTGGATATTTAAGTAAAAAAATCTCAATAACTGTGCATTTAATCCACAAAGAAAAAATACAGGGTAACAGAAGAGAATTTGATAAATGTTTTTAATTGAACATAATTGTATTTTTGTCAACCCCTTATTAGAAAAAAAATCCCCAAAGAGTACCTATCTTTGTCATATTTTGCAAAATTTCTCCAAAACGGCACAAGCTTTTTAAATAGTTCTTACACTAAAAAAAATCTCTTAAAAATATCAATATTTTTAATTGAGAGTTTTATTTTTATTCCCCGTTTTATAAGAGAATATATCATTTTTCCCTGCAATTGAATATATTTACGCGAATGCGCATGCTCCGTCGCCCTGTCAGCCTGTCACAGTCCGTTTTCGGACATCATTGAGGGTGGACCGCGCGTCGGTGTTGGAGCAACTTCGTTCAAATATATATTAGTTTTTTAAAAGTTTATACTCAATTATAAATATTTTTATGACTAGAAATACTTAATTTAGTTAATATCTGTACACTGGTAACTGTAACTATTATTTGCTAAATAAATTAATTTTTAAAGTGCCCAAAGAAGAAGAAATTTTCGCGGCGACGTTGGTTAGTGAAATTGAAAAATGCATTTTTATATCATTTAGATGTGGAACGACCAACATGCTCTCGTTACTTAGATTTCGATAGTTTTTAATACCTATGTAATTTTATTGTTGCATATTTTTATTAATTAGTTGATACTGAATTTTATAATTATGTATTACAATAAAACGCTGTTTTTATGAGTATGACTTTATAAAATATTATTGGGGAGGGAAATATAGATACAGATACTTACATTTAGGTACACTGTAATCAAATTAAATCAAACAATTTAAATAAATAAAAAAATGGTGCTTCCCTAAGTATAAATAACTCTATAAAGACATTCTTGGGTTTTGGTTTTTTTTTATGTTGGACAAACTATCATCTAAAAAATGTAAAAAATTTTAATTGGAGAGAGGGGTTTCTCTACGTGATAAAGTTAGAAATGAAGATATTCGCAGTAGAACAAAAGTAACTGACATAGCCCAACGGAATATTACAGTGAAATGGCAATGGGCTGGCTATATAACTTGGAAAACAGATAAAAAATAGGAAGAAAGGTTCTCGAGTGGCAGCCTCGTATAGGTAAGCGAAGTAGTACTCAACTTTTATTCCTCTTCACGTATTCTCATAAGCTTTTCTTCACACACACACACACACACACACACACACACACACACACACACACACACACACACACACACACACACACACACACACACACACACACGCACGCACGCACGTACGCACGCACGCACGCACACACGCACGCAAGCACGCGCGCACGCACGCACGCACGCACGCACGCACGCACGCACGCACGCACACACACACACACACACACACATACACATATACACACACACACACACCCACAAATAGGTTGCAAATAATATTTACCTACAAGGCAAGAGTGAATAGGTTTTTGTTAAGTCAGTGCGTTTTACCCTCTTAGGCTACATAACCACTTACCGATGGGATTGTAGTTGCTTTACTACTTGCTGGGTAAAAATAGTAAAAAAAAATTTACCCTGTGAAAGTTTGCATTTAGATATAATTTTTCTAACCAACCATAAAAATATGATGAGAATATGTATTTAAGTATAAAGGTTGTCTCACACGGGACAGTAATAATATAATATTATATCTTCCATTATCTACGCATGAAAACTTTTAAAATCTCTGAATCCCGAAGTATGTTCATATTAAGAGGCTGAATAGAGCCACATTTATATGCATGGGGATCGTTTTGTAATTTCACATCATTATCGAAAAAACATTGTACGTATTTCAGGTGGCGGTTTGCAAAACACGATTCCACAAAAATTCTGAAAATACTTAAATTTTCAACGTCAATTTTTTCTTACGTGGTAGAGCCATGCTGCAGCTATATTAGTATTAGGTATAGTTGTAGCACGAATGGGTCGGCTCGACCGGTCGGGAAGGGCCACGCTCTCACGGAATACCATGTAAAATAGCAGTTTAACCCTGCTGTGTTTGGTATGGTGAGTATAGAGAACCGGAGAACCTTTTTACTGGAAACGAGGCATTATATCTTAGACCTCACGGGTGACAACGCATCTACATTTTGCTACGTAATCGAGAATAGATGTAGATGTCTATGGGCCGTAGCAACCACTTACCATCAGATGGACTGTGTGCTCGTTTGTCACCCTTATTCTATTAAAAAAAAACTTTCTGAGATTTCAGTAAAATAATGTTAAGTATTGTAAGCACTCGTGCAATTATATATCTCATGTTAATAAAGCTATTGGGCTATTTTGATTTTTAATAAAGTGATTTTACTTTATAGGTTAAATAATTTATTTACCTTTCTATATCACGAACCGTTTTTCAATCACTCCTATTGAATTTGACAGTGCTAGCTGAAATTTAGCATCTTTAGATGGATCAGAGTCGCCCGCTGATCCGGCTGTTAAATATTGCAAAAATAATCTTTTTAAATATTGCAAAGATTACCTTTTTTATTTTATTACGGTCAAATAATATTTATTAGGTTATCAAGCAAGTATTTACAAATATTTTCATTGCTTTGTTATTCTATTGTTTACAGTTATTATCACGTCTTATCTTTACACCAAGAATTACATTAGAAATTCTTGATGGGATGTGATGTACCGCGTATACTTTATTTTCATCAAGAACTTTAATATATATATTTGTTTTTTTTTTTACCAGTAGAGTTTCAACACAATCTTAAAAAAGTTCAATGAATTAAAAAATGCTGATAATTATATAATTTCAAGTTAGTGTTTTACATTTAAAGATCAGTTATAAAGAGCCAAAATTCTTATTTTCATTTTGATTAATTTATTTCGAGACTACAATAAATGTGAAAGGGCTTTTATCTGCAATAATAATTTTCATCAAAAATAACATAGACTTATAAAAGTCATATACACAGTCAATCATACTGAATATTATCAATTGTACTACAAAATATTTTTTTTATAGGATAAGTTAATATTTAAAATGGGATAGGTTAATATTATATATTTAAAAGACTATTTTCGGTATAATAACCCGAATATCATCATTAATGTTTGACATGCATACTTAAAAGTTTTATCACATGGCTTAATTATTGACTATTATATTATGATAAGGTCATGCTTTTCTATAAAAGGTTGCAAGTAACTTTAAATCACGGACCTATTGGTTTGTTTTACTTTTCACTTAATTAGTGAAAAACAAGATGGACTGATCTAAAAGTTTACTTTCTTGTGTAAAAAGTGCTATTTAGAATTTTATGCAAATGATAATTAAAGGTTCTATGTAAATAAGTGTAACATAGCGGGTATTATATTCAAAGGCAGCGGCCATCCATCTTTGCTACTCCAGTATCATTTTCTGTACAGAAACCGGCAAAGTCTTGCTCAAGGCACTATAAACAAAGTAGCTGATAAAAATGTTACACTCATAAATGTTAACAAAAACTGTTTCTCCAAATGGTCTTATAGATAATAATGACTATTCCGCCGTGTTAGGTGCAGGAGCTATTATTAGAAGGAGAAGAGGTAAAATTTTGTTTTAGAAATGCGTAATCAATATTGTTTTGTCTGCAATTGAGCATAAAATAAAAAATAACTTCAGCCAAAAAGCATAACTGGCATTATACTCAGGCCCATCAATTGGTATGGAAAAAAATAATTTTACCAGGTTTCAAAAAATCAATCAAAATTCAAAAAAACACAAATATTAAAATAAAAAAATGCATATATGTATGTCTATACATACATATAATGATTTATGGCCCCTTAGTAACTGACGGTGACTCAGTATAATATCCTACAGTCACGCCGAAACTAAGAGGAGAGAATCACTGTAGAAAAGGTAATAATTTATTGCGGAAAAATTTGTGATAAAATTTAAAAAAACTTACACACATATCCAAGTTAATCTAACTTAGTCTAACTTATCCTTATGCGTTACAAAAAAAAACAAATAATAAAATAGTGAGATGACGTCAGTTTTTAAGAAGATATAACAAAAATAAACAATAAAATAAATTTCAAAAAAGTTCAGTATTTAATTGATTATATACCGCTGACACTTAATCACGCTTTTCGAAACCACGCTAGTTGTAAACAATACTTGTGTGAAAAGACAAAATCTTCTTTTCAAATTTCCGCCGAGTTGTAAGTAGAAAGCCAAATAGGTCATGTGTCAATTTTAATTAAATATATTTTATATGAAGTGATCTTGACTACGTTTCATCAATTAACCATTGGTAAAAATTAAAACAGGAATTTTACAATTGTGTTTACAAGAAACATTATTAGTTGAACCTTGCAGCTTGTTCATTATTTTTATTATAAATACCTATAAATGTATATATTATTAATAAATAGTTCCCATAATATTTTGGATTATTTTTTATTTTGCCCTATCTGCAATGTTCTACGCTCTGTAGAAAATGTGGCGTATGACATGATTGACAATCTTTCGAACGTTTTATCTAGGTACCAAGATGTTTTACGTTTTCGTCGCCTCCACATGATATTTTTGTCAGCATAAGGTACCCTTCTGTATCTGAAAGGAATATAAATATTGCTACAAAGTAAATTAAAAGGCTATATAAGTCCCTTTACTAGGCACAGAACTCTTTTTTCATTTCTGAGAGGGTTTTAGGGCAAGGAAATGCCCGCCGAACTGCCCCAATGCGTGTTGACGAAAATTGCAATTACAAATAGCATTCGTGCTGTCGGGGACCAAACCCAGGAAAAATTTACAGCGAACGCTTTGACCCAGATCTACTAATACGATACAAATAAATACGATTTAACATATATAATAAAAAAACTCTTATGTACTTGAAACTTGAACACTTGATAGCTCGTGACGCCTACCGGACAAAGCTACAGCACAATGTAATTGAAGATAGCGTAACTACGACATAATTCTCAGTGATGCGCAAGCATAACAGGCAGTATGTCACTTTTATAATTGTCATCTCTGCAGTCTATTAATCTTTGCACTTTTATAAGTAATACAGAAGGTAATCGCTAGACGGTGTTGACGTTGGCTAAAATCTCTGCGATAGCCGTTTCGTCAAGGTCATTCAGGCTAGTTAAAGCCTTAAGTAAGTTATATTCGACCAGCAATTGACAGTAGGGTAATTTAACTCATCTGCACTTGTAATTTACACTACGTAAAAACTTTTTTTGAATGGATTCGATTTTATTTATATATTTATTATAACACGAACACCAAATAGCTACTGCGTATTCGAGTTGTGATCTTATTAAAGACTAGCTGTTCTCCGCGACTTCGTCCGCGTGTAATTTAGGGTTTTAATTATGTTGTGCGGAACCCTAATTCTTTTTCTAAAATATAAGTAGCCTAAGTTACTACTTATGACATTAGCTATCTGCTAGTGAAAGTCCCGTCGAAATAGGTCCAGCCGTTTCGGAGATTGGCTGGAACAAACAGACAGACAGACGGACAGACCGACAGACAGACAAAAATGTTAAAAATTGTGTTTTTGTTATAAGTACCGTATATACTTTCATATGCATTTAGTAAAAATCTGGTATTTTAACATTACAAGCAGACACTTCAATTTTATTTATTTGTATAGATTTATAGAGGTGCAAATAAGTGAGAGGTTTTTTAAATTCACGACCAATACGCATCACGAAACCATACATTTTAAGAGCCTTATTAATGACGCTTTCTACATGTGTATCAAGGATAACTTACTATCTAATATTATTCCTAAATCTTTAATTTTATGAACTTTTTCTAATGGGACTCCACATAAAGAATAATTAAAATTACTTGGCTGTCGCTTACGGGTAAACGTTATGGCTTTACATTTATTAACACTCAAATCAAGCTTATTGTGTTTACAATAAGATGAAAAATTATCTAAATCTTTTTGAAAGTTAAGATGGTCATGATAATGTTGAATTTTGCGATAAATTTTAATATCATCAGCGTACAGAATAAAATTACAAAACTTGAAACAACTATTAATATCATTAATATACAGTATAAAAAGAAGATGCCCTAAAATTGATCCTTGTGGCACACCAGAACTTACATGCACAATATCTGACTCATAACCTCTAATGACTACTTTTTGGGTTCGATTTGTCACATACGACTTAAACCATCTCCACAAATTACCACGGATACCATTAAAGGCTAGCTTTTCCAGAAGTAGTTTATGGTCAACGCGATCGAAAGCTTTGCGGAAATCTGTGTATATGCAATCAGTCTGGATGTTACTATCCAGATTTTCAAATAAGTAGTTTGTATAAATTAATAAGTTAGAGACAGTTGAACGCTTCTTAGTAAAACCGTGCTGCTGCGGAATAATTACATTGTGAAGACTAGGATATATCGCATTATGTAACCTTTCAAAAGTTTTATCGAGTGTTTTTAAAATTTAGGTATTTAATGACTTTTTTCTGGGTGGATTCAATGGCATCAAAATGCTTTGCATACTGTGGAGACCACACATAGCTCGCATATTTGAATAAGCTCTTACATATGCAAAGTAAATGGCGTTTATACACTTGATATTACTGAAAGGCTTGCACACTCTAAATACAAAATCTAGAATTTTGTATGCTCTTTCTGTTATATGGGCCACCATTATGAGCTTGGAATCCAAAATTACTCCTAAATCCCTAACACTGCAACATTTTTAAGGGGGAATACTATTTATTGCATATTGAAATAATACCGGATTTTTTACGTATAAAGGTTATTTGATTACACTTCTCTACATTGATGCTTATTGTATTTATGTTATAATATTTTGCTATATGTCATTTTGAAGGAGTATACAATCTTCAAATTTTCTTACATTACAGTAAATTTTTTGTCGTCAGCAAAATTTAGAAATTTAGAATGCCTAAGATAGGAGTGTACATCAAATTGATAAGCATTGTAGAGGAGTGGGCCTAAATGACAACCTTATGGTACTCCTGATTTTATAGTTATAAAGTCTGATCTGAACCCGCCAGCGATTGTTGCTTGTCTCCTATTAGATATATATGATTTTATCCAGCGGTCTAAGTCTCCGTTGATACCTAATACCTGTAATTTATGCAACAAGATAACGTCATCCACTCTGTCGAAGGCCTTTTCAAAATCCGTATAGATCACGTCAGCCTGTGCACTACCATGCTGTTTAATATGTTTATTAGGAATTTCTCGTGCTACAATTGGATATAAATTGACATATAGAATATTCTCCAATAATTTCCCAATTTATTTAAGATAGAGATCAGTATAGAATAGAATAGAATAATTTTTTATTCAATATAGATCACATGTGTATTTCTTATTGATAGTCATTTTTTTACTTTAACACTGGTTCGGAAAAAACCTCTGTCCTGGGAAGAACCAGCAAGAAACCCAGCGGGATTTTTTTTAAAGGCATATTTTACATTAACGATTGGTAGATACAAAATTTATTTTAGAAACAGCTTGGAAGCGACCACCTCATTCTCAGGGATTATTATCAACCATGTATTCATTTATACTATAATAACCCTTTTTATACAGTTTCAACTTAACAAAATATTTAAACTTGGTAATAGAGAGAGCCTGTACACTTTCCGGGACCCTGTTGTAATAGCGTAGACATTGCCCCATGAATGAATTACTGACTCTCTGGAGTCGAGAAACTGGTATCACTAGCTTGTGTTTGTTCCTAGTGTAGTTCTGTAAGAATGTACATCACTTTTTTTACTAAAACTACCTTTGTTTTTATGAACATACATTAAATATTCGTAAATATACTGAGAGGCCAAAGTTAATATATTTATTTCTTTAAATTTATATCTAAGTGACTATCTCGGTTTTAGGTTGTAAATAGCTCTAATGACCCTCTTCTGTAAAACAAAAATAGTTTTTGAAACAGCCGCATTTCCCCACAGCAAAATCCCATAAGACATTATGCTATGGAAATAACTGAAATAAACTAATCTAGCTGTGAGACCTCTAATCTTTTTTACAGCATAGGCTGCAGAACTTAGTCTGCTCGCTAGTTTGGACATATGGGGGCCCCACTGAAGCTTTGCGTCGAGAGTGATGCCAAGAAAAACAGTGGATTCAACAGGGCTCAGTTTTTTCCCATTTAAAAACACATTGGTACTCAGATTTTTAACATTCGTTGTTATAAATTTAATACATTTAGTTTTATTTTCATTTAAATGTAGATTATTAACGTTAAACTAATGCACTTATTTTGATATAGCATTATTCACTTCGTCACATTTACATGATTGACGTTTAAGTTTAAAAATCAAGGAAGTATCATCAACAAATAATACTATATCATGATTATCCCCTACAATAGAAGGTAAGTCATTAATATACACTAGAAATAGGAATGGGCCGAGAATGGAGCCTTGAGAGACACCCATTAGTACAGGAGAGCCGGAAGAACTTTTACCATTGATAATAACTTTCTGCATTCTATTACTTAAATATGAAATAATAAGTTTAAGCGCTGTGTTCTTGACACCATAGTACTGTAGCTTTCTAATTAATGTCTCATGGTGAACGCAGTCGAAGGCCTTGGAAAGGTCACAAAATATACCCAAAGCATCCTCTGAATTCTCCCATGCACAAAAAATATGTTTAATAAGCTCAACTCCAGAGTCAGTTGTCGAGCGACCCCTTGTAAAACCAAATTGATTTTTATGTACCAATTTATTAATATTAAAGAAACTTAACATCTGATCTAAAATTATTTTTTCAAAAATTTTACTAAACGTTGGTAGTACAGAAATTGGCCTAAATTGGCGGGGTCTAATGTACAACCAGATTTAAATAAAGGTATGATTTTACTATGTTTCATTAAATTAGGAAACACACCAGATTCGACGCTTGTATTAAATATAGTGGCTAGATACGGTGCTATTATATCTATTATAGATGAAACAACTTTAACGGAAATCCCCCATAAGTCCGCCGTTTTCTTAACATCAATAGTTTTAAAATATTTAACGATATCTTTTGGCAGTACTCTGTGGAATTTAAAAGTATTTGAACAAGCCTTTACATTTTGTGTAAGCAATGATTCGGCGACAGTAGGAGAAGAATTTAATGATTTAGTTGTCAAAAAAGGAACATCAGTAAAATGTTTCTCAAAAGCCATAGCAACTTCTTGATCAGATCGAGTTAAATTATTGTTAATTATAATGAATGAAAGTGGACTGTATATTTATTTAAGCTACTGATTGATTAATGACTGATCTGAGGTTAGCTATACTAGGGGACTGCTCGAAGAAAAGATAGTACTTTTTAATATACTGTATTAACTATTTACAATGATTCGGCACTGAATAACTATATCTAACACTATGTACAGAGGGAGGTCTTAAATTGGAGTCTTGAGTCTTCTTCAGGTTTTCTTCTTGAGTGTCGCTCCGAAGTGAAATGAACAACTCACAGACCGAGACGCCCTTCTTATATCTCGCAAGAAGGTGTCTCAGTCTGTGAGTAGTGCCGTGCGACGATAATGAAGCCGCACGCGCGCTGATTGGTCGCCGACATCACGGGATCAGCGCCGGTGTGCGGGGTGCGCGGGGCGTAGCGGGGTACGAAGGGGCGACGGGGCGGCGGGTCTCTAGCTGTCCTCAACATCCTCCCCCCGGCGTAGCTCGCGAGCCCCATCTTCTTTCGGGAGGACGGCGATCTTCCTGACCGGCCGACGCAGCAATCCTACCCTGGTCCGCACCTCCACGTTGCGCACCACGCCGTCTGGTCCGGGAAAGGTCCGTGTTACAATTCCCCGCGGCCACACGTTCCTTGGCAGGCTACCGTCTGCCACCACGACGAGGTCCCCTTCTTGTAGCTGTCGCTGCTGCACATCCCACGAGTCCCCGCGCGCAACCAGCGTTGGCAGGTACTCCTTCATCCAGCGCTTCCAGTACTCGTCGGCAAGTCCTTGCGCCGCTCTCCACGCCCGACGATCACTAGGCGTGCACGGCGCGGTTACTGGAAGGCTCGATGGTCCCAGCAGCAGGAAGTGGTTGGGTGTCAGCGCCTCTTCCTCGTCGATGTCGACCGGTACATGCGTCAACGGTCGAGAGTTCACCGTGTTCTCTGCTTCTGTGAGGAGCGTCACCAACGTCTCCTCCCGCGGGCTCTTCTGGTGTAGAGTGGCTTCGAGCGCGGTCTTCACTGAGCGCACGAGACGCTCCCATGCGCCTCCCTGGTTCGGCGCGCCCGGCGCGATAAACTTCCAGTCTGTCCGCCGAGTAAACGCGTAGTCCTTCAGCAGGGGTGCCCACTCCTCCATTGCCCGTCGTAGTTCGGTGTCCGCCCCATGGAAATTTGTCCCGTCGTCAGAGTAGGTGACCCGTGGCCACCCACGCCTAGCCGCCATGCGCCGCAATTCCGATATCGCCGAATCCGTCGTTAGGGAATAAACTATCTCTAAATGCACCGCGCGCGTCGTTAGACAAGTGAATAATCCACCGCTATCCACCGTTTTTCATGCCTACGTCCTATCGTAACCGTTATAGGCCCGAAATAGTCGATTCCGGTGTAGGTGAATGGTCGCGCGAATGCCCCTAACCGTTCAGGTGGTAGATCTCCGATAACCGCTGGCCGTGGTGTCGCCTTGCGTACCCTGCACCGCAGACATCTCCGCTCCGCTTCTCTTACGGTTGGTCGTAATCGAAGGATATGATATCTCGTGCGTAGGTCGTTTACTACCCGCTCCCTGTTGGCGTGGCTTGCTTCCTGATGCGCCTTTTCCACAAGCAGCTTTACAAATTGGTGGCGCCCGTTCAGTATGATGGGCCTCTTCATTTGGCTGTCCACATCGGCTGCGTCGATTCGCCCTCTAGCTCGTAATATGCCATCTTCCAATATGGGGTCGAGCTTCCTCAACGCGCTGCCGGTTGCCAGGTTCTTTCCTCGCTGCAGTCGACTGATGTCTTCAGTGAAGCTTTCTTGCTGACTGCGTTTTATCCATATCCGCTCTGCTCTCTGGATGTACTGCAATGTCAGTCCGTGCGCCCTTCCTCTTATGGCATCGACGAACTGTAGTATCCGTGCAGTGGCCCTTATTAATCTCTCGTAGGAAGAGAATCTCTCTATGTCTGGCAGGTGTGGAGCGTCCTTGGTGTCGCTCTGGTGCGCCACGACTTCCTCCAGTTCGTCATCATCATCGCCTACCTTCTCTTCCTGACGGCGAGGCCATATGTCTTCGTCCTCGTACAGGAATGGCGGTCCCGTGAACCATCTGCCGTTTTCTTCTTTATTCATATAATTCACAAGCGTCGCTTGATCCGCGATGTTGTCTGCGGTCGGTATCCACCTCCATTGCTCGGGTGATGTCTTCTCTGCTATCTCCCCTAACCTATGAGCCACGTATGGAGTGTAACGCGCCGTATCGTTCTGTATCCAGTGGAGCGCCGTAGTGGAGTCTATCCAATACACTACCCTATCGGCTACCACTCTGTGCTCGCCTTGCACGAATTCCGCGAGTCGCGCGCCTATCAAGTTCGCCTGCAACTCTAAACGCGGTATGCTTTGTGCCTTTATAGGGGCAACTTTCGCCTTGGCCGCCAATAACCGTACCCTAATTGTTCCGTCGCGGTATCGTATACGCCAATACGCCGCGAATGCGTACGCACGTTCGCTTGCGTCGTTGAATACGTGAAGCTGACGCTCTACCACTCCCCCCGTAGGAGCATAGCACCTAGGCAGTCGCAGTCGTGACACTTCCTCGACGACTCGCAGCCACCTCTGAAATTCATCAGCTGCCTCCTCGGGTAGTTTGTCGTCCCATCCGACCTTCTTCATTCGCCATAGGTCTTTGTAGCAGGATCCTGGTGGTGATGGTGAGGTAGCTAAGCAGTCCGAGCGGGTCAAACACCGACATGACTGCGCTCAATGCTTCCCTCTTAGTCGGTGGTCGCTGTAGCGCCTTTACTTCCTATGGCACCCTATTCATAGAGGTGTTGAACGTCAGGGCGTCTTCGTCGGCCATCCATAACAACCCTAGTGTCCTGCCTGGGCTGTTTTGTCTTAAGCCTACTTCTTTAGGCTTGCTCGCTAGTAGTTCCTCCGGCTTGTCTTCCAATAGGGCTGTGTGGTTAGAATTCCAGCCTGCCAAGGTGAAACCGGCCTTCTGGTGTACTTCCATAACCTGCCTTGCCGTATTTACCGCCTCCTCTACCGTAGCATAACTGTTTAAGTAGTCGTCCATATAGTGACTACGTACGATAGTGTTAAGCGCCAACGGATGTGTTTCTGCGTGTGCGCGCGCGTTATGATCCCTAACACTATGTGCGAGAAACGGCGAGCTCCTCGCACCGAAAATCATCGATGTCATAACGTACTCCCGCGGTGGGCTGGATCGCTCGTTACCTCGCCACAGAAACTATTGCGCGGGTTGGTCGCCCCGGTCGATCTTCACACGTAAAAACATCTCCCTAATATCCGCGGACACGGCTATTTCGTTCTCCCTAAATCTAAACAGTATGCCCGGTAGGTTTCGTAACAAGTCGGGGCCGTCGAGTAAATAATCGTTAAGACATCTACCGGACGCACGCGCTGCCGCGTCGAAAACCACTCTTGTCTTCCCCGGCTTGTTCGGATTCCGTACCGCGAAGTGAGGCAGGTACCAGCTCTTGGGGTCCTCTCTCTCTGTCCCCTCGGCTTCCCTTGCGTATCCTTTTGCCAGGAGGTTGTCTATCTGGGCTGTGTAGGCGTCTCGAAACTCCGGCGACTTGTCCATTTTTCTCTCGATCGTCCGCAGTCTTCGAGCGGCCATCTCGTAGCTGGGTGGCATCCGCACGTTGTCGTCATTACATGGCAGTCCAACTTGATATTGCTCGCCGACCTTCTTGACGGTGCGCTGGAATATCTCGACAGCGCGTTCCTCTTCTCGTCGCGGCCTACTCTTTAGAGAGATACCTATGGAATCGATCTCGTACTGCCGTTTGAGGAGTTCTGTCAGCTCCTCGTCCTGACTGGCAAACGTTCGGATGTCCCTATCTGACCGTCCGCTAACGCTTACGACGGTTTCACCGTCTTCCCTACACGTGAATCGCGGTAAGGTTCCCTGTATTACCCACCCTAATAACGTACGTGCAGCTATAGGCTGCCTTCGACGTCCTATCCTTAAATTACGGGTGATTATTAAATGCCAGTTGTCGGCGCCTAATAATAATCTCGGTTTTGCGTCGTCATAACAAACCGAGCTCGGTAGGTCGCGTAAGTGTTTTAAACGTAAACACTCCTTACTTACGGATTGCGAACCTATCTTTAGATTTGCTATTGTCCGCGCATTTATTCTATACATCTCACTGCGCGTCTTGCCACGTATGCCTATGTTAACTAGCCTGCTATCGGCCTCGCGCTGGCTATTATTTACGCCTCTAATATTCAGCGGCTTTACCGGTCCTTCCGCTCCTAACTCGCGCGGTAAGTCGTCGTCGATCAACGAAATAGTCGAGCCTTCGTCAAGCAACGCATACGTATCTATTTCCCTACCGCGTGGTCCACGTAACGTAATGGGACACACTTTCAATAATACGGACGCATTACTACCAACGTTAGACGCGACGAGCACGGTCTCATCCGGTTTTGCCGATGTCTCAGGTGCGCGGGTCTTGTGGGTGTGAAGGAGGGCATGGTGGGGGGCGTTGCAGCCGTCGACGCCGCATTTCTTGGCTTTACATCTAAACCGTCGGTGTTTACTATTTAAACACAGAAAACACACCTCCTCTTCCTTTACTCAATTCCACCGGTCGTCCACACCCATTTGCGCTAACTTTCTACACTTGGCGATCACGTGTTCACCCCCGCAACACATACAAGAGGCACTACCGGTGTCCTCCTGGGCGGTGAACGTTTTTACGTCGCGGGCCCTATTCTCTACGCGGCGTGTTAATACAACTCGTTTTGACGGCGGCGCCTCTCGTCCTACGGCGCTACGGACGTATAGGCATGACTCAACGCACGGTCAGCCTCTCTCATCATGAACCTAGACAGTGTAACGATGTCCGGTTCGTCTGCACTTCCGTAGTGCTCCGCATAATCGCACCAACGCGACCGTAAGTGAGGGCTTAGTTTACTAGTTACTTCCCTAGTCAGCATTGGATTTTGCAAATACCCTTTGCCGTCGACGTTCTGCAAAATACATACTATATTTTGTAACTTAATCGCGAACGAATTCAATTCCTGAGCGGTTTGACCCGGGCGTGGAAGGCGTTTCAGTTCCTCTAACGCTCGATCGATAATTACTTCCGGGCGGCCGAAACACTGCTCTAATGTTCGCATAATATCTGCTGGATCCTTCGCGGTAAACAGCAGTGCCGATACTACCTCCCTAGCTTCACCGCGTAGACCGTTTCTTAACCTTGCCATATTTTCCGTACTTGTGAATCCATATAAACGCGTGGATTCTTTTGTGAGTGCCCTGTAGACTCCCCTTTACCTCCGACAATATACATTTATAACATTAGTATTAAGTATAGAATAGGGACAGTATAATTAAAGTTCTTGTACAAGCAACACGTCTCCTTCATTCAGCACCTTCCGAGTTCCGACATTACATGGCGACCCTGCCAGGCGGTGCGCTGCGACAATGCACGCGCACCGCCGGGCCTATTACTTAAAAGAAATAAAAATATTATAAGAAATCTAAATTAAATTATTAAAAAAATTTTTACGGAATGGACACAATACCGGACGTGACGAAAAATAATAAGAATATAAGAAAAGGACACAATATTACTATTTTTTAAAGAAAATTACAGAAAGTATTTAATAAACTAATGAAGATCAACTTAAAAAGATAAACTTTATGAAAATTTCAAAGGTAATATGAAGATTAAAATACTTAATAGTAATAATTATGAGAAGTATAATGAAGAAAGGAACAGCAGTTGTACCCTAGCAAGCTTAGCCCAGAAGAATATGAAATTTGAGTCAGAAAGAACAAAGAAGATATTAAGAGGTAACTTCGCACCTTTGTGATTTTAACTCCATTTAAAACTTTATTTATCAATTTGTGATTGTTTTTATGTTCTTTTTGCTATTATATTTGTTGACTTTAAGTATTAAATATTCTGTATTTAATACACCTATGTTTAAATTGAAAGTAATTATCAGATTATTTACGATTCAATTGATTTTTTTAATATTTTTATTACTATATCTGAAAAAATAATCAAAATGTGATAATTATAAATTAAGTTATGTATGCACTTCCGTGGCATATTTTTATTAAGGTACAAGACGATTTTATATTCACTTTTTTCGGTTATTGTCTTATATTATTTTATTACTGTGTCGTGCAAAAATTAATGAAATAATGTGATTGATTACATTTTTACGTCCTTAAATTTACCATAGTTCTTCATAAATTAAATTTTTCATCTTTTATAGTTAAAATAACACTTTCTTTTAACGACCACAAACTAATCTAGATAAGTTAAATTCAATTTCAATTCGAAATTTATATGTAACAAGAATCAATCTTTACGGAGTGAATATAAAAGGTCTGCTAAACTTTTCTTATGAATGATATATCTCTAAATATGACATGTAATGTTATGCAATGAGCTTATCTTAAAACAATAGAGAGCAACATGCGATATATGAACAGGTACATAAAAATAAATCATAACAACATTCTAATAAAGACGAAAATAATAACTATCAGAAAATAAAGAAGAAATGATCTGTTATAGTATTTACATAAATATAAAAATAATGAAATACAGTAAAGTAAAAAAAAAAATTAAGAGGTTTAATAGTAATGTTCCTTAACAGCTAAAAACGGCCAAAAAATTTTTTTACTGACAAAAATGTTATCCCATTTGTACAAAATTAGAATGTATGTAAATAAAACATATGAGGAATGGAAGAAAAGAATGTTCGAAAGTTAGAATACGAATGATTGAGTTGCTAAGTTTCCTCAATATTGGACTGATCACCCAAATATTGATGAATGCTTAAACTCCTGATATGGAATTAATTATGAGCGAGAATAATGAAATTTAGTATATGGAGGTGGAGCATGCAAGTGAATAAAAATAACCGATACACTCAAATAGATATTATGATGTTAGTAAAAAAAAACACTGTCATGTATAAATAAATAAAGAAATAAGATTTATTATGAGAATAAAATTAAAACATATGTTGACCTTGATAAACAAGTAATGGAGAGATACGTTTTATGTTTGAAAAAAAAAGTCCCGCTGGGTCTTTTGCTGGTTCTTTCCAGGACAGAGGTATTTTCCGAACCAGTGGTAAATAAAAAATGACTTTCAATAAGAATTATGTAATAATCAATATTGAATAAAAAATTATTCTATTCTATTCTATTCTATACGGGAACGTCCATCACTGGTAAAGCATATAGTCCTCGAGCAGGGTATGTTTCCATGATTGGATGATAAAATCGGGAGTAACGGGTACTAGGGAACAATACCTTCAGTACAAGTGAGATGTGAACAAGTTTACTCATATTAGTACTGTTGGGGACCAGAGAAGTCTTAAATTTGTTGCCCTTAATAATGGTACATAGAGGTCACATCCTTCATTGGATCATAGTGTGAACTTAGTTTTCCTCCGTGACAATTGTTGGAGTCCTTTGAAAATGACTTAAAAGTTGACCTCAAGGTTGTGCGCACAGCCCAAGGTACAATTCTACCTTGATATAGTATGATAAGAAAAAGTTTATGTACCAATAAAATGAAATGAATGTTATGAAAAAGTAATATAATAACATAAACACTCACGCCTGTCACGCAGAGGGGTAGGCAGAGACTATGGAATTCCATTTGGCACGATCCTGACACACCTCTCTCGCTTCCTCCACATCCATATACCTACGCATACACGCTCGTCGGTTAAAGGTACTCTTAATTTGGCCCATTTTCAATATATCGCCTATTTGGTCGATAAACTTTCGCCTAGGGCGACCCTTCCCGACTCTGCCATTCACCTCTGCAACATAAATTTGCTTTGTCACTCTTTCCTCATTCATTCTTTCTACATGACCAAACCACCGAAGCATTCCTTTCTTAATCCTAGTCACAACATCATCTTGCAAACCACACATTTCTCTTATCACACTATTTCTCACCCTGTCATTTAGATTCAGCTCTAGCATACTACGTAATGACCGCATTTCTACAGCATTTATTCTACTCTCGTGCTTCTTCTGCCACACCCAACTTTCACTACCATACATTAAAGTAGGCACTAACACAGCATTGTGAATTGCCAAACGTGCCTTTTTGGACACATTCTGACTTTTCACAATAGAGTGTAGAGCCCCATTCAATCTATTTCCTGCATTCACTCGTCGTTCTATATCCTTATCATATCTACCATCCCTGCTAAACACACATCCCAAATACACAAACTCATCTACTTGCTCTACCAACTCCCCTTCTATTCTTATTTCACATATCGTTTTACTTTCTTCTCTTTCAAAAACCATAACTTTCGTCTTACTTGCGTTCACTTTCATTCCCTTTTCTTTTAATGTCCTGTTCATTAATGTAACCATCATTTGCAACTCGGCTGCCGACGACGCAAGTATGACTTGATCATCGGCGTACAAAAGGCATTTGACGGTTAAATCACCCATTCTTAACCCGCATTCTTCTGCTTTCAAATTTTCCAAACAACTGTCCATAAATAGGTTGAACAGCCACGGGGAAGCCACACAGCCCTGTCTGACACCTTTATGGATGCCAAACCAGTCCGAGTAGGCCCCGTTGATCCTGACACAAGCACTAGAGTCCCTATATAGAGACTTCAATGCCTGTATCAAGCCAGCGCTCAACCCAAATGAGTTCAGTGTTTGCCATAACACATCCCTGTCCACTCTGTCATAAGCCTTCTCCAAGTCTATGAACGCACAAAAAACTATTTGGTTTTTGGCCAAAAACTTCTCCGCGATCATGCGCATGGAAAAGACCTGATCCGTACATCCCATTCCCTTTCTAAATCCCGCTTGCACATTCCAAATTTTTCCATCAGTTTCTTTCATAACTCTTTCAATTAGTACCTTAGCATACAGTTTTCCCACAATGCTAAGAAGGCTGATACCACGGTAGTTTTTACAGTCCTGCTGTGATCCTTTTCCCTTATATATTGGGACTATCACGGCTTTGCACCAGTCTCCCGGTACCCGCTTAAGTTCCCAGCATAAATTAAACAAGGTGCACAGCAGGTCTGCCACCACTCCTTCTCCAGCCCTTAGCATTTCGAGAGATACTCTATCATAACCGGCTGCCTTACCTGCTTTCATACTTTTCATTGCTTTCATTATTTCATCTATACTTACATCTCTATATATTTCGTCTTCTTTCGGAATTTCTATTTCATTTAATTCAAACGTCTCATCACTCATAAACACGCTTTCAAAGTATTCCTTCCATCTCCTTAAACTCAAAACTTCGTCATTCAGAATACAGCCATTCTGGTCTCGTATAGCATTCATTCTAGGCTGTTTTGAATGTCCCCTGGTAGTTCTTACGAGTTTCCAGAACATTTTAATGTTTGCCTGGAAGTTATCCGATATTCTTCTATCATTCATATCCGTTCTTTCTTGCTTTTTTCTTTCAACTACTTCTTTTACTCTCTTATTTAGGTGTCTAAAGACTGCCTTTTTCCTTTCAATATCATCATTCATACTGCTAGAATTACTAGCCTTGGTTGCTAGTAAATCTAGCCATGCTTTCTTCTTTGCTTCAACTTCCATCCGTACCTCATCATCCCACCATAACGTGTTAATTTTCCTTTCATTCGTTCTCTTACTCACACCACATACTTCGGTAGCTGCATCCACTAAACCTTTCTTGACATTATACCACACAGTCTCCAAGTCTAAATCATTCATACACAATTCAGCCATACCACTTATATTTTCTCTCAATCTATATTTGAACTTCTCTCTCACACCTTCATCTTGTAACCTCTCTGTTCTTATACGCTGTAACGCAGTGGTAGACACAGATGTCCGATGCCTCCAACGTCTGAAAAGACCATTAATTCGGCATAAGACCAAGTAATGATCCGTCCCTACGTTAAAGCCCCGGTAAACCCTTGTATCTACCACCGCGCACCTCATTCTTTCATCAACAATTATGAAATCTATCATAGAATAGAATAGAATAGAATAGAATAGAATAGAATAATTTTTTATTCAATATAGATCACATGTGTAATACTTATTGAAAGTCATTTTTTACTTTACCACTGGTTCGAAAAATAAAACCTCTGTCCTGGGAAGAACCAGCAAGAAACCCAGCGGGACTTTTTTTTTAAAGCAAATTTTACAATAATGGTTGTACTAACTATATAAGTACAAAATTTATTTTAGAAACAGCTTGGAAGCGATCACCTCATTCCCAGGGGTTATTATCAACCATGTATTCATTTATACTATAATAACCCTTTTTATACAGTTTCAACTTAACAAAACATTTAAACTTGCTAATGGAGAGAGCCTGTACACTTTCCGGGACCTTGTTGTAATAGCGTATACATTGCCCCAAGAATGAATTACTGACTCTGTGGAGTCGAGAAACTGGTATCACTAGCTTGTGTTTGTTCCTAGTGTTTACAGAATGCACATCACTTTTTTTACTAAAACTACCTTTGTTTTTGTGAACATACATTAAATTTTCGTAAATATACTGAGAGGCCAAAGTTAATATATTTATTTCTTTAAATTTATCTCTAAGAGACTCTCTCAGTTTTAGGTTGTAAATAGCTCTAATGGCCCTCTTCTGTAAAACAAAAATAGTTTCTGAATCAGCCGCATGTCCCCATAACAAAATCCCATAAGACATTATGCTATGGAAATAACTGAAATAAACTAATCTAGCTGTCTCGACACTAGTGAGACCTCTAATCTTTTTTACAGCATAGGCTGCAGAACTGCTTGCTAGTTTGGATATATGGGGGCCCCACTGAAGCTTTGCGTCGAGAGTGATGCCAAGAAAAACAGTGGATTCAACAGGGCTCAGTTCTTCCCCATTTAAAAACACATTGGTACTCAGATTTCTATCATTCGTTGTTGTAAATTTAATACATTTAGTTTTATTTCCGTTTAAATGTAAATTATTAACGTTAAACCAATGCACTAATTTTGATATAGCATTATTCACTTCGTCACATTTAAATGATTTACGTTTAAGTTTAAAAATCAAAGAAGTATCATCAGCAAATAATACTATATCATGATTATCCTCTACAATAGAAGGTAAGTCATTAATATACACTAGAAACAAGAATGGGCCGAGAATTGAGCCCTGAGGGACACCCATTAGTACAGGTGAGCCGGAAGAACTTTTACCATTAATAATAACTTTCTGCATTCTATTACTTAAATATGAAATTATAAGTTTAAGCGCTGTGTTCTTGACACCATAGTACTGTAGCTTCCTGATTAATGTCTCATGGTGAACGCAGTCGAAGGCCTTGGAAAGGTCACAAAATATACCCAAAGCATCCTCTGAATTCTCCCATGCACAAAAAATATGTTTAATAAGCTCAACTCCAGCGTCAGTTGTTGAGCGACCCCTTGTAAAACCGAATTGATTTCTATGTAGCAATTTATTAATATTAAAGAAACTTAACATTTGATCTAATGATCTAATTATTTTTTCAAAAATTTTACTAAATGTTGGTAGTACAGAAATTGGTCTAAAATTGGCGGGGTCTAATGTACTACCAGATTTATATAAAGGTATGACTTTACTAAGTTTCATTAAATCAGGAAACACACCAGATTCGACGCTTGTATTAAATATAGTGGCTAGATAAGGTGCTATTATATCTATTATAGATAAAATAACTTTAACGGAAATCCCCCATAAATCTGCCGTTTTCTTAACATCAATAGTTTTAAAATATTTAACGATATCTTTTGGCAGTACTCTATGGAATTTAAAAGTATTTGAACAAGCCTTTACATTTTGTTTAAGCAATGATTCGGCGACAGTAGGAGAAGAGTTTAATGATTTAGTTGTCAAAAAAGGAACATCAGTAAAATGTTTCTCAAAAGCCATAGCAACTTCTTGATCAGATCGGGTTAAATTATTGTTAATATTCAATTGAAAATCCGAGTTGCGCGGTTTGACCTTGCCCGTTTCACTATTTATTATTCTCCAGGTCATTTTAATTTTGTTTGATGCAGTTTTAATTTTGTTACTTAAATGTAAAGCCTTAGCTGTGGCGCACACTTTTTTAAATATTTTAGAATATGTTTTTACATAATCTCTAAATATAACACTACTATTATATGATCTTTCATTATAAAGCTCGTATAACTTTCGCCTACTCTTATAAATTCCTACTGTCGCCCATTCATTAAATGATTTGCAACTGTTAAAAGAGAAAGTTTTAGAAGTAAATATCCTACTAAATTCACAAGTTATAGTTTTAAATAACGTACCATACAAATAATTAGAACAATTTTTAAATGAAAGTGATGGAAGTCTTTTTATTACATTACTTCTAAACCTCTCCAAGCGATGTTCATTTATTGGAACAAACACAACTTTCTTATTTTTCTGTTTCTTGTGTATGTAAGGTAATGATACCAACTGTCCACAGTGATCTGAACTTAAATTTTGAATAATTGATTTATGCAAGGGCTTAACATCTGTAAAAATATTATCTATACAGGTCGCACTAGGCCCAGCAATACGTGTTGGTTCTAAGAATAAATTAACAAGATTATACGATTTAAACAATGAGCTAAACTTAATACTAATGGAAGAAGTTTCAAGGAGATTGATGTTAAAGTCTCCACATATTACAACAGACTTGTTCTGTTTACTAAGTTTGAGCAAAACTTCTTCCACAATCCTTTCAAAATAGTCATAAGTAGCACATGGGGGTCTGTAAACACTCACAACAATGAGGTGCTCGAGCTCGACACAAGCCATTTCTACAGTTCGCTCAACAGAGAGGCTCACTATATCCTTACGTTCTTTATATAATAATGATTTATCTGCTAGTATTAAGGAGCCACCACGTAAACTTTTTTCTCTATTGAAGGAACTGACCACCTGGTGATTTCTGAAATTAAACATGAAATTATAATCTTTTAGCCAATGTTCAGTAATACAGAGGATATGTATGTTGTTACTATTTAAAAACAATTCAACTTCTAATTCTTTGCCCATCATGCCTTGTATATTTTGATGCACCAGGTGTAAACAATTTTTATTACTTATTTGTGGGCTACATTCAAAGTTAATTAAACTCTCATTATTGCTAGAGATTGCCTCTATTGTCGCATTTACTAATTTAAATTAGTTGGAACTGATTCCAAATTAATTGTCAAATAATTATCCTGCCCAATAAAAGCAGTCTTGGTAGCCAAAAACTTGGCTGAGTTAAAAAGTAAATAATAAGATAGCACATTTGCTATCAGTCTTAAATTATATTTGGATAGGTAATACCTATCTTTTGTCCAAAACTTTTTTATTAAATTATTTATGTCAATTACATGAAATTTGTCATTATTATCATTACAATTATATGTCAAATTTAAATTATTATTACATATTAAATTATGCATTTGTATATTTAAATTATGTCTTAAATTATTTTCCTGTGGCAATCCCTGTATATAAGGCAGTGTGAACAAGACAATTTTGAGTACATTTAAGTTATTAAGTTGTTCAATATATCTTAATAACTGTTTGTTGTTTACACTGCCTCTTCTACCAACAAAAATTATTATTGTACTATTTGGGCAAAATTTAGTAACAATAATTTTATTTAGGATATCACTAAAAGATGCTCCAGGCATGCAGCAATTTGTAATTTTTTGTCCCTTTAAAGAGTAATTTAAAGTTATGCCTAGATTTTTTCCTATGTCATCGCTATACACAATTATATTATTTTTGTTAATATTTAAGTTATTTTTTATTTTAAGCTCCTCTGCTATGGCACTGTCATAGAGTTTTGGTGGTGGTATAATATTATCAGCACACACCGACTCTGAAGAAGCTGGTATTGAATGCTGACACTCACATTGATGTTTAACTAAGGAGTCAAAACGCTCCTCATTGTATTTACATGTCTTTACCAGATTATCCATAGCCAGTATGTGTTCTTTTATTTCGTTTTGGGCTGATTTATATTTATTGGATACAGTTTGAAGGGAATTTGTAAGAGATAATATTTCTGATTTTAGGCACTCTACGTCAGTCTCATAACATTTTCTTATGTTATCCACCTCAATTGAATACAAATTAAGTTCATATATCAATGCTTCCTTTTGTTTACATAAATTAACATAATTTTTGGTATTAATCTTATTTTTTATTAATTTTTGTACTTTCCTTATATATTTATTAACTTTTATATACTTCTTCAATTTGGTTTTACTGCAATTAATCCTCACTGAATTTCCTGAAGTGGAAGAGTCATCACCAGTCAAGTCTATTGTTGCAGATTGCTGTAAAATTCTTGAAGTATTACATTGCACAAGCTCAGAGAACAGGCTTTGAGTCTGGGAGGCGTTAAGATTATCTATATATGTTTTAAATTGTATTATTTGCTCATTAGCCTCATTCAACTGTAACTTCAATGCAGCAATGAACCTGAGAGCTTCCTCATATTCCTTGCTGCATCGGTCAAACTCATTAACCATTCCCTGTAGCTGATCTCTTTCTTTTATAACACTAGTGTATTCTGTGTCTAACTTAACCATATCACATTTCAATTGTGTGTTTTTGGCAATTATGCTAACTATTTCTTTTTCATTATCATCCCTTTCCTTAAGCAACAGTTCACACTGCTCCCTGGACGCCTTAAGTTCTTGGAGCGCAAGCTGGAGTTAGTTCTCCATCTGGCGCGTCTTGGCGCTGCGAGTATTCATTTTACTATTTATTATAAATAATAAAAGAAAACAAAGATCGAAAACAGAAGGAGCAGAGTAAGCTAATATCGAGTTATTGTTTTTTTTTATTTACAAGTCTCAAATCAAATTATCGTTAAAACAATTCGAAAAGAAACCCGCAAAGAATGTAAAATATCCGAGTAATAGAATAGATCTTTAAAATTATAAAAGGAATGATATTAAATAAGAATTACAATAATTTTAAAACAATGTTCGTTACCTGTCACTTTTTTGTTCCAACACCAAAATGATTGTTATAACATTTATGTACCAACTTTCTTAAATATTAAATACAAAGCGGCAGTAATTATTAACTATAACATAAAATTGAGGTGGATATAATGAATTTACAATATTTAAATTATTAAAATTTATCGAGACCAATTACTTTTACAACTTACCACCAGGGTTGCCACAGAAAAAAAAAACTCCAAAAATCATAAATAACATACTTCTCCAAAATAACATACTTCTATCATCACCTCTTTCCCATGTATACGTGTGAATCTTCTTATGACGAAAGAAAGTGTTTGTCACAAAAAGACTCTTTTCCACGCATACGGCGAGAAGGCTTTCACCATTCTCATTTATACTTTCATCACCAAACGTTCCCAATATCCTTTCATAACCAAGCCTCCTCACCCCAACCCTTCCATTAAAATCGCCTAATATCAGTAATATAATACCCAAGTAAATGGGGGGCCCATAATTATAAAGTACCCGCGTGATAAATATCACGAAATAAAATATAAATGAAGTGAATTAATACTCCGATTCCCGATATCTAATAAATAAATAAATATATAAGTGAATAGAATTACGAAAACAAATTAAGCTAGCTAAAAGGTCAAAAAGAATAAATTATTATGAAAGGAAAGAAAGTATGTACATACAAGAATTATAAAAGAAAATATAAATACATATATGTATAACTTAAGGCCTAATAATTTAAACCAAGTAAATAGGAGTAGTGGTACTGGTATGAAAATAAGTACAATGAGATGCAAAAATTAAAATCATTAAAGGACATGAGAAAAAATTAAAATGAGTACATACAAGGTATTAAGGGGATCCCCGACCAAATCTATAAAATGAGATAGGTAGTTATTTGCATTTCTTTACTAGGATGCTACCCAAAATGCTACCTACTAGTTGCACATGTAGTACCTATAGGATCGATCCACATAACTACACGTATAATTAAATAAATACCTGATATAATTCACGTGTTATAAACATATAGCAAATAATATATTTTATCAATAAACGCAATAATATAGAGTATAGGGCTTAAATAAAATAAAATCATTATAAAAATTATTATTGTAATAGGTGCATATTATACAAGTAATAATAATAATTACGTTATAAAAATTATGAATAATTACAAAAGATTGTTTCGTATTATATAGAATCAATTAATCAGAGTTAAAAATTCAACATAATAAAAAAAAATAATAGGGAAGGAGATGTTGAAATAAATTAGAGATACGAACGTAATCAGAGTAGAGTATAAATATTACCTTTATACAATAAAGTACAGTGCATGGCAACTAATATTAATTAAATAGAGGCAATTATATAACACTCGCAAATTAAACATGTTGACACACAACCACATGTACACAAAAACATTAATAATTAAATATGAAAAAAAAAAACATTTTCGCGTATATATTTCGCGTATATTTTATATGAATTACAAGATTTTTTTTCTTTAAATTAATAATTTAACCTTAAATTTTCTATTTTGTGCTATGTTTTTGTTTTGTTTATGTAAAAGTTGTACAATTTTAAACTAAAGTTGGTTTATATATTGCTTTTAAAATCAAATCCAAACAGTATCGATCCGCTATTATTATAAGTTTCATAATGTTATAGTTTTTTTCTTTTAATATAGACAATGAAACCTACAATTATGTTATTATATACTAATAATACTTAAAACAACTAATACAACATATATTTTGCTATAATAACTTATATTTGTGTAATAGCCTATTTTTTCATAAATTTATATTTCAAATGAGATAAACACATTCCTTAGGAGTCATGTAATCTTAAAAAGGTATTAATGCGTTTACGACTATTAATGATAAATAACATTTATAATAATAAATACTTGGTAATGTATGTAAATTTATTATGACACAATGCAATGTAAAATATTGAATACGTAAATTAAAAAGTGTTTAATACTAGAATTTTCAGATACATTTTAAGTGTATTCATAATAAAACATTTTGAAAGTTATGGTAAAATTATGTAATAAAGAATATCTAATAAAGAAGTAAAATAAATACCTAATAGTTAACCAAAAGTAAAAATAGAAAATAAATCAAGCTAAACTATTGAAATGAGTGACCAAAACGTGTCATTTTCATTGACACATTTCCTATATCACATGTTTTTTCATCTATAGTAAATTTTATTTAAATATAAGTATTGAATTTGAAAGGGGTTAAAACAATTCGGTATTATTAAGAAGTGTTAGTTTTTCTTTTCTTTTATAAAGGCAGTGAACATTAAAGTTGTATAATAACCTACTTAAAAATTGAAATTATTATTTTAAATATTTAAATAAATTAATGTTTTGTTATGTAAACTTGATAGTAGTTGTAATATTTTTTCAATAATGTTGTGTATACGAAAAAAAAAAAACATAATATTTATACCAAAAGTAATTTTGGAAAAAAAACTTAATATATTTTTCAATGTATGTAAAACTCACAAAACTATTCTCGATGTAAATATCTTAACTTCTGTATACAACTATGATTTTAAGACACATTTTACTTGCATTTATTTTACCTATAACATTTACAAGTTATCTTAAAATTAGGTGTGAATCACACTGTGTGGCCATAACACGATGTAATTGCAAACGTTTCCATATAAGTACTTTGGAATTGAAAACAAAAGTATCACAAATCGCTTACGCAGCTGGGATCGCAATTTGTATTTTGATCTGTCTTTTATTATGTGATTATGTTATTGTTATTGAAAATGATTACGTTGCTTAACGTTGACTTCTTTGTTCTGTTCATCTTAATATGAAATGAAATAATTAAATTTTTAGTTAAATTGAATGACCTCAGCAAATTATAAGCTTTATAATATTTTGAAATTATTCTATAGGAAAGTATTTAAGGGATTTAAATAGTTTATTTATGATATATGATTAAATTGTGAGTCTCGATTCTTGTAAAATAATAATATTTCTTGTAAAATAAATATGTAAGAATATAATTCTTCTTGCAAAAGACATATGTATAATTTTGTAAAAGTTACTCGCACGTAACTATTGTTATTAAGTGAAATGAGAATCATGGAAAGGACTATATATCTACATTGGGCATTTTCTAAATTATGTATACGCGAGCTGTGTACACGAAAGAAAAGACGCAATTATTTGATGAATATTACAATTAATGATATTTAATGCCATGCATTACAATGAAAAATAAACAATAGTTACCGAAGAAAAAAGTAAATATATAAAGTTAATAAAAAAAAGTGAATTAAACAAAAGTATCTTGAAATGTAAGACAAGATATAAGAAAATATTTTATAAGGTTTATAAAAAAATTAAATCATTCCTTTTTTATTTTTTTTGTCGGTGGGAGGTGTAGTGCCCTGTAGACTCCCCTTTACCTCCGACAATATACATTTATAACATTAGTATTAAGTATAGAATAGGGACAGTATAATTAAAGTTCTTGTACAAGCAACACGTCTCCTTCATGCAGTACCTTCCGAGTTCCGACATTACACTTTCATCGCGGCTTTGAAGGCTAACCATTCCGCGGCCGAACCGTTATAAATAGGCAAGTCCTGCGTCTGCTTTGCGGCAGCGGGCCTGACTCTAATCATATTCTCTAGAGCTTCCGCTAGTCGCTCTATACCCCTCTCTTTCCCTCGCGGAGAAAGCGACCTATCTCTATCCCTATCTCCCTCTAGCATACGCTGTGGCGCTGGCGTCCTATGTACACCTACATCCCTATGACACGGCGACGATAATCTACGATCCGCGTGGCGATGTGGCGATGGCGATCTATGTACACCTACATCCCTATACGGCGACGGTGATCTACGATCCGCGTGGCGATGTGGCGATCTATGTGTAGGCGATAGAGTGCGGCGTTGGACACGCGACGGCGATGTAACCCGTACACGACGATCCACCTGGTTCATTTCTACGGCGACTCCACTATCCCTCTGTATCGTTTCTACGCGACGTGGTTGAACCTCATTCGCTACCGTCCTCCCCTGGGCATCTTCAGCGTGGTCGTAACCGGTTTCCCTATTACCGAATTCTATTCCCGAATCTCGAATAATATTCCCTATTCGGTAGGGCTTGCTCTGTCTCGATGCGGGGCGCGGGCTGAGACGGGCGGTAAGGCGACTCCCCCCGCAGTCGCTACGTTCTCTAACCACCTATCAACGCGTACCCTATTTTCAACTAACTCGTCTTCGTTAATACTTTCCCTATCTGTTTCTTCTTGCAGTTGCGCGACGTCCCTAGCGTACTTCTTCTTAATAAGATCTTCTTCGAGTTGCAATTGCTTCCTCCTAATTGCAGCTAGTTCCTCCGCGGCGTTATATTCGACTTGTTTTAACTTAGCTATCGCGCTAGTTGTCGACCGGGCTGAACGAACGGAGCGGATCGACGGGGCGCGAGGTGCGGGCCTATGTACAACGTCTGTTACAGGCGCGACGGTACGTACTATTGAACTAGTTTCTGTAGACGGAAGATCTTCAATAATCGCGGCGAGTGTCTCTGTATGCGGCGCGGATGAGCTAACCTCTCCTAAGCGATCGGTCGTAGAAACGGACATAGCGGGGCGCGGCGGCGGATGCGCGGGTGCGGGCGTAGATGCGGGCGCGAGCGGGGCCTGGGGCGCGGCGGAGGGCGCTTGTGCCATCGCGAGATAATCGGACGGGGACGCGGGTGCTTCTTCGAATATACGCATTCCTACCGGCGTGTCGTCCTCGTTCCGTGTCTTCTGGCTTCGTGTCTTCCTCATGGTCCCACGTTGCGACCTCCGGTCGTCTTCAAAAAGACGTACGTATCGTCTTCAAAAAGACGCACGTATTGGATATCGTTCCCGCCACAAGGGCGTTACCAGATGGTCACAGTTTGGCACCGTTAGGGAGCAACCACCTGGCCACGTAAACGCGGTTACAGAAACAAGAAACTGTCTGGAAACAGACAATAGACGTATATGACGTAGTCGTAACAAGAAACAGGGAAGAAATTAGTACCGACGATCTTCTCTCTTCGTCGACGAACTTCTTTCTTCCTTGAAGATCTTCTATAATGATCTTCTCTCTTCTATAATTATGTTCTTTCTTCTATAATTATGTTCTTTCTTCTATAATTGCCTTCTTTCTTGTTTCTTCTTACTTCTTGCTTCTTTCTTCTGGCTTGAATCCGGCGGCAATGGACCAAGAATATAATGGATGAAAGTGGACTGTATATTTATTTAAGCTACTGATTGATTAATGACTGATCTGAGGTTAGCTATACTAGGGGACTGCTCGAAGAAAAGATGGTACTTTTTAATATACTGTATTAATTATTTACAATGATTCGGCACTGAATAACTATATCTAACACTACGTACAGAGGGAGGTCTTGAATTGGAGTCTTGAGTCTTCTTCAGGTTTTCTTCTTGAGTGCCGCTCCGAAGTGAAATGAACAACTCACAGACCGAGACGCCCTTCTTATATCTCGTAAGAAGGTGTCTCAGTCTGTGAGTAGTGCCGTGCGACGATAATGAAGCCGCACGCGCGCTGATTGGTCGCCGACATCACGGGATCAGCGCCGGTGTGCGGGGTGCGCGGTGCGTAGCGGGGTACGAAGGGGCGACGGGACGGCGGGTCTCTAGCTGTCCTCAACAGTTAATATTCAATTGAAAACCCGAGTTGCGCGATTTTACCTTGCCCGTTTCACTATATATTATTTTCCAGGTCATTTTAATTTTGTCGGATGCAGTTTTAATTTTGTTACTTAAATGTAAAGCCTTAGCTGTGGAGCACACTTTTTTAAATATTTTAGAATATGTTTTTACATAATCTCGAAATATAACATTACTATTATATTATCTTTCCTTATAAAGCTCGTATAACTTTCGCCTACTTTTATAAATTCCTACTGTCGCCCATTCATTAAATGATTTGCAACTGTTAAAAGAGAAAGTTTTAGAAGTAAATATCCTACTAAATTCACAAGTTATAGTTTTAAATAACGTACCATACAAATAATTAGAACAATTTTTAAATAAAAGTGATGGAAGTCTTTTAATTATATTACTTCTAAACCTCTCCAAGCGATGTTCATTTATTGGAACAAACACAACTTTCTTATTTTTCTGTTTCTTGTGTATGTAAGGCAATGATACCAACTGTCCACAGTGATCTGAACAAAAATTTTGAATAATTGATTTATGCAAGGGCTTAACATCTGTAAAAATATTATCTATACAGGTCGCACTAGCCCCAGCAATATGTGTTGGTTCTAAAAATAAATTAACAAGACTATACGATTTAAACAATGAGCTCAACTTAATACTAATGGCAGAAGTTTCAAGGAGATTGATGTTAAAGTCTCCACATATTACAACAGACTTGTTCTGTTTACTAAGTTTGAGCAAAACTTCTTCCACAATCCTTTCAAAATAGTCATAAGTAGCACATGGGGGTCTGTAAACACTTACAACAATGAGGTGCTCGAGCCCGACACAAGCTATTTCTACAGTTCGCTCAACAGAGAGGCTCACTATATCCTTACGTTCTTTATATAATAGTGATTTATCTGCTAGTATTAAGGAGCCACCACGTAAACTTTTTTCTCTATTGAAGGAACTGGCCACCTGGTGATTTCTGAAATTAAACATGAAATTATAATCTTTTAGCCAATGTTCAGTAATACAAAAGACATGTATGTTGTTACTATTTTAAAATAATTCAACTTCTAATTCTTTGCCCATCATGCCTTGTATATTTTGATGCACCAGGTGTCAACAGTTTTTATTACTTATTTGTGGGCTGTATTCAAAGTTAATTAAACTATTATTATTGGTAGAGATTGCCTCTATTGTCGCAATTACTAATTTAAATTACTTGGAACTGATTCCAAATTAAATGTCAAATGATTAACATGCTCAATAAAAGCAGTCTTGGTAGCCAAAAACTTGGCTGAGTTAAAAAGTAAATAATAAGATAGCAAATTTGCTATCAGTCTTAAATTATATTTGGATAGGTAATACCTATCTTTTGTGCAAAACTTTTTTATTAAATTATTTATATCAACTAAATGAAATTTGTCATTATTATCATTACAATTATATGTCAAATTTAAATTATTGTTACATGTTAACTTATTCATTTGTATATTTAAATTATGTCTTAGAATATTTTCCTGTGACAATCCCTGTATGTAAGGCAGTGTGAACAAGACAATTTTGTGTACATTTAAATTATTAAGTTGCTCAATATATCTTAATAACTGTTTGTTGTTTACACTGCCTCTTCTACCAACAAAAATTATTATTGTATTATTTGGGCAAAATTTGGTAACTATAATTTTATTTAGGATGTCACTAAAAGATGCTCCAGTCCAATTTGTAACTTTTTGTCCCTTTAAAGAGTTATTTAAAGTTATGCCTAGATTTTTCCCATTTCATCGCTATACACAATTATATTATTTTTAGTAATATTTAAGATATTTATTATTTTAATATCCTCTGCTATGGGACTGTCATAGAGTTTTGGTGGTGGTATGATATTATCAACACACACCGACTCTGAAGAAGCTGGTATTGAATGCTGACACTCACATTGATGTTTAACTAAGGAATCAAAACGCTCCTCATTATATTTACATGTCTTTACCAGATTATCCATAGCCAGTATGTGTTCTTTTATTTCGTTTTGGGCTGATTTATATTTATTGGATACAGTTTGAAGGGAATTTGTAAGAGATAATATTTCTGATTTAAGGCACTCTACGTCAGTCTCATAACATTTTCTTATGTTATCCACCTCAATTGAATACAACTTAAGTTCATAATATATCAATGCTTGCTTTTGTTTACATAAATTAACATAATTTTTGGTATTAATCTGATTTTTAATTAATTTTTGTACTTTCCTTATGTATTTATTAACTTTCATATACTTCTTCAATTTGGTTTTACTGCAATTAATCCTCTCTAAGTTTTCTGAAGTGGAAGAGTCGTCACCAGTCAAATCTATTGTTGCAGATTGCTGTAAAATTCTTGAAGTATTACATTGCACAAGCTCAGAGAACAGGCTTTGAGTCTGGGAGGCGTTAAGATTATCTATATATGTTTTAAATTGTATTATTTGCTCATTAGCCTCATTCAACTGTAACTTCAATGCAGCAATGAACCTGAGAGCTTCCTTGCTGCATCGGTCAAGCTCATTAACCGTTCCCTGTAGCTGATCTCTTTTTTTTATACACTTGTGTATTCTGTATCTAACTTAACCATATCAGATTTCAATTGTGTGTTTTTGACAATTATGCTATTTCTTTTTCATTATCATCCCTTTGCTTAAGCAATAGGTCACACTGCTCCCTGGACGCCTTAAGTTCTTGCAGCGCAAGCTGGTGTTCGTTCTCCATCTGGCGCGTCTAGGCGTTGCGAGTATTCATTTTACTATTTATTATAAATAATAAAATAAAACAAAGATCGAAATCAGGAGGAGCAGAGTAAGCTAATATCGAGTTGTTCTCGTTTTTTATTTCTATTTACAAGTCTCTAATCAAGTTATCGTTAAAACAATTCGAAAAAAAAAACCCGCAAAGAATGTAAAAATCCGAGTAATAGAATAGATCTTTAAATTATAAAATAAATGATATTAAACAAGTATTACAATAATTTTAAAACAATGTTCGTTACCTGTCACTTTTTGTTCCAACACCAAAATGTTGTTATAACATTTATGTACCGACATTCTTAAATATTAAATACAAAGCGGCAGTAATTATTAACTATAACATAAAATTGAGGTGGATATTATGAATTTACAACATTTAAATTATTAAAATTTATCAGGACCAATTACTTTTACAACTTATCACTAAGGTTGCCACAGCAAAAAAAATTGACGGACGATCGGACGATAATGGTCGATTTAAGTTTATGTGCATTTTTTATGGATGGGAATGATGTGCGCTTCTTTCCATTTTGATGGAAAACGCCTTCACTTAAATATTAATTAAATAATATGGTTAGTGACAAAGTAAGTTTATCAGCACAGTTTTTAAAGAAAAGATGGGGTATTTTATCACTGCCTGGCCCTTTACGACTCTCTCAATATTTTAAAGGCTTTAACACCTCTTCTTTCGTAATTGTTAACGAGATCAAAGACTCGACGTTATTATTAATTGCAGTTGCAGAGAAAAAATTGTATGATGGGACTGGATCTATAAATACACTTTCGAAGTATTCATAAAACCCTTTACAGATTTCTTCATCTGTTGTATATTTATTTGTGCCTAAATGAAGAGCTTATGGATAACAAGTAGTTTTTAATCGTTTAGATTTAATATACGTCCATAATAGTTTGAGAGTATTTATAATACCTTCTTGCATTTTCTTTACGTATAAATTATAACACTCCTTTTGTATCTTATGTTGCCTATTTCTCAGTAACCTGAACTTGTCATAATCACGTGGTACTTTTTCCACCTGCGGTGCACCAAACTTTTTCTTTAATAACGGCTATTAATGTTTTTGAAAACCGTGGATCGGACGCTATTAGGTGTGTATTACTGATTAATATATCTACAATGTGATTGCTACAAAAATAATAAATAACTTTAAAGACACAAAAATTTTAAATTATTTATTAAGTTACCGGAAGCATTTTGAATATCACAGTTGCCTAAGCGTGAGTGTACGGTTCCAGTTAATGTCCAGTTAATATTAGGTAAATTAAAATCGCCAGCTAAGATAATATAATACTGTGAGTAGGCAGACATAACCGCAGAGAAGAAGAGAAGAAGCGAATCTTGTACTAGAGTCAATTGATATGATCGTATACAACTCCAACGTGGAGGGCGTAGCGCTGCGTATTGCTCAGTGTACTAGCTGCAATACTTCTCCATGCAAGTTCTACGCCATCCCGAGTAAACTCTAATCTTTCTTAAAGCTAGTAGAGGCGTTTTGCACGTATCATTACTCCTCCTCACTCACTCTCACTCCGACTTTACCATCAGGTAAAGTCATTGACTTTACCTGATGTATTGCTATTGCGATCGCACCTCAGTGCTGCCTACCGATTATCACATATTTCGTTTGATGAATAACTTTCATATAGCCATGTCTCTGTTAGTGAAATTAAATCATAATCATTCAGTAATAAGTAATATTTTGGTTTAGTTTGTTATCTTTGGTCCTTAAACCCCGTTTTGGTAATATAGAGTTAATGCGTTACTTATTTGAATAAAAGAGGAATATAAATAATAATATTATTATAATCTGTTAAAATAAAATGATAATTAATTTGGTTTACCAATTCTTTCGTAATCCCAGTATTAAGTTTATATCTGACTGAGCAATTAGAGAAAACTATTTGTAACATCACTGAGAAGAGATAAGTTTAGATTATAATGTGTGTGCGTGGGTGTGTGTGTGTGTGTGTGTGTGTGTGTGTGTGTGTGTGTGTGGATGTGTGTGTGTGTGTGTGTGTGATATAATAGCCATTATCATATATATTATCACACATATGTTCTACCATTTTGACACAAATTAAAATAAATAACGTTTAACGTAAAGACAAGTGCGTTAATACTTTGTGGTAATCGGCTAGTCAAAAATGTATTAACCGATAGGTGCAGTAAAGGCCAGTGACAACAAACTGCCTACCTAATGTAAATCCTCAACTCTTAGCTAAACTATTCTGACTGGAGCAGCTAAAAGAGTGAGTTTTAATAATATTTGGAATACCAATATTCCAATTATTCCAAATAGGTTATTTAAAATGCTATGATTCCCGCTTAAGTTAGCTTTTACCTTGACTGTTAATAAGTTATTTGATAGATACATTTGGCCACTCCGTGAATATCGCATAGTCAACTATATGTTGGCTGATCGAAAATATCGATCGCCCCATGGATGCTGATGGTCCTGTAGTGCGCAAATACATTTTACTTTTTCTAATTGTGACATTCAGCGATAGGTTATAAGCAACAAAAATATTATTACGAATATTAGCAGACGAAGTCGTGTGTTTTTCCTTCTAGTTATACAAATATATATTTCCGCTTACAATATTTTCTAATATTCAAGTTGTATTTATATTATAATATATTTCATTATTTTTAAGTAGGTAGTGAACAAAAAAACTTACGACTAATTCTAGTGCTTCACACTAATAACAACACGCATTCTACATTGATTTTCTTCTTTTCGGACACAGATGAAAATATTAAAAGATATTTATATGAACAGCGCTAGAGGCATACATATTAATAATACCCCGTGACTATGGGTGCTGTAAAATACGGGAAACGTCGGGAATTTAAAATAAGTTAATATACGCGATAAAATCCGTAAAACTTATAGTTTCATTTATATACACACTAACGATCTGCCCCGGATTCGCACGGGTGATTTCTGAATCTCTACAACAGCGCCACCTACCGAGTTTAAATGTAAATCTAAACCATCTAACCCATTCAAACATACAAAAAATTTCATCGAAATCGGACGAACCGTATTTAAGTTTTAACGAGACTAACGGATAGCAATTAATTTTTATATAGAGAAAAATTTATATTAATTTTGTTTCACTATTCCGACTTTCTGTTCTTTTTCCTTTTTTATAATTGATTTGATTATAATATAAAAGAAATAGTTAGAATATCTTTAAGTCATGTCAGATAAGTTGTTGTGCATTCGGTAGAATAGGCGATTGCTAGAGTTAAATTATAATATGATAGTTCATGTGAAATATTATTTTTATGATACTAACTAGTACCGGGCACGTTGCTGCCTCGGAACATATAATTGTGTAAATTTGATAGAGTTATATTGTTTAATTAAGAATGAAAATACATTAAAGTTAAATGATATATAACTTTAAAATAAATTTTTAGGTAGGTAGAATATGCTCGCCATCTACTCGTAATATGCCTATAACCTTCGCATAAGTGGAAGCATTAAATCGATAAAATTTCGGTGTAATCTGATGAACGGTATTACAGTGTATAAAATACGAACAAACAAACATTAAATTGTATATATTACTAGCGAACCGCCCTGGCTTCGCACCGTTTATTTCTGGTTCTCGACAACAACGCCACCTACCGGGTCCAATTGTAAATCTAAACCATTCTCTCATCAACTTAATCAACACACACACACACACACACACACACACACACACACACACACACACACACACACACACACACAAAATTCCATCATAATCGGTCCTGCCGTTTAGGAGGAGTTCAGTCACGTACACACGTACCTAAACTTCTTCTCTTTTCTTTTCTTTCGTACCTTTTTGCCCTTATTTGTACGAAAGTATAGCGCGTTTGCCCCCTCTTATACAAAAAAGAAAATAACTATATACAGATCAATGACGATTAGCATGGCTAAATTCAATTAAAGAACCCAATGGTAAATTAGCCAGATGTAAATTAAGACTATCCAAATTTAACTTTTTGTTATAAAACTAAGCGACCAACGAAATTCTAATCCGACTTAATATAATATATAAAGGTAAACAAAACTTTAACTTAGATGTTCTATCGTGCGTAAAATTAAACGTTCATTCAAACGAAAATTACCTTTTAATATAAAGTACGAGTAAAAGCAGATTTCGAAGAAATAAATAGAATAATAAAATTTCTCTTTGCACTTATCTGCAGTCGTAACTGCAATTCACTGAATCGTTCAAAATAGTGACCGTGCTATGGCCAGAACAAAATTCAGGTTCAAATGTATTCATAAAGCCTTATTACTGCTGGGCACATACTTAAGAATTTTTAAAAGGAAAGATAGGTAGATAGATAGGTAGGTAAGAGATTCAAATTAAATAAATTATAAGAACTACTATTTCTACTGAGAAATTTATTCGAGACTTATCCTTATAATGGAATCAGCACTGTAATAAGATCATATCATATAACTAGTAGATGGTCATTAAAAACCGTCCGTTCGTCATCATTAACCTTTCTTTGTTAGAATAAGTGTATATGGACTGTAATATTATAATAAAGCAGTCATATTATTGGATACTATTTAACGGATTTGTTATATCGCGAGTTCAACTTCACTAAAATTCAAGGCGCGATTAAAAACTAATTTCTCTCGTGTCATGAGCGCGAAATAAAGAAGAAACAACAAATGAAGCAGCATGTCAAGAACAAAAAAATAATAAATCAAGAAAGAACAATGGAAAATCTAGTTCATAAAAAAATAGGAATAACACGAAATACATGTCTGCAACTCCTAGTAACCCATTTAAAGTGGAAGAATACATAACAAGATTTTGTGAGCATAAAGGGTTTCTTCATATAAAAACCACACAAGAATAAACTAATGGAGGATTTATACAAATCATGTCAACGTATACATCGAATTAAAAACAAGGACTATTTGGATCAGAGCACCTGGCCAATAAACGATGAGAGAAGATATAAGAAGAATTAGAGTGTACACAAAATAGAGAGGATGACGCATTCGTGATTAACATAGAAATGAACAATAGCGTCTAGAATACTTCATGGATGTGCTGAATGAAAGAAGAAAGCTACGAAAAAATTAAAAACAAGGATAATGCTACCAAGAAAGTAAGGGAAAAACAAATCGTAAAGAAGAAAAAACGATAGGGTACTAATGAAGAACTCAAGAAAGAAGGATACGCGTATAACTTAAGAAGAAATCATAGAAGAACTTTCAGTCCAATTGCTGTTAAATAAGGATAAACACAAATAAAAAATATATAACGCGAGAACAATCCAAGAAAACATATAAAGCTAATTCCTTCAAAAAGAAGAGTACCAATAAAATGTAAAAGATTTATAAAAAAAGGAAGCGTACGGTATAATCCTGGACTACTGTCCAGGATTATACCTGGCACAACCACAACGGTGGTTTCACAACATCTTCGATTTCCAAAACAACAGATGGACATCAAGGAGACAATGAGCAGCTAAACAGGTTCCGTAGCAAGAGCAAGACGCAGGCTCCACTCCGCTAATGTGCGATGTCCTCCTTTATCCTGTCACCAGATTTCAACTCAACTTTGCAGAAACACAGAGAAGATAATGTAAGTTCAAATTTGCACCTTTTATAATGCCATACGCAGTTATACAAAAATAAAATCTTTAAATCAATAATTAACAAAGTAGGAAAAACGCAAACTTCTTCAATGTGGTGATATTAAGAGCAACCAAATAAATATACATAACTACTAATAAAAAAATACTAATGAGAGATACGAAAATAATAAGAGTAGAATAGAATGAAGTACAGTCATTGATAAATTCAACGAGTAAAAAAACAGTGCATTGTGCACATTTTAACCATTAGTTGATGCCAAATAATATTTAAAACCAACCAACTAACATTTTTAATAGACAATTCTTTAACATTCACTGTTTATGTTACATAAGTAAGACAGTTCAGTGGTATTTAATTATATAAAAGCAAAGAAAAGTAACAAGTAAATAAAACATATCAGGAGAAATATTTGTATTATTAGAAATATTCAAAATTAAAATTAAATTTTATGAATTAAATAAAGATAAGGCAACGGAGTACTAGGTTACATAATACTACAATGTGAAGTATCAAAATACTTACAATTTGCAAAATAAAATCTGCAAAAAGAAAAGAGTAATTTATTAAAATTAGATTAACGCAAAAATAAAAAGAATATTAAAGTTAATTGCAGCATACAAAAAAGCAACAAAAGAGAATTAAAATAAATAAACCAAAGAAATCAACAAGAGTTATAAAGTAAGAATGAAGTGAACAATTAAAAATTAAAACGCGTAAAAAAGAAAGAAAATATATTTTTAGTATTAAATAAAAGTGAAATCGAGGTTAAAAATTATTAGAGAAAGAAATGGGATTTAAAAAAACCAACAGAATTACAATTCATTATTATCATCATCATTACAGCCCTTCATAAGTGCACTGCTGAACCATAGGCCTCCCTCAAGGACCGCCACAAATCCCAGTCCCGGGCCACTTGCATCCATTGACTTCCTGCATGTCTTAGCAGGTCGTCACTCCATCTAGATGGCGGACGACCTACACTTCACCTGCCGGTCGAGGCTGCCACTCGAGAACCTTTCTTTCTCATCGGTTTTCGATATATATATATATATATATATATATATATATATATATATATATATATATATATATATATATATATATATATATATATATATATATATATATATATTGTTACGGTCTGCAGCTGCCTATCCAAGAGTAGAATCTTCCGGGCCCACGAGCGGATGACCTTACAAGGAGATGCAGGTCGGGCCTCCTAAAGTGACCACGTGGAATGTCTCTAATTACAATGAACTATAAGGAAAGCGTTCTATCCTACTACAATTCAATGGGGAGAATAGTCAAACCGAGCTTACTTACCTATATCCAAGGCGACTGCTGTCTCAGGGTTCGGTCAGGCCGCATGTGGTGGTAGGGTGCATGGGAAGTAAGGGTTAGTGATGTGTATCTGTGTGTGACTGGTAGTGATATACCTGATGGGACCGTAGCCGTCGGCAGCAGCTAGGACTTAGCACCGCTCCAAATTGTGGTAATCTTCAACGGAGCCACCTACAGTCACTTTTTTCGTTCGCCACGGGGAGTGTCCATTAACTTTATCGTACAATTAACTAACTTCCAGAAGCCATTAACTCTAGTTTGTTATAAAGCGTAACACACAACACGAATACAAAATGTCGGTCTATACTAAATTCCGTTACTATAAGCGTAACACCGTAAACGTAACACCGCACGAATACGAATGTCCGAATCCAAGGTCACTACCGTTTCGCGTGGCCACAGTTATTTCTAGACTTAACACTAACTTCTCTAGTATCACAAAGCTCAGCGTCCAATCGACGACGGAAAATATTTCCGAACTATATTAAATGCCGCACTAGTAGTTTATATTGTCGAATGCACTTATATACGCATTCAGAGTTAAACACAACTAAGTTCCTTCATTCGACACCGAATCAAATGTCGCGCCAGAGTCAAAGTACGCCTCGTTGACCCGCCGATTAATTTAACTAGCCAACCAAAATCAAAAGGGGCACTACGCAACTACCGAATTATAATGCTATCTTGACAACGACCCGGGAGAAGCTCTCAAACAAGGAATGCGCGTTACGAATCCTAGACAGTATATTTACTCGACGCGCGTGCACTATTCCGCGTTCCCGAACAAGTTCACAGCGTGCTGTCCCAAGCACCGCTTGCAAACAACTCCCTTTGCGCTCGCGCGCTCTCTCCACACCCAACGCTCGCCCGAACGTCAAACCGGTATGGGCGCCGCGCCGAGCGCCCTCTGACGTCGATTCTTGACATTAACATTTTATATATATATATATATATATATATATATATATATATATATATAGGTATGTATATAAATATATAACGCAAACGCAGCAAAAACTAATTATATCTGTTTCAGTATATCCAAACGCACGCAACTTTCGGAAGATTTCAATATAAGAATTCATACATGTAACAACATTAACAATTGCGCCTTTAATAATAATTGTCCATTTATAAATAAAGTAACATATTCACAATATGTATGTGTAATAATAGACCAGAAATTGTCATGGTATTGTCACATAGAACATATATCTAACAGAATTGCTAAATTAAATTGGATATTTCGTATCTTAAGACATGTGATGCCAAGAAAAGCGTCCACAGAACTTACGCAAAATAAATTATTAAACAATATATACACAGCTATGGTACAAGCCGTTTTAGGGTACTGTATATCTATTTGGGGGGGTGCTTGCAAAACATAATTTATTCATTTGGAACGTGCGCAACGAGGTTTAATTAAAAACATGTATTTTAAAAATAGAAGATATCCTACTACAAGTCTTTACAATGAAACACAGTTATTAGTTAGTATTATCAGTACGAAAAATTTATGTACTGCACACAATATTAAAGAAACATAAGTCCCTATCTTTTAATCCAAATATTTTACAAAAGAGGAGAAAATAATTAGTTGCACAAGTTCCAAATACTCACACTTTTTTTGCTAGAGTTCAGTATAGTAAACGCGCAGCAGAATTATACAACAAAATTAATAAACGTGTAGGAATTTACACAATGACCCATTTTGAATGTAAAAATGCAGTAAAAAAGTATTTATAACCACTTAGTTATGACGAAATTGAATCTCTCATATGAATACTCAAATAATTATAGCACACACACACAAAACACACACACCCACACACACACGCGCGCGCGCGCACACACACTCAACACATACACACACACACACACACACACACACACACACACACACACAAAAGCATGCACGTTTTTATATTAGTTATCTAAAAGTATTTCATAAGATTTTGTTTGTGAAGTTGTGGAAGAGCGGAGCCTCCTACTACAGGCGCTCTGTGCTTAAAGGGAGGCTCTAGCCGCTTATTTATGTTAAAATACCTTGTGAACTAAATAAAGAATTATTATTATTATTATTATATATGGCTCAAAACCAGATTGTACAACCAGTGCGTGTTACCAGTGATGACCTACGAATCTAAGACGTGGACCTTCACTGCTGGCCGTATGAGGAAGCTCAAAGTCATATGAGGGCTATGCTCAGGGTTTCCCTGCGTGATAGACTTAAAAACGATGAAGCAGTAGTTGGTAGAGCCATGCTGCAGCTGTACTACTGGTATAGTTGAAGCTCGAATGGGTCGACTCGACCGGGGAAGGACCACGCTCTCACAGAATACGCTGCTGTGTTTCGTATGTGAGTGTGGAGACCCGGAGACACTTTTTACTAGAAGCGAGGCATTCCATCTTGGTGCTCACGGGTGACAGCGCATCTGCATTTTGATTTGTAATCGAGGATAGATGTGGATGTCTATGGACTACATCAACCACTTACCATCAGGTGGACTGTGTGCTCGTTTGTCACCCTTATCTTATAAAAAAAATAGAATCAGAGTAACCGACGTAGCCCAACGGATTAGTAAGCAGAAGTGGCAATGAGCCGGCCATATAGCCGGCAATTAACATTTATGAAAAAGAATACAAAAAATGGTAATAATATTAATAATAATAAATTCTTCTTATTTATTTATTCAGCCCAATCAAATAAGAATACTCTATATATACCCCATAACAATAATTATGTCTTTATTTCTCCTCACAAAATATGACTACATGTACATTAAATAAATGTACAAATTCAAAGGAAGTATTCACATTCAAGTTTATGTGAGGAGCTAGTGTCTATTATAGGTATAGTGCCTGTATTACAGATCACCAGAATCCTCATAGCAAAAGCTTAATTAAAATTGGGTATGCTTAGATATCCAGTTTATAAGGAGATAAGACTTAATATCATGTGTGCGTGTGCGTGAGCATGTGTGTGGTGTAAGTGTGCGTGCGCGTGTTTGGGTGTGTGCGTGTGTGTGTCGCGTATAGATTACAACCCAGATAGCTGAAGAAACGATGTGCAAAACTTGTTTTAGACAATGTTTTTGTCCAGACTTCGTCATTTCTACCCAGTTTTCAATTAGCTATGGTTCATATGTCAGTAAGGAATCTTGCATAGTAACAGTGTGCATAATATAAAGCTGACGTACTTTGAGGATCTTACTCTGCTTATTAACATCGATGGTTGAAAGAAAAAAAGTTAGAAAAAGACTTACTTTTAAAATAGCTCTCTGAGCTTTTTTATTTTTAATAAAAAGTTATAGGTGATCCGCCCCAGGCAGAAATACAGTAACTAAGTTGTGACTATCCAAGAACAAGATAAACCGATTGTATTAACTCTTTATTAGCAACATGTCGTAGGTTCTTAAAAATATAAATTAGTTTGCGCGTTCTTGATGCTAGTAAATTAATGTGTTTCTGGTAACTAATCTACCGTCAATCATAAAACCCAAATACTTAACCCTATTTGTCATTTCTAGACTAGAACACAAACAGCAGCTGGAGTCATTATGATTCGTACATGTGAGTACAAGTATATTAGTAACATAATTGTAGAGTAGAGTAATAAATAAAGTCTGTATTTATCCTCTCACATAACATAAAGTAAAAAAATGTAAATCTAGTAGTACATATACAGAATTCTGTGCCCTACAGGCACAGTTGTGTGCTGGTTTGGTGGGAATAAAACCACTGAGAGATTTTCTTTCTTGTATTCGATGTTTCTTCCAAGGTTGCTAGCCGCCGACTGTGTCATACGACGAAAATCGCCCCTCTTTTATATTACCTCGGCTGAGTCAATAGATACAGTGTAAGTAACGGGCAAATGGCGTCGACCACTCAGCGCGAGGCGCGAGAGAGAGCAAGTGACGATGCTAAGTGACCACCTTGCTGAGTCGCGTTGCATTGTTTTTAAATTCTTACATTACATTAAAGCTAATTCTACTATTAATATATAAAATAAAACTCTAAACTACAACAATTATTTCCTTAACATAATATGAAACGCTTATGTGTTATTTATGTATTGGCCTATCACTATTTTTTCACTTGTCCCGCACATCACTCCCGCCGTGCGACCGCGTCGCATCAGCTTCCAGTGCGGGCTCGACGTCCGTAGATAGAGGCAGGATCACCAGCTTCCTCACTGGCCGGCGTAGGACACCTCCCTTGGTCAGCACGTCCACCGTCCGCACGATGTTGTCGGGACCCGGATATGTAGCGATGACTCTTTCTCGTATCCACACGTTGCGGGGCAGGTTGGGATCGACGAACTGTACGAGGTTGTCAACGCGTGCTGCTTGGTCTCGTCCTTGGGGCTCCCACCGGTGTTGGAGCTCAGGGAGGTACTCCTTCACATAGTATAGCCAGAAGATGTCGGCTAGCCTCTGCGCAGCTCGCCAACTTGACCGTAATAGGGTGTCTTGTTCAGTGAAAGTGCCTGGCTGTTCTCGCGGCGGCACTCGCCCCGGTCCTCCCAACAAGAAGTGGTTAGGAGTGAGAGCTTCGGGATCTTCTGGACTGACTGAAACGTGAGTCAGCGGCCTCTGTTGATGGTGTATTCTACTTCTACCAGTAGTGTCGTGAGGACTTACTCTGTCGGATGACGTTCGTGTAACGTCGCGATGAGAGTGGTCTTGACGGATTGAACCATTCGCTCCCAGGCTCCACCCATAAATGGAGCTCCAGGCGTGATGTAGCGCCAGGAGATGGTCCTCTTCGCCGCTTCTTCTGCGGTCGCTGCGTCGACCACCTGTAGTTCCTTATTGGCTGCCTTTTAGGTTGGTGCCGTTGTCTGACCATATTTCAGTCGGGCAACCTCGCCGCGCGATCATTCTCCTTATGGCCATTACCGCGGAGTCAGCGCTAAGTGAGCCGGCGACTTCCAGATGTATGGCTCGCGACGTGAGATATGTAAAAATGGCCAAATATCTCTTTTGTCGAGTTCGTCCGATGGTCACCGAAAGAGGTCCGAAATAGTCCACCCCGGTGTAGGTGAAGGGGCGCTTGTGGTGAGCTAAGCGACATGCTAGCAGGTCCCCGGTTCTCGGATGCGGCGGTACTTGCGTCTTCATTCTGCACAATAGGCATCTTCGTAGTATTGTGCGTACGACAGAGCGCAGTCTCAGTACCCAATACTGCTGCCGGCACTCGTTGACTGTGGCCTCTACAACGGCGTAATGAAGTTGCCGATGTATAGCCTGCACCCAGAGCTTGACCGTATTATGATTACCGTCAATTACCAACTGGTTCTTGAATTCTTCCTCCATGTCGCAGACCGCTCGAATACGGCTTCTAAGTCGTAGTGTGCCATTTATTGACTCTACGCTGAGCTGACGAAGGCGGATCTCTTTGTTGATGGGCTTCCCGCTGTTTAGGCTGTCTATTTCTTCCGCAAAGGATTCTTCTTGGGAGGACCGCATCAGGTGTCCTTCAGCTGTTCTAAGCAGCTTGGCTGTGACCATTAGCGGCTTTATGTCTTCTGGCATCTACTTCTTTGTCGTCGTGTGCGCCTGATATTTTACTGTAGCTTTGTTCTTTTTCCAAGTGAGATCAGCCTCTTTATTCTTCTTTGTTCTTTTGTGGTTGACTTTCTGTTTGGTGGTTCTGCAGAGTTGAATGAACTGCAGAACACATGCGGTTGAGTATCGGAGTTGGTCCCAGTTGGAGAACTTTGCTGGATCAGGTAGACCCTCTGCAAGCTTCAATCTTCCTTTGTTGCTCACGTGATATGTCTCCTCCTCATTGGAAGGTTCTTCCACTGTTGCTCTTGCGGTTTCCGTCGGCCAGGAGTCTTCTGTTAGGTATAAGAAGTCAGGTCCTTTGAACCATCGATGGTCTTTATTAAATGCTGCTGGTACGTCTCGTGTGGCGTCGTCCGCCACGTTCAGCTTTGTCGGAACCCAGCGCCAGTCGTAGACTTTGGAACTCTCTTCTAGTGCTGCTAGACGATGAGCTACGTAGGGTTTGTATGAACGTGACCCTGTACTTATCCAGGTTAGTCTTGCTGTCCATCCAGAATACTTTGCGGTAAGGTTTCCTCTCGTGTTCTTCGACCACTGTTTCTGCGAGTCTGGTGCCCATGACTGCTGCCTGTAGCTCAAATCTTGGGATAGACGTAAATTTTGACGGTGCCACCTTTGCTTTCGCCATAATGAGGGATAGGTGGACCTCGCCTACTGCTGTTACAGCTCTCCAAAAGAGAATCACAGAGTAGGCTAACTCGCTGGCATCGCTGAATACGTGGAGTTCTAGGGAGGCCGCTTCGCTGTAGTGAACATATTGCCGCAGGATTGCTTCTTCGTGGAGGCCTTTTAGATGCTCCATCCACATTTTCCACTGCTCCGCCAGGTCTTCGTCGATCTTGTCGTTCCATGCTGTTCCTCTACGCCAGACTTCCTGGAGGAGTTATTTTGCCCTGATGGTGATAGGCTTGGCGAATCCGAGCGGGTCGAAGAGCGACATCACTATTCTCAGTACTTCTCTATTCGTCGGCTGCTTCCCTTCTAGGAGTGTTGAGGGTATTCTGGCTAAGTTAAGGTTGAAGGTGAGTTCGTCTGAGTTGATCTTCCAGACAACACTCAGAACTTGTTCCGTCTTTTATTCCGTTTTGTAGAGCTTCCAAGTATCTCTAGGAGTGACGCTGAGTTCGATTTCCACTGTTTCAACTCGAAGCTGGCTTTCATGTGCACGGCTTGTACACTCTTCCTGATGCGTTTGGCATCTTCGAGGGTTCTGAAGCTGTCCAAGTAGTTGTCGACGTAATGCTTCTTTATGATGGCAGCTGCGGTTTCTGGGTGAGTTTCCCCGTGCTGTTTGGCGTTCAGGTTCTTGACGTAGATTGCTGTCGAAGGCGAACTCGATGCTCCGAAGATTAAAGATGTCATTCTGTATTCTTCAGGAGGTTGGTTGTCCCGTCGATACCCACGCCACAAGTAACGCAATGCATCCCTGTCTTGTACTCGCAACTTGACTTGTATGAACATCTCCTTGATGTCCGCCGTAACCGCGATCATGTGTTGTCGGAAGCGCATGACGACACCTGGTAGCGATTGTAGTAGGTCAGGCCCTTTGAGTCATTAAGTGCCACCCCTTTGGTCTTGGCTGTGGCATCGTGTACCACCCGCAATTTCTCTGGTTTCATTGGGTTGACTACTGAAAAGTTAGGAAGGTACCAAGTCTTGTCAGCTGTTTTCTGTTTTGGGACAAGTTCGGCGTACCTCTTTGTAATGAGAGCTTCCATTTGTTCGACGTACTTCTTCTTTAATGTGGGGTCACGATCGATCTTCTTTTCTATATTAAAGAGCCTCTTCAGCGAGTTTTCGTAGTTGTCTGGTTACTTGACATCGTCTTTGCGCCAGAGAAGATCGATCTGGAATCTTCCTTCTTCTATCTTTGTTGTGGTTCTTTCCAAGATACGAAGTGCTTATTCTTCTGGATCAGTCTTTGGTCTCTTGGTTTTTAAGCAGAGTGCATCCACATCGAAGTATCGCTTCACGAGGTCTTCTTGATTCTCGTCTGGATCCTCTGCGATGTGTGACACGAAATCGATGTTCTGTCCGAAGCTTCGTGTCTGGCTTTCGTGGAGTACCCAACCTAGTGGCGTGAGAGATGCTACTGGGTGGTTCTTGTCTTCTCTTCTTACTTCTGATGTTAGCAGAAGATGCCAGTTATCTTGACCGATCAGCACTCGTGGCTTTGCGTTTGCATATGTGAGATGTCCTTGGATATCAGAGAGGTGTTGACACTCTTCCAATAGTTCCTGTGGAAGCCGTTGAAATGAGACTTGCAGGGTCTTCACTGTGCGTGCTTGTATTTGCTCTTCATGATCTTTGAGCCTCTCCAGTTTGATGGTGACTCTCCTAGATGCTGACTCCGATACTTTCTTGTCGTTGATGGTTTCTATCTTCAGTGGGTCTATGGGGCCCGTTGCTCCGACGCTTGTTACTATGCTATCGTCGACGAGCGTGACTGTTGACCCGTCGTCCATAAACGCGAAGGTGTTGACAGCTCCTTTTGGTCCTTTCACCTGAATCGATAGGATTTTTAAATATGATTGCTTCTTGACGGTCCAAGTTGAGTTGATGACCTCTGTCGCCCCTTGATTTTCTTTTGCTTCTGTATCTTCTGACTTCTTTTCGTAGTGCAGCATCTTGTGGTGGGAGTACTTGCAGCTGTTGACATTACATGACTTGGGTCGGCAGTGGTGTGTCTTGTTCCTATAGCGAAGACACCTGAAGCAGAGGCGCTTGGACTTGGCCATGTCCCCTAACTTCTTGAATTGTTCACATTCTGTGGCGTTGATGTGACACGTATCTTCACATACGACGCACCTTGGTACGTGGGTCTTCTCAGTCACATTGTTGATTCTTTGAGTCTTCCTTTGTGGTGCGGGTGTAGTAGGTAGTGTCATCTGTTCGGGCAACGTGTAGGGTTCACACAATTCTGCTTCCCTTTTGAAGAACTTCTCAGAAGGCAAGGGTCTTCAGGTGGCTGCAAGTCGTAGTATCTATATCGCAGAGTTGGTGTCAGGTTGTCTACTATTGTCTTCGCGAGTTCAGGATTGTACATGTAGTTAAAACAACCCAAAGTCTTCAGTATCGACACTACGTTGGAGACCTTGGTGGCGAATATGAATATGTCTCTTGGTGACTCAGTAAGGCGCGGCAGACCTCTAAGCGTCTCCATCTCCAACATGGCTATTGACTCTGGTCTTCCAAATCTTGACTCCAAAGTCTTCATTACTTCAGCCGGGTGTGCGTTTGTCAGTTTGTAGGCCTTCAACTGCTTCCTTGGCCTTCCCTTTCAAGTTTCTTCTGAGTCGATTCGTATTTTCAACTGCGCTGAATGTCGCTTCTGTCTCGTAGTAGGCGGTGCGGAAGGGCAACCATTCCTGATGAGACCCACTGAAGAAAGGTAACTCGACGAACTTAGGTCGTTGGGTGGCACTGACAGCCCGAGTGATGGCTTTAGCCAGGAGGGCTACGTCAGTTTGACCTCCCGCCGGTGACTGATGTGTTTCTTCGTGCTTTTCCTGCCTTGGTTCTTCTGCGTGGGCGGTCATTGGTTCTTCTATGGGATGGTGAGGTTCGTTGGTGATTGTTAACGTCGGACGATTCATTTGATTCTCCAACCAGCCGTCCACTCTTTCATTAATTTCTGATCTCGAGTCCTCTTCCCTTTCCAAGGCAGCAAGGCGTGCTGCGGCCTATTCCACTTGAAGGCGTAGCTAATCTTCCTTCGCTTTTGCAAGCTTGAGCTGCTTCGTTCTACTGCGTGTATATCCCCCTCCTCCTCCCTTCTTGCTGGGCGGGCGGGGTTCCTGTAGTCCGGTTTGCTTCGATGGACTGGCGGTGCTTCTTATGGCTCGCTTCCTTTTCTCGGCGAGTTGCTCTGGTGACAGTAGCGGGCGGCTTCATCAGCTGTTTGGCCTTCGCACCCGCAGTTAGAGTCGTCGCCGTAGATGGTGTTACGGAAGGAGCGACGACGCTGGCGGGGTGCGCGGTGAAGGAGGCGCAATCGTCGATTACCGCGAGGGTAACAAACGACCAAATTGCAAGGCCTTCTGTAATTAGAGAGCAGGCTTAAAGATATGTAAGAGAGGTGTTAGAAACATGTGTGTGTTCATTCAGCAGTGCAACGCTAATATTATTATTTTTTAATATCTTTAACTGTTCCTGCACACATAGTCGCGGCCCTTTATTACACGTATGTAAGAGGGGTTGTTATAAACTAATTTGCTTAATTCCGCCTAAAGAAAGAAAATGATGTGTCCGGCCCAGTTTTAAGGGGTCCACCGACTCTCCCTCAATCGCGCGCACTCTACCCGTCGCCGTCAATCCCAGCACTACTACACCAGGAACGACACACCACTCTCGAAAATATGTGACATGTCAAGTGTCAAGAAAATTTTGTGTATCTCCGCAATTTTAATTTGTTTATTTTAGTTATTCATTCTGTACAGTACTTAATATTTGTTAAGTAATTACTAAAATATGATATATGCAATAAATTAGGCATCAGCCATAAGCTGCTACCACTTTTCTTACAAACTTCAAGTTGGGCACAATATTCAAAGAATCAGTATGGAAAACATATTTGAAGTCCTTAGTAACCCATCATTACTCCAGTTCTCACTCACAGAGGAGTGCTTTGCGAACCGAGCGCTGTGAGAACCGCACATCCGGCATGGAGCACTCACACCGCGGGATGGTCGACGGTGTGTTCCTCCCATCATCAAGAGTCGAGTTGGACGCAAAAAGGGAGCCTAAAAGGTCGACTATCTCTTTTGCGGCGTCGGCCAGTGAGTCGTCTTCCCTGTGCAGAGATGGTAGTGATGGCTTACAGAAATTCCCTTGGACAGCCTTGGCGAGAGACCAAAATGCACGGGTTCCCAAAGGAAGGCGAACTAGTTTCTCGCCAATTCTGCCTATGTGCTCTGACTTTACCTTGGCAATAACTCTTTTGAAAGACCTGGAGGCGAATATACTTCTTTTTAAGTATGCTGGTGTTTACATCCCGAGTCGCCGAAGCTGCAGCCCAGGCTTGATAACACTTCTGCTTACCGCGTAATGCAGTCTTACAGAAGAGTTGGTCTTTTCTGGACCAAGGCTAAGATCTGCCTCCGATGGGTACCACAGATGATGGAATGAATAGTTCCATTCCCTGTAGCACCCCATCAGTGATAGAGTCAGCAACAGCGCTGGGATCATCCGGCGAGAAGCAAACTTGTCCACATGGGTAGGATGCAAAGAAAGAGCGTCTTCCGCCCCAATCCGCCAACCTGTAATGCCAAACACGGCGGCAACCTGCAAAACGCAACCGTGATGGGAGCGTGAGTGACAACCAGTGCGTGTTGCCAGTGATGACTTACGGAACTAAGACGTGGTCCTTCACTGCTGGCCGTATGAGGAAGCTCAAGGTCGCACAGCGAGCTATGGAGAGGGCTATGCTCGGAGTTTCTCTGCGTGATAAACTTAGGAATGAGGATATCCGCAGTAGAACCAGAGTAGCCGACATAGCCCAACGGATTAGTAAGCTGAAGTGGCAGTGGGCCGGCCATATAGCTCGAAGAACCGACAACCGATGGGGAAGAAAGGTTCTCGAGTGGCAGCCTTGTACCGGTAGGCGAAGTGTAGGGCGTCCCCCCACAAGATGGAGTGACGACCTGGTAAGACATGCAGGAAGTCGATGGATGCAGGTGGCTCAGGATCGTGCTTTGTGGCATTCTTTGGGGGAGGCCTATGTTCAGCAGTGGACTTGTGAAGGGCTGTAATGATGATGATGATGATGAATAAAAATTATTTTTTACACAATGAATACCTATCTTTTTTCATGGATGAGTCAATGAGCGTATCTAAAAAAAAAATAAACACACCTATGGAGCAACATGCAATGCATGAACACTTACACTAAAATAAACCATTACAGCGCTGTAATAAATATAAGAATGATAAGTATCAGACAAAAAGAGAAAATTTCTAAATATATATCTAATATATAAAGAAATAATAAATCTAAAAATTCGTAATATTATTAATATAAATAAAAATAATAAATTAAAAACAGGAATACTTTTTTATAGGGTGACAAAGGAGCACACAGTTCACCTGATGCTGAGTGGTTGCTGTGGCCCATAGACATAGAATGCCTCGTTTCCAGTAAAAAGGGTATCCGGTTCTCTACACTCACCATACGAAACAGCAGCATTAAGCTGCTATTTTACGCTAGTATTCTGTGAGAGCGTGGTCCTTCCCCGGTCGAGCCGACCCATTCATGTTACAACCATAATATAGCTGCAGCATGGCTCTACCACGTATAAAATTATAATAGATAAATAATAATATTATTTAATTTTTAGAGAGGTTTAAATAGTAAATGTAAGCGATACACTATAAAATATTTATTTATAATTTATAATGTACCTAAATAAAACCTGGTCTTACGCTAAATGTGTGATCCAATGCTATATTTTATGAATATTGCTTGATTCTTGCATAATGTCACATTTGTAATAAATTAAATAAGAAGCGCTCTCGAACAACCGCTGCACCCACAAGCACATTATCGGGGCTTATCCGTTCATTCCTTTCCTCGGGCAGTTGCGCACATACAGTCGTAGCACGCAGCACGGTTCTTTGAACGCCTTCAAATTACTCAGGATTTCGTGGTTTAATTCTATAATCATAGTAATACCATGATAGCAATCTGTGCGGTTGGCCTCCCACAAGCGGGTCTCACCGATCGCATTGAGAAAGCGCACATATCCCGGTGTGAACAACAACTGTACACAAAGCACCCACTAAGGAAGACTTAAAAATATCTGGAACACGTCGACTTGGCAGCCTTCGGATCAAGTTTCTTACTTCATAACCTACTATCTACGGTTATATAACTTGTCAACATTGCATCTACATCCCGACGTTCCTTGGGAGGAATGGGCCAAGAACTGCTAGAAAAACTTCTAGAAAAGCAACAACATTCCTTCGAGAACATCATGTGACCAAAGAAAAATAACATAAGGACAGCGAGTCGAGGAAGAGATCAAGACATCTGAAGGCTCTGGAAGCTCATTGGGGTAAGTTGCATAGCAACTACGAGGTTCTTGTTCGAACTGTACGGAGTGACGATAAGTAGAGTACCCTTAACCGACGAACATGTATACGTAGGTACATACGAGTATATGGACGTAAAGGAGGCGTTTTATCACGAGTATTAGCAATGCTGCAAATGTCAATTGTGAGTAAAAATTCAACGCAGCTTTTGAATTTTAATCTAGAGCATCCAAACTCGCATAAAGAGAGATGGTGTAATGTAGTAAAAATTATAACACAAAATAAACGCTTAGATAGAAAATTATTTGATTTGTTAATGGCATTAACAATCACCTACAATAGATCATGCAGCTAATTGTCTTACCGATCTGAAGTTTACTAAAATGGAATGTCCTTTAGTAAAAAATCAGAGTTAAAGAAACAGCGTTTGAAAGTGATCTTCGTTTATGATCTCTCATCGAGTAAATTCTTAAAACAATCACGCATGATAAATTTATTACTTAATTTGTGATCTCAATGTTATGTTCATGCGAAATATGATTTACATAGGGTACATTTTAAAGTTCGATACGTTTAGCGATGTAGCGGTGTTTAACTTTAACATGCTACAAATTGAGAGAATGAGTGGACTTTTTGTGTTTTAACATTGCATTGCGAGTGCATCTGAGGATGATTCTCTTTCACCTACCATATATATAGATATCGGAAAAACATTAAAACAGTTATTGTTAAAAATAATAATAGTGTGAGAGCGAATGTTTAACTCGCTGCCTTGCTTAGAAGACCTTGAAAAATACCACTCTGGATAAAAACATTCAGTTACTCAGTCTTACAACTGACAAACTAACGAAGTTCCTTCGTTAGTTTATATGTTGCAAGACATCAGAGGGAACCACAAACCAACCAAGAAATGAATTGGGCAAACTACACACTTCTGTTCCATATTGTAAATAAGCATCAAAATGACCGCTATAATATAGATTATCTGCTGTAAAACCAAGTCAACCGACACAGTTCTGCAAAGTTCATCGTTCTGATATACGTATAGTACTTCAAATATGTGACAGAAAATTTGTGCGACTGCAAACAGTCCCGGAAAACCACAAAACATGTTGGGTTATATTAGTGTAATTCAACCTTAAAGAAACAACTATTAAGGATTTTTTGCGGGCACATATTTCTACTCTACATTTTTAGAGCTGGCTTAATATGGCAAATCAACATTTATCATTGCATCGAAACTGCTTTCTAAAATAATTAAAGGCACCGTGCATCTGAGCTTTTATAAATATACCTATAAAAAATGATGATCAAATCCACATTTCAAACTGTTTTAAAAATTAGATAGTACCAGCCATAGACTTAATATACTGGCGTTTAGAACAACATACTTAGAATATACTGGCGTCTTTGCGCCTGTATATTACGCCCTTATATATACGCCCTTGCACACTATGTTGGTCTATACCAACATAGTGTGCAAGGGAGAAGAGAATTCTCAATTCAAGGGAGAAGTGCAAGATAGAAAAGGATACCAAATCTCATGACTCTGTAACCGATTTTGAATGACAGGTTGGCACAAGTCGGCACGCAAGAAATAGCTCCTAGATATTTTGTAAGTTTTATAGAGTTTAATTGTGGTTATTTTCAGTATGTAACCTTTTTCCAAAATAGTTAGTTGTTTCGTGAGTGACTGTAGTGTTAATAATAAAAATAATCCTGCTAATTGCACATTTCACAGGTGAATTCTCAAGACTTCGTCAATGTTATGACGCATTTATTTTTGGTTAATTATATATATATATATATATATATATATATATATATATATATATATATATATATATATATATATATATATATATATGTACTGTTTAAAATATAGAATTTTTTCAACTATTTTGTTAATTTTGATATTTTGCGAAGAAAAAGTCACGATGTTGATAATTTTGCATGAATTTGGTAAATACATTTTTATACAAAATATTATACATGTACGCTGGGGATTGACTCAACTATATCAAGATTAATGTCGATGTGTATCTTGAATGCTTATAATGAACCGATAGACTTGCCCACGCAACAAGAAAATAAATCCTCGGTTTACGTTCTAAAATGTAATATTATTTTGCCGTTTGTCAAACAGATTCCCTCCGGATTCTATAATTAGAAAAAAATGGTTAAGGTTAATTGGACGGGTTGGTTGGAATACAAAGAAGACGTCAACAATTTGCAGCAAACATTTTCTTGAGAAGTATGTAAGACAAAGTAGAATAAAAACAATTTTATTAAAAGGGTTCATTTCTACATTATTTTTACGAGTAAGTATAATATTGCTAAAGAAAGACTGAAGAGAATTTAACTTTAAAAACTTAGGATAAAAATAGAGACTGGTTTTATACATTATAAAACTGTAGTACATTAAAGATAAAAAATCTTGGGATTATTCTCTTTAAGCCATTATGAACCCAACTATCTATTTATCAACCAAAATAAATGTATAACCTTACTTAACCATCCGCACAGCCTCATTTTCACATTAGTAAAATATATGCAATATACGCTATGAGTACGCTATTTTCCCCAAAGGGTGGAGCGGAGCTTCGGATTATATTCCCAAATCATGTTGATAAAACTATTAGAGTAGTTAGGATATTTAGTAATGCTTCTGAATCGCCACTAGACGCCCGCACATGATACGTAATAGTATAAATTCCATAGTATTTGATAATCGTGCTGAAGATAACTGCATCGCAGCTGTTGAAGTAAGGAGTTCGCCGCGTCCGAACATCGCAGGTGAGTTTATTTGGTCTCATAACATGCAATTACCCGCTGGTCCTTCGAATCTATCTACTTAACTTGAATCATTGAAAGATGAAAGAGAAGAAGAAATCTGTGATTATAAAAATAATAATAATATCTTACCTTGGTAAACTATGTATCAAATTGATTTTTGAAATATTTTGTATTTCTACGGCGATTGATATTTTTCTGCACGGGCCGTGGTAACAAACGACTACTCCCGACGGTATTCGAGCCCGGAGTAAATAAAATAAGCGCATACATACACGCTAAACAAGAATATAATCTTAAAATCTTTAAAAAAAATCTTAAGAACCAATCACAGCGCGAGGAGCTTAGGCCTCCATCCGCTGCCGGCATGCTTCGATAAGCTATCTTTCTCGCACTTATGGCTACGCATAAGACCTTTTTGTCGTATTAGTTGGTAAGCTTTATTCACGTCTGGGAATTGTTTGCAACCGCTTAATTCGTCTGGCGATTTGCAGGTGATTTTAAAAATTACTCAATAAATACGTGATTAAAATTTGAGATTGCCAAAAGTATATTTTTTGGAAATAAAAAAAATATTTTTGGAGAGGTCTGGTAATACTTTACAACCAACGAAAACGTCTGATATAATTTTTTTTGAATTATATAAAACTAAATTAAAAGATAAAAAAGAAATCAAGTTGCCAAAAAAACATTTTTTAGGATTTTTTTTTTGCAAATGTTATATGCTGCGCAGTAACAAAATAACCGCAAACGCTCAGCCAGACTCGCAGGACTGGATTCGCCAATTGACGGAATTATATTTTTTCACAATTTCAACTTGCCCAAAGGACCTAAACAAAATTCGTCGCCAGCTCTCAGGCTTTTTGCTTTTTTTCAGGGTCAGATGAAAGAATATAAACATGAAGCATGATGAAGCCTCATAAATATATTGGCCTTTAAACAGAGCAGCCTTATTTAACTGATACCTACAAGTTTCCTTACTTAAATTATTAAGTTTATATTCATGTTTAAGTCGAAAGTTAAAATAAACTTCTATGCTGTTGAAAAGGACAGGATAAAATGGTCAGAGTTTTTTGTCACGGCTCGTTCAGCAGCGGACTTCGCAACCCCCCTAAGACACCTACGTTGGGTTCGGGAACAACGTATGTGAACCCCGCAACGGAGTAACACAGAAGGGCGTCGACCTCTTCCTTTTCTTCAAATAGGTTCAGGCGGGGATTACGGGTCTTCCGAGGTCGTCCCGGTCCCAACGCCTTAATTCTTCAATATGTGCCGCTCCGGCTACACCAGAAGGACTGTTCTTATATTTAAAGGTGAAGGATCCCTTGGGAATAAAACACTAATTATCTTCAAATCGTTCCGTGAGAGAGTAATTACTTTGCCTATCACTTGCCTATATGCTTTCTTTTCTTGATTATATTATATACTGGTAGCTGGTCCCGAACGATTTGCATGAAAATCAGTCTAACGGGTATCAAAAAAGCTATACTCGAAAGAGAGCCGCGCCCTCTGTGCGATTTCGCAACTCAATTACATCAAATTTGTACTATCACTCCCTCACGGTTTGCCCAATATCTTTATTTGTATAAGACATACATTTAAACATTTTATTTATAAAGATAACACAAAAAATATCTATACTACGATACACATTACATTTTTATATCACAAAAAACCTTTTATTTATTCAACAAAATAGGCCTATTTTACAACATATGCACCAAGTTAGAATTCTTAAATATCTAACATATAAGGTTATAACAATATTCTTTATTTGAAAATACAAATATCTTAACTAATACATTAGTTTAATTTACATTTTTCCTACACATTTTACTATTTAAAACACTTTTAAATTTCTTATACAAAACTATCAATATTTCACTATTCCAAAGAATCTTTTCATGGGAATAACACAGAATTCACTTATTTCGCTCATACAGTCAATCTGAAACATTTTACAAGTCAATTTTACATAAATTGCTGAAATTTACAAACATTTAAATTTCCACTTATTCAAACTTTGATTTTACAAATTAGCGTGCTGTTGTTATCTGCAACTAAATGAACAACTAACTTTTACCCTACACCCGTTATCGGTAAAACAGGTTGCAATTTTAGTCTGTTTCTCGGTGTTCCATCACCACAAAATGAGTAACTGATTCCTATACGACCCCTATTGTCGATAAGGTGACTTCTAATAAGAATCTCTTATCAGATATCAAAGTTTTTATCAGTCACCGTGTTATCAGACCAAAACAAAGGAAACATTTTATAAGCTAAACTTTGACAATAAACATTTTATTTTCATACAAAACGTATCAAACTTATATAAAATAATGCTTATGTAATTAATTTACATTAATTCCACTTATACACAAAGTGATCATTTCGACGGGGAAACAAATCCTGGTCTCTAACTTTATTTTAATATTTCTTTAAATTATCACTATTATTGGAAAGGTGATCTCAACCGGGGAACTGAACCCGGAAACATAATTTATATCTTAAAAATTTCTTTTATGAATTTATTAAGAAAATATTACTAAGAAAACGACGAACTAGTCTGACCTGGGAATCGAACCCAAGACTTTCAAATTATTAATTCGACATTTCTTTAAGATTCAACTAAGCGTTTTCAAATAAGATTATTATTGCTCGATAAGCTGTTTTAGAAGCTATTCGTAATCGGTTAACTAATAAATTGAAATGTTCTTACAGACGCGTCGCCAACAGATGTATTTAATTATTAATTATTAAATGTTTGTAATTATCAAAAGTAATACTTATATGAAAAATAAAGCAGTCATTATGTACTCCGTGTCCCCGTTTTTATTTTCCCGTCAAAACATTTTATAAAATATATAAATTATAAATAGGTATATACTTAGGTATTTACCTATTTATATTAACAATATGTTAAAAAAGAAGTTCCATGGTTGTCCATGGCAATAAATATTTTTCTCCAAAGATCATAGCTCAAAAATACAACCTGGTCACCTGGAATGTTATAACTTTGAATTAAAATCCAACAAAAGGCAGGTAGGCTCAGTTTATTCCCAGGAACATGATATATGAATATTTTTCAATAACTTTAGAACTATGATGGTAAAGATTCAGTTAATTTTTGAAGATATTAAAATTCGTGCACTAATTTTTTTTTTAATTTTTTACCACTTCTTTAAGAATCACTTTTCGATAGTACTTGTAAGTAAAATGTTCATCACTAGCTAACGGGTACAATGTCAAATCAAAACTAGTCACGCGTTTTCGGGCTGTCTGGTCATCTATACGCGAGTATACGAGGGTGACTCTGAAAGTTCTTAGAAAATCAAAAACTGAACAAACTAGCAAGTTATTAGTTTTATTATATCTTTTCAAAATATTTTCCATTTACAACAATACATCGCTGCATCCGATGAAACCACTGAGAAAAGCACTTTACCCACTCGTCCTTAGGGGTCTCTTCGACGGCATTTTGAAACGCAGCCACTGCGTCCTCGGCGTCCATAAAACGTTTTCCTCGAAGTATTTCTTTTATTTTCGGAAATGAAATAAAAATCGGAAGGTGCGAGGTCGGGGCTATAGGGCGGGTGACCTAGTAATTCCACGTCTGACGTCGACAAGTAGTCGATTGTTTGCTTGGCGGTGTGCGACGAGGCGTTGTCGTGGTGAAGGAGGATCCTATTGCGAGGTCATTTCTCCCGAAATTTTTCTAAGACAAGTAGCAAACAATTGTTAGTTTACCTCTCTGCAGTAATTGTTTTTCGATCCTCTAAAACAATTGTTGCGTAATAACCTGTCCTTCCGAAGAACGAGGCCACCATCTTTTTTCTCACACTTCGACCTCTCTTCACTTTAGTTGGCAACTCCTCGGAAGAAAACACCCAGACAGCAGACTGTCTCTTAGTTTTAGGATCATAACAATAAATCCAACTTTGTCATCCGTAAGTATGTCAAACACAGCATTTCAGTCACCTCCGTTAACTCTTTGAACCATTTCATGACCCCAATCAACACGACGGAGTTTTTGAGCCTCTGTCAAATTATGAGGTATCCACCGGGCACAACGCTTCCTGACCGCTGAATTTTCATGGAGAATTTTGTGCACTTGAGTCATACCGATGTCTTAGCTTATCCGAACACTGATGTTATCTTCAGTCGTCGCCGTAGAAGGCCGTCCCTCACGTAGATCATGGGTGAGATTAGTGCGTCCACGTTTAAACTCATTAAACCAGTTGTAAACCATTGAAGTATAATGTACTTACGTACTAGAACAGCTATTTCAAACAAAAACTGTGCGCTACTCTATGTCGTTGCGCATGCGCAGTAAACAGGTTTACCGTGCATGCGCGGTTTTTTATCATAATAGATTAAGCGTAGGTAGAATGATCAGTAGGTATTTAATTATTGTTTATTAAGAGTACATATATTGTTAATTAATTTTATTAGAACGAGTTCAATTTTAAATAATTTGTCATTTATTTTGCTTGATATGAGGTAAATTAATATGATAATATATTGTAGGGAATGAGGGTAAAAAAATAAAAGAAAATATGAACAAATGAAGGTAGAATGGTAATCTCCCACTTGTTTTAGCAGTATAAATTTTGACGCAGCCGACTAAGAGGAACAGTTTGTAATTCTACGAGTCTCTCTATCGTTACTATGCCCGTTGTGGTATTCTACTAGTGTAGGCAAGGAAGGCCGTGTTGCTGAGAGGCTGCCCTGTGTTACTTTGACATGGGTAGTGATGCTGTTGGTTTGCATACTTTGGTGTTATCATGTAATTGGGGTCCTGATAGTAAGCAAGGTTTGTTACCGAGTGGTGTTCTTTTATTTAAATACATAGAGAATAATTTCTAATTTGGAATAGTTTCTTACATCAGAAGTGGTATTAAAGTCTTTTCCTGTAGCTTTACATTAAAATTTCTAACAATATAATATTATCCCAATATCATTTTAATTACATTTTTATTTATATAAATATTTTTTATTTATATATATATATATATATATATATATATATATATATATATATATATATATATATATTTATTTATTACTTATATTCATTATGAGATAACTGTATAAATTGGAAGGAATCGAATCTAATAAAATATATTTATTTAAATCCTGAACTGGGTTCCCAAAAGCCTTACCTAAGTTCGCGTGCGGCATGGACACAGAGCTGATACATTTTATATTATGCCTAATGAATTACTGTGAGAAAACATAGTAAAACTTTAAAAACTTCTACCATTTCTGTTTATACATTAATTATACGTATATACACTTATTTGTTGTTTTTTGCTGAAAATTAATTTCACTTACTAAAATGTATAAATGTTATTGTAAAAATATGTATTAGGAATTTAATTAAGTGCCTTTAAACAATATAAGTTTTGTTAATGTTTGCCTTCTTCGTACTATATTTATCCTCTTCCTTAAAATGCAAGGAACAAATGTATGTATGATTTGTTGGTCCAGCCACATCTCTTCTCTAAGACTATTTTGCACAAATTTAATCCACTTTTCTCGGTTTTCATGGTTTGGACGTGGAAACCTAAAAATAAAATAAAAGAATAATCAGCAAATATAAACGTATTATAAATACTTCTATTTATTTCTACAAAAAAAAATGTGCATAATATAATCGTCCTACACTTGCTCACAGAAATGTCGTATCTGAACAAATTAATTTCATAATCTATATTTCATGACACAAGTTGGCGCCAAAGAAATAACCTTTTAATTATTAATCTATAATGTTTTTTTTATTATTTAAGTATCTTACTTACCGATGAAAAGTGATTCCTTGGTGTTTACTAACATTTCGTGAGTTTTTGTGCAATATCTAAGAACACAACCAAGCATATCTTATCAAGATATATTTTTTTTAAATCAACCTACACGTGACAACTCTACAAGCGCCTAGCGAGCGACTGATTAAAGTGCGGTGACATTGCCGCAGTTGAATGGAACAACGTAACTTAGTGCAGTGTCGCCTCTAGTACGTAGTACATAATAACACAATGTTGTAAACAGTAACACGAGATGGGCCTTCATCGTGACAGGCCAATCGAAGTCTATCATAACTTTCTTGTTATCTTAAATGACATCGAAAGTCATAAAAAATCATTGTACGAAAATTTATTGGGGTTAAATTCATGCTTTAATTTCATGCTTGCTAAATTGAAAATTGTATGTGTCACGCACATACAATTTTCAATTTGCCGCCAAATCGTAAACAAATGACAAATTAATAAAATAAATACACAATAATATTGGCGAAGAGTTACATTTTTAAAATTTGAACATATTTCTTATTATATCGTATACAAGTGGCCAGTTCTAAAAACTTTCAGTGTCGCCCTCGTATTATTATAAGTCTATGGGTGCCAGCCAGCTCTATGCTTCGAAACTGCGTTCAAAATAATTAAAGGTACCGTGCATCTGAACTTTCATAAATATATCTATAAAAATATAACAAATTGGCGACGCTGATATCAGTAAATATTACTGAAAGTTCTTATCTTACGCTAGCCAAAGATATCGAGTCTTAGGCGACAATAAACGTGTCTAAGTTTAACTTTGGCAAATTATGATCAAAAGTTCCCATAAGCTTCTGTTCTTTTTAATAGCCTGTGTTCCTTTGTAGCGTCCCTAATATAGGAATATTAAAAATAAATTCTTGGCGAGTTATGAATAGAGATGTAGTGTAAGAAAAAGATAAAGCATGTTCCGAAGATAAGTGATTCTTTGAACTTTATATTTTTCATTATAGGAGTTTAAAAGCTGTTTAAGCAATTTTGAAAATAGTAAAGTATATACTCTTATTTGCTTTACTTTTTGTTCACCTATAACTAGTGTTACTCGTGGTATGTAAGTTAAGATAAAAAATAAAAAACTTTTTTATAGATAAAAAATTAAACGACATATATTTCAACACAAACACAAATCCTTAAAAGTAATAATAATAATGTTCTCCAGACCGAATATTTCAGTCTCGGTGGCCAGTCACATTGAAGACTAGCCTGAAAGTTTGCGCAAGCGCAGGTGCACTCTCTAATTCTCGACAAGACCGGTGAGAGATCAGGCACAGGACCAACGGCTTTGCGTGCTTTACAAGGCACGGAGGGGAAACACCGCCAACTTCCTGACTGACTCCGAGCGGTTCTGAGAAATACTTGAGAGAAATACTCAATTACTATTTTTTGTTGTTCCGACCTGAGATTCGAACCCAACAAAGCATGCAAATATCGCCCTCAGCCCAATATAAGGTAGTTATTTCGATATTACAGACAGACACTTAATTTTTTTCTGTGTGTGTGTTGTTGTGTGTTTGTGTGTTATAGTAATATCGGAACTGATTGAGGTAAAGTTCCTTTTTTGTCGTGATAGGGGTATCAGTAGCCGTGGATTAATTATCTGCAGAGAAATAAAGTTTAAAGAACCTAAATGACTCGGGACTGAGATGAAAAGCTGTTGTGCATGGTCACTCTATGGTCCATAGACATTAACATCTATCCTCTATTAAGAAACCTCGAGCGTAGCCCTCTCCACAACTCGCTGAGTGACCTTGATCTTTCTCATATGGCCAGCAGTGAAGGACCACGTTTCAGTTCCATAAGTCATCACTGGTACACAGTTGTACAGTTTCGTTTTCAAGTTTTGAAGTATACCTGATGAGAAAATGTGAAGTAATTTCCCGGACGACTCCCAGGCGAGCTGAATCCCTCGATTGACCTCTCGGTCGAAGTTGGACTTACCTAGTCAGACTATTTGTACTAGATAAAGATACTCATCAACAACTTCGAGCTTAGTACTCCCAACAACTACCGGCATTGGTGTGACATGGACCTATCCGTTGGGAAGCACTATTGAGCATAATGCTTAGTTCCTCCAGAAATTCTGTCATAAGGACCATATCGTCGGCAAATCGAAGGTGGGTAATGTACTCACCATTGACATTAATACCGTATCATTTCCAGTTTAGTAGCTTGAAAACGTCTTCCAATGCAACGGTGAGGAGTTCCGGGGATATAATGTCACCCTGTCTTACATCTCTCTGCAGTTGGATAGGTTTCGTACTCTGCTTCTGTACTCAGATAGTCATCGTAGCCTTACTGCACAAACACTTCAGTACTTCGATATACCGACAGTCAATTTGACACAGCTGAAAGGACTGAAGCACCGCCCAAATTTCGACAGAATTAAAGGCTTTTTCATAGTTCACATACGCAAGACATATTGGCAAATCGTCCTCCTCGGTCTTCTGTATAATTTGCCGAAGGGTATGTATGTGGTCTATGGTGCTAAAGCCTTTTCGGAAACTGGCTTGTTCGGAAGGCTGGAAGTCGTCGTGTCGGCGTGCGAGACGATTCGTAATGACTCTCTAAAACAGCACGTAGACACGGCTCAGAAGGGAAATCAGTCTGTATTCTTCAAGAAAGCATCGTCGTCTTTCTTGAAGAACAAGACCACCGCTCTTCTGCTTTACGCCTCCGGAGTAGTCCCACCATGAAGGACAGAATTAAAGAGCCTCTGAAGGACTTCAAGTACCGGTTTTTCACCCGATTTCAGAAGCTCCGCTGTAACTCAATCATCACCTGGGGCTTTGCCGTTTTTGAGTTGCGGAGAGTCATTATAATCTCGTGTGTCGGATAAGACTCGCTCTTGGATCGTTACTCACACTTCCCACGGGAAGATATGGGGTAGCGGGTATTCTTTCCCGCCACGACACGGGGATCCTTTGTAATATTCTTAGATTATAGAACTAAAGCTGAGTTAATATTAATGACATTTTTTCCGAATTATTGCAACATAATTACTCAACCGTTACATCGCCCCAAATTATTGATGAGTAAAATATAATATAGGATAAATAAAATTATTTAAAGGCAAAATTTCGGAAATTATGTTGCTATTTATATTTATTTTTAGGAATAAATTCCAAATGTCATAAGTATTGTTCTCAATTACCATAAATCTAATACAATGTACATTAGTAGTTAAAAATATGTTTGTAGTTTAAAGCAAAAGGATGTTTAACATCTCATCGCCAGATTAGATGCCATAATAAGACAACAACTACCACCACCACCTTCAATATGTTTGTAACAAGAAAAGGGAATCAGTAGTTGTACTGGCGAAATTTATGGGCTGCACAACGAAATAGCACTTAAGAAATTGGCTCGTGTAGTACAGAAATATCTGGTAACGCTATACAAGAAGTCGCATATTACGAGTAAGTACAACATTGCAATTTGCAAAATGTTCTACTGAGCTTGTAGACTATAAAGTAACAAGAATTATGATATAATTAAATAATAATAATAAAAGAATAATAATTATAATTCCTATATAATTAATAATGAAAAAGGCCAATTGTCTTTTTTTACAAAAATCGCTATCGCTTGTTAATAATTCATCGACTCTGGATAGTCGAACTCGTTTCGTAAAAGCGGATGCAAGGATTTAAATAGAGGATCTTATATGATATTTTATATAATACATAGAACAATAACGAAATATTTAAATTTAATTATATAATATAATAAATAATATATAATATAATTAATTTTCATTTATTATATTATTTATTAATAAGCGTTAACTAAACTAGGATTTTCTCTCTGTATCATGGACGTGATTTACATACATAAATTACACATGTACAAGGATCAAGACCCGTAACAAATATTTGTAAACCATACACTTGTTCCATGTAGCTTTCGAACCCCCTCCATCCCCTACTCCGAAACACCCCGCCTAATGTTTAGACACTGCGCTACGGATAAATAATTTGTTAATGTTAATACAAGACAGAAACGGTTAGATATAATAAAATATACACATAAACACAATCTAGGGTTAGTTATTCATATATTGAGAAAAATAACAACAAATAATTTCTTAAAACTTAAAACGTTCATTATTTTTAAAAGAATGGGAGTGACAAACAGGCATACAGTCCACCTGATCGTAAGTGGACTCTGTGGCCCATAGACATCTACATTTATCCTCGATTAAGAATCAAAATGCAGATACGTTGTCACCCCTGAGGACCAAGAAGGAATGCCTCGTTTCCAGTAAAAAGATTCTCCGGTTCTCCACACTCACTATACGAAACACATCATCATTAAGCTGCTATTCTATTTACCAGCTACCAGCGATTTTACAATACATACGTTACACACATTTATTAAAGTATTATTACTATATTAATTGCACAGATTATCTAAAATCATTTAAAGGTAAACACTACATGCTATTTTTGCTAGTATTTTACTACATAAATCTGAAAGTGAGTTAATAACACAAACAAACGAAAACCAGAAACAAACAACAAAATACAAATTTAAACAGTTTCAAAAGAGATTTAATCAAACTAATAATTAGTTTTTCAATTAACATAACAACTTAATTTAAGAATTATCATAATCTAACCCGACTAACTATATAAGAAACTAAAATAAAATATACGTAATAATTAATATGAGAAAAAATCACACTCAGGATGACTGGCTGACTAGATTGTTAATAATTAATTTACGAAAGGTGTTAGGCGAATTAATGTTGATATCAATTAACTGACTGAATTTATTATATATTTTACATAAACGAGGGATTTTACACAGGTATTGTGTAAGATATCAGGGAAAGCGTAGTCCTTCCCTCGTCGAGCTGACCCATTCGTGCTACAACAATACGATGTAGCTGCAGAGTGGCTACGTGGTAAAAATTGAAGTTTTATTAGAAAAGAGCTTCTTAGTAAAAAAGAAGTTTTCATTCATCATTCATTCATTACACAGCCTATCAACGTCCACTGTTGAAGAATGGACTATCCCACACATTGCCTCATGTTCGTATTTGGTATTCGCTGTAGTTACCACGATTGGCAGGCGGGTTGGCAACTGCAGTTTTTTTTAGTATTTTAGAGTTTTTATCAGGAATATACTGCTAACCATACCATGTTTTATTTCCCTCAGTCGCCTCTTAAGAAAATCAAGGGACTATATGGGGCAGTAGGTACTCTTGATCCAACAGTACTCGGCGAATCTTCCAACTTCCTCATATCAAAACGCGTAATATTTTATGCACTCTTACAGTAAATTAAATAAAAATCTTGTTAAATCTATAAACATGGCTTATACTGTTATACATAACGTGAACATTTATTATTTTTGTCAAAGCGGGACGCCTCTTGCAGAATTATGGTAAATAAAAGTTTTTGACGGTTTACAAGTTAATAACAATAATAAAAAATAATCAAAGCACTTATTGCAAAATAATTAAGTAGGTTGCATGAGTCACTAAGCCCTAGTAGTGGCGTGACTTCTACATAGTATTTTTGTATTTGTCAGCTGAACAAATTAGTTTTAAAATATCAGGTCTGGTTTTAGGTACATATGGAGCTCAGTACAGGATTTATTTATATTTATTTTTGTAATTAAAATAGCTTTCACTACTGCGACACTTAACTGAGTTATATCACTGGTTCATATTTTGTTAATTTGAGAAAAAACTCTTTCGACCGGTGCATTAACGTACTCAATAATTGTACAAAAGTTCGTTAAGTGAAGATAGTTGGCACGGAAGTGCTGGAATTATTCAACCCAACGATTTTCAGTAGCAATATTCTCATCATTCCAGCCAGTGATTTTTTCATCTGTCGCAAAGTTGGAAATAAGAGAAAACTCGTTAAAAAAAGACTTTCGTATATTGGCTGCTGCTAAGGGTTTACCTTGCGTGATCAACAAATCCGTTACTTTTTGTACCATATTCCAAGTAGGTGCATTTGTTAAATTTGCCCATTGTAACAATTGTAGTTCTATGTTGAATTGACACCATTGCTCCAAGTATTCCTTGCTTGTCCCATAAGACTCAGCCGCTGCAGTTTTAACATTCTGCTGGTCACCAGCAATTTCAGTTCCTTGTAATTTTACAAGTAGGTTACGGGCAGTGTGAGGAAGGAAAACCGTGCACTCTTTGAGTGCTAGGTTGGATACAATGAATTTCCTTCGCAGTCTCTATTGCAGACACCTTTGCCCTCAATTTTTAACACAGCTTCATGAAATGTCGCTGCTTGTACGTGCAAGAAATATAACCACAACTCTGATCTAGGAATTTCGAAAAACATTTTAAAAATATTTGGGAATTTGTAGATACTTAGAATAACTTTTTAGATAGATAACTCTTTATTGCATTTATACAAAGTGGTTACAATTACGGAAAACTTAAGAACTACAAACGGTGGTCATATCGCTTTAAGCGATTTCTACCTGACAAACCGAACGTAAAAGGGACAATGTAATATATTTTGACGGATAGGTGCAACATGCAATATAAAATAAAACCGAGGACAAAAAAGTGTTAAAAAAGTTTCTAAGTGTCCAAAATCTCTGCAAACGCCAAATTGCCTGCTAAGCGTTAGCGTTCAGTTCGGTTCACTTAAGCGTTCAATTTACTGTGGTCTATTATCCAACGGTGAACTATTAACGGACTGATGACGATGATAAAGAGGTTTTGTACATGTAGATACACGTCGTGGTTAAGCAAAGGCAACCCACAATAAGCTACTATTTAAGATAGTGATATTTAAAGATTCTTAGCAAAAATAAAGGCTGAACCTATTACAAAAATTAAGTTATTTATCGACCAAACTACTCCAGAGTTTGTCATTCATTCTAAGGTCTTTTTATTATTTTTTACCTTAAAAGTATTTTTTTTAATTAAAAATTGAAGTTTTATTAGAAAAGAGCTTCGCAGTATAAAAGAAGAGTAAATATAATAAAAACGAAATTCTTCATATATAAAATAATTATTGTAGCTTTTAAAAGAACGTCAAGAAGAGATTATAATTTATTAAATTTTTAATAATAATAACGTCCTACAGACCACATTCCGGTCACGACGACCAGCCACAACGGAGACTAGCCATCGGTACAGGACAGGATTATAGAGCCCTAGTGTATACGCAAGCACAGGTGTACTCTCTATTCCCTCACTCTCATAGACCGATGGGATGGTAAACCGACACGATCGGAGAGAGATGAGGCGCAGGAACAAGGGCTTTACGTGCTTTCCTGGGCACGGGGGTGAGACACCAACGATTTCTGTATGGAAAAACTCAATAACTGAATTTTTTGACCCGACCCAGAATTCAAACCCGGGATCTTTTGATGAGTAGTCGCACTACTACAACCACTAGACCAAAGAGGCAAACTAATGTTTATCAACACTTCTAACCATCCAAAATCTATCTAGAGCGATATTCAAATTCGAAATTCTCGAGAAACACATACGAAGGTCGCCGAAACAAAACCGGGTTATTAATGGTCGTCACATTTTTTGTTACAAGAAAAAGGTATTCTAACCGTAGTGTCAGTTGCTTCTTAAGGAATGAATAAAGTAAACTTAATTGTCTATAGATAAATGTAAAATTAAAAAAAAAATAATAATTTATAGAAATAGTATACTTGGTGGTACAACTCCATTTCTGACTGAGAGTCTGTTTGAAAAGATTCAAAAAAAAATTCTTGACCTTGAATATATACGAGTATCAAATATATAACAATGGCGCGTCGGTGCTCAAAATTTTCTCAAAAAATGTCTTTAAAATGAATTTCAGAACAAAATAAAATATATAATATTAATTCATTGAACATGAGTTATTGGTTGAATTAATTAATATCTGGTACGTATGTTTAGAGTAGTTTTTTTTCATGGGATAAGACGGAATAGCCTGCCGGCGGCTAAACAATGATTCGACTGATGTCACATAAAACTGGGCGTCTATTATAAACTAATTTTTGAAGCAAGTAATTGCTATATGAAGGGCTCCATACTTACCCTTGAAGCGCTGCAGAGTTGTTTATGCGACTCAAAGTTTCAGTCCCGAAGCAAGAAGTAAATATTTGACTCTCCTGGTCCTATTTCACTGGACTGTTGATCTTCGTGGCCGTTTATTCCATGTCATAGAGCCACGTGAACGAATAAGTTAAAATTGATAACACTTTCCAAGAATACTTTATTTAAATCGAACACAATATACCAAGCCACAATCTTTTTATGTTTGGTATACACCATATACAAGTGTTGCTAGTTTAATAAATAATATTATATTATTTATGATACGTATATCCACCACGCTGCAATATTATGGGTATAGCACAACTGGGTCGGCTTGACCGAGGTAAGATCACGCTCATACAGAGTACCAGCGTCAAACATCAGAATCATACTGCTATGTTTCTTATGGTGAGTGTAGAGAATCGGAAACGTTTTTTACTGGAAATGAGGCACTACATCTTGTTCCTCACGGATAAAAGCGCGTCTGAATTTCATTCGAAGATACATGTATATGTCGATGGGACACAGAACCCACCTAGCATTAGATGGACCTTGTCACCCATATTTTATGAAAAAAGTAACGTAAGTACAGTTAATTCGTATTCCTTTAGTGTAAATCAGTCATTCTACTGGTCAAAATCGAATGAAAATACGCTAGAGTAACTTCTGACGAACGTAGATACAAGCAGACGCAGCGGGGACCTTAATTTATAATATGTATAGATTTTTTTTATAGGATAGTAGTGACAATCGAAGACATAGTCCAACTGATTGTAAGTGTACTATGGCCCATAGACATCTACATCTATCATCGTTTGGGAATCAAAATGCAGATTTGTTGTCAACCATGAGGACTAAGATGAAATCCCTCTATTCCAGTAAAAAGGGTCTCCGGTACTCTACATTTACCATACGAAACACAGCAGCTTTAAGCTGCTAATTTATGCCGGTATTCTGTGAGGGGGTGGTCCTTCCCCGGTCGAGCTGACTTGAATATTTTTAAATCTTATACAATAGCTTATATACGTTTACGTAGTAAAAAATATTGAAATAAATTAAGGCTGCGGCATAAATAGGTCGACTTGACCGCATGCCTCACTACGTAAAAAGACTGACATACTTTCTGTTATTTGCTAGGCAGAATGTCTCTTACGTGGTAGAGCATACTGCACTTATAGTTCTGCTGTAACCGATTTATAATCATATTTAAAATTCTTTCTGAATAATTCGTATTCTTTTGGTTTTTACTACAGATTAAATAATATGATTTTGTGTGCAATGTGTGCTTTTGGTGGATACAAATAACTTTTTTGCCAAATTTGATTTGGATTTTGCCGTAGTTGCCACACTTGGCAAGCAGGTTGGCAACCACAGTTCTTTTATTATTTTGAGTTGTTGTCAGGAAGATGCCTTTGCCCATGTCCTGTTTTATTTTCCCTCTATCGTCTCTTATGACACCCTCGGGGCCATAACTACGGGCTATGATACAGCCAGGCGGCAGCTTTTGCTGTCGCACGGATGGGCCGGCTCGAACCGGGGTGGTACCACGACCTCACAGAAAACCAGCGTGATGTAGAGGTTGTCCTCTGCGTTTCGCTTGGTGAGTGCAGGTGGCCGGAGGTCCTTTTTACTGGAAAGGAGGCATTCCATCCTAGTCCTCACGGGTGAAAACGCATCTGCATTTTGATTTGTAATAGAGGATAGATGTAGATGTCTATGGGCCGCAGCAACCACTTACCATCAGGTGGACTGTGTGCTCGTTTTTCACCCTTATCCTATAAAAAAAAATCGTTACTATATGGTTATACAATAGCGATACGATAGTAAACAATAAATGTTTTTTGGGTTTGTAAGGAAAAAAGCGTGGAAAATTAAAACGTCGCAATCAACTAAAGAGGCGAAAAAATTAAAGCAACTGGAGGAGTAATTAATATGTGAGGAAAATCATCTTAGTTCTACAACTCATATGTAGCCTACTTTATCTGAAGTTCGTTGTAGTTGTCCTTGTCCGTGGGTTACAGTAGTTAGTATCCACCAGGAGGATTGTAACTTCGTTTGTCACTTCAATTTAAAAAAAAAGCAAGTAACAAGTAATGAAAACTCGAAAAAATGAATACTGAAATCGAAATTGATTTCGCTTTTTCCTTCAACTCACTGATCCGATACGTTCTTTGAAGCAAACGAAAGCACACTTTGTTGAAGGAAGAAATTATACGTAATGCAAAGAGACAAAGTACACTACATCAGTAGATACACCTTTTTGTTCACACGTTCGGTGCATTTTGGATATTAATTCTGAAAAAGTCATTCCCAGATACATAACACGTCAGTGCATTTTTTACGTAAAGTAGAATCTAGCTTTGATGCAAGGAGATTGTAAAATATAGGGAGTGCGCACTTCATACTAGAGAAACGTGTTATAATTAAAATCCGTTTTATATTTTGATTACATTATTGCTTCGCTACAGTATCAAACCTTACGGTTACTAGTGGCGGCGTAGCGTGGGTTTCCCAGTGCGGTTTTCTTTCAAGCACCCCCCAAAATAAAACAACAAATGCTATACATGCTAACGGGACTTTATTTTGCTAAAATATTCTAATGTGTTATCAAAGTTTACTTTCTAGTCATTTTCGATAGATAAAATGGAAAGATTGGTTAGTAGCGCTTGGCTCATTGTGGACCTTAAGTAAGATTTTATTAACTTGAGTTTTGAAAAGCTTCCTTCACATAAAACTTAATAGTAACAAATCTTACACACAGCGCTACATTCGGAACAGATTCAGAATAGCCTAATTTTATGAGAAAAGCTCCAATGATGATTGAACTGCTTCTTGGGTAGAAATACTGGCAGCTTTCAAGTCGTAAAACCGCCAAAATTATATATACTGCAGAAAATTCATCGTAGATTTTTGTCAGATTTTGAACTATTACACAAAGATCTTCTTCTGGTGACGTTAGCAAAGTGTAAGGCTGAACAACACTAAATGTTACGAGAATATCATCCATTGCTCTGTAGCAATGGTCTAGTTCCTCGTAAAATATGTCAAGACATTCTAACATAGCTCTCTGCAGCTCCTCTGGCAATGCTAGTCCAGCATATCGAGTCATTTCTCCTGGTAAACGTTTTCGATATCTCCTCATTTCTCTTTTTCCTTCAATCGAAATGTCCACATTCTCACATTCTCGTTACGTAGGAAATAGCTTTTTCCACTAATTGAATGCGTTGGCTTTGAAGAAAAATTTTAGGCTTTGATTTTTATCTCATACTTTTCCAGTGATAATCTAGATTATTATTATATTATTTAGTATTTGCTTTTGTGTCTAATTAACTTCTATTAGGATTTTACACCAAAAGGAAAGACTGACTAAAAAACTGAGGTCACACAAAGCTGGTAATGGTGGTTTTCTCTATTGGTTCTGGGATAATATATAGCTTCGAGTGTTTATACTAGTTTTTTTTTAAATTATTCTGCAGTGTTTTAACAACGTCACGATGAGCAGTTCATATTGTCTCTGAGAGTGTTTTGACGGATAAGCCTAAACTTTTTATTAAAGTTTCCCATTAATGTGTGGACGATGAAAAGAACCTGTAACGTCTTTCTACTGTTTCGAAAAAAAGTTAAACTTGAATTAATGCTCCCTAAGTGAGTGCATTCCACATAGATTTAGCGAATGATTAGAACAAGGCGTTTTCTACGTGGTAGAGCTATGCTGCAGCTATATATGTAGTATAGTTGTAGCACAAATGGGTCGGCTTGACCGGGGAAGGACCACGCACTCATAGAGTACCAGCGTAAAATAGCAGCTCAACACTGATGTTTTTCGAATGGTGAGTGTAGAGAACCGGAGACCATCTTTACTGGAAAAGAGGCATTCCATCTTAGTCCTCACGGGTGACAGCGCATCTGCATTTTGATTCGTAATCGAGGATGGATGTAGATGTCTATAGGCCACAGCAACCACTTACCATCATCAGGTGCAGGGATCAGGTGGACTGTGTGCTCGTTTGTCACTCTTACCCTAAAAAAGGTTGTCTTAATGACGTAAATACAAAAAAAAACTTTGATTACGGTCGGGTGAGTCTTGCACAAAAAGCTGGTTCTAGACGAAACCACTTTCAATGTGTTAATACCGACGTCACCCCTTGACGTTGACACCCGAGGACTAAGATGGAATGTCTCGTTTCCATTAAAAAAAGGGTCTCCGGTTCTCTACACTCACCATACGAAACATAGCAGCGTTAATCTGCTATTTTACGCTGGTATTCTGTGAGAGCGTGGTCCTTCCACGGTCGAGCCGACCCATTCGTGCTACAACTATACCATTAATATAGCTACCACGTACAAAAATATAATGTAGTTTATAATATTTATATGTAATCACTGGGTGGCGTATTTGCTGTAGATGCCATAGCCGATATAATGAATGTATATGAAATGGTTTATCACATTCTATTGAAATCCATTAAGATTTTTGGCTTATCCTATAGCCGATTATTCAAAGGTATGGACAGCGGAAATTAAATATGTTACATTGAATATTGCGGATATTTCTATCACTCCTTATTGAATAAAAACCTTTTTAGTTTGTATTTCTCAACATGAATCTACTTTGTTTGCAACTACTATTTCATATTCATGTTTTCAAGCAGAATATATTGCATAATAAAATGTGAAATGTGAAAAAATAAAAATTTATAACCTACATTTACAACTGCATGCGAGCATCCGTGAATATAATATTATGTAAGTTGTTTCAGCTTAGCAATATTGGCATGCCATCAGAAAACTCATATCGTCAGTTATTAACATCTGCAGAGATGAAGTGAACGTATATAAAATTCTGCAAGTGTTCATCGATCTATTTTACGCCCTCACAATAAATTGAAGCTACAACTGATGTTCATTTACTCATTACTCCTGTTTTGAAAATATATAATTTTCAAAGCAGGAAGTTAAAGTAGGAAGTTATGGATTTCGGTCTGATTTTGAGTTTTCATCAATTTCCCCGTTTTGAGATCCTTGGAAGCCGTTCCTACTATTTCCGATTGGACGTCCGGCCGTGTGTGTGTGTATATATTTAAATAAAATTTTGTATTTGTTTTACAATTGACAATATGAACGAAAACAATGAATGTTTTATTTTATGTTATGCATTTGTTACACATATACACTTCTTCTCCATATAAACTTTTATATTGCGGAACCTCACAGTCCTCTGTACGCGCAGTATATATTAGAAGGGACAGTTACATTTTTAACTGACTTTTTAGCCAACTTCAAAAAAGCAGGAGGTTCTCAATTCGATCTTCTATATCACAGCAATATTTATAGAGTATACCGTCTGCTAATTGGGAGTAGAACGGACCATAATTAATATTGATAAGCTTATGGTATTTCAGGTTAAGTAAGTTATAAAGATGTCAAACTCCCTTAAAGCGCCACCTCTCTTACTTGACTATGGACCAGTGTCCAAGTATCGAAATGTATGACGAAACATGTTTAAGAAATAATTACCTTATATTTCTTAGAGATAGTTTAACTTGCAAAATCATAAATTAAACATCAAAGAGCGTAACAAACTTTATTTTAAATCAATTGTAGAACGTTGTACAATCCTATAGCTATGATTTAGGGAACTGGTGCAGAACTTGGCAACCGTTCAAATCTGAACGTTTTTGATTGGCAAAGCCGATAACCACTATCGCCTCTTGTAAAGAACTTGGCCGTCTTGATATATTTACGTTTTGGTGGGACATCATTAGTCTTTGAAAAGTACCATCCTTTTATTAATCTATACATTTAATATAAAAAATTGAAGTGTCTGTCTAATATCGAAATAACTACCTTATTATTGATCTTACTATTACGCCAAGGGTGCTATTTTTAAAAAGTGAGTGAGTTAATTTTCAAATTTTTGTCTTTCCGTATGTCTATCTGTCTGTCGGGGATAATGTTCGGAATGGCTGATCCGGTTGTGATTAAACTTTAGATCAAAAGATACAGAGCAATGCCAGGAGGGATCTAAACTTAATTCTGCCGGAAAACTTGGAGATTTTTTAAAAAAAAAGTATATATAAATAAAATTATAGTGCCTATTCTGTAATACTTAAATAACTGGCTTCTATCTAGCTCAAGAGATTATTTGCATTTTTTTTATAGAAGAGGCGGCAAACGTACATGCGGGTCACCTGATGGTAAGTGACTACCGCCGCCCATTACCAATGATGATGACTAAACAATAATTATTTTTAAAAAACTTAAATTTGGTTATTGTGCGGTAAGGAACCCTTTTCATTGCGGTATCCTTTTCTTCCTACTCCGGATGGATTTGTACCACCTTTTTACTATTTCTGTCACCAAATAGTAGTGTTTGCACTGCTGTGTTTAGATCCGAAGAAGAGGCATTTCATCTAGGTTCATAGAGGTGACAGCGCATCTCCGGCCTTATTTGTTTAACGTTAGCTGCGGGCATCCATTGACTGCCGCAGCCGCTTAAGGGGCGTATTACAAAAAAACGCGAAATTACAAGGTTTCCTCGTTGAAATTTTATGTTTATCGTTCATTGCTTGAAATAACAATTACTTGGTAAAAATAGTTCGTTTTCTCTCCTCAAATAAGCTCGGAATGGATTTTAGATAACTTATTTATTTAATCAGTAATAATCATTCTCCCAAAGCATGTTTAGGCAAAAACTCTCGAAGACATGATTTGGGAGCTCTAATTTGTAGATTCTATTGAATATCGACCATGAAAAAAAATATTTTTATCTCCCAAATATCCTACACTTTAATAATAATGGAATACATTTTCGTTATACGCTTTTCACGCTAGGAAAAAAAAATCGACATAATTCAAAAAACGACCAAAAAAGCTTCGATACAAGCCCCTATATTTTCGAAGTTCTACATCATTTAGAAGTAAAATTTATACCAAAATAATCATCAACATTTGCTTACACTATGCTATTATTTTTACTTTTTAAATCGTTACTATTATATTTTAATTAATTAAATAAAAGTACTATATATTTCACTGTGCCGGCCATCTGCGATCATTAACGCGCGAGCGCTTGCCGAGGGTGGACCTGCGTCAGTTTTTTTCGGGCGCTGCATCGTTTCGATACTACCGTAGTGTGCGTCGATTGCTATCGTAGTGTGCGTCGATTACCTGCATACTAGAAAATCGTCAACTACGACCGCAATTTTTGATCGATCGGTTTAAAACTATTTTATATAGTTATAATTTAGATTACGTCTCTTCAAAAATGTGGTCTATTCATTGACTTAGTTCATTGTTATTTGAGGGCTTCACCTAATGGTTTATACAGCAACGGTCTTATTGAAGTTAAATGTCCTATTTCAGCTTTCGGAATAGATTTTGATACGGCCTTTCGACAAAAAAAAGTTAAAGGTTATAAATTCAGTGATTCAAGTGTAACATTAAATCAAAACAATGACTGGTTTTACTAAATCGAAGTCCAGCTTCATTTAGCAAATAAAAATGTCTGAATACTTGCCATAATATGTATTGGCCCAGATTAATGCATTAAAAGTACTAAAAATTTACAAATACGACCAATTTTAGATTTTCAATATGTTACGCAAGTTACAAGCTTTTTATGAAAATGTGTACTGCCTGAAATTATCGAATTGAGAAAAGTTCGGTCAATGCCGTCGCAGCAAATATTTTTCTTAAAAAAAATATAGTAATTGACTGTAAGTATCGATTAAAAAATATTAGTTACATTTGGTTGTTATATTTATTAAAACAGGTTGCAACCGTTTATTCATTTATACCACTATTCTACCGGTAGTAGACATAATCGATTATTAACATTCGATTACAGCGTAACAATTAAAATATTTATCTGTACTTATTTTGACACTAAATTTCATAAATAATGAATAATATATCAAAATGGTATATAATAATAAATAATAAATTATATAATAATAAATTAATAAGATAACATTAAAATGACACACCAAAAAATATTCCATCCACTGAAGTCCATCCTAAGAAAACTTTGTATTATGGAAGATCAAGATCGTTTAGTCGCCATACTCACAGTATTATAGTGCGAGCGAGTGAATAGATATAAAAGAAAGTATCGGTCGCGTAACTTGCCGCCCGCTCGGTGCGTAAAATACCTAAATTTGCGAAACGCCGAAATGTAAGAGGGCTCTTAAGTAGTACATTAATTGCTACAGTCTTTTAAAATGTCTCTCGCTAAACTTAAAAAAAAAGTCTGTCATGGTTTCGAAAAACTAATGATGATATTTCTTTAAGCAATTCATTCTTTAATACAAATACCACAAACCTAATATATTAGACTAGTATAATTAGCATAATTTTTTCTCCTTGATATATTGTATAAGTGAAAGTCGATATAAAACAATTGGTTGTTTTAGCCCTGATCGAAAGGTCACTATAATAAAACATTTGCTACGAGTATCAACAAAAACCTGAAAAGACGCAATAACTAAATGCTACTTTAATTTTCTTGTATTACAGAAGTTGTGTGAACAGGTTCCCTGTAGCTGCTGCGAAATTATATTGTGTACAAAAGCCAACAATTGACCCACTGCCCTTAGCAATCAAAAAAAAAACATTATTTTCTTTTCCGACCGTAAGGAATTGTTGCAAGCGAGCTACTGAATATATAAAAAAAATTCGTTATATTTTAATATACCTACACCTATGTGAGGAAAACACTTATGTAAAAATACTTAAAACAAACGTAGATTAAAATAGAGACTAAATATAAATTAGCCAGAAAATAGAACCTTGATAGAGTTCGGTGATGAAGCAAAACATCGTGAGAACCGTTCATGTCTGAAAAATAAATCTACTACAAAAACATGTGAAGTTCGTCAACAAGCATTGTAGCGCAGATTTTATCTACCTATTTAAATAATAGTGGTCGCCTAGTGATCGAAATTCGACCGTAATTCCTTAATCTTTTAAGTTTGTACATTAAGTAAGCTGTATTTCACTTTCAACCGCGCATTAAAACACAGATATCTTATATACAAAATATAAAGTAAACGTTGTTTTGCCTATACATAACCTTCAAAGATTGTTAAAAAACCAGACCTTAAAGTGGCCAGGCTGGCGACGGGAGTCTATGACAAAATTGCAAGAATATGGTACAATACGACTTCAAAGCTTGCCGATTATGACAAATTCTCCAACAACAACGGGAGAACTCTATGCGCCGAGGTGAATTTTTAAACCCACACGAATATGAGAAGTGACTGTTTCCTGCTTTGAATTAATTATTTAATTTTTTTTTGTGTAAAGGTTGTTGGTGTCTTTTGAAGCTAAACCATTGCATAAAATAATCACAGCGCAGTGTTGATAATAATTAAACCTTTCTTTGACAATATTTACTAGTAGCTACCGGTAGCGTATCGCTTACCATAGGTTTAACATTAATAACATTTATATATTCAAATATTTATATATTTTGATATTTATAAATAACTATTATTGAAATAAACTATTAATAAAAAAGTTTTATTCTACGACATGACATAGATATTGAATTAATTTTATGGAACACTTTTACGGATGTCTCAACGAGTTATCGTAATGAGGTCAATGTCGGGTAGCCTTGAACTTTTCTCAAGTCTTCAGGGCTTACGGCAGTTGGTCAGCCAAGTTCGGCAGAAAAAAGTGACGCACCGGCAGTATACATATTTACACGAACCAATTTGAGCTACTTTCAAACCTTTAACCCCCCATTAACTCAATAACTATTAGAAGTACGTATAAGGATAGACGTAATTGTAATTTTAGCCCCCTTGAAAACGTAGACTTCCAAATTTCACGTATTTAGTTCTTTAGTGTAGGTCTGAAAATTAAATTTTTATCATTCATTGACTAAATGACTCATTAATTTATTCATCGAAAATCTAGCCAACTATTACTTTTAGGAGAACTTGTTATTTTAAATTTGGCGTCAAGGTAAATCATAGGCGTATCTTAAAGGAAAAATCTGCAAACTTTTTTTTATAGGATAGGGTGACAAACGGGCACACAGTCCACTTGATGGAAAGTGATTGTTGTGACCCATAAACATCTATCCTCAATAAAGAATCAAAATGCGGATACGTTGTCACCCGTGAAGACTAAGATGAAATGCTTCTTTTCCAGTAAATAGGGTCTCCATTTCTCGACACTCACCATACGAAACAGCACTGTTTAGCTACTATTTAACGCTGGTATTCTGTGAGAGCATGATCCTTCCCCGGTCGAGCGCATACGTTTGTGCACAACTATACGACTTATATAGCAGCAGTATGGCCCTACCACGCATAAAAGGACACGATATAAACCACACTGAATATTGTTCAGTGTCGTCAATATGTAAACAAAGCTATTGGTGAAATGAATTCCACGTACTGTACTTATACCAATCGCGCCAAATACTTTGTTGACATTTAATTCTTATATAGTTTATTATTAAAAAAATAAATCTGTGAAGCGTAAACGCAAGAACAAACATTGAATATTGTGTGTTTATTAAGTGGCGAAGCTTGCGAAGACACATTGATTTCACGATGTCTGTCCGTCTGTCCGTCTGTCCGTCTGTCCGTCTGTCCCACGATTATCTCGAGAAGGGTTTCGAATTTTCAAATTCTGTTTTCAGCAATCGATTACTGATCACCCAGGCATCTGAACCTCCTATTTTGAAACTGATTGCTCAACGGCATCCGTTAGAAACCGCTACAAAGCTGATTGCTTCGCCACTTTGCTATGCTGTTAGCTTGCTAGGTTTATTTAAAACTAGCAACCCGCCTCTTCTTCGCCTGCATATGGTCTGTTAATGTGGCATTATTTGGACTTGAGACAACCAAAGACCATTTATTTTATCATATTTCAAAACTTCAAGTTTTTCTTTAAAATATATCCTAGATCCTGATGTCTGATATTACTTTCAACCTGATCGTAAAGTTTCATCACAATCGATTCAGCCATTCCGAAGATTAACCCCGGACAGACTGACGGACAGACAAACATTTTGAAAATGGTTTTTCAAGTCTTAACACTTTCACTGTCAAGTTTTCCGACACAATAGTAAGACAAGAGCAATTACCTATATATAGTGCACGGGACAGAGAAAGGGTTAATAGCATGCAAATATACCGATACGACTTAAGAACCTTCAAGAAAAGAGCTTACACCTTTCTAAAAAGCCGGCAACGTATCTGCAATTCCCCTGGTGTTGCGGTTGTTCAGCTAACGTTAAACAAATAAGGCCGGAGATGCGCTGTCACCTCTATGAACCTAGATGAAATGCCTCTTCTTCGGATCTAAACACAGCAGTGCAAACACTACTATTTGGTGACAGAAATAGTAAAAAGGTGGTACAAATCCATCCGGAGTAGGAAGAAAAGGATACCGCAATGAAAAGGGTTCCTTACCGCACAATAACCAATTTTATGTTTTTTTAAAATAATTATTGTTTAGTCATCATCATTGGTAATTTTGTCTATTTTCAAATGAGTTCCCGAAATAAAAATGAACGATGAAACTCCATTTATACACGTACTTCGCTCTGAGTCGAAACGCTAACATTGAATGTGTCCTAATATTAGTACACCCGAACAAAATTCCGAAGCATCGTTTCGAAATCAACTCTGAGGAGGAAATTGACTCCTTTTTAGCATAGTTCTATTATTGCTTATCCTTATACCTTCGGGATTGGCCGTCCATGTTCGGTTAAAAATTAATCGTAGCTATAATACATTTTTATACTATTCTATATTAATGTATTGTAAGAAACTATTCCACTTCTGATGTTAGAAGTTAATCTCAAAATTATTTAAAAAAAATAACACTACTCGGTAACAAACCCTACTTACTATCAAGACCCAATTACATGATAACACCAAAGTATGAAAACCAACAGTATCACTACCCATCTTATTGCAACACAAGACAGCCTCTCAGCAACACGAACTTCCTTGCCTACACTAATAGAATACCCCAACAGGCATAGTAACGACAATGGGGCTCTTAGAATTACAGACTGATGCCTCTTAATTTTTTTTGCGCATTAAGCAAGCTCTGGAAGCGGGGGAGGGAGGTCGTGCGTCGCTCATGGCATACCACGCAGCCGGCTGCGTGGTTATGTGGGACTCACTATGACGTGCCTACCCACTAAACACCACCTGTGGGACTGGCTTTGGCCTGTATGGCCTTTCTGCCAAATCTAAAGCGACCCCCTTTAGGGAAAAGGGGGCGCAGGGTGCCTCTTAGTTGCCAGTGCGATACTTTATACTGCTAAAACAAATGGTAGATTACCATTCTACCTCCATTTGTTTGTATTTCCTTTTATTTATTTTTTTTTACCCTCATTCCCAACAGTATGCTTAATATAATATATAAAAATTAATGTTTGTTTGTTCGCTTTTTATGCGCTGCCTTACCGTTTATAAGATTGCGGTAAAACTTTGTCAACTTATTACTTGCACTTGCGCGACGGTTATAGGCATAGAACAATTACTTACAGTAGGTGGCGCGAGTATCGTACCGAGAAATTTATTTAAAAGTTATACATCATTTAACTTCAATAAATGTACTCTTCCAAATTTAAAACAATATTTCCACAATTGTGTCTTCTGCTGTAACAACCTGTCGGGTACCAACTAATATACATTAAAAAGTAAGCATGAACCATGTATAAACCAGTAAAAAATTAAAAAAAAATGTATCAAAAAGATAAATTGTTGTATTGTTTGAGGAAATGAATATTTAAGATTACCGCCGTTTAAAAATCCCCAATATTAGCCACATGAATAGGTAAGAGGGTGGACAGATGTCCCTCACCTAGAGTTTGACATATTTTTCTCTATGTTCATCGTTTTTAATGCATGCATTTCATAAAAATACTAGAGAAAGTCTAAAATGTAATCTTTTTAGACATTTTTGTGGATCAGTCAAATTATATTTTAAGCACTGTTTCGAAAATTTGTAAATTGTTATTTTGTGTTTAATTCCAAATTGCTGTTCTTTATACTATCTCATAAGGATAATAAGATAGGTATTGAAAGAAGATTAATAAAAGTTTGAAACAAACTTCATTCTTTTTCTTTTGACAAAATTATATTGGACATTTTGGTTCACGTTTGCCATTCCTTCCAATCATGTTTCGAGAGTTTACAGCAGTACAAAGTGATTTAAAGATCTCTTTGATGTCTACTTGTGTAACTTAATGTTTTTCACTATTCTAAACCAGCGCTTAGTTACTATTTCATCTGATGGTAAGTGATGTATTTATGTTAAATAATATATTTCTTATAACTAAATGTGTATTTTGAAACTGTTGGTAATTCTGGTGTCTGCGTCTCGGTGCATTAGGGCTCTTATATGATAGAAAACGGTTATGGACCAAATAAAATGCCCATTAATATATCAATAAATGAATTGTTTTACGTATAATCCGTAACTAAGTATGAACCGATGCCACGAACAATATATCAAGTTATCCCAGCTAATTTTATTTCAGAGTGCACTCAATCTTCTCATAATATGGGATAACTTGATGGCAAAAATGGTTTGTAAACATGTTTCTAGTATACCATGCTGACAATAATATATCATACTACTAAAGAAAAACATATCCAACTAAAAAGGTTTTTGGTCACAATTTTGTGTTGATATTCCGATTGTGTTGTTTTTGTTTTTATTTAGTTAACATGTCCCAGTTACCTATGATTACTGATTTAATTATTTATTTCTAACAGTTTTTAGTTTTTTTTATAAGCTGCTAATTATTCAGCAGCATCCAATTTAATTAAATTATCAGTTTGTTTGATTAGTAATAAAACGAAATATTTATTACATTTTCGGTACATGGCGCTATTACCAAATTATAAAAGATATGTACTAATATATATGTCCCATCGTAGAATTGATCACTTCATAATGTGGCTGACCATTTAATGAAATGGTTGTATTTCCTCAAATGGCCAGCTAAAACTTACCATATCGTTCAATCCACGTTTAGCGATATCATCAATGTAGGGTTTCCATGATATCAAAGGTTTAATAAAAATTCCCAATAAGGATGGAACGTGTATACTATTTTTTTTGTAAGTACAAAATTGCAAAAATGCAATATTCACTGTGTATTGTAGGGCACATGCCGACTGACCACGTGCTGGGGAGAAAGAGGTGCTCACCTCCAAAGCAAAAAAGGCGTTAAAGGGGATGAAAGGACCCCGACTACGCAACCTCAAATAGAGTAGGCGATTGCAGTCTACTAACGCGTTGGCTTGTCATTGTCACTATACATAGGCTGCACTAAAAGTTTCGTGAATGGAATATTTCCACTGTTCCTGTCATATTAAAATCTTTTTAATTGAAAACTCCTTGGTTTTAAAAATCGAATACCATTTCCGACCGAGAATCTTTTTTTAAATAAATATTTAAAAAAAGATTCTCGGTCTTGTCACAAGGTTTTGTCAAACTTGTTTAGTCGTTGAGAAAATGGAATTGACTCGAGAAAATTCAAGAGCGATGGTTTATTATGACTATCAAAGGGGTTTAACACAAAAACAGTGTGTTGACCGGATGATTTCTGCATTTGGTGAAGCCCCATCAGCTGGTTTGCTGAATTTCAACGTGGACCTGTCAAACTCAGTGATGATCCCCGTCAAGGTCGTCCAAAAACTGCGGTCACCCAAGAAAACGTTGATGCTGTGCGTAAGCTGATTGAGGAAGAATGAAATGAAATGAGAAATTCAGGCAACTTTAGACATTGGCATGAGTCAAATACAAATAATCTTGCATGAACAATTAGGTGTAAAAAAATTGTTTTCCCGATGGATACCGCATTCGCTCTGTGAAGAGCAAAAAGCGGCTCGCGTTACTTGGTGCGTCAGAACTCTCGAAAGATTCCACGCAGTATCCTCAAATGCTGTATAAAACATCGTATTAGGTGATGAATCCTGGATATACGCGTACGAACCCGAAACAAAAAACCAGTCACGAGTTTGGGTGTTCGAAAATGAGTTAAAGCCAACAAAAATTGTTCGTTCACGGAGTGTTGCAAAACAAATGGTGGCCACGTTTGTCTCCAAAACCGGCGATGTTACGACTATTCCTCTTGAGGGACAAATAACGGTTAATGCAGAATGGTATGCTAGTATTTGTTTGCCACAGGTCGTTTCTGAACTTCGTAAAGAGAACTGCACCCGCCGCATCATCCTCCATCACGACAATGCTAGTTCTCACACCGCACACAGAACAAAAGAGTTTTTAGAGCAAGAAAACATAGAATTATTAGACCATCCGCCGTACAGCCCCAACCTAAGCCCTAATGATTTCTATACTTTCCCTAAAATAAAGAATAAATTGCGTGAACAGAGATTTTCATCACCTGAAGAAGCTGTGGACGCCTACAAAACGGCCATTTTGGAGACCCCAACTTCCGAATGGAATGGTTGCTTCAATGATTGGTTCTATCGTATGGAAAATGTGTCAAATTTCGCGGAGAATACTTCGAAATGCAATAAATACATTTTTAAATAGTAATGTTGTGTCACTTCCTTGATTCCCGAAATATTCAATGCCGCCCTCGTAATGTTCTCCAGGCCAACATCAACCACTGTGCCGGCGCACAGGATTTATTTTTGCCGAGCATGGTACAGTGGTTGCCAAGCCATACTTCGTCGCTCCCAGGGACAACTGGGTAGGTGACATCGATGGCTTAGTAGCCATCATATCGTCGAGAGCTGCCGGCGTCCCACCTTTCATAATAGTTGCGACAGGTAAGGGATATGCGGTGATATAGTGGAAGGAAATAATTCTCATCGGGCTATACTTCTCACCAAACAGATGCCTTGCAGAATTTGAGACATTCTCGGCTACCACTGCAGTCAAGGTGGAGTCGCGGAGGAAAAGGAATGTTGGTATGGCGATACACCCTATCCTCCGCGACTCTGCCGGGACCGCACCGATGATGCTGAGGTGGGGCTGCGGGGGGAGAGGAGCGGCGCTCTCCCTACCTTCCGCAGCCAAATCTTAGTCCAGGTGTTGTTGGAAGCCGCAGATGAATGCGCCATGTCTTCTGGTGCGTCTTACCTTTATAAAAGTTGTAGAACAAAAATTTTATTTGAAATATTTTTGCATGCGCTCAACCGTTTTTGCGATAAGCGGTGAGCACGCAGCGCTCAGCCATACATACATAGTGTAATGCAAGGAAACCGTGAATTCATTGTATTTAATACCATTTCACATATTTTAATATATAATTTAATAATACTTACCTACTTTGTGTATATAAAAACTCATTATCTACTAACTCATTACTACTTAATTTATTGAAAGTAGATTTTAAGTAGAAAAATAATTAGTTTTTAAATACTTATTTTCTATCATGATTATAACTGGGAACACGGACCTTTTTTATGACGTTTATGCCTTAAATCAGAATTCAGATTCCTATATATTACGACCTTCATTAATTATATAGTTAGTTCATGAGACAGGTGTTCTATAGGTGAAACTGGTTGCAATGCTCATCAGCTTGTGGCCAGTGTAATGGGCAAGCTTGCCTCAGGGGCGGCTATGGGCCGGCTGGCGTTAGTGGGGACGAGTTGATTATGTATGCGAAAGCGTTCCCGTGCTCCTACCAATATGCGGTGAAGGTGGATTATCATAGGGTTTTAGTTGATGCGTGTCCAACATAACGCGTCCTTGCCCCGCGAGGCGGATATGCGCAGGCATTTCCCCATGAAAAACAAAAAATGTTAAGGTTGGTTAGGTTTAGTTAATTAAGGCTAGGTTATTAGATTCCCGTGTGGAGTAGCCGGTGCTTCCATAGGGCGCTTCTCCAAGTGATGGATAGGGGAACGTCACGCAGCTATGAGTAGAAGCGAGAAATCGACGTGGACTAAAACTAGGCAGGGCTGGGCGTACCTATGATTTCATTAGGACCAGACTTAACGTCCTAAAAGATGGGCCTTCACAGGCTTGTCGTTGCTCCCGGTATCGGTTGGGGGGGAGCCCGGTCGCAAGCCTATGGGAGAAGGGATTCAGGGACCACACCCTATAAAAAAGGAAAACTATGACATGCAGTGCGACAAGAAAAATACTCCCCAGGGTGGTCGTGTCAATCCTGTTGTTGGCGGGGAATCTACCCCAGTAACCTAAATAGGCTCTGTGGCAGCCCAAACGTACCGGGGGGGGGGGGGGGGGAGTAAAGGAGCCGTGTGGCGAAAAACCAACAATATCGACATGACACAAGCGTGACACAAGCAACGACAAGCCTGTGAAGGCCCATCTTTTAGGACGTTAAGTCTGGTCCTAATGAAAACATAGGTACGCCCAGCCCTGCCTAGTTTTAGTCCACGTCGGTTCTCGCTTCTACTCATAGCTGCGTGACGTTCCCCTATCCATCACTTGGAGAAGCACCCTATGGAAGCACCGGCTACTCCACACGGGAATCTAATAACCTAGCCTTAATTAACTAAACCTAACCAACCTTAACATTTTTTGTTTTTCATGGGGAAATGCCTGCGCATTTCCGCCTCGCGGGGCAAGGACGCGTTATGTTGGACACGTATCAACTAAAACCCTATGATAATCCACCTTCACCGCATATTGGTAGGAGCACGGGAATGCTTTCGCATACATAATCAACTCGTCCCCACTAACGCCAGCCGGCCCATAGCCGCCCCTGAGGCAAGCTTGCCCATTACACTGGCCACAAGCTGATGAGCATTGCAACCAGTTTCACCTATAGAACACCTGTCTCATGAACTAACTATATAATTAATGAAGGTCGTAATATATAGGAATCTGAATTCTGATTTAAGGTATAAACGTCATAAAAAAGGTCCGTGTTCCCAGTTATAATCATGATAGAAAATAAGTATTTAAAAACTAATTATTTTTCTACTTAAAATCTACTTTCAATAAATTAAGTAGTAATGAGTTAGTAGATAATGAGTTTTTATATACACAAAGTAGGTAAGTATTATTAAATTATATATTAAAATATGTGAAATGGTATTAAATACAATGAATTCACGGTTTCCTTGCATTACACTATGTATGTATGGCTGAGCGCTGCGTGCTCACCGCTTATCGCAAAAACGGTTGAGCGCATGCAAAAATATTTCAAATAAAATTTTTGTTCTACAATTTTTATAAAGGTAAGACGCACCAGAAGACATGGCGCATTCATCTGCGGCTTCCAACAACACCTGGACTAAGATTTGGCTGCGGAAGGTAGGGAGAGCGCCGCTCCTCTCCCCCCGCAGCCCCACCTCAGCATCATCGGTGCGGTCCCGGCAGAATCGCGGAGGATAGGGTGTATCGCCATACCAACATTCCTTTTCCTCCGCGACTCCACCTTGACTGCAGTGGTAGCCGAGAATGTCTCAAATTCTGCAAGGCATCTGTTTGGTGAGAAGTATAGCCCGATGAGAATTATCCGGTCCGTCCGGTCTAGGCACACGCAGCGCCTGGAGCAGGCACACGCAGCGCCTGGAGTAGTCACACGCAGCGCCCAGAGCAGGCACACGCTGCGCCTGGAGTAGGCACACGCAGCGCTTGGAGTAGGCACACGCAGCTCCCAGAGTAGGCACACGCTGCGCTTGGAGTAGGCACACGCAGCGCCCAGAGTAGGCACACGCTGCGCCTTGAGTAGGCGCTCTCAGCGCCTGGAGCAAATGCTCACAGCGCCTGGAGCAAGCACGCACAGTGGCCAAAGATAGCGCGGGACCAGTAGGTGGAGGCGCAGGCGTGACCAGGCGACGACTTCAGGTGAAGCCAGAGGCCTCCAGGATCCCGGAGCAGTGCGGCCCCGAGATAAGGCCTTTAGGAGATGCTTCCCGTTTGAAAGCTGAAGCGAGACTGCCTTTATTGGCCGATTGTTCGGCTTTTATACCTTTTTAGAGAGCTCCGCGCTCGACGACGGATCTGGGATAAGAACGGGAAATTATTTAAATTAAAAGCAAATTTTTGTAAATGGCCAAGAGGAAAAGAGTATTTTTGTGGAAGTATTGAAGTAAAAACATCAGACCGGTAACGAATTTGTATAAAAATTGCCATGACAACCAGATAAACAACGATGTCAAACATGTCAAATTTTGGTTTCAGGCTCGTAATAGAGAAACGGCAAGATTTAAGTAAAAAATGAGATATTATTGATATAGAAAAAAAAGTAGCGCAACAGCGCGCACGAAACCCGAAATTGCAGAGTTACGGAAAACTAAATAAAAGATCGAAAAAGGTAGACTCCATCGACACCGATTTAAAAAGTGCTGATAGCATGAAAATACGAAGTGAAAATTATTTGTTATTGTGTTCTTGTGGTCTAAAAATGTTACAGGATCCTATGGAAATAAAGGTGATGCAAAATATCCAGTGAATGCAGAAAATCAAAAACAGAATGGAAAAATAAATTTAAAATAGTGTAAAATGATATGTAAGTAGCATAACACTACAAGCTTATAAGTTGCTCCGGATTCCTAACTATCCGCACATAAAATTTCACGGTAATCCGTCCAGTAGTATTTGCGTGAATCGTGAATAAACAGACAGACACAATTTTTATTTTATAGCAAAGGGTGACAAACGAGCACACAGTTCACCTGATGGAAAGTGGTTGCTGTGGCCCATAGACATCTACATTTATCCTCGTTTGCGATTCAAAATGCAGATGCGATGTCACCCGTGAGGACTAAGATGGAATGCCTGTGTCACCTGTGTCTCAACTGCCGTGTCACCATACAAAACACAGCACTTTTAAGCTGCTATTTAACGGTGGTATTTTGTGAGAGCGAGGTCCTTCCCCGGTCGAGCCGACCCATTCGTGCTACAACTATGTTACTAATATAGTTGCAGCATGGCCCTACACGTAAAAGTGGCCCTACACTGACAAAATGTCTAAAAACCACTAATTTGAATTACAGAAAATATTAGAATTAAGGACACGACTTTTCTACAGATTAATTATAAAATATATGTATAGATTTAAAATTTGATATTGCTGGCAATATTGCTACCCTACCTTGCAGCGTACAATGTCGGCAATATTCTTCAACTCAATTGCCGAGTAATTGAGTTCATAAAAGTGACATTAAAGCTATGAGCTGTACACGAGGCGTATGATATGCTAGGCATATGAGGCCTTTATGAAGCTAAGAAAAACTGCACTACGTTGTGCAATATAGACAACTTGAGCACAAGCTTAAAATTTCTACAAAACTAGTCCAGTCCCAAAGCGTTTGTAGCGTACAAACGCTTTTGGTTGATTTATCTGTGTATAGATTGCTTTTGGATTGCGAGTTTATTGTTAGAGAGAAAAAGGCCATTCAACTTAATGAACAATTCCATTGCCTGAATGATTTTTATACCTTTTTCATGATATGTGCTCCAGGGATATGCCGGGCGTGCTTGATAAATTGCTATGTAAACCGACGTACACTTTTTAAATATCGCTTTAAACGTAGTGTGAACTATAATTTATGGGATTTTATTCAGTGCTTTAAGTATATTTACATTTAAATATCAATACATTTTATTTACAAGTTAAATTTTGAATATTCACAATAATAAAAATTATAATAATTATTATATTACCAAATACAATATAAAATCATTTTGTAGATAGTTGAGGTTACATTCATGCCGTATCATCATCAGGGGCGTAACTACCACATTGTTCGTAATGTAATTAGTTAAACAAAAAATTGAAGTGAAAAGGAGATTCTAGATATCCCATAGCCCTTAGAGATCTTGAAATCGTAAAACTCGTGATTTATTATGTTTTTACCTAAGTGGTTTACGTCTTGGTAGAGAAATCGTTGATGCTATTGCAGTCATAAGGCAAATCTTTGAATATTAACGCCTCACTACATGTGATTTGCCGATTTGAAGAAAGTATTTGATAGAGTTCACTCGAGACGCTTTGACTTTTGCTTTAATATCTGTATTTGTAAAGAAGTTCGTCAACCTCATTCGCCAATTCTTTATAGGCATGAAAGCGCAGATTTAGCACGAAAAGTAACTTTTTGAAGAGATCAAGATTACAGGTGGAGTAAAGCAAGGATGACACCTACGCTCTTTGAAATATATTTTTTAATTGTTGTGAGAGACGCACTGAAGTGTTCAACCAAATCCGTGACAACAACTTGTCTCAGAGATACCATCGCGTAACAGCGTAACGTCGCTGCCAATTTCGGTCGACTCACTGATCATGTCGGAAAGTCTCATAATCTCAAACTAGAGGAAAAATTATACAAAGTGCAGAGACATAGTGCCTTTACAAATCCAATATAAAAACTTGACACTTATCTTAGATTAAGTGGCAGAACCGTGTTCCAAATTCTAAGGTTATGCGTTTTTTCGCAATGTATGGCATGGAAGATATCTTGATGCAACGTCAGCTCAAGTAGTGCGGATGCATCCTTCACATGGATAACCGCTGATTACCTAAAGTTGTTTTTTAATCAGAGATGGCGGAAGATAAGCAAAAGCACGGTGCTCAGCATCTATCTACCACCTTTAAAAGCCTTCGTTTAAGGAAAAACTAAGAGTATTCAAATTCCTAGTGTCGCCGACATCCAAATCGGCGAGTAGGAATATGGGGTCTATACAACATCGGCCATGGTGCCAAGGTAAGTTTATAGAGCATCGCTGAACGCCGATACTCTATAAACTTACCCTGCTCTATATACCCCGCCTACACACCATCCGCCATGATTGACAACCACAGAATGGGCCATGATTGGCAACCACAGAATGGGCCATGATTGTCACAATCATTGCGCGGCTGCCCACACGATCGTGCATCCTACATATTTGTTTTGTCATCCGTCCGAGATGGACGTTGAAACAGTTGCAGCTGCTGGTATTTCTTTACCTAATTAGTTTATATTTATAACCATTATTTAAATGTATACCTAGAAAGAATGGTGAAAAAAAGGAAGCAAAAAAGGTGGATGTTAACTATACACCAAAATTAAACAGATTAAGTTTATAGTGCATCGGCGATCATGTAGACGCGCGCACGATCATGACCGAACTTCCTTTGATGATTGTCCAGAAAACCGACACAAGAGCCATTACGCGCGATCATCACCGATCATGGGCGATTATAGGCAGTCATGCTCTCCACTCGATCGTGATTGCTAGTATTCGTCCATCATGGCCGATGGAGTATTTTTTTTATACAATCGGGTGACAAACGAGCACACAGTCGACCTAATGGTAAGTGTGGCCCATAGACATCTACATTTATCCTCGTTTGCAAATCAAAATGCAGATGCGTTGTCACCCGTCAGGACTAAGATGGAATGCCTCTTTTCCAGTAAAAAGGGGCTCCCGCTCTCTACACTCACCATACGAAACACAGCAGTGGCTGCTATTTTACGCTGGTATTCTGTGAGAGCGTGGTCCTTCTCCGGTCGAGCCGACCCATTCGTGCTACAACTATACTACATAATATAGCTGCAGCATGGCTCTACCACGTATAAAAAGTCTATAGGGCCCATTAGGTATATAGTTAACATACACCGAAATAGAACAAGCAAAAATAGAACAACTTCCTTTTTTTTCACCACTCTGTTATGGTCTAAATTTTAATAATAGTTTATAAACTAAATAAATAGTGGCAGCTGCTACTGTTTCACTGTACTGTTTCAACGTTACCATAAAAGGTAGCCAGCGCGCTCTCTTTATTAATTCCGACAGTTAAGGGCCAACTGAAATGTCTTCCTTCAGCTGGTTCCTTGTTTTGAAACTCCAATCACACCACGTTGGGGTCGGGTGGTCAACGAAGTGGATGTGAACCCCGTGAAGGAGTATCACAAGAGAGCGTCTGATGTCCCTCTCGCAGAAGAAAAGGTCAGACGACAAAGATTACGGGAACTCTTGAAGTGGTCCCGGTCCAGTCATCTTCTTATATTGTTGTGGACTACATATATAGATGGTGGAAGATCCTTTAGGAATAAAACAGCAATTATCTCCAAAATTTCTCTATAAGAATGCAATTGATTACTTTCCCTATTCCTATCACTTCCCTATGCGTTTTTCTTTCTTGATGTATTTCCCTCTGTCGCCTCTTATGATTCCCACGGGATGATAATATTATAGCGTAGTGAATTTTCACACGCCGCCATTGCATAGCACCGTAATAGAACAACGTAATTGTCTTTTTATAAGCTACTCAGTGTTACTATTAGGTATTGTCATGCGACAGACTATTTGTTGCCTGACAATAACTACCAAGTTTTATTTTCCTTTTACTAACTTCTAGTTTTATTTTTATTATTATTATTTTCTTATTTGTTTTAGTTTTATTTTAAAAACTATTAAATTTTTAGTAAGTACCTACTCTTTTTGGTACTATTCGATTAATTTAAACGTCTCGTCGTTGAGCCATTGTTACACAAAAACACCTTTTTGGCATATTGTTTCAAATTTATAGGCGACAACATTGTGGGTGCACGCACAAAGTAAACAATCACGCGCATTCCTTTTATGCCCGAAAAACCGATAACTCTCGGAATGTCGCTAACTGTAGGCAAACATGGGTGAATATACAAATATAATTATGTCTGCTACACAGTCGTGTGTATCGATAGTTGCTGAATATACACGAATGTGAAAAGGGGCCATCATTACACTGGAATCTAAATTTAATCTACATGACAAGGAAATCTATTAATGCTATATAATACAATTAATTTTCTTTTTTACTTTTCAATACTTTACATTACTTCGGTCTGTGGGGTCAACGTGCGGTGAAGTTCCTAAAGGAATTCTATCAGCGGCTGGTCGTTGCTGCTGGTGATAAGAGGGCTGGTTTATTTTCTCGTCCAAAGGCTTAGTATAGCCTTTCAGCGAGGAAACGCAGCCAAAGTTCTTCGCATGATATCATGGGGAGTAGGACTGTATGATAATTAAGTTATTAGTTTTAGTTTTTTTATTATGTTTTTTTAATATTGTATATAATAAAAAGTGATAAGGATATAATAAGGAGGAATATATAATAGTATAATAAGGAAGTACAAATATACAAAACACTAGGTAGGACTAAATAAAATTGCGAGATGCTTTTCCCATTGCACATGCAATAGTTCCGTTCTTGTAATCCCCGCTTATTTGCTAATTTGAGAAGCACTGAAATCAAGCGCAAACTTCGGTATCATACAGAAAATATTCGTTACAAAATAAAAAGAATCGAGGCCATACCTCTGCGCATATTAACATAATGTACGCAATTTTTTATTATTTTATTTTTTTAAACTAAAAATATTTCCCCCATCACCGCGAATATATATTTTTTATATGTTACATAGCACGTGTTATATTATTTTTATTATGGTACGATAGACGAGCAAAATATGCAATTTTACCCGTGCTAGCCAGTTGCAGAACGATGGCAATAACAATAAAGAACCTTTCGTGCAGTCATCAGTTAGATAAGTGAGCTCTTTAGTCTAGATCACGCCTGTCGTTAAGTTGAAGCCATAAAATGGGCACTTAAATTCAGAAGTCCACTTTGAAGCTGGAGGGATAAAACGGAATCAATTTCATTTTCTTACAATAGTCTCTGTATTTTAAATGGCATTTGTATTTGGTTGCGGAGGGTGATAATTATACTCCCCTCCCTTTTTCTAATCGACTTAAAACTTTATAGTAGTGGAGGTGGGGCTTAGTCAGCCACGGTGAAGTTAATAGGGGCTCACGCCTGAGGCGAGAGGCCGATTGGAGGTAAACGCGAACAAAGGTCATAGTGGGGTCGCTACGGTTATTACGATGCGCCGTTTACACAAGTCTCCGTGATCGATACGTGGTAGAATCAGCGCCATACACTAATGCAGCAGTGAGTTGAAAAAACTGGCGTTAGTGTGGAATCCATCTGGTACAAAGGTGAACGGCTACTGGGTATTGGGTAAGCACAATACACAAACTTCGTTATTGTATAAGCATTATGTAAGCTTTCCGTTCTGTCTCAAATGTTGGACAATAAATTAGATGGAATACCATTTGTCTTTTTAATCCCTGACGAAAACTAAGAGGGGTGTTATGGTGTGTATCTGTGTGTCTGTATGTCTGTCTGTAGCATCATATCTCCTGCGCGGATGAACCAATTTTTATTAAGTTTTTTTCGTTTGAAAGGTTTCGTTCTTAATAGAGGAAGTTCTGTTAAAAAATCTGTTCAGCCGTTTAAACATTATCAGTTCTTTTTATTTCGAGGTTTTTCAATTTGTTTTAATTTAAGTTACTAATGTATAAAGTGTCATTACAGACAGTTGCCTATTCATCCCGTGCAGTTTTCTAGGTGATAAGGATCCTTTTAAGCTTTAGTATGGTTCACCTTCATAAGGATAAGATCGCTATATATGGGGTGGCGTAAAGTTATCACATTAAATGAAAAGACTTATTCTATATAACGTTCTTTAAACTTACACAACTAAAAATATATAACAATTAACATTCTAGTCGCAAAAACCCTTTTTTTCTTTTTTTGCCTAATTACTTATGTATGGGAAGTCTAGGTAAATAATTACTTATGTCGATGCCGCGTGAGCACTGCGTACCTGCCGCATCGGTGCCGCTTTAAAGATGTATTTTTTTTTATTTTTGGTAGATTTGTTTATTTTATTATTTTAATCGACATATATGAACTTGAACACGCTGTGTTCTTTAATGTGATAACCTAATCGCCACCCAGTATACATAGGGTAAACAGTACTAATGTTGGCACTCTTTCAATAATTGGCACTTCGCTATTTTAATTTGAATAATAAAAATGTTTTCCTTTTTCTGACGACTTCAAAAAGTAGACTGTACCCAATTTTACAGTATGTTTTTTATGTGTTTTACCGCATAACTTTTTACTAGGTGAACCGATTTCGATGACTTTTTTTTTATTTGAAAGCTGATACTTCACTTCTTGGTCCCATATGAATTTGATCAAGGTCAGACCAATAGTTTTTGAGTTATTCTTAATAATTTATATTGAAATCGGCTGTACAAAATTTATAATTATTAATTTCACAGCAACACAGATATTGCTAGGATATATAATTATTTATACTAACAACACACATTTTTACTTGAAGCGTCAACTATTTTCCTATGAGGGCTGTTTTAAAATAGTGCTTGGACAAATCCATTAAATTTTACAAAAAGTTAAGGTTTGGTGGCTAGATTTTGAGACAAAAAAGTGATTTCTAGGTAAGTTTCTATCTATTTTTATTAATTAACGTCATTAAAACATATTAAGCGTTATTTTATCGGTGTGAGAAAGAAGCATCCGCTTTTTTAACCGCACTACCTGAAAATAACAGTTCCGTGAATGAATCTCAATATTGTAGTGTGTATAAGACAATTGCAAGGATGGTAGTGTGCATGAAAAATTGTATATGCCAGCAGCTTAACTATAACCCGATTAACGGGAAAATTTATTTTATGCTATGGCTTAGTAGTTAAGTTCATAGTTACGAATGTAGATCAGAAGTACTTAAAAATAAATAATTTATTAATAGCGAATGTATCAATATATTTGTGTATATTATGTATAGGTTTTTCTTCTGAATAAATGTCATATGCCTCATTTTTATCAGTTTAATTTTTATATTTAAATGTATGACTAATATTCAGAAATTATTAAAAAATTGTTATATATTATATGGTGTAACCAAAATAATGCTTTCTATTTCTATTCTACGCGTCAATATGAACAAATTTTACTATAGATTTATCTTCGAAATCACAAGAAAAATCAGGTCTTCCATACATTTTGAACAAGTTTGTACGAAATTCTGCATGGAAAAACTGATTTTGAGATTTTTTTTACAGGATCTAGGTGACAAACGAGCACACAATCCATCTGATGGTAAGTGGTTGCTGTGGCTCATAGACATTTACATCTATCTTCGGTTAAGAATCAAAATGCAGATGCGTTGCAACCCCTGAGGACTAAGATGGAATGCCTCGTTTCTAGTAAAAAGGGTCTCCGGTTCTCTACACTTACCATACGAAACACAGCAGCGTTAAGCTACTATTTTACACTGGTATTCTGTGAGAGCGTGGTCCTTCCCCGGTCGCGCCGACCCATTTGTGCTACAACTATACCAGTAATATAGCTGCAGTATGGCTCTACCACGTATAAATTGAAAATTTCGAAGATGATCCCATAATAAAAATTATTCATGTTGACGGACAGAATCATTCCCCAAGTTATTGAGTACTATTTTGTACTGTTTTTGTTTGTTGGTCGGGGAAAAAGCTGATCCGTATTTTATATACAAATTGAAGACATTTTTGTTTTAAAGTTTTATTACAAGTTGTTGCTATCTTGTAGGTAGGGACATAATCGCGTTGCTGTAGAAATCTCGGGATTTTTGATCAAAAAAATGTGACAAGTAGTTTTATTAGATATATTCAATACCAGGATTTTAAGCAACATGGATTTAGTCATCGCATTTATAATAGAAATAAAAATAATATTCTTAATTATTTAGAACATGCGAAACCATATATTATAAACTAAAATAGTAAAACCTCCAGAAAGCTTTCTTTTAAAGAACACGAGCAACAAAAGAAAATAATGATTAAAAGTTTTAAATCAGTTTTAAGTATTCAAGCAAATACTGGATTTTTAGGAATGTTAGTGTGGATTGAAAGTCTCAAACAGATAACTAATCTTGTAGTCTGGCTTTATCATGATGAAAGACCACTCCTTTTCTGATGATCAATTCCGGCCGTTTCTTTTTTCGATTTCTTGCTTGAGTCTCATTATTTGTTGGCAGTAGAGATCAGAATCGATGGTTTTTCCAGGCGGTAAAAGCTCATGATAAACGATACGCTTCCAATCCCACCATACACACAGCATCATCTTATTACGTGTAAATCCAGGTTTCGCTACAGTCTGTAAACATAACACATATCAATACAGAAAAAACAAATAAAAACAAGAAACGTGATTTAGGGGTCCATTAATATTTTATTTTATTTTTATTATATGTTGTTATAGCAGCAATACAATTAGCCAATACACATTCTGTGAAAATTTCAAGAATCTACATATTACGGTACATAAAACAGCCTGCTGACAGACAGACGGAACGATAGCGGAAACTAAGGTCCCGTTAACACTCTTTGGGTACGGAACCCTAATAAACGGAAATAATGTTTCAATAATAAAAATAACAATCAATAAATTAATATATAAATATTAGGTCATTTTAGCAAACCTACAAAAATAAACATTAAATAATATAGAATTAGGTTATATTATAATAAGTTAAATATATTATATTATAAAATATAGTAACAATAAATTCACATATAAAAATCTCAGCCACGGGGAACTTTATTATTGTACACGCGGCAACACTGAATGGCGTCATTCATATTTTGTAACTTATTTATGGCTCGTGTTATTTTATGTTGACATTTCGAAATTGTATGATACTTACTGATAGAATGTGATCCCAGTGTCTTTTTTAGTTCTTATAGTATTATTTTTACAGTTTCACTACGCAAACTGGAATTTTACTTCAGATTATGATCAAAATTTAATAAAACATTCGGTACGTCCACATCACATGTCGCCTGCAACGCGACTGGCTCGGGTACGCCGATTTCGGCGTAGTATTTATTGCCGCATTTTATAATTATGCCGGCGGTATCTAGTATGAGCGCGCGAAGACCTATCAATAATCTAAGCAATAACTATACTTTAATTTGTTTGAGAACATAATCGTTGGCAAATACATATGTCAATCACTACACTTTCTTTCTTTTGTCCAAAATCATTTCTTGACACTGCCAATTACTGTATCCTTTGAGTATTGTCAGTGATTATGACTAACCTTTTTCATATTTTGAACTGATGAAGAATACCGATAACTACGAGCGAGCGCTTTGGAAATGAAATTTTGAAAATCGTATGGAAAAATAACTGCCGCACAATTATTTAACATTCCACGCGTGAATATACAGTTCCCGCTAAATAAGTAAAGTAAAAAAAAAATTGAGAAGCTGAAAAGCCGATCTGGTCCTGAGATTTTAAAGAAGTTTTCGATGTTATTAAAATGTGATTGATGTGGGTTTTTTGAATAAAAACCCCATACTGAACCGTTTTATAGAGGGAGAATAAAACGTCTATGAGGAGGAGGTTCTTTGGAGTAGACGGTAAAACTTACGACTATTTTTCCCCTATAGACAATGCGAGCAGACAGATTCAAAAGTTAGTACCCAGAGAGAGGGGTATTTACTATCCTAAATACGTTATTTACTTATCAGAAAATAGGTACCTATATAAAGGCAGAACTTTTATCCATTACGAATAAAACGTTTTTCATTAGTCCTACAATAAAGAATGTCATTTTTCAGTGATTATATTTGTAGATGGTTATAAGAGCCACGCCTATCTTGAGCTGGCGCAACTTTTGCAACACGACTATTGCAACCAACTGATATCATTGCATTTCGGCCCATCAAAATATATGTGGTGTAAATCTGTCTTCAAATGGCGGACAAAACAATTTGACAATAAGGCTACTAAAACAGATCAGTAATCCACGTTATGAAATTGTTTTAAGACATGTGGGTTGTACCCATTTAGTCCAGACAAAGTGGATCACATGAAGTGTCTGATGCCCTCGAAATCACATCAAGCTATTTTAGATGATCACCGTTTCGTGCATTTGAATTACCAAATATTTTAAGAATAACGACCATTAACAACTGCATCAGAATACCTGTTTCAAATTTGCCTTGTATCCTTTCACTTAATAATTATTTATCAGTATCAGAGCATATACAAGCTACAAAGAATATTGTTGAGTATCAGAAAGAAATCTAACCCTTATGTTTTTCATCAACTAGGCAGATGGGTGATCGTGGATGTCGAAGCAAAGAAAAATATTTTAGAGACCCTAAAAATATTTATAGGGTTTTTTTCATTGCCAAATACGTATCAAGAAGCCAATAGCAGGTATATAATACCGTTATTTTGTACTAACAAGTGAACATTCGGAAGCAGCGGAGCTAAAAACAATGAAAAAATTGGGCACAAATGGAAAAAGCGGAATTGAATTAGTCAGCCAAATATAGAAACAAACTGACAAACAAAACAAAACGAACAAAGCCAAAAACTGACATTATAATACTCTCTAAATGTTTAATTTCAAAAAACGAAATAAAGGACTATTTCTACAAAATATCGAGAAAATACTAAAGGTTTTACTAAAAAAGGCACATCAAATATTTATCCGAAGAAATAAAATGCATGGCAGATCAACGAAGCCGATTTCAGATGAAGATCTAAGGAAAATATTAAATAATATTTATTCAAAATAAGTCTTATAACAATAAGATGGAGCTTAGAAAGATCTGGATTTAACTTTTTAAGACTTCCTACAGTGCCAATGATTATACTTAATTTACAGTGCCATTCACTATGCTAACTTACCATCAGCGATTTTTCCAGACCGTTATGACTTAGGGACCTTCAAGAAAAGAGCGTACTCCTTTTTAAAAGGCCGGCAACGCATCTGCAATTCCCTCCCTGGCGTTGCAGTTGTTCATGGGCGGCGGTAGTCACTTACCATCAGGTGAGCCGCATGCTCATTTGCCCCCTCTCCTATAAAAAAAAAACTTTAGCATCGTGAATGGCACTGTAAATTAATGATTGTAACATTCCCTAGAAAAAAGTTTAATTAGATTTTTAAATTAATTAAACCTATCTTTTTAAATAAAATGCGTTATTTTATTTGTCTACGTAAACTAAAATACAATAAAACAATCAAAAATATAACAATTTTTTTTATTTACGAGAATTAACCACTTACAAGTAGAAGTCAACTTAAAGTGCCAATCATTATACTGTTTACCCTATAAACTCCTGCTAGGCGGCAGAAATAGACAAACAAGTGCTATTTACCAGTTCGCCAATCATCAGGGTGCACCGCGTAATACACAATAGTCCCTCTTGCACACCTTGTTATTTTATTTGTCATAGCGATATAAATTTCTAATTAAAATGAGACGCTAATTTCCGGGTGCAATTTCCCTCCGTTATCCACTTAAGTTTACAGTACAAAAATATATTTTTGATTTTAACGATACAATATTCGATGATATAAAGATATATATATATATATATATATATATATATATATATATATATATATATATATAATTCCTCTGTAAGTGTGCTTGTTACTGAACTCCTAAATGGCTGGACTGATTTTGATGAAAATTTTTGTGTTTAAATGGATTCCTCGATGGTTTGTAGGTGGCGCAGTTGTCGCGATCCAGAAATCACCAATGCGAAATCGAGGCGGATCGCTATTTTATATACGATATGATTCAGAACATTAAAATATTGTTTTCTTTCGAATTTATTTACCGTCAGTGTAACTTGGCATAAATGCATTAATGAGACATGTCTTTCTAAATAACAAAAGAGCATCAACATGGTGTAACTAAGTGTGTTTGTTTAGGACAGGTCATGTTTTGCAACGTTAAACGATATTTTATGGGTAAAATTCAAACGGTGTGTTCATTTAAATTTTACCCTTTTTATTTGTAATAAAATTTTCTAACATTTGTTGTATGATAATTCTTACTTCATAAATTATTTTAAAGACCTTTTGGGAATTAACATTTTAATTATTTATGAGGGTACTTTTGGTGGGTGGAGGGTGTTTTTGGTAGCACCCGTCCAAAAGTATGACAAAAACAACCATGCCACCATTTAAAGCCTACGAGAAGGTGTTAGTTAATAATAAATAAATATGTCGTAAATGAAATACCTATATTAAATAAAAACTACAATTGATTAGGAAGGTGTTAAATTATTATTTCATAGTGTTATACTAGGCAGGTTAAGCGTTCAGACCAAACCAGAATATCAGCAAAGTTGCTGTGTTGCTCTGAATGCATTTCAGAGTGTGCGCAGGAATTACGTGACTTAGTTCATTGCTTTTAAACGGCTCATAAGACAACATGTATTAAATTTACAATACCTAATGTTAGAGGTTCAAATATCAATGTGCTCTTAAGAGGATTGTGAAGCTGTAAATTTTCATACAAAAAGCGATAACGTTTTCCTCCCGTAAATATAGTCCAATTTTAATAATTTTTGGAAATGTTGTAGATATGACAAAAAACTAGGCCCGTATGTTTTTATTTTATAGAAATATTGTATACGATATAAGTTATTAGCATCTAAATACCTATATTTTTGACTTAAAAACTTCCTCGAGCGTTTTTATTTTTTTAATTAAACTAAACTGATTAATAAAAAAGTAAAACGTACAAGCCTATACTAGAGTGTACTGGATCTAATAAAACCAAAATTTTCTTATTTTGTAAAGTTTTAGGGGCGTAAAAACGTTATCGCCGGAAACAATATTTCAGAAAGAAAATGTAGGTTCAAGACTTGCAACTCTCTCTATCGCACGATACGGGTCGGGGGGCAGGGGCATATTGTAATGATGTTAGAGGTGTTGGAGCCGTGGTAGCTCAGATGGTTAGCGCTCGCTATAAGTTTCACAATAGGTACGCGAGAAACCCGGGTTCGATTCCCGCCCGCACCAATGAAATTGTTAATTGCAATTTTAAATGCTGATTTACCACGTGCTCGGCGGTGAAGGAAAACATCGTGAGAAAACCTGCATGCCTGACAAATAAGAAAAAAGAATATATTTCGAAGACATGTGAAGTTCGCCAACTGGGGCAGCGCGGCGGAATTTCCCTTGCCCTAAAACCCTCTCAGAAATGAGAGGAGGCCTGTGCCCAGCAGTGGGACGTGTATACAGGCTGTAACTTTTAGAAGTGTTATCGATATTATACATGACGGCACCTGCACCGTTGTGCGGTATTGCACCTGCGGTGCCGCCCGTCCTGCTTGTATAAAACGGACAGAGCGGCCGCCGTTAAAGCAGTCTTGGCTCTGACGTGAAACGGTGCGCTTGTCGTATTCCATTACTAGTTTATCCTCGACTCGTTGGATAATTAATTTGTGTAAACGAATTAATTATTATTCCTAACTACAAAATTAGTCTCTGTACTATACTCAATTACACTTCCTACATATATATTATCGCCTAGGGAGGAGAAAATAATATCGATAACCTAGAAAGATAATACCTCATGAAAAAGTTAATTTCTGTGATTATTCAGTGTTTATCGATTATTTAGTTATTAATTTAGTCTTTGTTGAATAAGGACATTACATTAAAAATATTTCGAGTTGACAATAAAGTAGGTAGGCAAATAAATAAAAAGTAACAACTTGAAGAAATTATTATTGTTTATTATTACATATTACTTAATTACACTCTTTCTCGAACTGCCATTTCTGTAGGAACTCGAGGGTCAATCATTTCTGGTAATAAACATTAAAAATGAAATGAGTAAAGTCTTGGCTGCATTTATGCTGCCCAAATGTGATCATATTATTAGGTACGAAAACATGAAAAAGTTGTATCCATACTACGAAAAAACAAAATTGCCTACCAGTGATATGTAAATCTGTTTTAGTTATGGCCTCCAAATGTAGCATATTAGAATCATGTCCAATAAGCCCATCGGGAGTTGTCCCTAAATAATAATCTTCGGAATCAATAAACAGTCCACACTCCCAAACTTTTAGATTATGTTTCCTAATCTTGATTTTTTGCAAAATGTTAAATTAATGAAGTGGCAATCGAAATATTTTTTTATTTGCTAAATGATTTATTTCTACAATTCTTCGCCCATACAACTTACCTGACTCAATCTTGACTAACTCTGGTTCAATATTTAGCTCGACAGTCGAAGACGGTGATGTATTATATATATATATATATATATATATATATATATATATGTATATATATATATATATATATATATATATATATATATATATATCTATTCAGGTCATAAATTCTTTCACATGTATATTATAAAATAATTTAAACAAGTTTATTCATTATGTAACCATTTATATACCAAAATGAACTTAACAAAACATAGATTCTTATGACACTAAATTTTATTCAAAATGACCTCCGTGATTTTGAATACAGGCCTTCAATCTGCACGGCCAGTCGTCTATCACAGGACGAACGAGGTCCATGTCAATATTGGCGGCTGCCTTAATCAAGGATGTCTTGAGTGACTCCAAATTGGGATGAAGCTTTGAGCACGCCTCAAATCAAATCTGGACTGGAGGGCCAGTCTTCATGCCGGATGAAGTCGATTTGACGCGCCGCCAGCCAGTCTTGTGTGCTCTTCGCTCTATGAGCTGGCGCCGAATCTTGTTGGAATACCCAGTGCCTGTTATTGAATATGGTATGAGAAACAGGTTCCACAAGGTTCGTCAGGACTGTGTTTTGATACACAACTGCATTCGTTTTTACACCTTTCTCACAAAAATGTACCTCTGTTAAGCCCCAATAAGAAACTCCCAACCATACCATGAGCGAGGATGGAAAATGACCTCGTTGGACACGCGGAATACGGTTGCTCGCTTCTTCACTACTGTGTGCGTACACCTTATCATTTTGTTTGTTGTAGCTCTCTTCTACGGTAAAAATTTTTTCATCCGAAAAAAGAATTTCCCGATATTTTTTCCCGCGTACCGCTTCAACAAAGCGCGGCATCTCTTCAGTCTCAGGTCTATTAGACGAGCATTCAAACGATGTCCTGTTTTTCTTCGATATGCCCGAAGCCCTAAGTCTTTATTTAACACCCTTTTCACCGTGGTTCTGCTTAACCACATCTGAAGGGCCAACAGTTTCTGCTTACGTTTGGGATTTCTTTGAATTCGCGCTTTCACAGCTTTTATCACTGCTGGAGTCCTAACAGACCGAGGGCGATCACTTCTTGACCTGTCATCTACACTGGAGTCTTCATTGTATCGTTTGATGATACGATAAACGCATCTTTTGGTTATATTCAAATTTTTCAGTATGTCAAAAATTTGAATTGGCGCGTAACCGCAACGATGCAACGCAATGACTGCTACACGGTCTTCTTTAAGCGTCCACTCCATATTTAAAAATAAGTAAAATTGTAAAAAATATACAGTTTTATTTTCATGAACAATTTGAAATGCGAATTCAATAAACTTTTTTGTGGCCAGCATTCTAAAAGAAAAGTTTTTACTGTGTGACAATACTTATGACCTGACTGTGTATATATATTTACGTGACTTATTATTATTGTATTATTTTTGATTCTCTTTGTCAGATTCGATTCCTTCGCCAACTGAAGTACATCGTCCTTGCACATTCATCATTACAGCCTTTCATAAGTCCACTGCTGAACATAGGCCTCCCCCAAGGAATGCCACAAAGCACGGTCCTGAGCCACCTGCATCCATCGACTTCCTGCATGCCTTATCAGGTCGTCACTCCATCTCGTGGGGGGACGCCCTACACTTCGCCTACCGGTACGAGGCTGCCACTCGAGAACCTTTCTTCCCCATCGGTTGTCGGTTCTTCGAGCTATATGGCCGGCCCACTGCCACTTCAGCTAACTAATCCGTTGGGCTATGTCGGTTACTCTAGTTCTACTGCGGATATCCTCATTTCTAAGTTTATCACGCAGAGAAACTCCGAGCATAGCCCTCTCCACAGCTCGCTGAGCGACCTTGAGCTTCCTCATACGGCCAGCTGTGAAGGACCACGTCTCAGTTCCGTAAGTCATCACTGGCAACACGCACTGGTTGTAAAATTTCGTTTTAAGGTTTTGAGGTATGTCTGACGAGAAGATGTGTCGTAGCTTCCCGAACGCTGCCCAGCCGAGTTGAATCCGTCGATTGACTTCACGGTCGAAGTTGGACTTACCTAGTCGGACTATTTGTCCCAGGTAAACATACTCGTCAACAACTTCGAGCTTAGTGCTCCCAACAACTACCGGCATAGGTGTGACATGGACATTAAACATAATCTTTGTTTTGTCCATGTTCATCTTAAGACCTATCCGTTGGGAGACACTATTGAGGTCATTTAGCATAGTTCTTAGGTCCTCCAGTGATTCTGCCATAAGGACTATATCGTCGGCAAATCGAAGGTGAGTGATGTACTCGCCATTGATGTTTATACCGTATCCTTTCCAGTCCAGAAGCTGGAGAACGTCTTCCAATGCAGCGGTGAAGAGTTTCGGGGATATGATGTCACCCTGTCTTACACCTCTCTGCAATTGGATAGGTTTCGTACTCTGGTTCTGTACTCGGATAGCCATCGTAGCTCTACTGTACAAACACTTTAGCACTTCGATATTCCGACAGTCAACTTGGCACCGCTGAAGGGACTGCAGCACCGCCCAAACTTCGACGGATTCAAAGGCTTTCTCATAGTCCACATACGCCAGACATAGTGGCAAATTGTACTCTTCGGACTTCTGTACAATTTGCCGAAGGGTATGTATGTGATCTATGGTGCTAAAGCCCTTTCGGAAACCGGCTTGTTCGGGAGGCTGGAAATCGTCAAGTCTGCGCGCGAGACGATTCGTAATTACTCTCGAAAACAGCACGTAGACGTGGCTCAGAATGGAAATCGGTCTGTAGTTCTTCAATAGAGCGTTGTCACCTTTCTTGAAGAACAAGACCACCGCACTTCTGCTTCACGCCTCCGGTGTAATGCCACCATGGAGGACGGAATTAAAGAGCTTCTGAAGGACTTCAAGTACCGGTTTTCCACCCGCTTTCAGAAGCTCCGCTGTAATTCCATCCTCGCCTGGGGCCTTGCCGTTTTGAAGGTGCTGGAGAGCCATTCTAATCTCGCTCAGACTGACGTCCGAGATATCTTCGGAATACATGCACATTACTTTTAGGTCTATCTACTACATCCTTGCACATTACTGTCTGGTAATTATTTGTCTATCTCGGAGTCACTGAAAAATAAATAGAAGTATAATAGTTTAAATTATATTTCATGACTAACTAACGCGGGCGAAGTCGTGAGTGAAAAGCTAGTAATTCGGTTCATCGTTTAAATTTCTGTGAGAGCGTAGTCATACCCCGGTCGAGCCGACCCATTCGTGCTACAACTATACTACTAATATAGCTGCAGCATGGCTATACCACGTATAGAAATTTTATTAATCAAATCTCTTATCTCCCTTTGTAGTTCGAAAATTTTAGCATTTTCCTTAGTCCACAGTAACAGTGATACGAACAACTTCTAATAGCGGACTAATATTATTACTGGACAGGTGGTAAAATTAAAAATTTTGTACACCCGATATCAATAAAACTCAATTACAACATAATATATGTAATGGTTGAAATGATTTTCATAAAATTTGTATGAGACCAACTGTGAACAAGAAAAGAATAGGTAAGTATTCAAAATCGGTCCGGAGAAATCGGTGAACATACATAAAAATAAAACAAATATACATACAGCCGAATATAGAACCCCCTCCGTTTTGAAGTCAAATCAATATCAGCTATCCCATACTTTTATATTTTGTGGAATAAATTTCGGTCTATCTCCTACCAGTCAACCAATGTACATACAATAGTATGTAAGGTGGTAAGGTACGCGATCAAAGTAAGTATAATTTATTATAAGTAAGTAAGTACGCCTACTTACTTGTTGAGCACAGAGCTGTTGATTTTAGAAGTTAGTTGCCCGTCCTTTCGATTGACGAAGCAAATTGCATTTTTTTAGTTTTGTCTCGAATCTTTCGCTTCTATTCAAAAATGTATAAAATTATTTTATTTGAATGAATGTAATACTCATCTCATAATAACTCATATAGTATATAGGTAGATACTTACATAAAAAAATAACAGCCCACTTCTATAAGGTATGTGTAGTAAGTCCTCCCCACGTCTACATAGACTATGCAATATGATAAAATTGCAAAGTAACACAAACAAATTCATTATGTAACTTGTCGTAAATGTACGCAAATATAGGCTATGAATGAATGAATGCTCCTGCTGCTGGTATCGTAGTGTGCGTGAGAATTAGTGTAATATGTTGTATTTGTGTTGTTCACGCCCGGAGCCCGGCGGGAGGCAGAGCGTGCGTTATAAAACAGATAGCATTTTTGAAAATACCTACTCGCGTCGCGTATCGGCACTTCACAATCCTCTTAAATGGGGAAGAGTTGAGTCTTGTGAATGCCACTGTTTTCCTTGGCATTACTATTGATCCCATATATCTAAATGATTGATGATTATAACGATATAATTTTCGATGAATTCTTATATATATCATTCCTCTGTAAGTGTGCTTGTGACTGCTGAACTCCTCCCAAATGGCTGGACCGATTGTGATGAAAATGTTTGTGTGTGTTTAAGTGAAATCGAGGCGGATCGCTATTTTTTTTATATGATATGATTCAGAACTAAAATATTGTTTTTTTCGAATTTATTTACCGTCAGTGTAACTTGGCATAAATACATTAATGAGACATGTCTTTCTAAATAACAAAAGAACATAAACATAGTGTAATTAAGTGTGTTTGTTTAGGACAGGTCGTGTTTTGCACCGTTAAACGATATTTTATGGTAAAATTCAAATGAACACACCATTTGAATTTTACCCTTTTTATTTATAATAAAATATCCTAACATTTGTTGTATGTTAATTCTTATTTCATGCATTATTTTAAAGAACTTTGGGGAATTAACATTGTAATTATTTAACCTAACGGTATATTTAAGAAGTGGTGGATAGTCTCAGGCTAAAATAAACACTTTTGCTCGAAAGATGTCCCTTAGCCTGTGGCTAAGAGACTTTACAAAATTTGACATTGGCTGTCAAACTATACATTTTGTTTTGCATGTTCACATCTTTTTTTACAGGACTTTTATATCGAAACAGACTCTAGCTTAAACCTTTACAACTTAAAAAACTTTTTTTTAAGTCAGTTCGATTTGTGGAGGAGTAAAGAAGGATATTATTATCTTTTCCAGAACCAAGTGCACTGTCAAAAAACAAGATAGCAATAGCATCAGGAATGACGAAAACCAAAGACAGTTATTGTATTGTGAGGTACTTATACATTTAAAGAAAAACTTGTGCAACAAGGCGGTGGCTGCCGCCGAAGTTGACTACGATGTTCGTGTTACACAGTAAAAATGTAAAGATTGAGATTAAATATTTAACGATTTTTATTAACTAATTACGTGGCGATTGGTTGGCGAACACAATATTTTTATTAATCATTCATGTTTTAAGCAACCGTCGCCAAACATTTGATGGTTTATTTATTTTTACCGTCAATTCATCCGCAAACACGTCGCACTCAGAATTTGTGTCCAGGAGAGCGTTAAGTGCGGTGAGAATACAGGGAACAGGCGTGCGCAACTATGTTTGCCTACGGCAAGGCAAAAGTTTATGCTTGCGATTACGACCAGTACATTACCGGAACTAAATTGTAACACGAGGTATTGAATAAATATTCAAGTATACTGCGCATTAACAATGTATACTTTCCACTTGGTAGAGCCACATTGTAACTATATTATGGTTTCAGTACGAATGTCGAACCACTGGCTTCACCAAGTGAAATTCTAAAAAAAACTTGCAGCTTAATGATGCTGTGTTTTGTATGATGAGTGTAGAATCGGTGACGTTTTTTACTGGCAACAGGCATTCTATAATATTCGTTAGTGGTAGTAACACATAAACAATTTAATTATTAATCGAGGATATATGTATGTAGATGTCTATAGGCCACAGCATTCACTTACCATCAGATGGACTATGTGTTCGTTAGTCACCTTATACTATAACAAAATTTAAAAAATAAATACTCAAGCTAACAGTCCATTGCCACGGACTCTGTAAGGAAAGTGAAAATTATTTAGTGGGGTAATGGAGAGTGTTGTACTCAAAATTGATCCGTGTAAAGCGCAATGTAGGGCGGCACCCTAAAATTCGGAGTGACGACCTGATAAGGGTTGGAGTCAATGAGTGTAGTGGGCTCAGGATCGTGTTTTGTAAAAGTCTTCGGGGGCCTATATTCAGTAGTGATGATGGGCTGCAATTATGACACTGACTGCGGTAGTAATGGTGGTCTCTCTGGTGGTAACTCTGTGTTTGTGTGTGTGTGTGTGTGTTTGTGTGTGTGTGTGTGTGTGTGTGTGTGTGTGTATGCACATTCATGTGTACGACAACATTCTTCGAGATTTTGGTGTAAAACTCTTATCAAAATACTGGAAGTTGTCCTCCATACACACACATAGACAAGAGAACCGATTGATTTTAATGTAATAAAGCTCTTTTTCATAAATGTCATTGAATTTATAAAATAATAATCCAGAATAATTAATCAATTAATATATTTTATGATCATATCTCTTAACTTATCAAACGTCATTACAACATGGTCATAAAACTAGTTTTTATATTTAGAATTTTTTTCACGTTTTTTAATGTTAACTTCAAATGGAATTCAAGAGATTAGTTCACAATACCGACCTCGTTACGGAGCGTCGCTAACGATTCTCCTAGTACAGTTTTGTAAAATTTATTTTTAAAGTATTTTAACGGTTCAATTTACAATTCTGATCGGATTTTAGTATATTTTATTTGAATCGTATACCGTATACTCAATTATACAGGCATCTGCACAAAATTATGTATCAGCGGATCATTTTCTGGAGCATGGCCTAAGTGCTCCTGCTGTTTCAGTGTGTAGCGTAGCCAGACGTTTGGCGCGCATGACAAACATACGCTCTTATACACTTGAAATCTCTTTAAATACTTTTTACAATAAAAAATGGTACATTGGTAACTGTAAATACTGTTTTCTAAATAAATTAATTTTTAAAGTGTCCTAAGAAGAAGAAATTTTCACGGCGAAATTTTTTGGTTTTCGGCCATTTTGTTCTCCTAGGAGTGTAATGAGAACGTTTTGCCCCTATTTAACCTTGACCCCCATGACATCTTCTACATGATAAGCTATTCAAACTGACTAGGCCTAAAGTTCGAGTCACCCCCCCAACTCATTTCTAGTCTTTACTTCCAAATTACTTCCAACAAGATTTCGCGTACATAATATTACAAGTATTTTTTACCTTAAAGCCGGCTACATACACACGGAATTCCGTTTCGGGATTCGCACACTTATGAAGGACCAATGCAATAATTTAAATAGCTTGTTCCATTATCCTTGCCAGGATCTTCAGGATTTGCGAATTAATTTATAAAACAACTACGATTCCTGCCAGTTCAATCTACTGTAAGCCGCGTAATAGAACTTCGGTCCGAAAAAAACACGCTTTTGTAATTTGCCTCAATAAAAAACTAGATAATAAATAATAAAAGTTTAAAAAAAACTAAATAAGCACGCTTTTAGACAACCGAACTAAAAAGTAGAAAATAATTTTCAATAAGTTTAAAATAAAAAATAGTGTGTATTAACATAAATAAAAATAATTTTATTGTAAAAAAGCGTGGGTGCTTGATGACATTTGTTGTAAATATTTTTGTAGAAATTTGTAAAATTAGCGTCGTCATAAAAATATCTAAAAAAGCACCCCACGGCGCAAAAAACCCAAAAAAAGCAAACACACACCTCCGGCCTCCACATGATATTTTTGTCAGCATTAGCTACCCTTCTGTATCCGAAACGAATATGAATATTGGATATGTCTACGATACAAAAGTAAATTAATTATTTAGTTGGGGATCAAACCCCGACGAAATTTATAGCAAGCGCTTAGACCCAGAGCTACTAATACGACACAAATAAGTACGATTCAACGAATATAATAAAGACTCTTACGTACTTAAACACTTGATAGCTCGTGATGCTTACCGGACAAAGCTTTTTTTAATCATGGGGAAATCCTCATGAATACCTTCTTTTGCGGGGACAACGGAAAGGTTATGCCGGACTCCTACCAGCTAAAACCCTACGGTGGTCTCCATCAGCGTATATGAGGGGTCCCGGGATCTCCGTTCGGAACGCAACTGGGGCCCCTCTCACGCTGCTACCGCCTACCGGCTACCGCCCCGAGCATCGAGGGGAGAGTCCTGTCGATCGCCTTGGCGGCCTTATCTTCGAGCGGGATCTGCCCTCTTCGGACACCGCTCAGCAGCCTCCTTCTGGATCATAACTGATTCACAGAAGGCGGCTACGGCCCTCCACGCAGAGTCCCTGCTCAGCATTGCCGACACGACTGCTGGCAGGGAGAGGTTCTGACCGATCCGGCTTACCAGGATCGTTCGCTCCCGTTCCCACACTGGGCATGTTGCCAGCGTATGGGATGCGGAGTCTTGTTCCTGCCCACCGCAGTGGAAACAGTTCGCTGTCATTTCACGTCCAATCTTACACAAATAATCAACGAAGCGCCTGTGCCCTGTCATTATCTATGTAAGTCTGTAGGTGAGTAATCCTGTTCTTCGATGCATCCGGGCTTCAAAGTGCGGCAGGATCGCTCTAACAACGCATTTGCACATATAACGCTCTTTAGAGAGGCGAGTGCGCCACGTTACGAATGCGTTAAGTCGTTCCTGCCGCTTGACTCCTTCGAACACCTCATCTGGCTCACTCCCGACGCTCTGGCGGAGGACACGCGTCCGGTCGTACACCCTCGCGTCCATGTCCGCCAGTATGTCCAGTGGTGAAAAGCGAGCCGGGACTGTCGCCGCCACAAAGGATATCGTGCGGTACCCTCGCACGATTCGTATGGCCATCCTTCGCTGCACCCTGTAGGTTTTAGCTCTACAGCGTTGGATGGCCAGCCTGTACAAGGCCATGGACCGTATCACTCCTGCATAGAGGCGACGTACTTATTCCCTTGGTCCCCCTCGATTGGGCAGCAGTCTATGCATAGCACCCGTTACCCTTTCAATTCGGGGGAACCAGACGAAGCTACAGCACCACTGCAATGTAATTGAAGATGCTTAACACGTTAACTGCGTAAAAAAACAGTGACTTTCAGCTAGTGCGGTGGCAGTCCAAAAATGCACCCACTTGACTTTTAAATTGTGCGTAGCAGGCCCTTTCGACCCGATACCTCCGAGTGGTATTAAAGCTTTATTATCTTAACCAAACCGTATAGTATATACATGTTTTTATAGTTTTTAATTCGTTATGAATTACTTGTCTATACATTGGCCCCGCCACTGGATTCTCTAAACAGAAAATGAGAAATTAGCAATCGAAAATATCAGGTCGACAAGGCCTGATACCGCACCAAAGTGATATTTTTGTAGTGATGGGATGATGAAAGAAAATAAAACATCGAGTCTTAAATTATATTACAATTAGTGCTTAGTAGTATTAACAAACATAGCAATTAAAAAAAAAAACAAAACTTAACCTTTTTTATACAATTAACTTTAGTTATTTAACGGGTTCTTACAACAATATCATTGGTAACTGAGTCTAGAATCCGTGATCATTGTGCTTGTAACAGCATAAATAATAAATTCAGAAATTCAAAAACCTAAAACTATAGTGGTAAAAACACGTTGATAATGATGGTTACATTATTGTGAAAATAACCTTGAGTGTATCAAAACAAGTTACAAAATTAAAAAAAATAATTAAATTATATATGCTTATTTTTGTAACATGTTAAGCAAAGAGACTGATTACACTTGACACAGACTGTTTTGATTTCTTTTACTTTCTTTTCTGCTTCTGAGAAAGTCAGTGTCATTCTTAGCTTATTGTAACACTGTGCACAATTTCTTCTTTTTTCACCCTTTTCAAGAACGTGTCCAGAGGTTCTTATTTTTCCAGTGTTATCTGTAATAAAATGTTTTATAAGATTGTGCATTAATAGTGATCCATTCTATCTAAAGCACAAGATGTTAGTGACTTAGCAAATTAAGTGTTACGTGACAACCGTATTATTACTTCACATAATACAAGCATGTCAAGGTAAGGGCAGGGCAGTAGCTCAGAACAAGACAGGGTAGGGAAAAATCGGTTAGTTCTCAAAAAATATGTAGAAATTATATTTGTATGCGATGAAACACAAAGTAAACTATAAATTAACACAAATCATAGCAAAAAATATTTATAACATCATAATTACAAATATAAATTTTACTTCTGATAAATCTGTAGATAATACAGGAACTTAGTAAGGAATAAATGCTCTTAGTAATCTCATTAATACTACACCATTCTTTTTTTTATAGTGTAATGTCGGTGAAGTTTTTATAGTCTAATGAAGTAGACGTGTTGCTTGTACAAGAACTTTAATTATACTGTCTGACTTATTCTACCTTAACACTAATATATACTATGGTGGAGGCTACACCACAATAGGATAAGGGTGACAAACGAGCACACAGTTCACCTGATGGTAAGTGTTTGCTGCGACCCATAGACATATACATCTATCCTCGTTTGCGAATCAAAATGCAGATGCGTTGTCACCTGTGAGGACTAAGATGGAATGCCTCATTTCCAGTAAAAAGGGCCTCCGGCCACCTGCACTCACCAAGCCAAACGCAGAGGTAAACCTCTACTTCACGCTGATATTCTGTGAGGTCGTGGTACCACCCCGGTTCGAGCCGGCCCATCCATGCGACAGCAAAAGCTGCCGCGTGGCTCTACCACTGTTAATTCTCCCACCGACGAAAAATATAAAAAAATAACATATTTTTTTTATATAGTAAGAAATTAATCATTAAAGCCTTACATTCTAATTATGTATACCTATATAACATTTTTCTTGGATGGGGAAGGGTGGTTGGCCAAACCCCCTATGTACATAATAATTCTGTAGTCACATTATGTATGTTTAAGTACTTAGTACTATTATTTATTCTGTGGTTTAAGCCTTAATGCATTGTTGCATTGTTGATGCATTATGTTTGACAAAATCAGGTGTACATTCACGAACGTATATTATTTTGATCGACACATCACTGTAACACACTTTGATATTCAGTTACTTATTAAGTCATTTATCTAGACATTCATATTAAATAGTACCCTTCCTTTATATATTTATTCACATTATAATTTTATAGTTACATATTTCATTTATTTATACCTTTATATTTAATTAAACATTTCTTTCATGATCCACACAAATTATTTAGGTCTACTATTTTTTCAGAAAATAGTTATGAAAGTTAAAACACGTGATTTGAAGGTTCAATAAATTAATATAAAACCGACAATATTACATTTCAAATTAAGATATACACAACAAAGAAGTCTATGTTAGGCAATGTAATCATTTTCATTATCATAACAAAAACCAGATCAAAATACAACTTGCGATCCCAGCTGCGTAAACGATTTGTGACACTTTTGTTTTCAATTCCAAAGTACGTTTATGGGAAAGTTTGCGATTACATCGTATGATGATACCTAATTTCAACATAACTTCGAAATGTTTTATTATAAATACACTTAAAATATCTAAAATTTATAGTATTAAACAAGTTTTCATTTACATAGTTAAGATTACATTGCATTGTTATAATACTATTACATTATCAAGTAATATGTGTTATTTTTATCATTAATAGTCGGAAACGTATTACATATTACTTTTTTAAGATTTCATTACTTCTAAGGAACATGTTTATCTTATTTGAAACACAAATTTATAAAAAAAGATAGGCTATTACACATATATGTCTGTATTAGAAAATATATGTTGTATATTAATAAAATGTTATTAACATTAGAAAAGAAAAGTTTTTTTTTGAAGTATATAATCATATAATTCTTGGTTTCATTGTAGAAAATAAAAAAAAACTTATAATAAATAGCAAATTAATACACTTTGGATTACCGAATTTTAGTTTAAAATTGTACAAATTTCACATAAATATACATCAATTTAAATATGAAAAAATCTTGTAAATTCATATAAAATAAGGTAAAATAATTAAGTATGTACGTGAAAATGTGTTTATTATTTTTGATTAATATTTTTATTTACGTGTGGTTATGTGGATCGATGATATAGTTACTGGGTACATGTGTAACTTGTGAGTAGGATTTTTTTTTTCATTTATTTAAATGACCACAAACAGATTCACAATTAAATATATATAAAATATTCAAAATAAAGAAACGTAATTATCATTATGAATCCAACAGCGCTGGTCTCATTATACATATAATCTAGTGTTAAAGTGGAGGTCATCTTACATTATAACAAGTGTTAGTTAACTAGTTAAGAAATCATGAAGTAACTAATTTATTTATTTAGAAAACCAACAGCGTATATAGAAAATATTAACATTAATGTAACAAACTAAAAGTATGGCCAATAACAGGTTTCCCTTATATTGCTTGATGGTAGGTGTACTGTTGTTACACACACGTGTATTAATAAACATTATTAATACACGTGTGTGTGTGTGTGTGTGTGTGTGTGTGTGTGTGTGTGTGCGTGCGTGCGTGCGTGCGTGTGTGCGTGAGTGCGTGTTGTGTGTGTGTGTGTGTGTGTGTGTGTGTGTGTGTGTGTGTGTGTGTGTGTGCGTGCGTGCGTGCGTGCGTGCGTGCGTGCGTGCGTGCGTGCGTGCGTGCGTGCGTGCGTGCGTGCGTGCGTGCGTGCGTGCGTCCGTGCGTCCGTGCGTGTGTACGTGTGTGCGTGTGTGCGTGTGGGCGTGTGTGCGTGTGTGCGTGTGTGCGTGTGTGCGTGTGTGCGTGTGCGTGTGTGTGTGTGTGTGTGTGTGTGTGTGTGTGTGTGTGTGTTAGCGTGTGTTAGCGTGTGTTAGCGTGTGTTACCGTGTTTTTAAGAGTGGAGGTAGTTGTGTATATGTTAGTGCGTGTGATTTCAATGAGTTATGTGAACAATCAGAGGTGGATGTCTAGACAGTGCCAAATAGACAAGGCACCACAAGCCTGGCTGCCCAACAGCAGCTGCAACCTTGGGTTCAGAGACGTTTTTGACAGGTACATGAATCTACAACTAGGCTTGCGATATACAGGAAGAAAATAAAATCATTTTTTATGTGTTACTAAGCCAAGCCTATCAATGACTGATTTCTTGAAAGATGTATGTCGTAATGCAATAATATCGATATCATTGTAAATATTATTGTATGTTTTGGCCATACGGTGAAGTGGAGAACGAATGCCCGCATTTGTTCGGCAGGATAAGGTTGCAAACAATCTATGCGGACGTGTAGACCTCATTAATGATCGAGGAGGTACGCTATAACAAAGTTTGTTTGATATTTCTATAGAGTCATATCTATTATGAGTAAGATCATGTAATAACATTACTTCAAGTTGTGTGCGTCTAGATTTAAGATCGATTAAATTGTATGTCTTTAGTAACAAATTATACGACAGCCGTTTGCGGTGGCATTTAAAATGTATGTATCGAAGATATTTCATTTGTATCCTTTCAAGCATATAATTGTATTTTTCATAAAGTGGATTCCATATTGATACAGCGTATTCTAGCTGACAACGTATCAATGATTTAAATAAATATAGGAATGTAGAAGTTTGTTTAAACATAACACCTGACCTAATGACGAACCCATACATTCTAAATGCTTTATTAATAATGTTCTCTATATGTACATCGAAATGTAGTTTACTATAAGTGTGATTCCAAGATCTTTAATAGCGTTTTCCTTTCTTAAGGTTATTCCGCAAAGTGAATAATAGTAATTACTAAAATTCCTCTTTCTTGTGAAAGTTATGGATTTGCATTTACTAATGCTCAGTTCAAGTTTATTTTCACTGCAGTATAAAGAGAGTTGATTCAGGTCATTTTGGAGTTTAACATGATCGTCTAAAGTGTTAATAATCTTGTAAATCTTTAAATCATTTGCATATAGAAGAAACTTACAGTGATCAAAACATTTATTAATATCGTTAATGAATAATACGAATAGTAGAGGGCCAAGAATGGAACCCTGTGGTACACCTGAGCTTATATTTACACATGGAGATTCGAATCCCTTAATAACGACCTTTTGAGTTCTATTCGATATGTAAGATTTAAACCATCTCCAAAGGTTTCCTCGTATACCATTAAAGGCTATCTTTTGAAGGAGGATTTTATGATCCACCCTGTCAAAAGCTTTGCGAAAATCAGTGTACACGCTGTCAATCTGTTTATTTGCATCTAGTCCTTCAAAGAGATCCGTTGTATAAATAAGTAGATTAGTAATCGTGGAACAACTCAACGAATCCATGTTGTTGCTGTAAAATGGAACTATGGAGACATGGGTAAATAGCTTTATGTACTAATCTTTCGCAAAGCTTCGACAGGGTAGGCAAAATAGAAATAGGCCTATAATTTTCTACATTTTTCTTGGATCCTCCTTTATATACAGGGACGATTCTGACTGATTTCCAGATCTTAGGAAAGACACCATCACGTAAACATTTATTAAATAAATAGCATATAGGTTCATCAATAGTATCAGCAGTCTGTTTCAAGAAATAGGCATTAATGTTATCAACTCCAGCACCTTTATTAACATCAAGCACTTTAATTGAGGTATGAACTTCTTCCTTTGAAATTTCTACACTACAGATTAAGGTATCAGGCGTTTGACGGTCATCTATATTAATATCTTTAATTTCAAAGTTGTCTGGTACAGATGAAGGTTCGAATACTGATTGGAAAAACGTCGAGAAAAGACTACATACTTCAGAAGGTGAATTGGCAGTTACGTTTTTGTAGTGCATTGTGTTGGGTATATCTGAGTTCTTTTTACGTTTATTAATGTATGTCCAGAAAAATTTTATATTATTTTTTATACTGTGTTCTACATGTTTGAGGTAAGCTTTATAACGCCGATCCGACATTTCTTTAAATTGTTTTCTGTGTATAGCAAAAATATAATAATTTGATTCCGTATTATATCTTTTCATTTGTATCCAGGCTCGCTCCTTTTTCTTATATAAATTAATAAGTACGGGAGTAAACCAATTAGGAAAAAGTGACGATTTAATAACTTTTGTAGGCACATGTTTTTTTATTATTGCATATATCCTTTCATAGAAATTAGAAACTGCCTCTTCTACTTCTTTTTCCATGAAGAGAAGATTCCAATTAGTATTTGCTATTTCTTCATTAATTTTTGCATAGTCCGCGTGTTTGTAACAATATTTAAGATAGTTTTTATTTTTCAAGCGTTTGAATTCCTCAACAAAAGATACAACTACCTGGAACGGAGGGTGATGTCCATCTGGTGGAATCAAAGGTAATTGTACAGGAGAAGTATTGCTATTTATATTATTACTGATGCATAAGTCTAATATATTATTTGTTTTATTTTTTAACGAATTCAACTGATAACATTCAAGTGATGACATAAAGTTAATTAAGTATCTGTGCGTTGGAGTTATATCAAAATTCATAATTGGTTGAGTGAAAATGCCTTTATTTTATTTTTATTAGATTTCGGGTAGCATTAATAGCTCTAATACAGAAATGCAAAATAACTACATATCTCACTTTTAGGTTTGGTCGGGGATCCCCTTATTAACTCATTTTAATTATTCTCATGTCCTTGCATGTAAGTTATTTTCATGCTAACACTAATCTCATTTCCTTTGTTTTCGATTGTCAGGCTTTATTTATTTATTTCATAATTCTTGTACGTACTTTCTTTTCTTTCTTAATATTTTTGACGTTTAGCTAGCTTTATTTATTTGAGTATTCTCTTCCCTTATATATTTATTTATTAATTAGATACCGGGAATCGTAGTATTGATTCACTTCATTTATATTTTATTTCGTGATATTTATCACACGAGTACTTTATAAATATGGGTCCCCCATTTACTTGGGTATTATATTTTCATTATTTCATTTTACATTCATTTTATTTCATTGGTACATAAACTTTTTTTTATCATACTATATCAAGGTAATACTGTACCTTGGGTTGTGCGCACAAACTTGAGGTCAACATTTAAGTCATTTTAAAAGACTCCAACAATTGTCACGGAGGAAAACTAAGTTTACACTATGATCCATTGAAGGATGTGACCTCTATGTACCATTATCAAGGGTAACAAATTTAAGACTTCTCTGGTCCCCAACAGTACTAATATGAGTAAACTTGTTCACATCTCACTTGTACTGAAGGTATTGTTCCCTAGTGCCCGATACTTACGATTTTTTCATCCAATCATGGAAACATAGATACCCTGCTCGAGTACTATATGCTATACCAGTGATAGACGTTCCCGTATCTCTTTATTATTTGTTTGTCAAGGTCAACTTTTGTTTAATTTTGATTTATTTCTTTACTTTTATAGTATTTAATTATTCATTATTTAACTGTACCATAATATACTTTCACGTACATGGTCGCGTACATACATAATAAAGAATATGGACACTATTCCTATACAATACATAATAAATTATCATTCCCTCATTAAAACTCATTACGTCGTTAATCGCATCCTAACAATGTTAAAAAAAATTACTCGGTTATTAGGTTTTCCAAACTCTCAGCTGATCAGGCCAATTGTATGTGGATATGCTAATCTCCGATAATTTTCTTTACTTGCCTTACACTCACAACTACACTCAATTAATATTTTTCATTTATAATTCCGTATTTCTTTGTCATATTATATTAGCCTTTAATATAGTAGCCATAAATTAACTCACGTCTTTACAAATTCATTAAATGAGTCTCTTATATGGTCTCTTGTAGTATTTAGGTACATCATTTTCAGTTAGGGAATGAGGCTCACAATGATCACAACAAAATTTAAATAAATAAATTGAAGAAATTATTTTCTCATGTATATGACGGGACCAGCACCATTGTACGTGCGGCGCGATAGCCGTCGGTGCAGTTAGACAGAATTCTTGTAAATAACACGTGTTACTCTTACCTGCACCATTGCACCTGCAGTGGCGCTCGATTTGCTTGTATAAAACGGACGGCGCGGCCGCCGTTAGGACAGTCTTGGCTCTGACGTGGAACGGTGCGCTTGTCGTATTCCGTTACTAGTTTATCCTCGACTCGTTGGATAATTAGTTCGTGTAAACGAATTAATTATTATTCCTAACTACAAAATTAGTCTCTGTACTATACTCAATTACCCTTTCTACATCAGAAGTAGGATAAAGTCCCCATTTTTGCCCACATTTAATCTTCGAATAGTATGAGGATTATTACATTTGTGGAAGACTGTAATGCATTCCGCATTGATGAATCTGTTTTTATGTTAAATACCGTAATGAAATTTGCTATACTACTTACGATATTTTCGTATCATTAAAGTGTAGAGAAAAGATAAAGTGAAATTATTTAGGCCAATTTTTTTTTTAATTTGTTCGATTTTTATTAAAAGTACCCCGCAAGTATTTTCATTATTTCTTGATATGTTAATAAATGTCGAAAGAAGTTGGAGGCTTTCTAATTAACTTATTCAAGTTATGTTGTAATTTGATAGTTCACGCGAAACATGATTATCATTTGCTATATTTTGAAGTTCAAAACGTTAAAGGGATGTACCAAAATGAAGGATTAACTTTAATACGCTATGAATTGAAAATAATAAGTGACATTTTTGTGTTCTAATGTGTTGATTAGTATTGCAGTTTGCTCCGAATATTGTGTCGTCGACAAGATTGCGGTTTGATGTCGAGGGATTCGTAGAAGTCTCTACAACTATGATCAATGAGGAAGATGTTGTGATGGCTAATCAAACATGGTCAGGTACGGCCGAGCGCTAGTAAGATTGAGCCTACACCGCTACAGACGGTAACTTATCGGCTGATCTTACGGCAGGGCAATTCAAGCGGCCGCCGAACAAATGGTGCTTAAGCGCTGTAAATGGACGTCTAAAGTCGGCTTTCGTAGATTTTGCGCAGTTGCCTCCTTCCCTTTGAAATATGTTGTGGTATTTGCCTCTACACATAGTTTCAGTTTTTTTTGCAATGTTTTCAGATATCATACAGTTGCCGTTTCTTAAGAGAATATGTGATGAATTTTGAAAGCTCGGAATTCCATGGTTCGCAATACATTTATCTCGATTTCTTTTAATTTTACAAAGCAGTGCAACGATTCGTTAGCGCTGGTACGGCTACGGCGTGACGACTTGCTGGCGCGATTGTGGCACGAACGCAGCAGAACGAGAAGCTGGAGTGCGTTTGCCTGGAGGTAGCCATATCGGCGCGTTCATGACTTAAATGAAGTCTGGGATGGTCGACCGTTCTAATATTTAACAAGAGTTAATATCTGTTAGCAGGTGGTGATTACTGATAGACCGTATGTTGTTCACTGTCAACCGCACGGGGACGCGCGACAGTCAGATGTAGCCTTGTCTGTGTATCTAGAAAATACAGAGAGGTTGCAATCACTCTAGCGGAGTAATTCTTCTAGTCTAAGAAAGGAAGATGGTGTCGCTGAGAGGCTGGTTTGTTCTGCACTGGGATGTGTCGTGTTGCTGTTGGTTTGCATACTTAGGTGTTATCATGTCACTACATCCCTCTCGATACACTTTTGTGTGATTGTGACAGGGACATGTTTGCGGTGTGGCTAGTCTGTAATTGTTCGATACTGAATTGAAAAAAAAAGAAAGTGAGAAAAAAAAGGGGATCTTACTATCATTGCAGGGCGTTTGCCGGTCCAATGATATAGCTACAGGGAATAGTGATTCCGGACTAGCAAATAGTACTTGAAAAAAAAGAGTAAGAAAAAAAATAGTTCTTACTATCATTGCAGGGCTTTGTGCCGGTCCAATGATATGGCTATAGGGAATAGTGATTCCGGACTAGCGAAAACAGTACTTGAAAAAAAAAAAGAGAAAATAGAAAAGCTACAGACTAATCATTCCGATCTCGCATAAAGTTGTAAAGTTTTGTGGGGGTTACTGCCGGAACAAAACTGATTGTCACCCAAGTCTGAAGGGTCAATATAGACCGGACCAGACGCTGTTATGTCAGGATAGTCGAACGATGTTTTTTTGTCTACAGATAATTAAAATTGTGATGGAGCGCGTACGAGGACGCACGCATGTCAGTATGGCCGTGACGGGACCAGCACCATTGTACGTGCGGCGCGGTAGCCGTCGGTGCAGTTAGACAGAATTCTTGTAAATAACACGTGTTACTCACACCTGCACCATTGCACCTGCAGTGGCGCTCGATTTGCTTGTATAAAACGGACGGCGCGGCCGCCGTTAGGACAGTCTTGGTTCTGACGTGGAACGGTGCGCTTGTCGTATTCCGTTACTAGTTTATCCTCGACTCGTTGGATAATTAGTTCGTGTAAACGAATTAATTATTATTCCTAACTACAAAATTAGTCTCTGTACTATACTCAATTACCCTTTCTACATATACAAATAAGTTAAATAATCCAAACTTTATCATTTTCCCAAGAAATAATGAATTATAAAAATTAGAAGTTTATGATTTAAAATTCAATAAATATAAAATCGAAATTAAAAATTTATTCCATTTCATTTTCAAATTAATCAAAGAAATAATAATGAAAACATAAGTCGTCATCACTATAACGGCTACCAAGTTTATATAAACAAAACAATAATTTATTTAAACATTGAGAAGAACAATTTTCATTTTTAAGTAGGTTAAGGTTATTTATTAAAGGTTATACATCCAATATACTTATAACTTTAAAATTGTTTCATACCTTTAGAAAAGAAGAAAAATAATTATGACTTTTATTAATAGCGATTTTTTTTAAATCCTTCAAAATTATATACATATAAATAAAAATTACTACAGAAATAAATTTGGGTTAAATTAAAAAATATATTTGCTTTAATCCGAACCTGGTCATCCTAAAATGTAGCTTAATATATTGAATTTTTTTTTGAATACAGTACCTACTAGAAATATTATAAAATGTGACAAATATTAAGTTACTTGTAAATAACGTACATTTAATATTAAATGCATTATGTACTTTTTTTATTTTATATAGTCTAAAACATAATAAAAAATATGGTGTTGAATGTGTAGAATTAGTTTGTTGAATGAATTGTATAATTTTATATTAAAAGACTACAGAAAAAAAACAACGAAATATATCACATTGTTATTTTAACAATAAATTTGGTGTAGTACGTACTAGTAGTAAAGTACGTAAAAATTTTATCTTTCATACTATTTCATTATTTTCTTTACAAAACAATTACTGAATAAAAGTGAATATAAAATCGTCTAGTGCTTTAATACAAATGCCACTGAAGCACTTACGTAACTTAATTTATAATTATGAGTATTTTAATATGATTTTTTAAACAATAATAAAATAAAAAATAAATCGTTAATATAAAATATCTAATAATTAATTTCAACTTAAACATATATGAAATACAGAATATTTAGTATATAACTTTTTTTATAATATTTAAAACTTTTTAAAATCTTATAAAGAATTGACAAAAAGTAGGCTAATGCGATGTTACCTCAAATTTTCTTCTTTGTTATTTTTGGTTCATATTTCATATTCTTCTAGATGAAGCTTGCAAAAGTGCAACTGTTACTTTCCTTTTAAAACTAATCTGCCGTTTCTTGAATTTTGAACTTTGGTCATCATATTAAAAAAAAATCGACATTTTATTTCCTCATTCTTCGTTAGTTGTCTTCATAGTACTATATATTATATATTTTTAATTTTCAGTCAGCTTCTATAAAATTCTTATTGTGTTATTGTGGCTTCTTCTCGAATTCATATATATTTATGTTTCGTCACGTCCGGTGTTGTATTCATTGCGTTGTAATATTACTTTATTGTCAATCATATTACTCAGGTCTTCTTTATTTCATTTAGCAATATTAATTCCTATTTTTTTTATTTTAAATAGGCCCGGCGGTGCGCTTGCATTGCCGCAGCGCACAGCCTGGCAGGGTCGCCATGTAATGTCGGAACTCGGAAGGTGCTGAATGAAGGAGACGTGTTGCTTGTTACAAGAACTTTAATTATACTGTCTGACTTATTCTACCTTAACACTAATATATACTATGGTGGAGGCTACACCACAATAGGAATCAAAATGCAGATGCGTTGTCACCCGTGAGGACTAAGATGGAATGCCTCATTTCCAGTAAAAAGGGCCTCCCGCCACCTGCACTCACCAAGCGAAACGCAGAGGTAAACCTCTACTTCACGCTGATATTCTGTGAGGTCGTGGTACCACCCCGGTTCGAGCCGGCCCATCCATGCGACAGCAAAAGCTGCCGCGTGGCTCTACCACTGTTAATTCTTTATTACTCTTCACGAATTGTATTACATCTAATCTTACTAAGGCTTATTCAATTTTTGAGACATATTATAAATTGTGTTTACGAGTATTATATAATAAATGTTTTTTTAATTATTACTTTTACATCACTTAGATAAATCAAAGTCACAGAACAGAAGTAATGAATAGTGTAGTATTTGTTATTATATTAGGTACTTGGATGAAAAAAAAAGTTTCTTACCGTAACGTGTAGCCATAGGCATACCATTGGAGTCACGGGCTACGTAGGTACACCATGTAAAACATCATTCGGTGCCAGAAAATAATATACATAACATACCGCTTAAAAAGTAGTGAAAGCAGGACCCAGCACACGAACGAGCAATATGCTTGAGCAAAAAAGCAGTAGACAGCTAGACAGCCTTGTAGCCAAAGTCAGTGATATAGCAGCACACTCTATTGTGTGACATACGGCAAAAAGATCAACACGCAGCCCCCGGGAGGACAAGAAGTCGCACAAGATGCTTGAAGTCACAAAAAGTAATATTTTTTAAAATTATGAATTACCTGTAGTCTTTGTTGACCGAACACGGAGGTGATGGTAGTAGTCCCCAGCATAATCCCATAGAAATATTTAGCTACTTACTTTCAGGGCTGATTTTCTTTCCGGTTAATGATTCTATTATAGCTTCAGTAAATATTTTCTTAGATGTTTTATCGTTTTTCACATTATAAATAATCCAGGCGTTTACCAATGTCATCCCGAATAAATACTCCATTCCTACTTTTCTAAACCATTTCAGGCCCCTTTTTAGAGGTGAGTAGTAGGAGGACATTTGATCACTATAATCAACCCCCTTTTTATTATTGTTGTATGTTAACACACAACTCGGTTTCTTAATTTGTTGTTTCGTTTTTCTGTTGATTTTTCCTGTATTGACTAATACGTCTTTATCCTCTTTACGTGTAGAAAACATCAAAAGTGGCCTTTTATCTACCCATTTAATAATTTTGATGCCATTTTTCTTCATGGCTCCTTTTACTTGTCCCTTCTTAAGTTTTAAAGACACTAGTTTCTTTAGTAATCCTCTGTGGTTTGAATTTAGTGTACCACAATATAGGGTCCGGCGAGATAAAATCTGTTCGGCTAATCTTTTTTTTATAGGATAAGGGTGACAAACGGGCACACAGTCTCCCTGATGGTAAGTGGCCGCTGCGGCCCATAGACATCTACATCTATCCTCGTTTGCGAATCGAAATGCAGATGCGTTGTCACCCGTGAGGACTAAGATGGAATGCCTCATTTCCAGTAAAAAGGGTCTCCGGCCACTTGCACTCACCAAGCAAAACGCAGAGGTAAAACTCTACTTCACGCTGGTATTCTGTGAGGTCGTGGTACCACCACGGTTCGAGCCGGCCCATCCGTGCGACAGCAAAAGCTGCCGCATGGCTCTACTACTGTTAATCCAATCGAAGAATAGAAATTGTCTGCAATAACTTTAAGAAAGTTATTCTCTAGACCTCGGATAAGTTTCAGTACTTTGACTTGACCGTGATTTTTTTCACGGCCATTTTCACCCTTCCCGGAATATACCATCGAGTTATATGTATACCCTTCTGGAGTACACAATTTATAAATTTTGACACCATACTTGTGTGATTTATTTTTAATATATTGTCTAAAGAAAAACCTACCCCGCCATGGTATCATTGATTCGTCTATAACCAGGTATTTTCCTGGAGTTAAAATTTCTTGGAATTTTGTGTTCAGAAATGTAATTAAATCATCAATTTTTCTTAACTTGCTTGTATTGTTGATGTTTGCTGAATCACTAAAGTGCCAGAATTTTAATACCAACAAAAACCTATCTCTTGTCATAATAGACACAATATATTCATTTCGATATATAGATTTCTTTGCCAATAGTCATTTATATGAGACACTTTATAAAGACCAATTACGAGTAATACTCCGAGAAATTTACGCATTTCTGTAGCATTTGTAGGTTTCCATGCCAATAAACGAGATTTTGTTTTCATTTCGTTCTTATTATTCTTTTCGGTAGTATATTCTGATGCATATTTATTAGTTTCTGTTACCATCTTTTCAATTAATTCATCTGTTAAAAACAAAGGAAAAATGCCATCAGGCGTCTTGTTTTCTATCGAAAAATTTTGAAAAATAGTGCTTGCATCTAAGGTGCACTCCTCTAAATTTAGAGTAAAATCAGTGATATCTTCCCATTCACTCTCTTCATCGTTGTCTTGTGCATTTCATCGTCTTCGTCGTCATTATTTATTGCTGATAATTCGAAGACAACTTCACTCGGATAGTATTCATCACTATCATTAATTTCAAAATTGGATTCTTCTTCCTCCTCATCAACTTCTTGTTTATTTTCTTCGTCAGTTTCTTCTTCCCTTTCGGTCTCATCCTTCCTCTCGGTCTCATCCTCCCTCTCCATTTCTTTCTGCCTCTCAGTGTCTTCCTCCCTCTCAGTTTCTTCCTCCCTCTCGGTCTTTTCCTCTTTCTCTTTTTCTTCGTTCTTATTTAATTCGTTTTTTTGGGTTGTTACTTATTTTGCTTTTGATAGAAATCTGAGATAAGTCGTCTTCGAAAGACTAGGTGAATGTTAAATGGTTACCAGCGTTCTGATTTTTCATTACCAGATCTTGCATGTTTTCTTGTTTATTTTTTAAATCTATGAATTGCATATCCTCTTGTTTATTTTTCGGTAGATGTATCAAATTGTGATATTGCCTTTCATCTACATTCAGTTCAAGACCATGCATTAGTTTAGAATATGATAAATTGTTTAGTGAAGGACTGCATCCTCGTGAGCTATACATACTCAATCTGTCCGGTGAGGATGAGCGAGATGAATAGTTATTATTGTTGGCTTTCAGGATATTTCTGTTAATGGTTTTAACTTTTTTTCATTATGATCTGCAATACAAAAATAACAATCATGAAACAAATATAAGTATGTATCAGAGTTAGCGTTAAGTTTTAGTAAGAGGATAATGATGGAATTAGTACTAAAACAAATTGAAACATTTAAATCGGAAATTAAATATGTGGGTCCAAAATTCAAATAACTCCAGATTTACATCAGAGACTTCTCAGTAAATAGTTACGCATGTACCTAATACGTAGTTAATATAAGATTGTAGTGTAGTGTGTTCAAACATAAATACTAATATTTAATTAAAATCTAAATACACATTTGAATGTAAACTTACGTGTTTTATAGATGGAGACAGATTTCATAACATGAAGTTTTGTTCCACTGGGACTGATGTAAGTATTATTTCTAGAACCAGGATAGTCAATTTTTTTTCTTTTAGGGAAAATTTCTTCGTCACTTTCACTGTCGTCGATTGTAATTTGGCGTTTACATTTTGCTGGGCGGATTATCTTATTTTCCAAAATTGAAATTTTGCTGGTGGATGGCTTAGGTTCTTTTTGAAAAAAATTCTGTATGTATTTCGTTTAGGTTGTTTTTATTCTTCTTTGCTATCACTAACATTTTCTATTGTTATTTTATTATTACGATGCGCCAGTGTTATTAAACGTGCGAGCGTGAGGTGAGCGCGTCCTCCCGTGACTGCATGCACAACACTACTGGCGGCTCAACGCGAACGCGTACGCATCTGCACAGTGCGGCAACAGGTCGCCACCGGTCATCCACCGAAACAGGCTCGCCCCCGCACTGAGATAACTTTTTTAAAATCCTATGCGGCGGAGGTCGAAAACGGCCTGCTGCGTAAGTAAACTGCCTGTATTTCTACATATTTTGACACAACTCGAAAACTATATTTGTTTCTGTCATACGCGTAGAAATGCCCACCTGTTTTTTCTGTGCGCACATTGCTTTGGCACAGCATCAGGCCGATTGTGGGTGATCCGCAGTGAACGTGTTAACCGCGATTAACTATCAGTGACGCGCAAGCATAAATGGCAAAATATCACTTAAACATATATCACTTAAATATATATACTTGTCACCTCTACAGTCTATTAATCTTTGCACTTTTCTAAGTAATACAGAACGTAGTCGCTAGATGCTTTTGAAGTCGGCCAAAGTCTCTGCGGTTGCCGTTTCGTCAAGGTCATTCAGGTTTCTTAAAGCCTTAATATAGTGTTTTTAGTAGCACCCGTCCAAAAGTATGACGAAAACAACCATGCCGTACGCCCCACTTAACGCTTTCCATTTAAAGCCTACGTGGAGATATTAGTTAAAAATAAATAAATATGTCGTAAATGAAATACCTATATTAATTAAAAACTACATTTGATTAGGAAAGTGTTAAATTATTATTTCATATTGTTATACTAGCCAGGGTAAGCGTTCAGAACAAACGAGAATATCAACAAAGGTGCTGTGTTGCTCTGAATGCATTTCAGAGTGTGTGCGCAGGAATTACATGCCTCACATAAACGGCAATAAGACAAAATGTATTAAATTGACAATACCTAATGTTAAAGATTCAAATATGAATGTGCTCTTAAATGGAGAGAAGTTGAGTCTTGTGGTTGCCACTGTTTTTCTTGGTAATATTATTGACTTTTCTAAGTAATACAGAATTTATCAGATTGCGAAGCTTCAACGGGGCCCACATATATGTAAATTACCAAGCAGACTTAGTTCTGCAGCATATGCTGTAAGAAAGATTAGATGTCTCACCAATGTTGAAACAACTAATTTGTTTATTTCAGTTGCTTTCATAGTGTAATGTCTTACGTAATTTTGCTATGGGGTAATGCGACTGATATAGAAGCTACATTTGTTTTGCAAAAGAGAGCCGTACGAGCGATTTATAACATAAATTGTAATGAGACCCTTAAAGAAAAATGTAAAGATATAAACATATTAACTTTGTCATCGCAATATATTTATGAAAATATAATGGATGTACGTAAAAACCAAAATAGCTTTAACAAGGATAAAGATGTTCATACTTTAAACACTAGGAAAAAACATAAGCTTGTAATACCTGGGACTAGACTCCACAGAATTAATAATTCATTTATGGGGCTTTTGCAACAAAATCCCAGAAAATGTACAAAATTTGTCAATACATAAGTTTAAATGTTTTATTAAGGAAAACTTGTACAAAAAGGGTTATTATAATATCAAAGAAATACACAAGTGACAAAAACCTCTGGGAATGAGGTAATCGCCACCAAGCTGGTTCTATTAAATCTCATTTACAATTTGTACGAACAGAAATATAAAGTTATTATAAAGTGAAACATGTTTAAAAAAAGTCCCGCTGGGTTTTTTGCTGGTTCTTACCAGGATTATTTTCAGAACCAATGGTAAAAAAAATATTTTAATAAGTATTATGTAATAATTATTTTTATATGATAAGGGTCACAAACGAGCACACAGTCCACCTGATGGTAAGTAGTTGCTGCGGCCCATAGACATCTACATCTATCCTCTATTACAAATCAAAATGTAGATGCGTTGTCACCCGTGAGGACTAAGATGGAATGCCTCATTTCCGGTAAAAAGGGCCTCCGGCCACCTGCACTCACCAAGCGAAACGCAGAGGTAAACCTCTACTTCACGCTGGTTTTCTGTGAGGTCGTGGTACCACCCCGGTTCGAGTCGGCCCATTCGTGCGACAGCAAAAGCTGCGGCGTGGCTCTACCACTGTTTATAATAATCTACATTTGAATAAAAACTATTCTATTCTATTCTATTCTTCCTTTCCTTTCCACTATCGTACAACCTGGCGTCAGCGAGCCTTCACCCCCTTGTCGATATTTTATACATTCGAAACAAACTGTTTGCTTCGCTTTTCGTAATGTGTACATCAAAGAAGAGGAATAATTTGCCAGAGTCTATCTTTCAGTCCAATTACTGCACGTCTTCAAGTAAAGTGTGAAAAGTTGGGGATTCATCACCACTTCTCATTGGAGGTTTGTAGTCATACACTGGAAAAAAGTAGTGTATCCTGCATCTGAACGCTAATATACAAAAAAAAACTCATTCATCGAGATAATTTTTCTTATTTTTTACTGTCGCTTACTAATATATCGCATAAACATAATAGGTATAGGCATGTTTAAGAAAGAAATAAAATACATTTATGAGTGGTACAAGCTAAAGAACGACTCCAAAAATAAGAAATATCTTATAAAAAAAACGGACTTTTTTACGTGGTAGAGCATCGCTGCAGCAAGAAGGGGTCGCCTCAGCTAGAGTTAGAACACGCCGTCACAGAATACCAGCATATAACAGCAGCATAATGCCTCCACAACAGGAGACCCTTCGGTGATGGTAACAAGTCATTCCGTTTTCCAGTACTAAAGGACGACAACGCATTTTGATTCTTACCGAGAATAGGAATGTATCTTAGGGCCACAGCATCCACTTACAGAAATTTTTTTCATTCATTAATTACAGTCTATCAAAGTCCACTGCTGAACATAGGCCTCTCACATAGATTTTTTCCATTGCCTTATAGTGGGGATTAGCCATAGTTACTACGCTTGGCAGATGGGATGGCAATAGCAGTTTTTATTATTTTCAGCTGTTATCAGGAAGATTTTGGTGCCTATTTCGTGTTTCATTTCCCTCTGTCGCCTCTTACGGAACCACGGGATGATATGAGGTAGTTGATTTCCTTACGCCACTACCACATTGACTCTTATAGATTTAATAATCAATTTGTTTCTAAAAAAAATGATATAACCTATGATTGCAAAGTCCTACAGGCGAACAGCATTAAGTATCTTAGTTCCTGGTAAATATTTAATTAAATTTAATAGTTTAATAGGTTTTCTTTCTCATTTACCACGGGTAGTGCTCAGAGGAATTGTCCGGATTAATCCCAGCCGCCAAATTTCACGAACGCACATCGCGGCAGAACTCCCGATACCATCCACACCATCTGGATGATTGGCGGTCCATCACTGTGCGATTTTAAAGATGTTTTCTTCCTCGCACATCGTCCTTGTGGAATCGATTACCACCAGCGATTTTTCCGTACCGATACGACTTAGGGGCCTTCAAGAAAAGAGCCTACTCCTTTTTAAAAGGCCAGTAACGCATCTGCAATAACCCTGGTTCCCCTGGTGTTGTTCATGGGCGGCAATAGTCACTTACCATCAGGTGAGCCGCATGCTAGTTTGCCTCCTCTTTTTATTTAATATACTCGTACGCTTGTACTTTAAATAATATTACTGACGATGCTCTATAACATATCGCACACAATTAACTTGATAATTGGAGTCACACATCGTTCAGCCTCGAGCTTTTAGATTTAATGATACGCAATAAATTTCAAAAACAAAAATAAAACAAGCATAACATACTCGTAATATAACAAAGTTCTTTTTTATTACGTATTTTAAAACGTTTTGTGAAATAAAAGAAACGCAGAAAAGTAGTCAATATAAATGTACAGACCACCTTATGGTAAACGGCTTTTATTTTTTTTAAATTTTATTTATTTGTATAGATAAGGAATTATAGTCTTGATATTTATTACAAAAATTGATTATATTAATGAGGAACATTATGTTATGTAGTGACGGCGTAAGATAACCTACTACTCCATCATATCCTGTGGTTTTCGTAGGTGACGACAGCGAAAAATACAAAAGGAGAGGAGCAGTAGCATTTTATTGATTATAGCTGATTAAAAAAACTGCAGGTGCCAACCCGCTTGTGCAATTATGGGAAACATCTCCCCCACGAGGCAATCTACCATCATCTTCGTCATTAAAACCTTTCAAAGGCCTACTCCAAGTAATGCCACAAAGCACGGTCCTGACCCACCTGCATCCATCGACTTACTGCATGTTTTACTAGGTCGTCACGCCATCTAGTGAGGTGTCGCTTCACTGAGGTGAGGTTCACTTCGTCTACCGTTACGAGGCTGCCACCAGAAAACCTTTTTTACCCATCGGTTGTAGGTTCTTCGAGCTATATGGCCGGCCCATTGCCACTTCAGCTTACTAATTCGTTGGGCTATGTCGGTCACTCTGGTTCTAATGCGGATATTCTCATTTATAAATTTTATCACGCAAAGAAACCACGAGCATAGCCCTCTCCATAGCTCGCTGAGCAACCTTGAGCGTCCTCATACGGCCAGCAGTGAAGGACCACGTACCAGATCCACAAGTCATTACTGGCAACACGCACTGGTTGTACAATCTCGTTTTGAGGTATACCTGACGAAAAGATGTGTTGTAATTTTCACCATACTTGGAAAAAAACGGTTTGCCTATAGACGTCCGATATATGATTTTAATTATATTTTCAGTTTAAGAGCCTTGTCAGGGTTAAGCTTGATTCTTTTATACTGTTTTTGGATCTCGGAAATGTGTTTTGATTGAATTACAATAAAAATAGAATTCACTAAAAATTGCATATAATGAAACGCATGTATGTCAATTTGGCCTAGTATTATGAAGTAGAAGTCCGGTACTTGGTTTTAATTATATTTTCAGTTTAGGAGGCTTGTTAGGGTTAAGTTTGCACCTTTTACACTGTTTCAACAAGGTTTCTACATTTATTTGAAAATATCGGTAATTAAATGTGATTTATGGGCAACAAATGCAGCATACGCGAGCTCGTGTGTGTACAAGTCAATGCACGAAGATTTTGCCTACTATTTACTTCCTTAATGACATGCTGGTTACTAAATTGATAACTACGCGACGCGAATTATGATTCCAATTTTCCCTTCATACTTTAAACGGGCTTAGGACCGTCATTATAAATAAAATTATTTTTTTACATTTCAACGACGTGTGGGATGGACGATATGCAAACAAAAAGTTCTGCACTTCTCGAATTAAATATATATATTTTTACTCCCACACAAAAGACAGTGCGTAATACAAGTTTAGACTACAGAGCGAGGGAAAGAGGTGGAGAATAAATCTAAACAATTTGTTGTAGAAAAGATAGTTGAGCCAGGAAGCCGAAGACAAGTTAGCACGATTTAAATAACGGTTACTCAGACAGCTCGAGCGTAGCGTCTAGCACTGACTGCCCAGTAAAAACGAAGGCGCATTACCGACTTCAACCGACACGAACACCGCATCTTCGCGTATACCGTTCACTAAAGATATTCAAAACTGACATAAATTGCATGTCGCCACAGACTTAACCGATGACTATCTTTATTATGGTGTGCATCTTAGTCCTTACGGGTGACAACGCATCTGCATTTCGATTCTTTAATGAGGATAGATGTAGATGTCTATGGATCACAGCAACCACTTACCATCAGGTGGACTGTATGCTCGTTTAACACAAGATCCTATAAAAAAATTATGGCATATTTAAAAAAATTGAATCAACTAATAACAATTTAAAGCGATTAACTATTTACAGCAACGAGCTATTCACAACTTAAGTATGCAATCACTCAAAATAACACTAACCATTCACAATTTTTTTTTTGAGGTAGACCATTGTTATTATTCATTGTTTGCACCCGGTAATGAAATGGGTGATATCCAGAAAAAATCAATAGTTTCCACACGTACTGGCTAACTTTGAACTAGAGCAGCATCTTTGGTGCTAGAGCACTTCCATGTGACGGAGTGGTGATCTGTCCAAAGTCTAACAGCCTTTGGTTAGTTGCAAAAACTGTTCTCCGATTGGGTGAAACACTCGTTCGTAAAGATTTTCGTATAATCTTTGCACACCACGTAAACTTTCATTGTTTAAAATGTACCACTTTAACATTTCATAGTAATCGCGGTTCGAAAATCTTCGTTGCGAAATTAACCTACGAAATTTTAAAAATAGGACTCTGGTACGTAATGACGTTACGGTCAAACGAATACTGTCAGAGATCCTGTCAGGTACCAAGCAGTGTAACAGCTTACGGAAGGGATAGAGCAGGGAGACGCGCTTGTATTCACCGAGTCAAAACAACTATATTAGATACCTAAATCTGTAACCAAGTGCGAACACCGAACTGCCGGAACGCTGCCGACTGCTTCCGAATTCAATACTCCCTTACCAATCAGTGCGTGCGTAATAAAATAGTAGGCGCTACATGTATAAATGAATGACAATCAACTAAAATAATGCATTTCCATACATTTTGAATCTAAAAGATAAAGAGGACAAAATGTTTGAGGTTTTTTTCTTATATATTTTTTTCACCATTCGCTTATATATAACTTGTATTGCAAAATAACTCTGTAATACATTATTGAATTTAAATGAAACATTTATCTACGATCAAGAAATAGTATACTAGTATAAGAATTTTACAACAAAATCCCAGAAAATCAGAGAAACAGCCTTTTGAGTTAAAAGGAAACTGAGCTTATTAGGTCCGTCAGAGGTGCAGCATTTGGAATTGAAAAGAAACTAAGCTAAATAGGAAATTTTGAATTGAAAGGGAAGATCTGTGGGAATTCAGATTAATTGAATGTAGGAATTTTGGAAAAAAAAAACGAACTGAACACTATTTTAAGACGCTACTGTACACAATGTTATATGTTTATCCATTCGGGGAAAAAATGTGGAGATTCTGCATTTGACACACGCGAACATGCTACATACAGCTGACCATGAGAGTAGCACGGTTTTTCTAAGTTGACCCCCGCTACCTGTAACGTTTGCCCTTGTGCTTTATTAATTGTCATTGCAAAACTGAGCTTAATAGGGAACTGCAACCTTTTGAATTAAAAAGGAAGATCTGTGGGAATTATAGGGATCCGTGGTATAATAACATTTTCACCTTTTCTTACGCCTGTCAAAATTGTAGCGCCGATTATGTTCCGTCCAAGATGTGTCACACGCAGCCTTGTCCCGTTACATAACCGAGGAGCACCTAAATTTTGCATTAGCATTACTGGGACGCCTATATTTAATTGAAGCTTATGTGAGGGCACACCTGACAACTCTAGATAATTTAGAAACTCTACGGGATATGAAGTGCTCTGTTCTGTGTCCATAACTGTGTCTACTGACAAATACTCTGTTATTTCTCCTGCTACTTCGCTTAATATATCTGAATTTATTTTGTTAACGCTCTCATGTTTTGGTGCAAGAATCGCCCTTTCATATAACCATTTGTCTGCATGCATTTTGATCGTTAAATCTGAATAAACGCTCGCAATTAATTCGGAAGACTCTGTACTAAATTACAAAATCTCTCGTTAATTTAACGCAGCCCTCAGCATCCGTTTCCAACCGCCCATCGCCAATTTTTAATAGTGTGTCAGCATAGTTTCCAGCATTGATATCATTATACAAATGCACTCTCATATTCGTAGTTAAACTGAATTTTGTTACCTTGTTCCATAAAATAGACGACTTGAGGCATGCTTTAATTTCATCTGCAGGTGTGCCCTTTTGAATGACAGGTAAAGTTTGGCGAAAGTCACCAGCCAGTAAAACCAACATTCCTCCCATTACATCGGTATTGCTGCGCAAATCCTGGAGCGTTCGATTTAGTGCTTCTACAGCTTTTTTATGCGACATTGTACTTTCGTCCCACACTAAAAGTTTGCATTGTCGTAGCATTATACCTCGTGCACTATTTTTGCTAAAGTTGCAGATCGGCGATTCTTCCTGGGCTAGATTTAGAGGGAGTTTTTAAACAGAATGTGCAGTGCGGCCCCAGCTTAGCAGCGTGGCGGCTATACCGGAGGAAGTTATGGCCACAGCAATGTTTTTATCTTTCCGTACTTGCGCTAATAATAAATTTAACACAAATGTCTTCCCAGCTCCTCCAGGGGCATCTAAAAAGATAAGTGCACCATTTCCAGATTCAATTTGTCCTAATACTTTGTCGAAAACTCGTTTTTGTTCGGGAAGCAAGCGGGGTACAAATTCGGCTACTTGCTGCTGCAAAGCTGGTATATCGTAGTTTGTTTCACGTTTAATTTCATCACTTAGTTCATTTTCGGTTGTTCGCTGAGGGCTTATCATTCCAAAGTCGCTTAATTTTTTGCCTACCATTGCCATTACTTTATCTTCAATTTTTCCAAGTGCTTCATTATAAATGTGTTCATTGTATGTCATGATCGCGTTTGTCTGCTGTAACCTTCGCAAAATATCTTCCGCTATGTACTCTTTATATTTGTCCCACAATTCTTGTGCATTAGATAGCCCGCAAGATGATATGAGAGTTGCATAAAGATCCCTAATTTTGGCTGGTGACTGGCACTGCACAGCTTCCTCCATGGTTTCATCCCAGTGATAATCTTTTCTAAAAGATGCAGAGCTTCACATGCTTCTCTATAAGTTGCGCATTCCTGACCGTTGACAGTTTTAAGGTCTTTATATCCTGTAGGACCCCGTACATGGTGCAGCAGCAATCATAAACAGAAACATTCAAAATTAGTTACATGGACGGTATACACACGACCAAGGGCATCTGATGACTTTACACCGGGCCAATTTGCAACAGGCACGCCTTGAATACGGCGTTTCCACTCTTTCCTAGATGTGTTCCAAGTATAATAGCGGGGGACTTCAAAATATAACAACGTTTTTGCAAAGGGGTCGGTTTGACAAAGTTGAAAGAAGGCTGTTAGCGTAGTTTTTGGCCGTGATGCAATTCTTTCTTGGAAATTTCTTTCGGTGAAATATACACGCTCTCCATTTTCTAAGTGCACAGCAAGGTGAGTAACTGTTGGGTGCCTTTCGTGTAAAGGGAAGCCAAGGAGACGCCACGCTGCCTCTTTACTGCTGACATAACGCCCTGCTTGAAAGGTCTGTACTTCATTAACGGGATTTGCCTCACCTTCACTCCTGAGATTAAATATTGCTTGGTCGCTTCCTTTATTTATGTACTTACAGATATACTTGATTGCGCGGACAGAGCTACATGCTTCTACATTAATGTGGGCATTAAACATTTTACATAGAATGGGCGAATACGGGACAATCCAGCTGTTATCTAAGGTTTCGAACGCTCCAGAGCGAGATTTGATTGTAACTTTCCTGCCACCATCTTCGGGAGCTCTGCGTCTATATAAAGGGTAGCCATTGTCATTGTGTCTATATAAAAGGTAGCCATTGTTATTGTGCACTGTTTCTTTTAATAGCTGTTTAGGGAATTTCTTTGTACATTTTCCTTCTTTCATACATGGCGATATTGAATTTCGTGCTCCACATGGACCGTGAATCATATTTCGGACGATGGTATCATACAATTCTTTATCTTGCTCAGGATCCGGAATCTCGGCGCTTATTATGTCGTCTATTTGGCTGGGCCGCAACTTCTTTTTAAGTCATATTAGAATGTGGGCATGCGATAATCCTCTTTTTTGCCATTCAATTGAATACATGAAGCACTGTACCTCTCCGAAAATTTTCCCTTTATTAATTACATACATTAATTTTTGTACTTTTAATCTAAATACTCTAGCAACTAAATCGTGTCTGTCAGTACTTTTTTGGCCCGGCGTTAGCTCCTTGGTTATTTCTTTCCATGTGGGATTGCAAGTAAATGTAAGAAAAAGATCAGGTCTTCCGTAAGTTCGTACATAGGCGAATGCGTCTTGTGTGTACTCATGTAGGTAGCGAGGACTGTTAACGAATTATGAGGGCAGAATTACCATTTTTACCTAAATCTCTGGGGTTTACATTGGCGTCGCTAGAAACTGCATCTTGTAAATGTATATGACGGCACCTGCACCGTTGCCGGTGCGGCGGCGTCGGTTTACCTAGACAGAATTCTTGTAAATGCCTGGCATATGTACCGCACACCTGCGGCATGGCATCTGCGGTGCCGCCCGCCCTGCTTGTATAAAACGGACGGAGCGGCCGCCGTTAAAGCAGTCTTGGCTCTGACGTGGAACGATGTGTTTGTCGTATTCCGTTACTAGTTTATCCTCGCCTCGTTGGATAATTAATTCGTGTAAACGAATTAATTATTATTCCTAACTACAAAATTAGTCTCTGTACTATACTCAGTTACACATTCCTACATATATAATTCTCAACGCGCAGCTTTTTTTGATTTAAAGGTATATAACGGAGACGTTCACTTTCTACCTTCACATACATGTCTACCAAAAATTGATGAAATAATTGTCTACACCGGGCTAAGAGGTTAAAATCATTTTCTCGCAACATCATATGATACGCATAAAAATCCATACATGATACTTTTTTGTTCGGAGTAAGCTCCTTTGTGACCAGGTTAATGAGTGGAATTTGAAAATGATAACCATCTTGTCCTATGCAATAAATCAATGGGTATTGCAGAGCGTCATAAAACTTGTGTGTATCGGCTACCCGTTGCAACGTATAATCACATGCTCGCAAGACAATGTCTCGTGAAGAAAATAGATCACCACTAATTACGGCTGCTATTTCGTTTATCAAAGGTGCATTGTAGCGCCTTTCATGCTCTCCTCGAGGGGTCCGATCTGCGTGAATGACGACTTTATAATCCTCTTCAGGTAGGTTTTCTAAAGCAGTTTTAAATGTTTTGACTAAAATGTTACGTTCATGCAAGAATCTTTGAATTTTGAACACTGTGTCTCTCTCAACTCCCTGGATAAATTGGCAGCGACAGTCTACTTTTAATTTCTTCGTCACCCATAAAATATACTTGTAAAAATCTATGCTGTTCGTTTTCAGCTGAAAAAAGTGAACCTATTCTATGATAAATTTGCCCTTGCACCGTAAGTGTAGGCGAAAATCCCGGCATTATTATTTCCCGGTCAACTCCGAAGGATGTCATTTGAAAGCATGAGTTATATTTCCGGATCCTGTTTAAAAAGCGCCGTGACTCATTAGCATCATATAAAAAAAGAGTTTTCAAAGGTTCATCTGGTTCCCCAAGTAACGGAAGAGACACTTTGCCATTGGAACAGCGCATGCCTGCGGTCTCATCTTTCCATTTTAAAGCGCTGCTAAATCGACACCTGCATGTCTCACCAGGTCGTCACTCCATCTAGTGGGGGGTCACCCTACACTTCGCCTACCGGTACGAGACTGCCACTCGAAAACCTTTCTTCCCCATCGGTTGTCGGTTCTTCAAGCTATATGGCTTCCTTTAACTTGGCATATTTACTAAATTTTTTCAGCTATTGTTTTTTATTATTATTATTATTCTTAAAATAATTAATTAAAAATTTTAAATAACGTATAAAACACTTTCTCAGTGTAACGATACATAAACCATGCAGATTGCTAAGAGAAACGCAGCTAACTTCATGTGTTACGACAAAATTTTTGTCCATTATAAGCGCAATTCCAATTTCAATAAAATGTTAACAAAATTGTTTTCGAGAGTATGGTAATTTGTCAACTTTGAAATTGACATTGGATTGAAGTTGACATTGGATCGAAATTGTTATTGGATTCAAGAGGAATCCGAATCAGTGGTAAATTAAATATAAGAACGACTTTCAATAAGTCTTTATAATCTATATTGAATAAAAAACGTTTCTATTTCTATTTCTAGTACGGTCGATGGAGGCAGGTAGCTCATGACCGTGCTTTATAGCATTCCTCGGGAAATGTCTATGATCAGCAGTGGTTTTATCATGGTCGTAAAGATGTTAATGATGACGAAGAATGAAAATGAAAAAAGATTAGAGGAATATTTATCTTTACAGTAATGATCACAGCTATGTCTGAGATGATATTATATTGGTGCATTATTGTTCCACAGATGCATACAAACACGTATTATTTTTACAAATAGTACTTAGTTTTGTCGTGAAATGGTAGAAACTGGACATAATGAAAAGTGAACATGAAACGAAAATAGAGCTTCGAAAGTTTTTTCTAACGTAAAATGAATTATTTGATGTTAGCGAGAATCAAATTGAGTTGCTCGCATACTGTGAAATTCCATCACTAGATTCACTTAAAAAAATAAAAAACAACCTTTATCCATTACCATGTTCCACAGACGATAAATTTTCTTTTATTTTAAGCGGCGCAATGAACGAACCTCGAGTTTTGAAGTATTCAATTTGTATTCGATTGACGTATCGTATACAGTAGCGCAGTAAGGGGGGATTGGGAGGCTATGGTCCCGAGCGGCAAATTTTAGGGGGCAGCATTTCGAGAATGAATGTCAGCTCCCGCTTTTTCTTTTAAGAAATAATATTAAAAAAAATGCAGTTGCTAAATACTTTTGATTGAAATAATACGATCGCGATCCGTCTTATTACAAAACATGGTTTTTCGATAGTTTTGAGCTTAAGCTAGGCTTTAAGAATAGTTGGACTAACGAAAAAGTTCTTTAGACGTGGCCATATTTCACATTTAAGCTCGCTAATATTTAGGCGCGACTTCTTTCGTTTAACTTGAGACTAATTATAAACTTCTTTTTATATTAAGACGGCATTTCATGTTCATAAATAGAGCTAACTTGATCTACTAACTGTCACTTCCCTAAGATATATAAAATAATAAACAATGTCAATAGAAGACATCTACATCTACCCTCGATTAAGAATTAAAATGCAGATGCACATTCACCATACGAAAAAAAAAGACTATAAAAATTACTTTTTTGATATTTACATTTACATAATATACACATGGTAGTTATGAAACCGGCAGTGTTACAAAAATATCAATAGATATGTCTGAATATATTAAATTTTATCTTAACATATGACAAACTCTTTTATAAGTATAATTAAAAAAAAACTAAAAGTAGCAGCTTACATAATTTTCACGACTGTACAATAGGCTCCTAATTACCCATACTGTTTTGAGGACACTGAAGGATCAATTCAATGCTAATTAGCGGTTTTCACATGTCTACGATTTTTTAAAAACTCAGACATCCATTTCTCCCCACGAAGTTATTCTTCACCACTTAATCAACGAACACGTGGGAAATGAGCACATAAAATTTCCTATGACAGTTTCATTAATCCTCGCGGGAATCGTACACGTTTTGCTCCCGTGACATGAAATCTTACGGTTTTTGTATTTGTTTCAACTAAAAAGAAGCTTTTGCATGATTGTGGACCAGATACTGTATGTAGTAATTGACTACAGGATTGGCCTAATAGCCGTAAACGCGATAGCCGATCATAAGGTTCCGGGTTCGAATCCTTTCATTCGTTGTCTTTGTCATTGGGTTTATCTGTAAAGAAATGCTCAGTAGCAGCCCGGAGTCAAGAATTTGGCGATGACTTGTCTCAGAAAGTATTCTATGGTTGTGTCGGCAAGCCCACATCGATAATCTGATTTTGAGAGTGAGAAAACAGAGAGCGTACCTGTGCTTGCGGCCACTATAATCCTGTCTAGTCTAATCAGATGGCTAGTCTCCGTCGAGACTGGCCGCCGTGACCGAAATTCGGTCTGGAGGACATTATTATTATAACTACTAATTAGTCATCAAACGATGCCACGGAACTAGTCCATAAAAAAGAGATAACAATGTGAGAGTGCACTTAATTTTCAATTACTAATATAAGATAACTTGATAACAAATGAAATTAGTTAAATTATTGTTATGCCGACAGACACTCATAATATATTTAACTAAAAAGCTTCTTTTTTAATCAGTTTTGAGAATACAGTATCCAGTTTAACAGTTTAAGTAGAGATTTTGCCAATTAAGGAAAATTATCCCGATAATGGCCACCAGTCTCGACATTTAAGCCTATTTTGGGTGCTGGATGAATAAGTCAGAAGCATTCGTTACTTTAATTTTATCAGTTACTTATTATTATTTTATTAGGCAGTAAGTAGATGGTAATAATAATAATAATAATAAATAGGCGTAGGGAAGTGACGACCCCATCGCCCGCTGACGTAACGGTTATGTGACAAAACTGCTACGTCAGCGCAGTCAGTCAGCACCTTGCCAAGAGGTGTGAGCGCCGTGCCTCGGCAGAATTGGAGGTGCTAATTTGAGTCTGCTTGTGCTTTTGGCCAAATCATGAAACGGTGCCGGGCCTGGGCATCTCCCGTTAATTGACGCCCATTTCATGGATGATGGAAACAAATAGAATGCGTATAGGGCCGCTGCCTGGGGGTCGCTGGGGCGCGTCTGGAGCTGGCGCTGGACGCGACAGCATGCGGGCCGCCAGCCGAGCGCGAGGTGCTGCACGACCATCTAGCAGCCCCTCGCATCCATCATCCCCACCAGCTGGCTTGGTGTTGGCAGGGTCTTCGCGGGCCCAGCAATCAGCACCCGCCACTGGTGGAGTACGCCGCATGCGTTGGTTAATGCAGATGAACAGCAACGCATTGCGGGCGTATTTTAGGGCGAAAGGGGGAGAAATTGGAGGTTTTGCATATCGGGCTAGGATGCATCGACTTTTTGCTGAGCTGGAGCCATCTATAACCGTCACCGAGCAAAACCTGGCAGACCGAGTTCGGTATATCTTGCGCTCAAACATATTTGATAGCACCGAACTCGAACGGCTACGACGTGAGGCTGTTCCCTCATCGGATGAAAATGCTACGGCTGAGGATGCGGCGCCACAAGTTGCAGAGCAACCAGCACACGTGGATGCCGCCGTAAACCTTTCAGTTGTGGTTGGTTCAGACGATGATGGAACAGTCTCCCAGGAACTAGAACTAGAGAAAATGAGGAGTACATTGGAAGAGGCTATTTTGGAAACGCGTAGTATGCCTCTCGAAAATCGACCGCGAGTCCCGCGCATGCCCCTGAGCAAGCGTAATCGGGCTGTCGTGAGGGCTCTCAACCCAATGCTGGTGACCTATTTGGAAGCCAGCCGGAATCTTTGCGAGACGGACTCAATTCTTTTTGGCGCCGCACTGGCAGTTTGCCGCATTATTGGCGCCAAAGTTCCCACGGCTGGACGCGCTACTAGACTAAGTAGCGCCATCCCAGCTTGGAGAAGAAGGATTGAGGACCGAATCGCAAAGGCAAGGGCCCTCATCGGCAGACTGATAAGCTTCAGGTCGGGCAATAATAGGCCGAGAATTGTGCGCACCGTCAGGATGGCGTTTGCTGGGACAAATATCAGTTTCTCCCAGCCGGATATAACGCAAAAAGTGACGGAGCGCATAGACGACCTGAAGCAGAGAATAGCTGCTTGGGGGAAGCGGATTCGGCGATATACCGAGAGGTCGACACGGTTCAACCAGAATCGTCTCTTCCAGAGTGATCAGAAGAGGCTCTATGAATCACTGGAGCGACCAATGGTACGTGGAACGGGCCCAGCACCGAATCAGGCCGACACTATCGCATTCTGGCGCGGCCTGTGGTCAGAGTCCGTAAACCACAGCGAGGGCCCTTGGACGGAAGTTGTGGCGAGTCAGTGTGCGAATGTTACGCCCATGGACCCCGTCATCATAACGCTGGAAGACGTAGCTGAGGCGGTCCGTAGAGCCCCGAACTGGAAAAGTCCGGGGCTCGACGGGCTGCATCACTACTGGCTGAAGGGGTTCGTGGTGTGTCACGCTGTACTCGCCCGACAGTTTCTAGAGGCTCTCGACCAGAAGTCGCTCCCGAGCCTCTTCACTACTGGGATCACTCATTTGGTTCCTAAAGATCAGGATACCACAGACCCGAGCAAATACCGCCCCATAACGTGTCTACCCACGATATACAAGACACTAACATCCATTTTGAGCGCGAGAATCACTCGTCACCTGAACTCAAATCAGGTGATGTCGCGCGCTCAGAATGGATGTAGGGGCGGTGGTCGTGGAACCAAGGAACCACTCCTCATTGACGCGGTCATTGGCAAGGTGGTTAAACGCAACCGTCGGAACCTCTCCGCCGCCTGGATAGACTACAAAAAGGCATTCGACTCGGTGCCTCATACATGGCTTAAGAGGGTCCTCGAGCTGTACAAGGTTGACTGTACAGTTCGAGACTTCCTCGGGCAATGTATGGGGCAGTGGAGTACGATCCTTTGTCATCTAGGTGAGCGGATGACGGCTGCGGAGAACCACATAAGGATAAGAAGGGGTATCTTCCAGGGCGATTGTTTGAGTCCAATCTGGTTTTGCCTCTCTCTGAACCCTCTCAGTACCTTACTGGAGGGTTCCGGGAGGGGATTTCAGCTTCGGAGAGGAGGTACAAAAGTGACCCACCTTTTCTACATGGATGATCTCAAGTTATTCGCCTCCAGTCGCTCCTATCTTATGGCATTGCTAAACATCACGTGTGATTTTAGCAATTCTATTGGAATGGAGCTCGGGACGGATAAGTGTGCGATCCTCCATGTCGAAAGGGGAAGAGTTGCTAACTCTGAGGGCATAGACTTATCTATGCCCATCAACATAAGAACCCTTTCCGAGGCTGAAACATACCAATACCTGGGTATGTCACAGAACATCGGTGTAAATGAGGCGGGTATGAAACGGTCAGTTTGCGATGTGTTTTATGCACGCTTGACCAAAGTGCTTAATAGCCTTTTGTCCGGTGTGAATAAGACGCACGCATATAACGGTTGGATCATGCCTGTTCTCATGTATACCTTTGGCATACTCAGGTGGACTCAGACCGAACTGAACGCTCTGGACAGAAAAGTCCGCACTATAATGACGTCCCACAGGATGCATCATCCGAGATCGTCAGTAATGAGGCTGTACTTGCCGCGGAAGCATAGTGGGCGCGGCTTTTTAAGCGCGCTTACCATGCATAATCGCGAAGTGTGCAGCCTCCGAAATTACTTTCTAACGAGAGCGGATGATCCATACTATAGGGACGTTATTTCTTGTGATAAAGGACTTACCCCTCTATCCTTAGCCAACGAGCAAAGGCAAGACCCGGCAGTACAGTGCATTTCCGACCGCGAGACCGTATGGAAGGAGAAAGAGCTCCACGGGAGGTTCTACAAGGCCCTACATGAGCCTTTCGTAGACACAGTCGCCTCCCTCCACTGGCTACGTTTCGGTGACCTCTTTGGGGAAACTGAGGGCTTTGTCTGTGCAATACAGGATCAGGTTATTAAGACCAACAATTATCGGAGATACATCCTAAAGGATGGCACCGTCGACATCTGTCGAGCTTGTCGCCATCCCGGTGATTCACTTAGGCATGTCATCTCTGGTTGTTCGGCGCTTTCTAACTCTGAGTATTTGCACAGACACAACCTAGTAGCCAGGATTCTACACCAGGAGCTCGCTCTGAAATACGGTCTCGTGGATCGGAAACTGCCGTATTATAAGTACTTGCCGGAAGCCGTGCTCAAAAATGACCGCGCCAGGCTCTCTACTGGGAACGGGCCATCATCACAGATAGGACTATTCTTGCGAATAAGCCTGATATTGTGCTGATGGACCGGGCACAGTCAAGGATATTTTTGGTCGACATTACCATTCCTTATGACGAGAACCTCGTGAAAGCCGAAACAGATAAGCTGACAAAATATCTAGACCTGGCTCACGAGGTGACCGACATGTGGGGTGGTCTGCCGGCCGAAATTATTCCTGTGGTCGTTTCTGCGAACGGGTTAATCCCAGTTAGCCTCTCGGGTCATCTGAGGCGACTGGGACTCCGTGACGGACCGCTCAAGCTCAAATGCAGAAGGCGGTGCTCCTCGATACCGCCCGCATCGTCCGCCGGTTTCTTTTCCTTTCCCCCTAACCCTCGGCCGTTTGGTCTCCCCTGCCGAGGGCTTCCATCTGGTTGGGTTTTTATATATTTATGTAATTTTTATGTACTTATTTTATTTTATTGATATTTATGTAAGTTTATCATTTTCATTTTCAATTACATATTTATACAACCCAACCAGATGAGAAAACTATACAAATACCCCATAATAATAATAACGCCCATTGACCCCGTCATTATAACGCCGGACGATGTAGCTGAGGCGGTCCGAAGGGCCCCGAACTGGAAAAGTCCGGGGCTCGACGGGCTGCATCACTACTGGCTGAAGGGGTTCGTGGTGTGTCACGCTGTGCTCGCCCGACAATTTCAGGAGGCTCTCGACCAAAAGTCGCTCCCGAGCCTCTTCACTACTGGGATCACTCATTTGGTTCCTAAAGACCGGGATACCACAGACCCGAGCAAATACCGCCCCATCACGTGTCTACCCACGATATATAAGACACTAACATCCATTTTGAGCGCGAGAATTACTCGTCACCTGAACTCAAATCAGGTGATGTCGCGCGCTCAAAATGGATGCCGGGGCGGTGGTCGTGGAACCAAGGAACCACTCCTTATTGACGCGGTCATTGGCAAGGTGGTTAAACGCAACCGTCGGAACCTCTCCGCCGCCTGGATAGACTACAAAAAGGCATTCGACTCGGTGCCTCATACATGGCTTAAGAGGGTCCTCGAGCTGTATAAGGTCAATTGTACAGTTCGAGACTTCCTCGGGCAATGTATGGGGCAGTGGAGTACGATCCTTTGTCATCTAGGCGAGCGGATGACGGCTGCGGAGAACCACATAAGGATAAGAAGGGGTATCTTCCAGGGCGATTGTCTGAGTCCAATCTGGTTCTGCCTCTCTCTGAACCCTCTCAGTACCTTACTGGAGGGTTCCGGGAGGGGATTTCAGCTTCGGAAAGGAGGTACAAAAGTGACCCACCTTTTCTATATGGATAATCTCAAATTATTCGCCTCCAGTCGCTCCCATCTTATGGAATTGCTGAACATCACTTGTGATTTTAGCAATTCCATTAGAATGGAGCTGGGGACGGATAAGTGTGCGGTCCTCCATGTCGAAAGGGGTAGGGTTGCTAACTCTGAGGGCATAGACTTATCTATGCCCATCAACATAAAGACCCTATCCGAGGCTGAAACATACCGATCCCTGGGTATGTCACAGAACATAGGTATCGATGAGGCGGACATGAAACAGTCAGTTAGCGATGTGTTTTATGCATGCTTGACAAAAGTGCTCAACAGTCTTTTATCGGGTGTGAATAAGACACATGCATATAACGGTTGGGTCATGCCTGTCCTCATATATACCTTCGGCATACTCAGGTGGTCTCAGACCGAACTGAACGCTCTGGATAGAAAAGTCCGCACTGTTATGACGTCTCACAGGATGCATCACCCGAGATCGTTAGTAATGAGGCTGTACTTGCCGCGGAAACATGGTGGGCGCGGCTTTTTGAGCGCTCTCACTATGCATAATCGTGAAGTGTGCAGCCTCCGTAATTACTTTCTGGTGAGATCCGGTGATCCATTCTATAGGGACGTCATTTCGTGTGATAAAGGGCTCACTCCTCTATCCTTAGCCTACGAGCAATGGCAAGACCCGGCAGTACAATGCATTTCCGACCGGGACACCGTATGGAAGGAGAAGGAGCTCCACGGGAGGTTCTACAAGGCTCTACATGAGCCTTCCGTAGACACAGTCGCCTCCCTCCACTGGCTACGTTTCGGTGACCTCTTTGGGGAAACCGAGGGTTTTGTCTGTGCGATACAGGATCAGGTTATTAAGACCAACAATTATCGGAGATACATCCTAAAGGATGGCACCGTTGACGTCTGTCGAGCATGTCGCCATCCCGGTGAGTCACTTAGGCATGTCATCTCCGGTTGTTCGGCGCTTTCTAACTCTGAGTATCTGCACAGACACAATCTAGTAGCCAGGATTCTACACCAGGAGCTCGCTCTGAAATACGGTCTCGTGGATCGGAAACTGCCGTATTATAAGTACTTGCCGGAAGCCGTGCTCGAAAATGACCGTGCCAGGCTCTACTGGGACCGGGCCATCATCACAGACAGGACTATTCTTGCGAATAAGCCTGATATTGTGCTGATGGACCGGGCACAGTCAAGGATATTTTTGGTCGACATTACCATTCCTTATGACGAGAACCTCGTGAAAGCCGAAACAGATAAACTGACTAAATATCTGGACCTGGCTCACGAGGTGACCGACATGTGGGGTGGTCTGCCGACTGAAATTATTCCTGTGGTCGTTTCTGCGAACGGGCTAATCCCAGTCAGCCTCTCGGGTCATCTGAGGCGACTGGGACTCCGTTGCGGACCGCTCCAGGCTCAAATGCAGAAGGCGGTGCTCCTCGATACCGCCCGCATCGTCCGCCGGTTTCTTTTCCTTTCCCCCTAACCCTCGGCCGTCTGGTCTCCCCTGCCGAGGGCTTCCATCTGGTTGGGTTTTTATATATTTATGTATTTTTTATGTATTTATTTTATTTTATTGATATTTGCCCTACTATATACTGCCCAACCAGATGAGAAAACTTTAAAGATAACCCACAATAATAATAAGGGGTGTAAGGGAGTCAAACGGGGGAACGACTCCAAGCCAACCTCACCTGCACGTAGTGCACCCTGCTGTCAACAAACGAGGCAATGGCGAACCGGCCGATGGCGGTATACCCATCTAAGTTGCTACATAGGGCTCTTAGGCACAAGTGCCTTATCGAGGCTTAGGTAGTGCAACTGGCATTAGCGTGGGATGTCAGTTTTAGGGCGGTGGCGGAGGAGTATTTTACATACCAACGGGAGCGCCCATAAGCTCAGTTAGGAAGTCTACTGCGACTCATCACTATTGGACAAACGTGGTGGGTAACTTCTGTCCAAAACAAAAACAAATATTAGTAAAAATAAGAATAACATGCCCCTAGTGCCCGGCTTACGGGGCCAAATGAATCTACGGGCGGGGATCTCTCGCAAATATCAAACGACCAATGCTAGTCTCTCGCACTCCGATGCTTCTGAATCGATTTCTTCGTCAACAACTACGGATGTTGTGCAGAAGGCAAGCGCCGATAACTCTGCACCCGCCAAAGCTAGTAAATGTGCACGCAGGAAATGGAGTGAGGATATGAATATCTTTAAACTGCACACATACCTTACTATTTACATTTATGGAAACAAAAAATATTAGGTCATACCTTCCCCAACTTCATGCAAAGGAGATGTATGAAATTGGGTTGTTGACATCGTTCGTAACAGTTATATAAAAATATGTAGGTAATATAAAGATAAATTATAAACATAAATAAATGGTTTTTATTTCTGTAGGCCTTGGGACAATCATAAAAACATTTTTTTTAAACTGAAATAGAAAGGTAATGCTTTTGCTTTAGCAAAAACGAAACGTTTTTAAATATCTTTCTGTTCTGTCTATGGCAATAGATAATGAAGGCTTTTTTAACAGTGGTAGAGCCACGCGGCAGCTTTTGCTGTCGCACGGATGGGCCGGCTCGAACCGGGGTGGTACCACGACCTCACAGAAAACCAGCGTGAAGTAGAGGTTTACCTCTGCGTTTCGCTTGGTGAGTGCAGGTGGCCGGAGGCCCTTTTTACTGGAAATGAGGCATTCCATCTTAGCCCTCACGGGTGACAACGCATCTACATTTTGATTTGTAATAGAGGATAGATGTAGATGTCTATGGGCCGCAGCAACCACTTACCATCAGGTGGACTGTGTGCTCGTTTGTCACCCTTTTCCTATAAAAAAAAAGGCTATTTTTATAATAAAATAACCTTCCTTACCAAAAAAATCATAATATTGAAACATTGACGCGAATCTGTAATTATTAATATTGAATAAAATAATTTATTTAGAAAAGGCTCAAGCGCGGAGAACTCTTCCCTGAAACTGAAGGCTTCATGTTAGCAATTCAGGACCAAACTATTCATACTTTAAACTACAGGAAACACATACTTAAAGATCACACTCTACAATCAGACCTTTGCATACATTGTCATAATAGCTCAGAAACCATTCAGCATATCACTGGTGCCTGCAGCTCAATAACACAGACCGACTATAAACACAGACACGACCAAGTAGCTGCCATTATTCATCAATACTTCGCATATAAATATAAACTTATACATGAAAAAATAGCATATAATAAATACAAGCCCGAAATCATACTTGACTCTCGTGAATTCAAACTATACTGGGACAGAACTATATTAACTAATAAGATCGTGCATTATAATAGACTGGATATTACGCTACATGACAAAAAACGAATCAGTTTATCTTATAGATATTGCTATACCAAACACTCACAATTTGACCTCCACCTATAATGAAAAAATAGCCAAATACACTGATTTATCTATTGAAATAAAATCCCCGTGGAAAGTTAAAACTGTAAAAACTGTACCTATTATAATATCAGCAACTGGCGTCATTCCCCATTCACTTTTTTCTAGCTTAAAGGATCTAGACATCCATAAACTTTTTTTTTATAAAATAAGGGTGAAAAACGAGCACACAGTCCACCTGATGGTAAGTGGTTGCTGCGGCCCCCCATAGACATCTACATCTATCCTCTGTTACAGATCAAAATGCAGATGCGTTTTCACCCGTGAGAACTAGGATGGAATGCCTCATTTCCAGTAAAAAGGGCCTCCGGCCACCTGCACTCACCAAGCGAAACGCAGAGGTAAACCTCTACTTCACGCTGGTATTCTGTGAGGTCGTGGTACCACCCCGGTTCGAGCCAGCCCATCCATGCGACAGCAAAAGCTGCCGCCTGGCTCTACCACTGTTAAACTTACCTTTATATTGCTGCAGAAAGCAGCAATATTGAATACTTGTAGAATAGTCCGTAAGTTTCTGTCTAAAGACTAAACATTCAACTGAGTTCGTTTGGCTAACAGCCCGCGAAAAGGTTTATTACCTCGGAAACGAGAGAATACTAAACAGAAAGTATAATAATAATAATAATGCTGATGGACCGGGCACAGTCAAGGTTATTTTTGGTCGACATTACCATTCCTTATGACGAGAACCTCATGAAAGCCGAAACAGATAAGCTGACTAAATATCTGGACCTGGCTCACGAGGTGACCGACATGTGGGGTGGATTTCCGGCCGAAATTATACCTGTAGTCGTCTCTGCGAATGGGTTAATTCCAGTCAGCCACTCGGGTCATCTGAGGCGACTGGGACTCCGTGACGGACCGCTCCAAGCTCAAATGCAGAAGGCAATGCTCCTCGATACCGCCCGCATCGTCCGCCGATTTCTTTCCCTTTCCCCCTAACCCTCGGCCGTCTGGTCTCCTCTGCCGAGGGCTTCCATCTGGTTGGGTTTTTATATATTTATGTATTTTTTATGAATTTATTTTATTTTATTGATATTTATGTACGTTTACCATGTTTATTTACAATTATATATTTATATTGCCTAACCAGATGAGAAAACTTTATAGATACCCCAAAATAATAATAATAACGTCCTCTTGACTGAATTTCGGTCACGTCAGCCTGCCTCAACGGAGACTAGCCATCGGCGCAGGATAGGATTATAATGCCCAATTATATGCGCAAGCACAGGTGCATTCTCTATTTCCTCACTATCATAGTCCGATGGTACCGTGAACCAACACGACGTGACACAACACGAGAGATTAGGCGCAGGACCAACAGCTATACGTGCTTTCCGACGCACGGGGATGAGACACCGCCAACTTACTGACTCCGGGCAGCTACTGAGGATTTCTTGATGGAAAACCTCAATTATTGATTTTTTTGTCCGACCTAGGTGGGATTCGAACCTCATGACCAGCAGTCGCACCTCTACAAGCTCTAGACCTACGAGGCGGTCAAGTAGATGGATGGCGTGCTCAGCAGAGCGGGACAGTATTTCATGCGGGCACACCGCTTGCAACTTTACAAGGCGCAGGTTCGGCCTCACATGGAATACTGTTCCCATCTCTGGGCAGGGCCCCCCCAGTGCCAGCTCCTTCCACTTGACCGCATCCAGCGCAGAGCGGTTCGAATCGTCGACGACCGAGTTCTTGCCGATCGGCTTGACTCACTGGCACTGCGTAGAGAGGTTGCATCTCTTTGCGTATTTTATCGCATCTACCACGGGGAGTGCTCTGAGGAATTGTTCGGACTAATTCCAGCCGCTCAATTTCACCATCGCACATCGCGACAGAACTTGCGATACCATCCATATCATCTAGATGATTGGCGGTCCACCACTGTGCGATTCAGAAGAAGTTTTCTCCCTCGCACAACTTCCTTGTGGAATCGATTACCACCAGCGATTTTTCCGGACCGATACGACTTAGGGACCTTCAAGAAAAGAGCCTACTCCTTTTTAAAAGGCCGGCAACGCATCTGCGATTCCCCTGGTGTTGCAGTTGTTCATGGGCGGCGGTAGTCACTTACCATCAGGTGAGCCGCATGCTCGTTTGCCCCCTCTCCTATAAAAAAAAAACTATTATTAAAATTAAAACTTTGAAAACCAAAACTGTACCTTCTAGTAATATCAGCTGCAGTGTGTTGAGATGTGAAAGTGGTAGCCTAATCGCATTACACTTAAGCATAAAGTGATGTCTGTTAAAAAATCTGTTTCCGTTAAAAATGCACTATCAGCGCTGTTAGCGGTGATTAATGAGATTATTTTACGATATGATCATATCATGACGTAGCAATATTGTGTTTGTTTGTTAATATCGTCACATGGTCTCCTTTAATTGATTTGGTCAAGCTATATCACAATGATTTCTCATATTTACGCGAACACTACACATTTAAATAAAACTAATTTCATTCCCGACGTACTCGAAATACTTTACAGTACCCAAGTGCACGAAACGTCGGGAACATAAAATAAGTTAATATACGCGATGAAATCCGTAAAATTAGTTTTATTTAAAAGCTATATCATGATATGGTCAACAGCTACAGTTACAGTTAGAGCCTATTAAAGTCCACTGCTGAACATAGACTGGCTATTGAACATAGTTGTCATGTTCGGCAGGTGGTTTAACAACCGCAGTTTATTTTATTTTATTCGTTATTAAGGAGACGTTGCTGCCTTATCCCTGATTTGTATTCCTCTTGACGTGGTCAACAAACAGTGTTAAATTTTATAGAATACCTCCAATTCACGAAACGATCGAGCTGTTCATGATATTATTAATTCTACAATCTAGCCACGGCATATATAAAAATCTCTTCAATTAAACAATAAGTGTAATAAGAAATTTGTAATAATTCTAGTTTTGTTCAGTTTATTTATAGACTGGCTATCCGCCCCCGCTAAAGATAATAATTAAACTAAAACCCAAATCAGATTTTAAGTAATCGGATAATAAGCATATAAGTTGTTCCGGATTCATAACTATCTGCACAAAAAGTTTCATGGTATACCGTCCAGTAGTTTTTGCGTGAATCGTGAATACACCGACAAATAGACAGACTTACTAAATTCTAAGAACCACAGTCCACAGGCTTCATCGCAATTCTTTTAGTCCCCTTTACCAGAAAACATTATAATTACAAACATGACTTTTCTACATATTTATTATATGTATAGATTAGGGTAAACTAACAGAATATTAAGATTTATTTTTTGATTAACATAGGTTTATCTGTATCTTTGAATACTATTTTTTTTATTATCATTTTATAGATATATTATTTATAATTATTTTTCTACGTTATATTTTTCTGATAAAAATCCTGATTCAGCTTACGTTTTACTGATATTTCAGAACAAACACGTACTGTATATAGTAAGTTTCATATGGAATACGGACCACAGTATTTGTTACGTAAACTCATCCACTGCTTGATTTTATGCACAGAGGCAATCGACCAACTGTTAATAACTGGCGTTGTGTATTTTTGGAATCATACAAGTTTTATTTGTAAGTTCAAAATTATTCAATAACGCTAAGATTTCATTTACAAAAGATTTAAGATACTCGTACACATTTATATTTATTAACTATATCTCAAAAATAATACTTTGTCGGCAATATTAGGCGTGATGAAGATTCCTCTTGAGTATTGTTATAATGCGCAGTTCCTCATTTTTTTTGAGTTTTTGCATTCACTTCTATATCCTCAAATATATAGATTAAGAGATGGTGACAGAAAATATTCTCCCATTTTCTCCTGCATGCCTTTTTAAGAATTGATAACTAACCCTAAAATATAAAAGATAGAGGGGTTACGAGCCCTTGCGCGCTTGCACGTCATAAAGAAAATGACTTCTCTTTGTGTAAAATATTTTAGTATTTTTCCGTGACATTATATTACATGCCTTTGTAATATAACGTACTTGGAACAAATTTAAGCTATAATAATTGATGGCATGCAATTCGCAACGACCAACGGGGCTCAAAGGGTTACGTAGAAATGAAAAAAAATAGAATATTTCCGTGTTTACAAATTGCATGCCGTTGTAATTTTTGTTGTAGTTTTTTTTTACCTCATAAATACTATAAGAAAATTGGCATGCACCCCTCGTATGACCAAGGATAGAAAATATTAGGTATCTGTTGTGAAAATTCAATACAACTTTTCCGTGATTTCAAACTACTTCTAATAAAGATAAATATTAATTTTATGACCAAATAATTCTGAAATACAAATAACATGCATGTTGCACATGATCATTATATTATAAATAATAAGAAAAGTATAGAAAAAAAATCCGCGTTTTTTATTTACATGGCGTTTTGTATTTCATAAAAACATATTATTTTAAGTATATACCGAAAATGGCATGCGTATTAAATAACACGATCGTATTTTAAATAATAATGAAAGTTTCATAAAATATATGAAACATTTCCGTGTTTTTAATTTACATGCCGTTTTGCATTTCATAAAAACATATTATTTTAAGTATATATCGAAAATGGCATGCGTATTAATAAATAACACCATCTCATTTTTAATAATAATGAAAGAAATGTATGCTTAAATAAAAAATTACAAGCATTTCAAAATCACGTGATTTACGTGACTTTTTGTTGGAACTAACAATATACTATATAAAACATTTCAGATATTTAATAAAATAAACCCGAGTACTTAATAATAGAAACAATAACTTAGTTTGAAGAAAGCCACGTACCAATGTATTGGCAGCAGTTTTTTTGTTAATTTAAGTAATTTTTTATCAATAAACATTCATGCCATTTGTTATTGAAGTTTAAAATAATATTTACAGACAATAAGTACAAAAAGGCATGCAAAAAAACAGGGAAATGTTCCTTATTTTTATTTTCGTTAAAAAACCTTTTTTAATTTTATTTTTGCACAAGTTTTTATGTCAGGCTTGTGTAATATGCATACCATTTTTTATTAACTTAAAATAATGTTTTTTAATGAAATATTGAATGGCATGCAAAATAAAGTCACGGAAATTATAACAGCATTTTTTGCAATTTTCGTAATTCATGCCACTACTTTACAACTTCCTGTTGTGCATGCCAAATTTGCTAACGTCAATAAATTATAAAAATTAAGTATTGTTCAAATGGCATGCAGTTTGAAATCACGGAAAACTTGTATTGAATTTTCACAAAATTTTTCTAATATTTTACACCCTTGATCATACGAGGGGTGCATGCCAATTTTCATAGAGTATTTTTGAGATAAAAAAACTAATTTTTTACAACGGCATGCAATTTGTAAACACGGAAATGTTCTATTTTTTTCATTTCTACGTAACCCTTTGAGCCCCGTCGGCCGTTGCAAATTGCATGCCATCAATAATTAAAGCTTAAATTTGTTCCAACTACGTTATATTACAAAGGCATGCAATATAATGTCACGGAAAAATACTAAAATTCTTTACACAAAGAGAAGCCATTTTCTTTATGACGTGCAAGCGCGCAAGGGCTCGTAACCCCTCTATCTTTCATATTTTAGGGTTAGTTATCAATTCTTAAAAAGGCATGCAGGAGAAAATGGGAGAATATTTTCTGTCACCATCTCCTAGTCTAATAGGTAAGTAAAGATACCTCTTCGTCTGCCGATAACTATTCAAAAGGCATACGTTTGCATTTGTTGGTATCTCCTAGCTTCGTCAGCTCCTAACAGTCATAGTTAAGAAAGTCCAAAACGCACTTATTGACAGATTTGTGTTGATGAGTCACCAATTAATAATTCCATTAATTCGAAGTGAGTAGGTCTTCAAGCAAACAGCCTTATGTGGTGGAAAAAATACCCCAAACTATTTTGAACTCTACGTACCTGTGCCGTGTTAACCCTGTAATAGCGGTGTAAGAATACCCATCACCCCATATTGTCCCGTGGTGCGAGTGTGGAAGGCCTATGATCATCAGTAAACCAAAGTTTAGTATTGGAATGGTGATTGTGCGCCAATACCTTTTAGTCCCTCAAGCAAGTGTCCTTAGCGTGAGGTTTTTCAGCGACGCGCCAGATGATTAGTTTATTATAATAAAGTTATCATAATTTTTTATATCCCTGTAGTCAATACCATCTTCATCATCATTACTGTCCATTGCTGGTCCACTGCTAAACATAGGCATCCCTTAAGGAATGCCACAATGCACGGTCTTCGTCATCCATCTTTTGCCAGTTCTTCACTCCTTCTAGTAGGAGGCCGCCCTAAACTTTGAATATCAGTACGAGGCTGCCACTCGAAAATATTTCTTCCCCATCAGTTATCGGTTCTTCAAATTGTATAGCCTTGAACTTGAACTTCCTCATATGATCAGCAGTGAAAGGCCAAGGCTATGATCCATTTTTTCTGAACCACTAGCAACACGCTCTGGTTGTACATCCTTGGTTTCAAATTTTGAGGCATAGTACATGACAAGAAGATGGGTGGTAATCTCCTCAATGCTATGCAGCCAAGTCGGATCATCCAATAGACCTCTCGGCCAAAGTCAGGTTTACTAATTAATAATAGCATTAGATAGAAGTTAAAAAAGGTTCTTTATAAGGCACATTTTGTGACAAAAGTTAAGATTGATGCCTAATTTATTACAATTAGTGGTCTTCTAGTAGCCGCGTTTTTTAATTTTGTCGATTTATGATGTCATCCGTCAAATTACGTAAATAATTTGAGATTTTCATTTACTTGTGAATGCTATGCCTTGCTTGTTTTTATTGCATAATTTCTACGAGTTTGTTGTTATTTGTTACTGCTTTTTGTCACATTTTTTTTTTCACATTTATTTAGTATTGTTGCCGATGTTGCTGTTGTTTTTGAGTAGTTAATATAACTTTACGTTTTGTTGAATAATGGGCGATCCCAACGCCAGTGTGAATGGCTCACGACATGAAAATTCTGAGACTGGCCAAACGCGACGGCGACCAAAAAGTAGACCCAAAATTGACACTGACGACGTAATAATGTTTTATAAGAAAAACAAAATAACTATCACGTGTTTCAGACAAAAAGACTGTCATAAATATTTTTTACAAGTTAAGGAGACCAATACTGCAAGTTCTCCTTTTTATAAATCTATATAATAAACAAAACCGAAAAAGTTGCAGGTAAGGATCATATAATTTTTAAAAGTAGCATGCAGTGTGTGATAAAATTTGATGTTATTTTCTTATTTATAGGCGTATCTTGTGCAACTGTGTGCAATAGGCGCAAAGCGTATAACTCAGAAATTTGCCTGCAATCTCCCTATCTAAAACGGAAGCACTTTAAAACATGATGATATTGACGATATGAACTTAAGTGGAATACGTAGGAAAATTTAACAGTCACATAATGTAACAATAATAAATTTATAAAGGTAAGTTATATTAATTTAATGAAACAATATCTTATTTATATTGCTTGAACTTAATTGTGTATTAAAATATTTTGCACACCTGCTTCTAATGGCCTCTTTTCTAATGCTAAATATACTAAGCAACAACTTGGAGCGTAGTACTCCCAATAACTACCGGTATGAGTGTGACATAAGCATAAGCTTTGTCTTGTCCAAATTAATTTTAAGACCTGACTATTCTATTATGTTGACTGTTGTAATAAACCATTGACTTTTTTTATTTATAAAGAGCTCCCATGCAATTTATTTCTTACTCAAATTTGAAGTTTAAAATCTGTTTTCTTCTATGGTTTTCTTCCTCGTGTGCATGCTTTTAATCATCCTCTTCCTCCTTATCATATACTCATCCTCACACAAATTATCTAAAATTATTTTAATACTTCCTCATCTCCGTCCTATTCTCTTCTTCATCAATATACCACTCGGAATCGTTATAATACCGTATGATATTTTTTTTTCTAAAAATAAAATAAAATTATATTCACTAAATTTTGTTTCGTCCTTCGTTATATTTTAATACTTTCCTAAACGTAGTTGTTTATGCGAAATAAGCCAACTACGAGTAAAACATTACATTGCCAATCCACCTGGAAATGTATTTTTTTAAATTGAATATTTGTACGAGCAAGTACATGGTATTTCTATAGTTTAGGAAATCTGCTGATATTGCAGCTGCGCGCGCGACACGTTCAGTACAATTACATTCATAAGTATTTATATGTATTACATTTTATTAATAAGTATTGTTAGTGCAATAAACGCTCTCCACGGAACCGGACACTGTTTTAATTACCACGTCCCGTAAAGTAGGTACAACCAACATCGACATCTTACGCATAAATTATATGTAGAGGGTTACAACTCACAATCCTCCCCCTACAATATTATTGATTGACAATGGTTTAATATTATATATTTATTTTTCACAATTATTTGTCATTGGACTATTTGAACTGAAACTTTTTCTTTATATTTGGATCTAAGAATTGTTATTGGTTCTAGTAAGAACGATATTTTTATATTAATTTTATTGTATCTAGCATTTTGTAAATAAACTAACGTTCGTATAAAAAAAACAATTATTCCTTTAAAATGTACAAAGAGAAGTCACTCCCTGTTGGTCCCCAATTTGGCTGAATCTATGTGAACTTAAAGGGGCTCACTAGCATATCTCTCAAAACCCTAGTAAGTAGTCCACAACTCGGAAATAAGGGAGATATTTCTTTCGAAGGACGTGTAAATTAAACATTTAAATATTCTTCCAAATATACTGCAACAAGTCAACCATGCCATGTTCATTACGGCCGGCAATTAAAATTTTCAGTAAAAAAAATAACAGAACTGTGCATACATATTTTGTTTCATTAAACGCAAATCTCTTTTGATTGTCAATTTATTCACTGAGCCATTGTCAATTATCGACTCCATTATTTTAAAGTAATTTACTTTTCGGCTGAAGAAACTTTTCCAGACCTAAATGTTTTCTCCTTGATAAACTAAAAAAAGCCTTGGCTTTCTCAAATTTTGCCTTTGTTTCTTTTAATAAAATGTCAGATAAATTTATGCTTTGCTTGTTTCATGAAATATAACATCCAAATTGAACTGTATACCTGAGTCAGAAATCCATAAAAAATACCTATTTTTTCTCTGAGACATCGTATTCGTGTGGTTACACTTTACCAGCGTCAAGAAATAGAAAATTATCTTTACTAGTAATTTGTTCGGAAGCTTATATTGAGCATCAAAATGCGGAGTTCTTGGGAGATTTCGACGACAGCGTAATGAACAGATAGTCGATGACAATATTGCCTTAAGTGCATTTACGGCGCCTCATTTATTTATTCTTAACAGACTATCAAAATTCTACCACTAATCATAAATTGTATATATTGGGAATTTTGCCATTGTCGAGCCGCTTGGCAAGCGGTTGGCAACACCAATTTTTTTTATTACTTTACAGTTGTAATAATATTTATTTCAACGTTCTGCCTTCGGTCAAATTCTCTCTAAAACGCCTACTGCTTATTCTTACATGTCCACTGCATTTTGTCATTGAAATACCGCAATTGTGTAATAATAATATTGACAACAAAATTTTTACGGTATATACGTAAGTACCAAGTAAGTACATTATATTTATGGTTCACGAGTGTGTGCACACTACACTTCCTGTTCTCTCACTCTAATGGTCTGATGGGACGGTAATCCGACAAGAATATAGAGAGTGAGTGAATAAGAGAGTTTTCACGTGGTAGAGCCATACTGCAGCTATATTAGTAACATAGTTGTAGCACGAATGGGTCGGCTCGACCGGGGAAGGACCACGCTCTCACAGAATACCACCGTAAAAAAGTAGCTTAACGCTGCTGTGTTTCGTATGGTTAGTATAGAGAATCGGAGACCCTTTTTACTGGAAATGAGGCAGTTCCATCTTAGTTCTCACGGGTGACAACACATCTATGTTTTGATTTGTAATAGAGGATAGATGTAGATGTCTATGGGCCGCAGCAATCACCACCAGGTGGACTGTGTGCTCGTTTGTCACCCTTATCCTATAAAAGAAAAGAAAAGAGAGATCAGACTCAGAACCAACGGCTTTACGTTCTTTCTAAGGCACAGGTGTGAATGATTTCGCTGCTACTGAGAATTTCTTGATAGAAAACCCATCTGATTTTGGGCCCGATCATACCTATTACTTAAAGTTTAAAGCTCAAACAATGGTCTTTTCTAGGTTAAGTGTAGTTTATTTTTATTTGTTTGCAAGTTGAGACATAATATAGATAGATACTTACGTAATTTCATTAATTTTTAGTGTAATTAGGTTCTTAATTTTAGGTAGGCATTAAATTTTAATTTACATTCCATATATTTTTAGGGTTCTGTAGTTAAGCAACAAGGAACCCTTATAGTTTTGCCATATCCGTCCATATGCCCGTACGCAGTTTTATTCAAAGACTAAAAACAGTAACTAAAAGAACTGCAAAAATGGCGTAGTTACAGATCTACAAAGGCCTAAAAAATCAGGCCTACAAAGTTATGAAATAAAATCTTGAATTTTTTTTAAATTGGATACCTCCCATATATACAGGTAATAGTTGGATGGTTTTGGTTTTACTCATCATCCATCGTTTGGGGTGTCATTGGATATGTCTTTCAAAAATATTGGCGATGCGGACAAAATCGATTCAGGGGTCCGTTTGCGAAATATTTTTACGTTTTTTTTTAAATATTAATGACAATAATGTGCCGCATACCGTAGGCCCAACAATTGACGATGGAGCTTGTTTATTTAGGACAATCTCATATCTGTGGAATGGAAGCCAATGGATCTGACAAACATTTTTTACTTTACATGCCAAATAAATCTACAAAGTAATAGGAGAAAAACTATGTTTTACTTTTTTCATATCTTAAAAATTGGCTGAGATATTAACGATCAAAGTGCGTGTTTCCGAACGAAGATTTTTAAAAACGCGGGCGGGCGCTCACTAGCCGATGACGTCACACCCCCGCTCAAACAACAATCGCACTCTCGTCTGCACGCCGCTGCGTAGTAAAAATCAGAATTTGAAAGTTCTCTGTGGTAAAAATTGAAAGAAAATACTATATTGTGCCTCAGTGCTTCAATTCAAGCGTTAAAACACATGATAAACTCTTTTTTTATGTGCCTGAGGACCCAAAAATGAGGAAAAAGTGGATGACAGCCGTAAAAAGAGTCGATTCAATAGGCCCTAAAACTAAAACGCACTGCTGTGAAGACCATGTTTACATCCGCCATTGCTAGCTGCACTATATTCACAGGATATGCTTATTTTCTCCTTTTCTTTCTCGTTGCATTGCAAAACACAGTGGTAAGGTTTTGAACGCACTTTGTGCATACATCTCGCTCTCTTTGTAACTGTATATACCCCAAAACATCATCCCCGTAGCTCTCTCTTCCTGACTAAGAACCATATAACACTTCGAATAAAAAAAAACTACGAAACGTACGTTTTAGTGTACTATTACGACGGTTTTACCGATTTTGATAAAACATGTCTATGAACCACTGTTAAAAACAACATTAAATACAAAATAAAAAACAACACGGTTCAGTCATTTATGAGGTACAGTACTACAGATAGACATACCGACACACAGACAGACACACATAGCGGTCAAACTTATAACACCCCTCTTTTTGCGTCGGGCATTAATAAATAACCAATAGAAATGGTAAGTAAAAATTTGCAACCCACAAGTTGATCAGCATTGATTTTTTAAATGTTTTAATTAAAAAAAACTGTAAATGAATAAACTAAAGCGAGTATTTGGATAAAATGAATCATAATAGTGTCTATTTTGTATAACAATAGAACAATAGGTACCTATTTGCCTATTTAGAAAAGTGATAACTACGTAAATACCTAGGTAGTAGGACTTACCTACATCTGTTATATGGTATGTGGGTAAATATTGACATTTTCTGTAATTTTAAACTAATAAAACACATAAAATAATCTCAAGATGTGGATTACGAGTAGGTACCTAGTATTTTTTATCGCCACCCATATTAGGTAAGTATTAAATGAAACACACAAACTTTCAGTTATGTTTAAGTTTGTACAAATACCTACATAGATATTTGTTCAAACTTTCTAATGCTTACCGAGGGGAGTAGGTACCCAATGCTTACTTAGAACATAGGTACCTTTTCATCTTTATTCTACGAATTTTAGCACCCGTAAAATTCTGATTCTTCATGAATAATTATGCCACATCCAAACTATCCACTCAGTGCAGATTGTCCGACTGTGCTCTTACAAAACCTTCTTCCATTCTGGCACTACACGTTTCACCTTAGTGTAATCGGATTTAGAGGATAATTTTATTTCTTTGAAATACAAGCACAAACACTATAAGTAATAGGAATACAAAGACGATCGAAAGAAAATGAAACGCGACCCGCCTGATTTGGTCAAACCGCACCGAACCGAGCGTCGCATTTGTGTCGCGGTCGCGGTATGCGGTGATGTGACGTCAAAGTGTGAGCGCGCGTAATCTCTGAAATTCAAAAAAGGGCTTAAACTTCTCGTCGTTATAACTTCGGAAAAACTGCATGTATTGAAGTGAAATAAAAACTAATCTAATGTACATGATCTTTGCTACGATTGTAATAGTATATGGTAGTAATATTTTAAGCCTTTTGTGTTCCCCGTTGTTGGATAGATCAATTTGGGAGCTAATTGTTTTATGGCGTTTATTTGGTTGTTTTTACAATGTAAAACCCAAGCGTATAGTTTGTCCGATTCGTTTATTGGTTCATTTGTGCGTCCCGTCCGTCAAATTGTACGTACAGTTTGTCTGATTGACAGACTATCGAAATGTTTTAACTAGATTAACGAGACCTTTCTAGGTCTTTTCAATAGTGAAAAGTAAAATATACTTATCATAACAAAAGTAGGTACTAACTCCACGCGAACAAAGTCGCGAGCATAGCTAGTGTATAGATAATATTGAGTTTGGCCTTTACGTCAAATTACATTTACGTCAATTACTTATCTCGTTTTGTTCAGGCTGACCAAATTGAAAATCAACCAATTAATCAATTGTAATGTTTGGTCGAAGATTCAAACAGATGTGATTCACGTGAATCACATCATATAAATGGAAAACAGATAGATGAAGTTTATATTGAGCGTTATTGTTTTGACTTTTCACATTTTTTGCAAAATTAATTCCTTAAATTTATTAATATTTTCTTGATGTGCGTAATATATCTGTTTAAATGACCAGCGCTTAACAAACTGGAAAACATAAAACACATTACTAGCTGCTCCCCGCGAATTCGCCCGCGTGTAATTTAGGGTTTTAATTATGTTACTCAGAACCCTAATTCTTTTTCAAAAATATAAGTAGCCTAAGTTACTCTTTATAACATCAGCTATCTGCCAGGGAAAGTCCCGTAGAAATCGGTCCAGCTGTTTTGGAGATTACCCGGAACAAACAGACAGACAAAAATTTTAAAATTTGTTTTTGTTTTGTTATAAGTACCGTAAATGTTTTCATATGCATTTAGTAAAAAGCTGTTATTTTGACATTAAAAACAGGTATTTCAATTTTATTTATTTGTATAGATTCCTTTTATTATAACAGACTGAAATCGTGTATTTCAAAATTGTAATTTGTAAATGCTAGAATTTTACCTCTGGTACTGTACGCTACAATCCGTGTAAGTATAATCCATGTAAGAGTCCTGAATGTCACAAGTTTATGACCAGAAAGGTTCGATACGCTTTAAAGTATTTCCCAACTGTTACATTTTTTTCTTATGATTTTATGCCCAAAGTACTCTGTGTTACAAGGGGTCGTTTTTATTTCGATTGTATTTAACTATATATTATAATACGCATAATTTTAACTTAAACAATTGCGCTAACGCTTACTTGCTTAACACAGAATTTAAATTCAGTTCTATACTATTCGTCGGAATCATTATAATTAGTAAAGCCTACAAGCCTTCTGCAAAACGTCAACCTCCCCAATAAATAGCTACAAAACTCCACCATGTTCGCTTACCAGCTTGGAGATAACATTAGAGGATATTTCTTTCTTATCGGTTTGTCAGTTTGTAACTATTCGCTGAAGGCTAGAGGCCGGTCCATTTGTTAAACCAGCATCGTTCGATTCATTGCATCATTTTTACAGATTTAACAGTGAAACCCCATCGATTAATGTGCATGTCGTAAGAAATTGTGATCAATGGTAATTACATTATTCACCTTTGATTCGCCTATGATATACGACAAACTGAGCAGAGATTCTGACTTAATTACCGACGTATATCAGTGGTATACATATTTATGGCAAAATCGCTGCAAAATATGACAAAATAATAATAAACTCATGAATGAATAAAATTATAATATGATACTATTACATATAATACTTATTAAAATCCTTGTTTATCTTATAAAATATCCCTTTGTTTTGACACAAACTGTTTTAACTTTGTATCTTTAGTCATATGCAAAGCAACCATCAATTATTCATATGCTTGGTAACGTCACTGCTCTATATACTAGTTCTATTCCACTTCTGTTGTGCGAGCGTCAGCTTGATTTACTTTTTAAAGTTTAAAATAAATTACTTTAGTAGACATTTTTATAGTGTTTTATACAACAACGGGTTACACACCATCCAAGTAATGGGTAGGTTCTATGATAGATAGCTCATCATTTGTTTGATTCCTATGTCGAAAATTCCTTGCTCTAAAACCCTCTCAAAAATAAGAGGAGGCTTAAGCCCAGACTAAATGAAACACAAAAAAATGGACTAATTTTTCTTTCTAAAAGACTATCAACTTGTCGTAACATTTTTATTATTTCATGAGATCAAAACTGTATATAAGGCAGATTTTCCAAACTCAAATAAAACCAAAGACAATATAATATTCTTCGGCCATAACAACAGATGCTTAGGCTATCAAGTTCTGACAGAATTTAGCATAATTTTTTTTGGCTTCACATTTGGGCCAAATATTTATGAAACATGGACACATACAGTTGTATTTTTTATAGTTGGTAGGACTACTTTTCTGCCTGGGTACGTCTGGATAGGTACCACCATCTTCCCTATTTTGCCGCTGCATAGTAGCGCTGTATTCCAGTTTGGGGAAGAAGAGTGTTGGTGGAGACAAGAAATAGTGCTCAGTGGAATAGAGTGCCAGTACAATTACAGCTTGTGGGGCATTCCATCTTAGTCTTAGAAGTGACGACGTATCCGTAGTTCCGTAGGTAACTTTGTTTGAAAATTAAAAGAATGTGCCAATGAACTGCAGTATCCATCAGATGGACAGTAAGTAAAATAGAAATATAAAACATTTTTAGCAATAAGATTATAATATAACAACTGAATAATATGTTCAAGTTCTTCTTCGTTTAAGCATGACCATTTATGAATAACTGGTCATGATAAAGTGAACTTTATGTTTAAGCCCATGAGATTCAAAAATTTCTCTTTTTTTTATTACATTTATTCCAGATTATTTAAAATAGTCATTTTATTTTTGCATATTTTATTCTTGTATATATGTATAGCATAACATGTTTTTCTTTCCTTTCACAATGTTTATTTTTTAATCTACGTTCATGAAAAAAAAACGAAAACGCTGTAATGCTAATTTTTTTTCACTATTATTCATAAAGTAGCAAAAAAAATATGAATAGATCAAAAATCTATTTATTTACACATACTAAAATATTAATAGACTGGTTTTGCGCGTTTCATTTATGCTAAGTCTACACCATAGAATTATTACGCATAGAATACTAGTACGCGCACCGAAAGTGAAGCAAGTAAAACCATAGAGTAGAGTAAAGTAAAACTAACGCGAAACCGCGTAAGTTAACTCAGCGACGCGTCAGTGCACAACGTCACATCTTACGGAGAAGAGCTCACGAAAAATTGTAAAAATTACCGTTTGTGTTGTAAAATATTGTCACAACGGTGATGATAAACATAAAAGAAGTGATGATATTACATTTCACATAGAAGTTTATACATTTAATTCATTATAAGTACGTAAAACTAAAAAAATATTTACCTAAGCTCTCATAATACAAATGTTGCTAGTTGTGGGGAAAAAATCACAATTTTCTTTTAAAAATATTTATTTTCTATTTGTGTTTAAAACGTTTAATCACAACGCTCTGTGTAAAACTCAAATGTTTATATATATATGTGTAGATACCTACTTCTCTAAGTGTTAACATTATACGAGTGTACTTCTCTAAGTGTTAATATTATACTCGTATTAACAATGGGTGCCTGTTTAAAACTAATACGGAGTGATCAGCTAATCGCGATTCGTCGACGCCATTTTAACGCAACTATTTTATTTTAATTGCTTTTTTTTGACTAATGTTACGTTTTAGAGTACAGAATAAAAACTTTTTTATTTACAACATCATGAGATTATTAATAAGAACGCCTTTACTAATCAGATGTCACTTTACACCCAAACATTAACCAGATGTTACCTTAGACCCAAACATAGCCTATTTTAACCGACTCCCAAAGAGAAAGTTTATCAATATATATGTACACTGATTTCTACGATTGATCAATTCGTATATACATGCTGAAATTTTAGTGGTTGTTGTCCCGCAGCCAAATTATACTGTCTCGATAGTAGAGTGAATTTATTAAATTAAAAAATATTACAATTAATAAAGGGCAGATTTACAATAGTAATACCTCACAAGCTATTCGGGCGTCCAAACTAGTTTATGTCGTATCACTACGCTTGAGAGTTCATGTTATGAACATTTATTAGTGGCCTTTCACTGTGTAGGAAGCTCGCGGTAGCACGTGCGATAGACGTAACACTACATTACGTCCAGCGAATTTTTTTTTTCAGGCTTTATTATAGTAATTCGGTATAAGCTAGCCTGTGCGCGACCTACTTGCGAGATATTGCTATTGGTTTGAGATCGCATTCGAGTTTTGTTTTTCTCGATTGTAAATCTGCCATTTTTACATCCTAATCATTTTATTTTAATAAATCTATTGTACTACTAAGGCAAAATCATTTTATTTCATCATTTTGATCACATAATTCACAATTGATCAATCTGTGTGTATATCCTTTCAAATAAAAAATCTAAATCGGTTTAGAAATTGTAGAATTCTAAGGTAAAAAACATTAAAAAATACACCGAATTGATAACCTCTTCCCTTTTTGAAGTCGGTAAAAATTAAACATTACACGATGTGCTTATTGTATTCGAGCAAATTAATTGTGCTTAATAATATTCTTAAATTTTATTACGTCTGCATTTTTTACCATTAATATATGCATAATAAAGTTATATTAGTAACATCATTATCGTGTTTATTTTATTCCATTTTATATTCTCATAAAATACTTCTACTTAATAATCTTCGTACGTAATACGTAATCTTTATTATATCGATTTTTTAAAATTAATCAAAAAATAGTGATTTGCACAATTTGATTGCAAACGCCAGAAACTGGTATCACTGAATGACGTGTATGTGTGCGTGTGACGAGCGTAGGCACATTCGACTCGCGCCCACTAACATAATGACTTTGCATCATTTTAACGCTCGTGTTTTGTACTGGACTGCGTTTCTATGCGTAATAATTCTATAGTCTACACGCTTACCAAGTCTCAGCAAGCTTCCACAAGCCTCTTTCACTTCCACGAGTCTTTTACGGGCACATGCCTGTGATTGCGCTGCGTCAGTGTGCTCTGAATAGACATGGCGGACACCGAATTTGTATCGGCTATTGCGTTTGGTTTCTTTAAATGTTTGATGAAATTCATCATCATTATTTCTTTTTTAGCTGTCAATTCTTTAACAGAATTTTGCATTAATTCGGCAAGACGACTCCACGTATCTGTCAGTTTCTTTTTATCATTATGATTGAAATATTTGGGATTCCATATGAGGCAGGCGGGTTGTCAACCTTAGTTTTTTTTTTATTTTAAGTTATTACCGGGAAGATGCTGCTACTCAACTCATCTTTTAGTTCCCATGCATTCATGATGCACTCTGATAATATTCCATAAAGTATATAGTTTCCTCGTTCGACTAGTCACTCATTTTGTAATCGAGGATTCGCAACAGAGCAAAATATCCATCAGTCGCGAGATCACAAGCTATACTAAACGTGCACCAATGTGTGATGTTGCCTTTCCATGCTTGCCAAGCCTCGGCAAACGTCTTCAAGCCCCAAGCGTCCACAAATCTCGTTTGGCATTTGGAAGTCGTTTTCATGCTTGTGAATGCGTCAGTGTGCTACGTACACCCAAGCATGGCGGACACCTAACTTGTGTCGGCTATTGCGTTTAGTTTAACAAACTTTTATTTGAAATACAAGCAAAGTGAAACAAAAACAAGGAAAGCTCGACTAATCCTGTTTTTTTTTTCTTCAAATTTTTGCGAAAACTTGTCATCAATATTTCTTTTTTGATTTTTAATTATTTTACTGGCTGTCCCGTTAACTCGGCAAGACGACTCCAAGCATCTGTAACTTTATTTTTATCTTTATGATTAACGTCTTTGGGGTACCAGATAGACGATTCGCTCTGGTAATATTCCAGAAACGATAAATCCTCTTCGTTCGACCAGCCACTCATTTTAAACAAAGAACTATACATGCGCTCGTCGCGAAATCACAGTGGCTACTAAAGGCTACCAACGTGTGAATGCGTCGCAAGCGCGACCAGATCGGAAACAAGCGTCCATAAGCTAACGCAAGTGAAATCAAGCGCCCTCTTTACATGCTTGTACTTGTGGACATTTGCCAAGCCTTGTCAAGCATGGAAAGGGACCATGAACTGTGAATGCGTCGCAAGCGCTTGTCACAAGCGCCTTTTGATTTGTGTACAAAACCGACATTCGATCGGAACGGCGACAAGCTTCTCCAAGTTCACGTAAGCCAATCAAAATACCCCCTTTACACGCTTGTGCTAATGAAGACTTAGCAACCGAAGACTTGGCAAGCGTGTAAATCCGGCATTTAATCAGTTGTAGTGAAAAATGTATATTATAACCTATGTATATGTAAAAAATAATTCATTAATATCCCTATCAGCATAGAAGTATCAGTAGGCGTACGCAAAGTGAAGCCATTTCAAGTTAGCCTTTAAAGGCTAAGTACGAATTTTTTTGGCGCGTTAGTACTCGAATCCACGTAGTCGTGTAAACAGCTCGCACAATTTTTCAAAAAAATGACGTACTGTACTGTGAAAGGGTGTCACAACTCATCACATAACACGGAATCACGTAAAAAATTTAAAAATCTCATTTCACGGGTAATTACTGCCTAGCATCTTATATTTTTGTAAAAAACATTCATCAAAACAAAATAATAAATAATAAATTTGACAGACGCCAATGTAATGAAAATATTGCTAGGCATAGTAAAATATTTTACCCCATTTTTTCTTACTATTATAAATATAAAAAAGTGCATATTGAAAAAAATACATACATACTGTCAATAGTCTCATTCATATATAAATAGGTATATTTATTTGCCATATATTTTTTATTCTAATTTACATATATTTAATATTTTTAGTTCGATTCTTTTATGAATCTAAAAAAATAACATTTCGAGGATAGCGTCACCAAAGCGGCAGTTGTTTAGAAAACAGTTGCAGTTTTAGGGTTATTAAGAGATATTTTTTAAAGTACTTGGGTATATTTTATTTTATATTATTTAATAAACATTTTTAATTTTATATTTTAATTGAATAGTTTATCTCCTTCCGAATCTTATTTTGTTTTAATGCAAAACATAATTTACAATAAAGTAATAATAATAATCACTTGAAGCTGACCGCACTCTTAAGTATGGTGATTCCTTCTAATATTATATCCATTCTGTGAAAGTTATATGTTGTAACCTTTGCGTTGAAACCAATTTAAATTAAATATGTCACGTAGATTCATAGAATAGCAAGAACCGAGATCAGTGTATGCTTTAATATGCGGGTGAAGCCACGGGCCACAGCCACAGCTAGTAATGAATAACTAATGAAAAAATATCTGACAGCTAAAATAATTATCTTACAACTATTCACTTGTCATGTGTAAGTTGGGCTAGATTGGAAAAACTCGATGAAATGGACGTAGGCATTTGCCTCTTCTATTTCGTCCACTTCTCTAAATATCATAGAAGAAGGCCGTTGAGTATTATATAAAAATTAATATTTACAAATAATATAAGATTTTATGGAAGATAAATAACAGATATTTATATAAATATACCACTTCTAACAAAATAATATAATAAAATAATAGATTTGTGAATATAACACAAGATATTACGTTTATAAATAATTTAAATATTACATAAGTTAACGAAAATAAATAATGTTACATTTTTCTCTTTGCAAATAGTTAATAAATAATTATAAAAGCAACCTAAAGATTAATTCTATGACTATGTTCACTATTACATTTTCCCCACTTTTTGGGGAAAATGTCATTAACTTGCAAACATTACTCATTTGCTTGTGTGCGTGTGGGCAACGTAATTACAGGCTGCTTATGCACACATTCATTGTGTTGTTGCTTCAACTTTGAACGGAATTTTGAATGACACTATCACTCTATGTGTAAGTACTCTAAGCCTATCAGTAAATAAAAATTTCTTTATTAAAACAAAGTTACATAATTAGAATATTAAAATTGCCAATTTTAACGGCCCATTCCTAATTTGCATTGTAAATAGTATCCCATAATTTCATGTATCACTGGGTCGGGTCCTGTAATGTACCTATATCAGTCAAAAACTACAAACAACAATATTTAAAAAATCCTTTTTACCTCTTTATACCTTCATCTTTACTTGATTAAAATCTTTTTACAGATTAAAGGGAGAAACGATCGAAGGAGGTTAGTTGGAAGAGGTTAAACGGTATTTGCCAAGTTCTTAGTATTTTAATATTTAACTGTCTCAAACATTTGCGTTTATTTCGTGAATTCCACATTTCTACGAGACCGTATTTACAGAGATGTTACTTACTTTGAACTTACATGGATAAAATTCCTTTGAGTCCGCTCTTTTTTATTTAATACATATAAGAATGATACACAAGGAGTCCCTTAATGGTAATAGGATGCTGTGGTTGTTGATTAAATATCATAATACAGGTGATTTACTAACCATGAGGAAAATAATATAAAATGCCTCGTTACCAGCCAAAAGTTATCCGGAAGATCTGATTCAGTTTCCTTTTGGCGCCTCTTACGAGACGCAAAGGCCACTATATAAAGTTAAAAGGTTGGCAGCCCGCTCTCGTCTTCAATTCGGCAGCGAAGGACCAACTGAAAGGGTCCGACAGACAGGGGTTAGTGATTCATTAACGTTCTACCCCGAAACATAAATCACACCAAGTTGGGTTCGGGCGCAACGAGCTGGATGTGCCCCGTGAGAGAGTGTCACACGAGAACGTCTGTTGCCCTTTCTGAAAAGAAAGTCAATACGACTAAGATTACGGGTCCTCTTGGAGTGGTCCTTGTCTTGACGTCACTTGTGTTGTGTACTGTATTCATAGGTGGTGGAAGATACTTTAGGAAATAAAACAGCAATTTATCTTCAAATTTTCCCCATAAGAGTGCAATGTTGACTTTCACTAATTTTCTATGACTTCCTTTCTTTCTTGCTTTAAATATAAACTGGTAGCTGATCCCGAACGAACTGCCGTTACCCTTGTCCTCTGCGTGTGTGCTATTTAGCACACAGCAGGTCTCGGGCCTCGGAGCATCCCCCATTACCCAGATCCTCCTCGCGGTACACAACCATGTATCGGTCGTGGGAGCTGTTACGGCATTGTAATTGTAAGGCAGCGGTCGGGGATTCGATTCCCCGGTCGCTGCAAGTTGGTTTCAAAGTAGGTCAAGGTTGGTCTATCAGTGACATTGAGGGTTGTTATTCGACTCTTTAATCTCTATAGAGAGGAGTTCTCTTGGTAAAGGTCACCCGTCCGGGGGTCGGTCATGTAAAGGTGCCAGGTTGGTTAGGTATGGGTGTGGCCCGTTGTCCCTCCAGGAACCTGCGCCGACGATGGTTCGTAATGATAAATTCTGCTGGTCCTGCAGTTGCTGCCTCTGTCGATCACGCAGGAATGCGTACCAGGCCAGATCAGCATATCTGAATCTTGTTCTTATGTACATTTTGTACAGTTTTAATTTGGTATTCAATGTTAGCTTGGATGCCAGGATGGGACGGAGTATCGCCCGCGCACCTCTAGCGTTGCGGACGACGAGATCGACGTGCGCGGTCATGCGCAACATCCAGTCGATCCGGCATCCAAGATAGGTCACGGCTTTTTGGTACACGATTTCTTGGCCCCTGAGGGTCAATGATGGAGGAAAGTTTCTGAAGCGGCGGGTGAGCAGAGCGGTCATCTTACCAACATTGATGGCAATCCTCTACTTGTCTAGCCATGGTAGCAGCAGGTCCAGCAGACACTGCATACTGGCAGTGGCTATGTGGGCTCTTCTGGACGATGTGAAGTAAGCACTATCGTCCACGTATAGAACCAGCTCTACATCGTTCTCCCATTCGCGCAGGTGTCCTGCCAGGGTTAGGATGTCATTGGTATAAGCCACGTACAGGATCGGCAACAGACAGCTGCCCTGTAGCACGCCGGCTCTTATGGGTCTAGCTGCGAACTCGGCGTCCTCTACACAGACGTGAACTTCTAAATTGTAAGGAATGACACCACTAGTCGCAACATAGCAGGAGGGATACTTGTTTGTGCTTCTTGTTTGTAAAGTAATCCAGAGTGCCACACCCTGGTGAAGGCCTTCCCTATGTCTAGAAAGACGCCCAACGATATGGGGCCGCGGTTGTGCTCGGCCGCAAAGTAGTGCAGCACCCTGGTCAGCTGTGTTGCTGTCGAGTGGTCCCTCCTGAATCCGTGCTGGTCCGCCCAAAGTTTTACGCACGGGTGGACGCTTCTTAGCAACAGTATTTCGAACAGCTTAGCTATGTGCGGTAGCAGCGTGATCGGCCTACAGCTGGCTACTCTACGCCTGACCTTCCCGGGTTTCGGCAGTACGATCACTTTGCCGATTTTCTAGTCCTCCGGGAAGTAGGATGTTCGCAGTATACCGTTGTAAAGTCTACCTACCTCTACAAGTAATCTAATGGGCAGCTGTTGGAATGCTGCGTTGGTAATCCCATCGTGCCCCGGCGCCTTCATCGTTTGCAGGTGGGTTACTGTCCTCCGCAATTCGGCGGGGGAGATGAACCATTCTCCTGCAAGCAGTAGCGCGAGCGACGACGGGGTTCTCCTGTACGTGGCTCTCCTTCCGGGCATGAAGCTCCATGAACTCCGCACTTGCTGGGTTCGGCATAAATTGCTCCTCGAAGTGCTCTGCTAGGATATCTGCTCTACCTTTGGCAGTATATTTGGCAGATGGACAGTAAGTAAAGTAGAAATATAAAACATTTTTAGCAATAAGATTATAATATAATAATACTAATACTTTACAAACAACTTTTGACCACCTAACCCTAGGCCCACCCTACACGTGTCCCCCGGGTGGTGCTAAACGAGCAACAAAGCCGAAACGACAGACTCGGCTCCTCGCCGTGTGGTAGCGGCGTAAAATCTACCACCCCCCTTTTGTCGCACCATGAGCCAAAAATTGAAAGAAATGGCCCCGAGTTCCCGGCGCCCCTTTAATGGGGCAGGGGTGCGAAGAATCTCCGGGAGGAAAACTGGCGACGAGGTTCGCCACCCGTCACGTCCTGTCTCCTGGAGGGGCGAAAAGTGGATTGCGGAGGCCCGTCTGGCTACGCTGAATGTATGTGGAGCAATGAATGATAAGATGAATGAGATATGCGAAATGATGAATGATAGAAGAATAGATGTGTTATGTGTGAATGAGACGAAACGAAAGGGAAGAGATGTCACTGCACATGGCATGTATACCGCTTACTGGTCTGGTGTAGACGAGACCGAGTGGCCATGCCAGGGAGTCGGTGTCATCCTTTCAGAAAGAATGGGTCAATGTGTGAAAGAGTATGAATGTGTAAGCCCAAGGCTGCTGTGGATACGAATGAAAGTGGGCTTAAAGAAGTTGTTTGTGCTTGGGGTGTACGCCCCAGATATGTCTAAGCCCACTTATATCCGAGAGCAGTTTTGGGACATGGTAAGGCTGGTGTTGACGAAATGCAAGGAAAATGAAAGTATTATTATGTTAGGAGATTTTAATGGAAGGGTTGGAGTAAAGAGGTCTGGTTATGAAAGGAAATTAGGAGCGTTTGGCGATGAAAGAATAAATGAGAATGGTGAAGACCTCCTCACCATATGTGTGGAAAAGAATCTATTTGTGGCGAACACTTTCTTTCGCCATAAGAGGATTCACATGTATACATGGGAAAGAGGGGATGATAGAAGCATGATAGATTTCATAATTGTGGATAAAAGAATGAGGAGCGCAGTGGTAGATACAAGGGTTTACCGGGGGTCCAACGTAGGGACGGATCATTACTTGGTCTTATGCCGAATTAATGGTCTGTTCAAGCGTTGGCGCCATCGGACATCTGTGTCTACTACTGCGTTACAGCGTATAAGAATAGAGAGGCTACAAGATGAAGATGTGAAAGAGAAGTATAAATGCAGACTGAGGGAAAATATAAGTGTGTTGAATGAATTTTGTATGAATGATTTAGACTTGAAGAATGTATGGAATAATGTTAAGAAAGTTTTAGTGGATACGGCCACCGAAGTATGTGGTGTAAGTAAGAGAACGAATGAAAGGAAAAGTAATACGTTGTGGTGGGATGATGAGGTACGGATGGAAGTTGAAGCAAAGAAGAGGGCATGGCTAGATTTACTAGCAACCAAAGCTGGTAATTCTGGCGGTATGAATGATGAGATTGAAAGAAAAAAGGCAGACTTTAAACGTATAAATAAGAGAGTAAAAGAAGTTGTTGAAAGGAAAAAGCAAGAAAGAATAGATAAGAATGATAGAAAAATATCTGATAACTTCCAGGCAAATATTAAAATGTTCTGGAAGCTCGTAAGAACTGCCAGGGGAAATCCAAAACAGCCTAGAATGAATGCTATACGAGACGAGAATGGCTGCATGCTGAATGATGAAGTTTCGAATTTAAAGAGATGGAAGGAATACTTTAAAAGCGTGTTTAATAGTGAAGAGTCGTCTGAAGTAGGTGAAATAGAAATTCCGGAAGAAGTGGAGATAGGTAGAGAGATAAGTGTAGATGAAATAGTGAAAGCAATGAAAAGCATGAAAACAGGTAAGGCAGCCGGATATGATAGAGTATCACTCGAAATGCTAAGGGCTGGAGAGGGGGTGGTTGCAGGCCTGCTGTACACCTTGTTTAATTTATGTTGGGAACTGAAGCGGGTACCGGAAGACTGGTGCAAAGCCGTTATAGTCCCAATATATAAGGGAAAGGGGTCGCAGAAGGACTGTAAAAACTACCGTGGTATCAGCTTGCTTAGCATTGTGGGTAAACTGTATGCTAAGGTGTTAAGTGGAAGAAACTGATGGAAAAATTTGGGATGTGCAAGCTGGATTTAGAAAGGGGATGGGGTGTACGGATCAAGTCTTTTCCATGCGCATGATTGCGGAGAAATTTTTGGCCAAAAACCAGAAAGTTTTTTGTGCGTTCATGGACTTGGAAAAGGCTTATGACAGAGTGGACAGGAACGTGTTATGGCAAACACTGACCTCATTTGGGTTGAGCGCTGGTCTGATACGGGCATTGAAGTCTCTATATAGGGACTCTAGTGCCTGTGTCAGGATCAACGGGGTCTACTCGGACTGGTTTGGCATCCATAAAGGTGTCAGACAGGGCTGTGTGGCTTCCCCGTGGCTGTTCAACCTATTTATGGACAGTTGTTTGGAAAATTTGAAAGTAGAAGAATGCAGCTTAAGAATGGGTGAGTTAACCGTCAAATGCCTTTTGTACGCCGATGATCAAGTCATACTTGCGTCTTCGGCAGCCGAGTTGCAAATGATGGTTACATTAATGAACAGGACATTGAAAGAAAAGGGAATGAAAGTGAACGCAAGTAAGACGAAAGTTATGGTTTTTGAAAGAGAAGAAAGTAAAACGATATGTGAAATAAGAATAGAAGGGGAGTTGGTAGAGCAAGTAGATGAGTTTGTGTATTTGGGATGTGTGTTTAGCAAGGATGGTAGATATGATAAGGATATAGAACGACGAGTGAATGCAGGAAATAGAGTGAATGGGGCTCTACACTCTATAGTGAAAAGTCAGAATGTGTCCAAAAAGGCACGTATGGCAATTCACAATGCTGTGTTAGTGCCTACTTTAATGTATGGTAGTTAAAGTTGGGTGTGGCAGAAGAAGCACGAGAGTAGAATAAATGCTGTAGAAATGCGGGCATTAAGGAGTATGTTAGGGATGAATCTGAAGGACAGAGTGAGAAATTGTTTAATAAGAGAAGAGTGTGGTTTGCAAGATGATGTTGTGACCAGGATTAAGAAAGGAATGCTTCGGTGGTTTGGTCATGTAGAAAGAATGAATGAGGAAAGAGTGACAAAGCAAATTTATGTTGCAGAGGTGAACGGCAGAGTCGGGAAGGGTCGCCCTAGGCGAAAGTTTATCGACCAAATTGGCGATATATTGAAAATGGGCCAAATCAAGAGTACCTTTAACCGACGAGCGTGTATGCGTAGGTATATGGATGTGGAGGAAGCGAGAGAGGTCTGTCAGGATCGTGCCAAATGGAAGTCCATAGTCTCTGCCTACCCCTGTGGGTGACAGGCGTGAGTGTTTATGTATGTATGTATGTATAATAACTGAATAATATCTTCAAGTTCTTCTTAATTTAAGCATGACCAGTTATAAAAAACTGGTCATGATAAAGTGAACTTTATGTTTAAGCCCATGAGATTCAAAAATTTCTTTTTTTTTTATTACATTTATTCCAGATAATTTAAAATAGTCATTTTATTTTTGCATATTTTATTCTGATATATATATGTATGTATGTATATATATACATATATATATATATATATATATATATATATATATATATATATATATATATATATATATATATACATGTTATGTAAATAAAAAAAATATCACACATCAACAGTATATCCTAAGAACTGACTTTTAAAATGTTAATGGGAATTGTTGCATTTTGCTACTCCTGAGAGATACAACACTAAAGGGTTTCTCTGTAGCACTTACTCTTAAGTAGCTGCTAACGAATTCCTGCAAACAATTCGTATCTAGATGCGCGATAGCTTCCGTTCTTAAACTAATTAACTCTACTTAGTTCTCTTTGCTTTTGTTTATTTTCTTGTTATAAAGTATAAAATGAATACGTTAATATAAAAGGCAAAAAGAAAAATCTTTTTTTTAAATAGTTTACAATTTTTTATTAGTCATGTTGTAACAATTATGTATTTATTAATATATGCAATATTAATAATTAAAAAAAACTATGACTAATAACTTAATTATCATACAGTCCTACTCCCCGTGGTATATTGCCAAGAACGCTGGCTGCGTTTCCTCGCTCAATACTACAATACTTAGCCTTTGAACGAGAAAAGAACCAGCCTTCTTATCACCAGCAACAAGGATCAGTCGTGGGTAGTGTTTCTTTAGGAACTTCACCGCACGTGGGCCCCAAGGACCGATAGTCTCTACAGCAAATGGTTCTAAACTCTCAGAGACTTTTGCGCCTATATTATTTGCGCCACTTACCCAGTTTAGCTGCCTTTGATGCTGCCCCGGCTCCAAACGAGGTACCATTGAGATGAGAGGTAACCAAAGAGTCTACACAAGTAACATCCCACACTAGGGCTTTACCTCTCTCCCAAGGGACCAATGTCGTACCGTAGGGGCTCCTGCCATGCCCGGCGTCAGGTGTATTGGTGGTCGCGTGAGCTGACGTGTCTGCGCGAGGCTTGTGTCGCCGCGCGGCACCTGTACGCCAGGCATCGCAGGCTCCGCATTCGTCCACCGAATGCGGCAGCCATTGAGGCGGAGCTGTACGAGGGATACAGAGCGGCGAAGACCGCCCTCCGGGAGGCTGTCATGCGGGCCCGGGATCGGGCCCGTGAGGAGATGCTGGAGACTCTCGACAGAGATCCGTGGGGGCGCCCTTACAAGATGGTGCGGGATAAACTCCGCACCTGGGCCCCCCCGCTGACGCAGAGTCTCCGGCCTCAGCTCGTGGAGGACGTGGTGAGCGCTCTGTTCCCTGCGCGAGCGGAACATCCGCCCCCGCCTATGGCTCCGCCACCTGCGGTGCCGGAAGCGGACCACCAGGACGACGACGACGACATCCCGGAAGGGACCGGGGTAGACCTGAGAGTGGCGGTACGTAGGCTCAAGGCCAGGAATACCGCCCCAGGACCCGATGGCTTGCCTGGCAAAGCCTGGGTCCTGGCCTCGGAGGCTCTCGGGCCCCGACTGGAGGGGCTCCTAAGCGCATGCTTGGAGAGAGGCCAATTCCCGCTTCGTTGGAAGACGGGGAAGCTGGTCCTCATTTGGAAGCCGGGGCGCCCTGCGGACTCTCCGTCCGCATACCGGCCCGTGGTGCTGCTCGACGAGGTGGGCAAGCTCTTTGAAAGAGTCATTGCAAACCGCCTCGCCGAGCACCTTGCGGGGACGGGGCCGGATCTTGCGGAACACCAGTTTGGTTTCCGCAAGAGGCGCTCTACGGTGGACGCCATCATGCGCGTGAGAGCCCTCACGACGGGGGATGCAGTGGCCAGGGGGAGGGTTGTTTTGGCGGTGTCTCTCGACATCGCCAACGCCTTCAACTCCATGCCCTGGAGCTGCATTAGGGAGGCACTCCGGTATCACCGGGTGCCGACCTATCTCCGTCGTATAGTCGGGGACTATCTGACGGACAGGGCCGTCATCTACCCCGGTCGCAACGGTGAGTGGAACCGGCGAGAGATGTCGTGCGGTGTCCCACAGGGTTCGGTTCTGGGGCCGCCCCTGTGGAACATCGGTTACGACTGGGTGCTGCGCGCCGACCTCCCTACCGGCGTCAGCGTAGTTTGCTACGCTGACGACACGCTGGTACTGGCACAAGGGGGGTCGTACGAGGCGGCGGCGGAAACTATGACACGCGGGGTTGCGATAGTCGTTGAGAGGATCCGGCAACTGGGTCTCGAGGTGGCTCTGCACAAGTCCGAGGCCATGCACTTCCATGGTCCTCGGAACAGGCCACCACCGGGATCCTCAGTGATGGTAGGAGGGGTATCCATCGGCGTCGAGTCGACGTTGAAGTACCTAGGACTCGTCCTCGACGGCCGATGGAACTTCGTTGAGCACTTCCGACGTTTGGCTCCCAAACTGGAACGGACCGGGGCTGCCTTCAGGCGGCTCCTGCCGAACCTGGGGGGGCCAAACGCCTCCTGCCGGAGGCTCTACGCGGGGATCGTGAGGTCCATGGCCCTTTACGGGGCCCCGGTGTGGGCGCGTGGTTTGGCGCGGCTTGCCGTCCACCACCTAAACGCGCCCCAAAGGGTGGTTGCCGTAAAGATGGTTCGCGGCTACCGCACGATCTCCCGCGAGGCGGCGAGCCTCCTTGCCGGATTGCCGCCATGGGATCTGGAGGCGATAGTCCTCGCGCGCCTGCACGAATGGCGCGCGGAGGCACTATGCCGGGGGGAAACCCCGCTGCCGCGGCAAGTTGTCGCGCAGCGGACAGACTTCCGGCGTGATCTCATGGCGACATGGAGAGAGCGACTGTCGCAACCCCGTGCTGGGCACGCCACTATAGCGGCGATAAGACCCCTCTTTGAGGAGTGGCTTGAGAGACGCCACGGCGTCCTCACCTTCCGCCTGACGCAGGTCCTCACCGGACACGGTGTGTTCGGGAGGTTCCTGCACCGAATCGGGCGGGAGGAAACGCCCGGGTGCTCCCACTGCGAGGATCGACCGGAGGACACGGTGGAGCACACCGTGGAGGTGTGCCCTGCTTAGGCGGAGCACCGCCGTGTCCTCGTAGCGGCGATAGGCGGCGGCGACCTCTCGCGTCCGGCCCTGGTCGAAGCCATGGTCCGGAGCGAGACGGAATGGGATGCCGTCACCACCTTCTGCAAAGCAGTGATGCTAGCGAAGGAGGTGGCGGAGCGGGAGAAGGAAAGAGCAACAGCTTTCCTTCCCGGCCGCCGCGGGAGACGCCCCGGGCGTCGGGGGCTACGTCGTGGCCCCCGGCCACCGTAGGCGCGGGCCTGTGGACGGCGAGCAATGGGTAGCTCGCCGTCCGTCCGTCTAACGACGACAGGCCGTGTCGACGGCGCGTTTTGTTCCACGCGCGCCTCAAAGAGCTGTCAGCAGCGTGAAGGGGCCCGCAAGGGCCGACGCCTGCCGGGGCTGCGGGCTGTTCGAAAGAGATACCGCGGCTCCGGAACGTAAGGGCACTGAAGGAACACGGATGGTTTTTAGTCAGTAAAAGTCTGACACTCCCTTCCGCTCCACCCAGAGCGAAAGGCGTCATGTGATGATTTTCCATCCGCAAAAAAAAAAAAAAAAAAAAAGGGCTCCTGCCATCGTCTCTGAATATTCTACAAGGCTATAAATCCGAGGGAACATTTATAGAGACAAGAGTCCTTCGGTTGACATCGTTCAACCGTGCCGTGAAAACCTACCAGCACTTTTCTTACATCATCCGTGATACTAAAACCTTGTGCCGCACTGATAAATAATGTCGAAATGTTGCTGTAAAAAGTTATGTTTAAAAGACAGTGATGAAGAAGATACGGGTGGTAAATGAGGTTTCTGTATGATTTCACTGAGACGGGTACTGTATATCGTCGCTGTAGAACCATATTTTTGCAATTTATTCTTCTGCTCCAGCACCAGCTATTACTTACAAAAGTTACGATATAAACACGCTTTATCTCCTCCTCCTAGTAGTAGGTTGAGCAGAAAGAACTTTTCAACATATACGCTGGAAAAATACACACACAAACACAACATATTCATTGTATCTTTTCAGAACCCACAACAAACAAAACACATCATCTCGAAAAGGGTTCAAAGAAGAGGAGATGTATTGTATGTTATGAAAAACTCCGTACCTTCTTGCCAAGTCGTCAAGCTGACAATAAAGTGAAAAAAATTCTCACAGAATGCACTGGGTGCAAAAATATTATTGTTTGACCTTTAAAATGAAAAACACCCAAAAGTATCACAAAAGAAACAGTACTAGCAGGAGAGATGCAAAACTTAACTTATTTTTATCATAATATATGTATTATGTGCATATAATATGAACATTAGGTAAATAAAGAAAACGCGCTTTGAACGAAAAATAACGTTCCCAACATTTTGTTTGTTTATCCGTTTAAATTGTGTTGTTGGATTTTGACCACTACGCCTTGTGAGCCTTGGTAGCTCAAGGACTAAGCGCTGGTTGTAAACATTACAGGACGCAAGCAAACCGGAACATTCCCCGCCGGCACCACTGAAATTATAAATTGCAATTTTAAGTGCTAATTTACCACAAGATCGTCGGAGAAGGAAAAGATCGTGAGGAAACCTGCAAGTTAGTCAACACGCATTGGGGCAGTGCGACAAGCATTTCTTTGCCCTAAACAAAAAATTAAAGGAGGGCTGTGTCCACCCGTGGGACGTATAAAAGCGTTAACTTTACTTTATGATTAAATAATAGATGTTGCCTTATGAGAATGCAACCAATGCATCCAGCGTAAGAAATATTAATGGCATTCGTCTATCACTAGAGTCTATGTAATTCATTGTATATAAAAAATCCATGATATGGGACGATGTCACAGCGGTAATTGCTTTATAATATGCATTCTAACCTTGAATCATTATTATTTACAGTTATACAAATTGGAATATTAGTTGTGTAAGTGTTGCTAGTATTTACCTAAATTTAGATTTACAACCTATTATGCCCTCTCAATCTTTTGTACTTGTAACTTATATTGTGCTACAATTATTTAATAACTAGCTGATACCCGCTCGCTTCGCTGAGCGCACGGTAACATTTTATAGTGGAACCTAGATGTAAAATATCTAGATTATTTTGTTGATGGGACTTTCGCAAAACCCGTTCTTCGTGAGCTTCAACATTGCGAAATAAGTAACTATACTAAATTTCAAGTCAATTGGGTATACAGTTTCTCTCTATCTCGTGATGAGTCAGTCAGTGAGTGGTATTTCTTATGGTCCCCACACACAGTCAGTTAAACTGATCAGTTTAACTGACGTACATCCAAAAATTGTTCGTGAGTGTGAAATCTTAAGTTGAATTTTTTAACTGACGGCAACCCACGAATAATTTCGGGCATACTGTCAGTTAAACCACATGAGTAAAGAAATCGTACCGTACAAAGGCAAAGTTTAATACAAACGCACTGTGATAGGTACACTACTACAAGCTAGAGGCACGTGTGTGCGTGAGCACTTGCGGATCGTTACGTACAGAAATAAACTGCTTTAAACCGGCTCGGCCAGTGCTCAACCTCGGGGTTGTGTAAAAAATAAGAAGTGTCAAATTTTCTTTTTTAAAGAATAATTCGTATAATTTAAATATAAAAAAGTGTAAATATGGTTAGTCTCGGTCTACCTCGACACCTTTTAATATTAACTTTCGCGCTATATATTTTCTTCACCATTCGAGTCGAGGTAGACCGAGACTAACTTTCGAAGACCATGTGAGCAAATTGCTCGAAGAGGGGAGGGTCAAGAGTACTCGGATACCTAGACGTGCATGTATGAAGAAGATGATGAATCTGAAAGAAGCGAAAGAGGTATGTAAGGATCGTGACACTTGGCGATCTGTTCTCTCTGGCTACCCCGTCAGGGATTGTGCGTGACGATAAGTAAGTAAGTAAGTAAGTAAATATGGTTTACGTTGATTAAATCTTATCGAGTTTAACTGATTTTGTAAATAATATTAATAATTTATTTGATTTCTTAAACTCAAGTACACTGCGATCACCTAATAAATATAAAAGAGCAAACGATGCGATAGAAGTGATAGGCAAAAAGGCGTTACAAATAGCATGAATTTCATTCACGGATTTCAAGTGTCTATAAAATCATTAATAAAATTTCATGAAGACTTAAAATGAGGAAAAATAAAATTGATTTACATTTACGAGACGTCTCAATCAAGATGGTATCGAAAATGTCTGTGGAAAAGTTAGACAGGCGGGTGGTAACTGCCAGGAACCAACATGTCGTCTAGTTAGTATTGCCTTCAATAAGATGTTTATAACCAATATGTTAGGGAAACCTCAAATTACTAATTGTGAACATGATTTCGATATAATACTTTAGAAACCAGATGATTGTCGTTTCAATTCACCATCACCGCACCTGACAATGTTACTGCCCCCGTGTTAACCGTAGGAACAAATGATTATCTATTTGATTAAGCAGAAAAAAATGGTTTACTCTATGTGTCGGGATATTTATATAGAAAATGTTGTATCGAACACCACAAATGTGAGAAAATAAAATTGTACGTTAATAGATCTGAACAATCTTTAAATATGGGAAAAGTTTTTTTTTAAACAAAAGAATTTTAATAAAGATAGTGTTCAATTGGGATTTTAATAATACTTCCTGGCAATTTTATCACGTTTGTTGAATTCCTTGCGCAAAAATTTCGCGAATATTTTGACGTCGAAAGAAAAATTGTAAATATTGGCGGTGAAATATTAAAACGTGTGCAAGATTTTATATTTGTTATGAAATGCGAGTGCTTTCCAATAGATTATTTGATGAAAAAGCTTTACATTAAACTTAGAATTTACCATTTATTTAAAAGCCACAACTAATTGTTGAAAAACAATAATTATAGGTATAGTAGTAAAATATTTAGAATCCGTAGTTTATAAAAAAATATTATATTTAAAATGCTAAATGTTTTGTTTACTTAGTTTCATCCTCCTGTGCCAATCCTTCCAAAATAGGTAAAAATTTTGACAGCTCCTTAGAAGCTTTGCCTCTGTACACTTTCTTACTCGTGGTTAAACTGCTCAGTTGAACTGACGTACATCCAAAAACTGATCGTGAGTGTAAAATCTTAAGTTGAAATTTTTAACTAACGGCAACTCACGTATTTTTCCGGGTGCACCGCAATCCGCTGGCTTCAGTTCGTTTCAATTATTGGTAAGTACATACCTTCTTAGTAGCTACTTACATTATTTGTATGCTGTTTAGATTTTATTTTATTTTATATATTTAGAGAAGTTGGTTTGACGGAAGATGGAGACCAAGGTGACTGTAGTGATGTCACCTTCCTTATGGTGGACTCAGAACACCTTCTGAGTCCACCATAAAGAAGGTGTCATCACTATACTATTATACAAACACTATACCCACCGGTAAAGGATGTCAGTGATGCTACTACGTAGTTCGTCGTCGTGTTTGGACTCACTTTCAGATAGGTAAATGAAAACCTAGATGACTGTGATGACATCACCTTCATGATGGTGCAATCCGAAGTTGGTATAGGATCTCAGTGATGGCACTAGGTGGAACGATCGTGTTTGAACTCATTTGAATGGGCTCTTAAAGACCTAGGTGACTGTTATGACCTCACCTCTTTGATGGTGCAATCCGGAGGTGGATATAGGATCTCAATGACGACACTAGATAGAACGATCGTGTTTGAATTCATTTGAACGGGCTCATGAATCCCTAGGTGACTGTTATGGTCTCACCTTTCTGATGGTGCAATTCGAAGATGAGCATAGGATCCCAGTGACGGCACTAGATAAAAGGATCGTGTTGAACTCATTTGAAAGTGCTCATAAAGACCTAGGTGACGGTTATGACCTAACCATTTTGATGGTGCTATCCGAAGGTGGGCATAGGATCTCAGTGATGGCACTAGATAGTACAATCGTGTTTGGACTCATTTTCAAAAAGGTAAATGGAGACCTAGATGACTGTGATGATATCACCTTTATGATGGTGCAATCGAACGGTGGGTATAGGATTTCAGTGATGGCACTAGATAGAACGAGCGTGTTTGAACTTATTTGAATGGACTCATAAAGACCTACGTGACTTTTATTACCTTATCTTTCTGATGGTGCAATCCTAAGGTGGGTATAGGATCTCAGAGGCAGCACTAGATAGAAGTATCGTGTTTGAACTCATTTGAAAGGGCTTATAAAGACCTAAGTCACAGTGATGATCTTGCCTTTCTGATAGTGCAATCCGAAGATGGGTATAGGATCTCAAAGACGGCACTAGATAGAACGATCGTATTTGAACTCATTTGAAGGGGCTCATAAAGATCTAGGTGACTGTTGTGACCTCACCTTTCTGATGGTGGACCTAGAAGATAAGTAAAGGGTCCCAGTGATGCTACTAGGTAAAACCATCGTGTTTGAACTCATTTTCACATAAGTGAATGAAGACCTAGATGACTGTGACGATATCACCTTTCTAATGGTGCAATCCGAAGATGGGTAAAAGATCTCAGTGGCGGCACTAGATAGAACGATCCTGTTTGAACTCATTTGAAAGGGCTCGTAAAAAACTAGGTGACTGTTATGATTTCACCTTTCTGATGGTGCAATTCGACGGTGGGTATAGGAACTCAGTGGTGGCACTAGATAGAACGATCGTGTTTGAACTCATTTGAAAGGGCTCATAAGGACCTAGGTGACTATTATGACCTTGCCTTTCTGATGGTGGACTTAGAAGGTGGGTAAAGGATATCAATGATACTGCTACGTAAAAGCATCGTGTTTGGTTTCATTTTCGAAAAGGTTAATGGAGACCTAGATGACTTTGATAATATCACCTTTCTGATGGTTCAATCCGAAGATGGGTATAGGATCTCAGTGACGGCACTAGATAGAACAATCTTGTTTGAACTCATTTGAATGGACTCATAAAAACCTAGGTAACTGTTATGACCTCACCTTTTTGATGGTGCAATCCGAAGGTGGGTATAGGATCTCAGTGGCGGCACTAAATAGAACGATCGTGTTTATACTCATTTGCATGAGCTCATAAAGACCTAGGTGACTTTTATGATCTCAACTTTCTGATCGTGCTATCCAAAGGTGGGTATAGGATCTCAGTGGCGGCACTAGATAGAACGATCGTGTTTGAACTCATTTGAAAGGGCTCATAAAGAACTAGGTGACTGTTATGACGTCACCTTTCTGAAGGTGCAATCCGAAGGTGGATATAGGATCTCAGTGGCGGCACTAGATAGAACGACAGTGTTGAACTTATTTGAAAAGGCTTATACAGACCTATGTCGCTGTGATGATCTTACCTTTCTGATGTTGCAATCCGAAGATGGGTATAGGATCTCACTGACGGCACTAGATACAACAATCACGTTTGAACTCATTTGATGGGGCTCATAAAGACCTAGGTGACTGTTATGACCTCACCTTTCTGATGGTGCAATCCGGAAGTGGTTATAGGATCTCAGTGGCAGCACTAGATAGAACGATCGTGTTTTAACTCATTTGGAAGGGCTTATAAAGACCTACGTCAATGTGATGATATTACCTTCATGATGGTGGACTTAGAAGGTGTGGTAAAAGACCTCAGTTATGCTCTTACGAAATATCATCGTGTTTGGGCTCAATTAAATGGGCTCAAGAAGTAACTAGTTGAAATACCCTTTCAGATTTATTGTGGTTTGTGGTTTAATTACCAGAATGTTTAATAGTAAAAACAGTATTATTACTCACTTTATTATGTTTTCAGGCAATTTATAAACCAGCAAAACTCCCAAGTCGGTACAAATTTTGTAATCGGCCTTATATTTTACAGGCAATAAAAAAAGGCAGAACGGAAAATGCATAACCAACTACAACCAGAAAACGAAAATATCTGTGTACTTCAAGAAAACCTACAAGCACCATTAACAGCAATTCTTATGAATGACCAAGTTACCTGTTCTTAGTATTTAGAATTCAACGATTTTTGACTCTTATTCATTAACTCATTTTTACTTATTTTAATTCGTGACGTTTGGGTGCTTCAACTTTATTTTAGAATGTAACATGTAGCGTGCTCAATTAGATAAACATATAAAGCTAGGCCATCCTATTTCCGTTACTGAAAACCGATAAGCATTATATGGTCATCATAAGACCTCCAGAATGTGCCCATGCCCACGAATTTTTTTTTAGCGCACCGTAATCAGATGGCTGCATTTCACTTGCATCAGGCCAAACCGTAGAGGGAGTATGTACAATAGAGTAGTCCTTGCCGTATACCTAAGCGGGATAGCAGTAGTTTAAGGTTAGTGTTGCCGATGATTCTCTATTTTTATTTTTTTTATTTTTGGGTAAAGTAAATTCTGTTTACTAATTATAGGTAGAATCAATACAGTGTTTCAAAAATATGTAAGTAATTCATTAACATCCTAAGATATATCTTATTAGGTTATTAACTTCCTAAGATACATTATATTAAAAGGTTAATAATGCACTAAATTGAAAAATAAAACAATTTTTTTACTATATTTTAAATCGCTTTATTTTGCGTTTTGTCTTTTCCTTGTTATTATAATCAGTTTTTTTTATATAATGTTTTACTATGTGTAATAGATTACGTAAAAATACACAAAAGAACTATAATATACTTGAAATGAAATAGTTTAAAAGTTTACCTTTGGATATATTATAATCTACCGATTTTTTTATCGGTAGATAATAATACATCCACAGGTATGTATTCAATTTCGAATGAAATTTACAGTTATCGGTTTGGTAACGCATCCTTGAAAACTAAAGGATTCTAAGTAAATATTTTTTCATCCCGTTCAGAGTCTGTAACCCTAAATAAGAACGGGCAAGAAACTTTAGGGAACTGTTTACAATCAGCGAACTTACATACGATTACATGTTTATTATTGCAAACATTTATAATTTTTACGAACTAAAGAAAAGCAATGAAGTCAGCAAAAGCCTTTCCAGAATTATAATCGGGCAGCCATTTTCAGCATTAACAGTGGTAGAGCCACGCGGCAGCTTTTGCTGTCGCACGGATGGGCCGGCTCAAACCGGGGTAGTACCACGACCTCACAGAATACCAGCGTGAAGAAGAGGTTTACCTCTGCATTTCGCTTGGTAAGTGCATTTGGCCGGAAGCCCCTTTTACTGGAAACGGTCTATGAGCCGCAGCAACCACTTACCATCAGGTGGACTGTGTGCTCGTTTGTCACCCTTGTGACACACCACACCAACATTGTGTTTCTCTTCTAAATCATCCAGGGACTCACTAAAACGCACACAAAAAAATTCATCAAAATCGTTCGAGCCGTTTTCGAGTTTTAACTAGACTAACGGACAGCAATTGATTTATATATATAGATATTAAAGTGACAAACGAGTTCGCATGGTAAAAAGTTAATGCAACCAAGTACAAACAAAAGGAAATTCTTGTGCATTGTCGTCTCTGAGAAAGAATGAAGATGAAATACGAGTATGTACACATGTAATTATACCTACTGTCTCTTCCTTCAAACTGAAAATTAACCCTGGAAGCATGACCGCTTGGCGACAGAAAGGGGTGAGAGGGTAGTACATATTTAAACTAAAAATGGGGGTGATTTTACTATATTCATTTTTATAGCTGTAGCTTTTGATTAAGATATAAAACTATATAAGTTTACAGCATTGCTATTGAATGTTTCTCAAAAAAATATAAAACTCAAAGAGATATATGATGACCAATGTCAGCCTCATACATAATTTTCAACTAAGCGTACTTGTATCATAATGTATGTATTATTATTTTACCTCAAGTCCTGGTTCGACGAAAAAAAAATATTGAGCATGTAGAAAAAATATCCACATAAAATTCAAAATTACAACAACAGTTAACAACACAAATTCATAATCAAAATAGGTTACTCACTGGAATAAAAGTTTTGGAATCGCATTCGGCAACAAATATGTCCTCTTGTGTGTTTTACGAAAATAACGCGACTCAAAATGTTTCGAACATATGCGGTCATTCTTCTCAGGTTGCCATTCCTTTCTCCTAGTAGCTACAATCCACATATTTATAATGTTTGCTTCTTTAGTAAATCTAAAATAAATAAATTGTATTGGTAATTAAATTAAGGTTAAAAAAATTGTTCAGAGTCGTTAAGAAATTGAGGAATTTTTTTGCCAAGCACTGGTATCCCTGTAGTGATTATACAGCAAATTTGAAACGAAAAAAAATAAATGACGACCTTTAAATAAAAGAACGCTTCTTAATTTAGTCATATAAAACGAAAAAAAGTTGTAGGTTATTTTAGTAATTTATTGTATATTTTTTGATAATTATACACTAGAGATAATGAAAATTAATCAGCTAATCGATTTCTATAAGCAATTTTACTTTAAATAAGCTTACTTACTGATGATAGGTTATGTTTGGTATTTTTCGTTCTGGACGGTTTTTACAACCTAACACACAACAACGCACCATAATTTCGCATAAACTCTGTCTAAAACAAAAAACATTAAACGTCACGTAACTCAAACGTCAATAATTTATCAAATAATCACATAAAACCACTAAAACAGTTGACGACAGCCGTTTGTTTGGAACATAGTACCTTTGTTCCAAACAAAGGAAATCGCATACGGTGAAAGAAACAAAAAAAAATTTCTCGCTCGCTCTTAACGTAACACAGATAAGTGTGTTTTTCTCACGCATTTCCTGTCATTTTAGTGACGCCTCTATAGCTCATTCTCTCTCTACGCGCCAAACTGACCGTGAATGAGCGTGCTTATAAGTTTTTATTATATTTATTATTAATTATTTTATATTACTATTAGATTCGTCACTCAAGAATAATACCTATAATATAATAGAACCTATTTGTAACATTTTCCTTTAACTGTGTCAATTTTGGACAATAAACGTTTGTTCTATTCTTTTGTGGCGTTTGTGTGGTTTTTTGTTATTTCTTTTTTCGTTTATAGAACACCGCTACATTATGTAAAATATTTTATCATTAATTGTTATAGAATAATATTATAGTCATCAAAATAGTTATAAACCTTGTGTGGTACATTATTAATCTTAAACTTAATATGATAAAAATTCTATAGTTAGAGAAGTTAAAGATAATAATGTAGAATATCAAACAAAAAATCACCCTTCTCCAATATAATATATAAATCATTATTTTGTGTTTAAATTTATCTCAAATTTTCTCTAAAAACTGGTTTTTTTTATAGAAGAGGGGCAAACGAGCTTGCGGCTCACCTGATGGTAAGTGACTACCACCGCCCATGAACAACCGCAACACCAGGGGAATTGCAGATGCGTTGCCGGCCTTTTTGAAAGGTGTAAGCTTTTTTATTGAAAGTTCCTAAGTCGTATAGGTCCGGAAAAATCGCTGGTGGTAATTGATTCCACAAGGAGGTTGTGCGAGGGAGAAAACTTCTTCTAAATCGCACAGTGGTGGACCGCCGTGGTTTAAAATTGTTTTAAAACCTGTCGTATCTTCAGAACTATCTGCAAAAAAATATATCGTTATTAACTGTAACAAGTTCATTGCTATGAGTCTATGTTAAAAATTAAGAAGTCACTTTCTTATAATTTAAAAACATTATGAATAATACACATCACAGAGAAAAGACGAGAATTCGCTAATAGGTAGGTACGTATGATATATATAATTATCACATAAATGATATATTATGTTGCAACTTAAGTGCACTCTCTTAGGCCGTAAGATTTAATCAACAACATTAAACATTCAGTGACAAACTGCAAGTTTCTGTTCGATGGTTGCGCCGTACTCGTAACTTGGTTGATTTTAAAGTTTATATTCACTTTTATTACCAAGCAGCCGGCACATTCACGGAGGACTCGTATATGAGACATTTTACGTTTAAGGTACGTTCAAAATAGATAAAGTTATACTACATTTTAATATTACAATGATAAAGGAACTAGAATTCACCGAAAGGAGATGGAACTGCAGTCCATGAATTCCTCGTCGTCATGCATAAGTATTGAAATGTAATTTTAATTGGAAATGTATGACCAGTGACTGTGCGTTTCGCTGTCATAATTTAGAAAAAGGCAAGTGATCGAATATTTAGGTACTAGCATTTACCCTTCAACTCGGCTGGCCAGCGTTCGGGAAGCTACGACACATCTTCTCGTCAGACATACCTCAAAACCTTAAAACGAAATTGTACAACCAGTGCGTGTTGCCAGTGATGACTTACGGAACTGAGACGTGGCCTTCACTGCTGGCCGTATGAGCAAGCTCAAGGTCGCTCAGCGAGCTATGGAGAGGGCTATGCTCGGAGTTTCTCTGCGTGATAAACTTAGGAATGAGGATACCCGCAGTAGAACCAGAGTAACGGACATAACCAACGGATTAGTAAGCTGAAGTGGCAGTGGGCCGGCCAAATAGCTCGAAGAACCGACAACCGATGGGGAAGAAAGGTTCTTGAGTGGCAGCCTCGTACCGGTAGGCGAAGTGTAGGGCGTCCCCCCACGAGATGGAGTGACGACCTGGTAAGACATGCAGCAACTCGATGGATGCAGGTGGCTCAGGACCGTGCTTTGTGGCATTCTTTGGGGGAGGCCTATGTTCAGCAGTGGACTTGTGAAGGGCTGTAATGAATGAATGAATGAATGAATTTACCCGCAACTGCGTTTCGTTTCCGTTTAATTACAATCCGTTCACGTAAGGGCTGTTTTTGTACTATAATTGTATTGCGGTTTTCATGGGCGGCGGTAGTATATATATATGTATACTACCGCCGTCCATGAAAACCGCAATACCAGGGGAATGGCAGATGCGTTGCCGGCCTTTTAAAAAGGAGTAAGCTCTTTTCTTGAAGGTCCCGAAGATGTATCGGTCCGGAAAAATCGCTGGTGGTAAACTATTCCACACGGAAGTTGTGCGAGGAAGAAAACATCTTCTAAATCGCACAGTGGTGGACCGCCAATCATCCAGATGGTGCGAATGTTATCAGGAGTTCTGCCGCGATGTGCGTTCGTGAAACTTTTCGGCTGGGATTAATCCGAACAATTCCTCCGAGCACTCCCCGTGCTAAATGCGAAAGAAAATGCAAAGGGATGCAACATCTTTTCGCAGCGCCAATGAATCGAGCCGATCGGAAAGGACTCGGTCGTAGACGATTCGAGCCGCTTTGCGCTGGATGCGGGCAAGTGGAAGGAGCTGGCACTGGGGAGCCCCTCCCCAGAGATGGGAACAGTATTCCATGTGAGGCCGAACCTGCGCCTAGTAAATTTGCAGGCGGTGTGCCGGCATGAAATACTATCCCGCTCTGCTGAGCACGCCAAGCTTTTTAAAGACCAATTTTGCCTTATCTTCCAAGTGACCACGAAACTGCAACTCACTCGATATGTCGACTCCGAGGATTCCGATACTGGCTAAGGCAAGAAGGGGGAGCCTTGAAACTGAGGAGATACGACAAAGTGGTTCTTTTTAGCGGTAAACGCGCAAACTTGTGTCTTCTGAGGATTAAACTGGACTAAATTTAGTCGCCCCCAATCCGAGACTTTGTTCAGCAAAGACTCTACTTCAGACACAAGTTTGTTCCGGTACTCGGCGACGTTTTCCCGAGAAATATTGGCACGGCCGGTGTATAGAGCATCACCAGTGCTGCCATCCGCATAGCAATGAATGTTACCAGTTAGCAACATATCATTGATATGCAGAAGAAACAGCGTTGGTGATAGCACACAGTCTTGTGGAACACCAGCGTTAATAGGCTTGTAGTCGGAGCATGCACCGTCTACAACGACCTTGACGCTCCGATCTGCAAGGAAACTGGTGATCCAATTGCACAATTTCTCGGGAAGCCCATAGGAAGGCAGCTTTGAAAGAAGCGCTTTGTGCCAAACCCAATCGAAGGCCTTCGCAATATCCAAACTAACGGCCAACGCCCCCCGCCCCCTCTTGGACTCTACTGCCTCCACCCATCTATGAGTCAGGTAGACCAGAAGATCACCAGCCGATCGACCCCGACGAAAACCGTATTGGCTGTCACTAATCAGTTGGTGATCCTCAAAGTACCGCATGCGCTGGCAGTTAATAATGGATTCTATTATTTTGGAGAACAAGGAGGTGATGGCGATAGGCCTGTAGTTGGACGGGTCTGAGCGGTTGCCTTTTTTAGGGATTGCGTGGACAAAAGCTGTCTTCCATGATTTCGGGACTACGCCTAGGGAGTAGGAGTACCGGAAAAGACGCGTTAGAACCGGTGCCAACTCCGGAGCACACGTCTTCAGCACAATGGGAGGGTCTCCATCAGGCCCACTCGACTTGCTGACATCCAGGGAGAAGAGTGTTTTGCGAACCGAGCGCTGTGTAAACCGCACATCCGGCATGGAGCATTCACATCGCGGGATGGTCGGCGGTGTGTTCACCCCGTCATCTAGAGTCGAGTTGGACGCAAAGAGAGAGCTCAACAGATCGTCTTTCTCCTTTGCGGCATGGGCCAGTGCAGAGATGGAACAGATGGCTGACAGAAGTTCCCTTGGACAGCCTTAGCGAGAGACCTGAATACACGGGTTCCCGAAGGAAGGCGAACTAGCTTCTCGCCCATTCTGCCGATGTGCTCAGACCTTGCCTTGGCAATGACGCTTTTGAAAGACCTGGAGGCGGAGGCGGTGTTTACATCCCGAGAAGTTGATGCGTCAGCCCAGGCCCGGTAGCACTCCTGCTTATAGCGTGATGTTATTTTACAGGAGGGACCAAACCATGGCTGGTATCTACCTCCAATGAGCACCACAGAGGATGGAATAAAAAGTTCCATACCCTGTAGCACCACATCAGTGACAGGGTCAGCAACAGCGCTGGGATCTTCCGGCGAGAAGCGAACCCGCCCCCAAGGGTAGGTTGCAAAAAAAGACCGCATCCCGTCCCAATCCGCCGACCTGTAATGCCAAACACGGCGGCAACCTGCAGAATGCAACCGCGAGGGGAGTGTGAGTGGCATCACACTCTGGATTAGAAAATAGTCCGAAGAGCCGAGAGGGGCATCGACGGAAACCTGATATCCATCCGGATGAGATGTCGGCATAAGGTCCAACAGGGAAGGTGTATGATCCTCCACATCTGGAATCCGCGTAGGCGAAGTAACCAGTTGTGTGAGACCATATGCCAAGGCAAAGTCATAAACAGATCGCCCCGCATGATCGGTTAAACGTGCACCGAGCCTTTCGGCGTAGGGGGCGTTGAAATCGTTAAGGATCACGATCTCTGCGGATGGGACCTGTTGTAGCAAGGAATCTGTAGCCATTTAGACGTGGTTCATGAGTCGGTCTGTTTCGGCATTACCGCTATGGCACCTATAGAGGCACCCGTAGACGCGCGGATGGTCGTCAGTTCAGTATGATAATATATTATGCACTTATCAACATAATATTATACTTCTTTTATTAATTTTGTTTGATATACCATCTAATACATATAAATTATTGTTTACGTGGTAGAGCCATGCTGCACCTATATTAGTAATATAGTTGTAGCGTTAATGGGTCAGCCCGAACGGGGAAGGACCACGCTCTCACAGAATACCAGCGTAAAATGGCAGCTTGACACTGCTATGTTTCGTATGGTGAGTGTAGAGAACCGGAGACCCAGTTTACTGGAAAAGTGCATTCCATCTTAGTCCTCACGAGTGACGACGCATCTGCATTTTGATTCTTTATTGAGAATAAATGTGGATGTCTATGGGTCACAGCAACCGCTTACCATCAGGTGGACTGTGTGCTCGTTTGTCACCTATTCTATAACAAATTAGATTGAAGTGCTTGTCTGCAGCATCGAAAAATCTGCCTGTTTAACCCATGTTTAACCATTTTTAAAGTGTTTGTTTTTCTGTATATTTGACTGTCTGGACGTACCAATTGTAACGAAGTTTCACTATTAGAAAGAAAGCAATGCCAGTAATGATGTAGACTTTATTTTATTGAGATCAATTTAGCGAGATTAATTTGATGAAATTGAAAAATTTGAAAAGCGGTCAAGTGCGAGTCGGACTCGCCCATGAAGGTTTCCGTAGCAGCAAGTAACATAATATAAAAGTTCTTGTAGTTCGTTGTAGTTTTCATCGATGTTTTAATAATAGTGTATTTTTTATTTTTATATTTAAGAGTTTTTTTGAATGAAAGGTAAATTGCGGTTTATGATTTATGACGTATTTAAAAACTTACTTACTTACTAGATCTCGTTGAAACCATTTTCGGTGAAAGTTTCCATAGTACATCATATATCTTTTTTTCTTTTATCATTCTGATATGTTATAAGTTACTGGGGGGGGGGGGGGGGGCACGTTTTACCACTTTGGAAGTGTGTCTCTTACGCAAACTATAGTTAAAGTTAAAAATTATAGTAAAAACCCCAATATCATTTTTGAAGACCTATCCTTAGATACCCCATACGTATGGCTTTGATGAAAAAAATTTTTTGAGTTTTAGTTCTATGGGCAACTCCCAAAATTTATTGTTCCTTTTTCTATTTTTGTGTGAAAATCTTTATGCGGTTCACAGAATACATCTACATACCAAGTTTCAACAGCATAGTTCTTATAGTTTCGGAAAAAAGTGGCTGTGACATACGGACGGACAGACAGACAGACATGACGAATCCATAACGGTTCCGTTTTTTTGCCATTTGGCTACGGAACCCAAAAAATAAAAACTCTTTGATCTAAATACGCAACATTAATGGATCCTATCTAGGCGAAACCAGAGAGGTCGCTAGTAATTAGTTAATTAATTCAAAACTTTAGAATTAGTTACAATATCTATAGCAAATATCCGACAGGTAATAAATTGTATTACGTAGTTCTAATTACATTAATTATTACCGCTGACTATTGGGTCCTTTAAAATACCAAGAAATCTAACTTAGTCTTAAGTTTGTACAGGAAAGTTTTATTTATTACTAGCTTATCCCCCGACTTCACCGGCTTTTAATTTAGGGTATTAATATTTTTGCGCGGAACCCTATTTATGTTAGAGTATTATATTTAAATTAAAGTAGTCTAAGTTACTACAGTTACATTACATCAACTATCTGCCAGTGAAACTCTCGTCAAAATCAGACCAGCTATTTTGGAGATTAGCCGGAACAAACTGACAGACAGACAGACATACAAAAATTAAAAAAAATTGTGGTTTTGTTATTTATGAAGGTATATACGATATGCATATGAAAGTATATACGATAAGTATCGTATATACTTTTCGTATTGATATATCGTATATACTTATCGTATATAAGTATCGTATATACTTTCATATCCATTTTAAAGCTGTTATTTTGACATTACAAACAGACACTTCAATTTTATTTATTTGTATAGACTAGCGGCCCGTCCCGGCTTTGCCTGCATACGATCTATTAATGCGGCGTTATTTAAATTTTAGGTATAGAGCATTTATTTCATCAACTTTTAATTTTTTTTCGGAAAAATGTAGCCCATATTTTTATATATTCGTAAAGTTTCATCACAATCAGTTCGGCAAATTCTAAGATTTGTCGGATAGATTTGAAAAACAGTCAGACAAAATTTTTAATAATATTTGTTTATTTCTTAATAGTGTGCAGACTAGCTTAATAGACTTCGACAAAATATTTGCGCAAAACCTCTTTCGTTATTTTTTCGACAAATAGTATTTCATTTGTTGGGCACCAAAACCATGTTCGTTGTATAGCAAACGGGGTGCACCGTAGTGATTAATTTGGCTATAGCCATGACATTATCAGAAGGATCAATTGCATGAGTATTCGTATTTCTAGAGAATAAATAAGTCCTCTGGGAAAAGGTTATTATTTATCTACGCATATTATGTTTCCTACAACAATCTGTCTTTCTTCATGTGTTCAAAAATCATCTAAGAATATTAAATCAACCTCACACTCCCGTATGTTTACTTTTATAATAAAATATCGTAATATTACGAAAGTTTACTTAATATTTTATTAACGTATGTGACACGTGAACGTACATTTTGACCTCTCTTTGACCTAAAAGGTTTACAAGGTACGTACTTAATATGTCAGTACTGAATAATAATATTATGCTGGAGTGAAATCTATAGCAATAAATCACAATTCTGTTGTTCTTTATTTCACGTAGGTAATGTGGTGAACCAAGATAACAAAGAATTCAAAATGCTTATTATTCAAACTTGAAGTGGATGGTAACATAAAAAAACATATATAATTATTAAATTAATTAAATTAATGAGAGATTAATAAGAATAATTCGATCAATGGAAATGGAATCAAGTGCCATCAGAGAAAGGGCCATTGTGAATACTGGAATATTTTTATAATGAGGTCTCAAAATGAATAAATCATCACAACTTCAAACAATAAATACTCTGGGTATAATGTGTTATCCGTAAAGATTTTTCTTTTTAAATCTGTAATACATATAAATAAAATTGAAGTGTATGCCTGTAATATTAAATAACTAACTTCTATTGGGGTTATTTGAATACTATTAAAATATAAATAACCATTTTTAAAATTTTCGTGTGTTGTGATAAAACTTTACGAACATATCCGAAAAGCTAGACATTTTTTTGTAAAATGAAAAAAATAGTTAAAATTTATTTTATCTTTTTAGTCTTTGATTATCTTAAATATAAAAAATGCCAAATGAACAGGTCACATCCAGGCGAAGCCTGGGCGGATCCCTAGTAGTAGAATATCGTCGTTTATATTACAACACCGCGCAAGTCAATTTTGCTAACTTTTCAGGAGAGACAAAATACCTTGCTATTTATTATGTTCACGTCCAGATAGGTAATTTAGGGTTCAAAGTGTTTGTAGTATACATAGGGAATCATTTCAGTATGCAACGGAGCTAGTATTTTTACAGTACTTTAAAAAAAATGACTTGTGCGGTATTTTGTTGTAGATGAATTGGACTTAGGCTATGTTGGCTAGCTACATTACTAGTAAAAACAAAAACCTTACCAACGAATCAGACATTTATTTAAAATAATAATTATTCTCGTTATATTCTTTATGAATTAAACATTTTAATGATGAGGTAAATCATTATAAAATTTATGACATGAAGCTGGTATGACTGTTTTCAAATCCTGTAAGTCCAGATATTTTCGAGACGAAATTGGCAATCTAGCTGTATACAGTTTCGGTAGAGTGCTTAATGGTTTTATTTTATTAAGAGGCGTGTGTCTTTGTGGCAAAGGCTTTATCTCATCTTCGAATCAAGTTTATACCATATTGTACCATCTGACCTATACTTCAACATGCGCAAATCAGTGACTACAGGGTCACCTGCCTTCTTGCCAATATCTAATAAACTATTCCTTGTCTCCTAGTGTTGATAGAAACATTTTTTTGCAGACTTGAAGTCGTTTAATATCTATAGTTAAAAAATATTCACGGCTTTCAGTTCTTTTTGAGTCTACACTTTTAACTACTTTTTTTCCACTTTTATAACGTGAGATCAAACAAATGCTCTGTGTTGCTCCCAAGACATTTGTTTCCAAAAAACATTAAATAAATGACTGCGTGACTCCTGACTTATGAAACAACATGCTCTTAAATTAGATTTTAAGCAAAACGAAGAGTTGCATGAAGGATTCATTTGCCTAGCTGGCTTAAGCACATCGTGCATGACCTTAAATTTATCTTTATTTTTCACTTTTCTGTCCCTTCTATAACCTAAGTAGCTTTCACCTTTTTCTCTCTTTTCTTTATTCAAGTTTCTTTGCCACTTTTTAGAATTTTTAGTAGCTTTGTTATCACGCTTTTTGTTAAACCCCAAGTCTCCGTGATAAGTAACGTTTTGAAGTATTGTAATTTTGTTTTGTCGTTTTTCAGTATTACTTTGAATATCAACGGATGAAGAAGGTACTGAAATAAAGGAAGCAAACGTTAGAGAATTATTTAGAATGCTTGGAGATAGATCGTTAATATTATCAGCTTCTGAAGTAGGATACAGCAGAGCAATCGAGCAGTAGCTTTGTTCAGCGTACACAGAATTTTGTGTAGATTGACTAGCGACAATGACTTCTGGAACAAGGGGTACTACCTCAACCGGAGCATCCGTATCATGCTCAACAGAACGTCGTGTAGGTATATTAGAGATAATATCCTCTAAGGTAGCCAATTTCAAAATGCCCGGAGCAATAAATTTAGTCTAATCAGTTAATCGTGCAGATAGGTTAGACATATCAGGTTTTGGAGCAGCATGAACTAGTGAAATTAGAGCAGCGGATTGAGGTTCATCAGTAGGAATTACAAGTAGGTCAGTGAAGACGACGGCTTCTGAAGCAGCAGGTTTAGACTCATCTGAACATGGTGCAAGTAAAACAGGACCAATCGGTTCTGGGGCAGCAGATCCTAATGAAATCTCAGATGAAGCTTCAGGCTCATTACAAAGTCGTGCAGGTGATTTAGGTTCAATCATAGCTTCAGGAATAGCAGATACCAGTACGATCGGAGCAGTGAAAGACCAAGCAGATGACAATACCTTTAGCGGCTCAGAAACTGGAATACTCGGTTGGTGTTTGTTGGTATTGACTGAAGAAACGTTAACATTTTCTGGTGATGATTTTGCATCCAGACAAATCAATTGGCCATCTATTTGCTCTAAGAACGGAAGACCGTTGATGTCAATACTTTCAAAAATCCCGACGGTGAACGAATCTAAAATGTAATAATAATAATAAAATTATTTTCACACAATATTATGTAATAAAATAAGAAGATAAACAGATGAATAAGAAGATAATAAATAAGATAAAGAACAATGGTCATTTGTATTACTTACCTATTTTAGTCTTATCAGAGTCTTCTTTGCCCTTACTTTTGCTCGAATATTTCATCTTATTTTTACAGACCCAGGCGTGGAAGAATCTAAAACGTTATAAAATCATTAAATTAAGTTTAGACGGTATGTGGTTGTATAAGGAAATATAAATATAGTAAACAAAAGTCTTATTTTATATTATTACCCAATTTGGTTTTCTTAGAGTTTTCTTTGCACATATTTTTACTCAATAATTTCATTTTACATAAGACATTCAAACCACTATTTCGTAGATCCGCAGCTAACTCTTCGTCGGAGCTGTGATCACTAATATCATCCAAATTATCCTGCATGGCGAATCACTGTAACTATAATGATCAATGTTACAACAGCGCTCAAGTATGAAACCTAATTATAGTAAACACCGCTTAAGTAAGCATCAGCAAAAAACAGTAAATTTAAGTAAGTTAATGGATAATTTTAGACAAATTATTGTTTAAAATCAGTTGCTTACCTCTTTTTTATCAAAATAAACCTATTTTCACTCAATTTCACTTATAAAATACACTGAAATCGTTTGTTAATTGCGGAGCAACAAGTAGTCACCAAAAATAGTATGGCGGAATGAAGACTTACGCGGTGTTGACGAACGAACGGACTTGCGCGGTGTCACAATTTTTTAAATATCGCATTCTTATTGGTGAAAAAGTAAAGATTGCCATAGGTAGGTCGAAGCGCGCGAAAAAGCTCTATCCAATGATATCAAAATAATAAAAACCACCATAATCGACTTACGCGGTGTTGACGAACGAACGGACTTGCGCGGTGTCACAATTTTTTAAATATCGCATTCTTATTGGTGAAAAAGTAAAGATTGCCATAGGTAGGTCGAAGCGCGCGAAAAAGCTCTATCCAATGATATCAAAATAATAAAAACCACCATAATCGACTTACGCGGTGTTGACGAACGAACGGACTTGCGCGGTGTCACAATTTTTTAAATATCGCATTCTTATTGGTGAAAAAGTAAAGATTGCCATAGGTAGGTCGAAGCGCGCGAAAAAGCTCTATCCAATGATATCAAAATAATAAAAACCACCATAATCGACTTACGCGGTGTTGACGAACGAACGGACTTGCGCGGTGTCACAATTTTTTAAATATCGCATTCTTATTGGTGAAAAAGTAAAGATTGCCATAGGTAGGTCGAAGCGCGCGAAAAAGCTCTATCCAATGATATCAAAATAATAAAAACCACCATAATCGACTTACGCGGTGTTGACGAACGAACGGACTTGCGCGGTGTCACAATTTTTTAAATATCGCATTCTTATTGGTGAAAAAGTAAAGATTGCCATAGGTAGGTCGAAGCGCGCGAAAAAGCTCTATCCAATGATATCAAAATAATAAAAACCACCATAATCGACTTACGCGGTGTTGTTATATAAACGACGATATTTAATAATTGATAAAGACACAATTTTAATACGATGTAAATGTGTCTTTATCAATTATTAAATATCTATTAGTAAATGTGTTTCTTGACCTAGATAAATATTCGATGATTGGTAGAGTTACGCTGCAGCTGTATTATTACTGCACGAATTCACAAACTCGAACAATGAATGATGTCATAATACGGCTATTTTCCTCAGAATAAGCAACGAGAAGTGGAGTTTCTATTTTACTTGTAACAAAGCATTCCTTCTAAGCTATTAACGATAACAATGCATCTGCATTTTGATTTATAATCAAGGATATACATACATAATTAAGGTAAACATAGGTGTACAAAGACCCCAGACTTTTGCGATCAAGGGACTCCTTGTTTGTCACTCTTGTTTGTATTAAATAAAAAAGAATGAAATCAAACGAATTTTCTACCTAAATTTGGCACATGTGAAGTTATAAAGTAAGTAACATCCCTTTGTCAATACGGTCTCGCAGAAATTGGAATTTACGAGTATGAAGTAACCGTAAATGTTTGAGACAGTTAAATATTACAATATTAAGAACTTGGCAAATAACTTTTAAAATTTCTTGTCTATACCTAAAACTTATAAGAGGTAAAGTGCTATACAATTAATATGATATATTATATTATAATTATGTTATTGCTGAAAATAATCAATATTGGTATTCTTAAGAAAGCTGCTAGTAACTTATGAGAGTTTTCTAAAAAACCTATACTTTCGATAACATATGCTATTGATTGTATTTGATTAACATTAAATAACACACACAACACACACATGCACACACACACGCACACACACACGCACGCAAACGCAATCGTCACGTACACGCACACGAACACGCAAACGAACACGCACACGCATACGCAAACGAACACGCTCACTCACACGTACAAGTAAATGCGCACGCACGCACACACACATACACACACACAATTTTTATGTATGTAAACTGCACCCACGATACAGGAGAAAACCCTAATGTTAACGTTTTAAAAAAAAAACAAATGTCCATCTTTATGGTTTATAACTTTATACTTTATACTTAGTACCTACTTCAAGTATTTTCTTCGTTCGTATTCGTACTATCTTTCTTTTCTACGAAGTTTTGTTTTTATTAAATTTCCTCTCGCACTCACTATTGATCTTTGCGATCTGAACTGTTGTTTAAAAGGATAATCTTCAAAATTATAAATATGAATTACTACTAACACTATGAACAGTAGTGTTATATGCAAAGCACCAATATTGTAACCAAGAACTCTATGTTTGAGTTTTAAACATTGTAACCTTATAATTAACTAAGTGCCTCACCGGGATGGCGACAAGCTCGACAGATATCAACGCCGCCATCTTTAGGCTGTATTTCCGATAATTAACTATTATTATTATTATATGCACTATATAACTAGCTCATTTATGTAAAATAAATCAGTTATTATTTCGCATTCGTTGTTTTCACTTCACTTTAATATCACTTAGATACTCGTACGTATTCTGATACTAGTATTCCCGTGGCTTTGCTTCTGTCATAGTATGTCTTTATATACCTTCTGTCGTAATTTGTGGCAGATGTTTATATCATATCTCTATTTTTGAGGTACATTAATATGATTTGCCCAGTTCGTATCATTTAAATTAGATTGCTATTTTACAAAAGCGATTAAATTATCAATATGCTTCTAAACGAACAGAATGCATTATTTTTTATTTATTTATAATAATCATTGAAACATTATTAAAAACTTTTGCTCTCTCCACTCCCATTGAAACTTTGAAAACGTTTTGTTTTTATTTTCTTTTGAAATATTCAAAGCATATTTCTCTAAATTACGTAATAAATTTAATAAGCGTCAGCTAACTTTGTATATAACCATCGCTTTCAAAGGAATACCTTCCAAACTTTATTTTGTAAACTTTAGTAAAAAAAATATATAAATCAGGATACGGAAATTTATGAACAAACACATTCATTAATTTTTGAGGATAATTACCGAGTTATAATTTACCATATGAAATATATACCTACAATATAATAGTCAGGTTGTTTTCAATTTCCAATGGGTTGGGGACGTTAGCACATTAAACCATAGACTTTGAATATACCACAGACTAACTAGTAGATTTGGAATATACTGGCGTATAGACGACCTGACAGCCTGAAAACGTGTGACTAATTTTGATTTGTCATTGTGTACGTTAGCTAGTGATGTATATTTTACTTAAAAGGAAGGATTGTTAAAGAAGCGGAAAAAAACGATTTAAAAATAGTTAAGAGCACAAAAATGAATAACTTCAAAAATTAACTTAATTTTTACATTGATAGTTCTAAAATAATTAAAAAATATTCATATAATATGTTCCTAGGAATAATCTAAACCTACCTACGTTTTGTTGGATTTTAATTCAAATCTAAAAAATCCCAGGTTATACCGATAAACTTAAAAAATCTCTACAAGAATCAGATCGAAAAGTCCTATTTTCGAGTTATAATCTTTGGGGGAAAATATTTATATTTATATTATAATTATATATTATATTATTATACCATGGACAGTTTCCCCGGAATTTCTTTTTTAACATATTGTTAATATAAATAGGTAAATACTTAACTAAGTATATACCTATTTTTATTTTATAAAATGTTTTGATGGGGAAATAACAAACAGGGATACGGAGTACAGAATGGCTGCTTTATTTTTCATATTAGTATTACTTTTGATTACCAACATTAATAATTAATAATTAAATACATTATAGAACTTTACTTTAACATTCGACTTCAATATGAATGTAAACTTAATAATTCACGTAAGGAAACTTGTAAGAATCAGTTAAATAAAGTTACTCTATTTAAAGGCCAATATGTTAATGAGGCTTCATCATGCTTCATGTTTATATTATTTCATCTGTCCCTGAAACGTATAAAGTAATACTACGCTTATTATGATTTTAGCTGCATGAAATTTTATAAACATAATGATCTGAACAGAGTAAAGTGCACCAAGTGTCTGAGGATACAAATGTACTCTCTATTCTCTCAATCTCGGTATGTTAAGAAAATGGTCAGTCATTCAGGGACTAACCGCGGCAAGTGCAACTTAATCTCTCAGATCTATTGATCCGCGCAACTATTACTTAACCACGAGTTCCTCTTCTCTACGATCACGCTATTTAAGTGATCGGCACAATGTTGTCGGCCATCAAGCATCAGCAAGGCATCGAGGGTTGTAAGTATCAAATACCATGGAATTTATACTATCCTGGCACATTGAACTGCGCGTCTCATGCGCGGGCGTCTGGTGGCGCTTCAAGAGCATTACTAAATATATAATATCTAACTACGCTAAAAGTTTTATCATTGTGACTTGGGAATATAATCCGGAGTTCCGTGCAACCCCTTGGGGAAAATAGCGTGACGCTATGAATATTCCACTAGCATATTCCACTAGAGCATGAGGTGCGGGTGGTGAGTACGGTTATACATTTTTTTGGTTGATAAATAGATACGTAGTTAGGTTCATAATGGCTTAAATAGGATAATCTCAAGATTTTTTATCTTTAATGTACTACTGTTTTATGATGTATAAAAATCTGTCTATTTTTATCTAAAGTTTTGAAAGTTAAATTTTTGAAGTCTTATTATAACAATATTATACTTACTGGTACAAATAATGTAGAAATGGCTTCTTTTAATAAAATTGTTTTATTTCTCTTTTTCTTTTATACTTCTCAAGAAAATGTTTGGTGCAAATTGTTGAGTTTTTCTTTGGATTCCAACCAACCCATGAAATTAACTTAAGGCTTTAACTAGCCTGAATGACCTTGACGAAACGGCGACTACAACGATTTTAGCCAACGTCAACACCGTCTAGCGACTACGTTCTGTATTACTTATAAAAGTGCAAAAGTTAATAGACTGCAGAGGTGACAATTATATAAGTGACATACTGCCTGTTATGCTTGCGCATCACTGAGAATTATGTCGCGGTTACGCATCTTCAATTACATTGCACGGTGTGGTGCTGTAGCTTTGTCCGGTAGGCATCTCGAGCTATCAAGTGTTCAAGTTTCAAGGAAGTAAGAGTTTTTATTATATATGTTAAATTGTATTTATTTGTGTCGTATTAGTAGCTCTGGATCAAAGCGTTCGCTGTAAAATTTTCCCGGGTTTGATCCCCGGCAGCACGAATAAAATTTGTAATTGCAATTTTCGTCAACACACATTGGGGCAGCGCGGCGGGCATTTCCTTGCTCTAAAACCTCTCAGAAATAAAAAGAGTCCTGTGCCCAGTAGATGGACTTGTATAGCCTATTACTTTACTTTGTAGCAATATTCATATTCGTTTCAGATACAGAAAGTACCTTATGCAGATAAAAATATCATGTGGAGGCGACGAAAACGTAAAACATCTTTGTACCTAGATACAATGTTTGAGAAATAGTCAGTCATGTCATACGCCATATTTTCTATAGAGCGTAGAACGTTGCAGATAGGGCAAAATAAAAAATAATACAAAATATTATGGGAATTATTTATTAATAATATATACATTTATAGGTATTTATAATAAAAATAATGAACAAGCTGCAAGGTTCAAATACTAATGTTTCTTATAGACACAATTGTAAAATTCCTGTTTTCATTTTTACCAATGATTAATTGATGAAACGTAGTCAAGATCACTTCATATAAAATATATTTAATTAAAATTGACACACGACCTATTTGGCCTTCTACTTACAACTCGGCGGAAATTTGAAAAGAAGATTTTGCCTGTTCTTAAATCTTGTGTACACCATTTTTCACAGAAGTATTGTTTACAACCGGCGTGGTTTTGAAAAGCGTGATTAAGTGTCAGCGGTATATTGTCAATTAGATACTGAACTTTTTTGAAATTTACTTTTTGTTTCTTTTTGTTATATCTTCTTAAAAACTGACGCTATCTCATTATTTTATTATTTGTTTTTTTTTTTGTAGCGCATATAATGGATAAGTTTGTAATTTTTTTAATTTTATCACAAAATTTCCGCAATAAATTATTACCTTTTCTACAGTGATTCTCTCCTCTTAGTTTCGGTGTAACTGTAGGATGTTATACTGAGTCGCCGTCAGTTACTAAGCGGCCATAAATCATTATATGTATGTATAGACATACAGATATACATTTTTTGATTTTAATATTTGTTTTTTTTTTTTTGAATTTTGATTGACTTTTTGAAACTTGGTAAAATTATTTTTTGCCATACCAATTGATGGGCCTGAGTATAATACTAGTTGTGCTCCTTGGTCAAAATATTTTTTTATTTTATGCTCAACTGCAGACAAAACAATATTGATTGCGCATGTCTAAAACAGAATTTTATCTCTTCTCCTTCTAATAATAGTTATTATCTCTAAGACCATTTGCAGAAACAGTTTTTGTTAACAGTTATAAGTGTAACATTTTTATCAGCTGCTTTGTTTATAGTGCCTTGAGCAACACTTTGCTGGTTTCTGTACAGAAAATGTTGCTGGATTTGCTGGCTTTGCAAATATAGATGGCCGCTACCATTGAACATAATACCCGCTATCTTACACTTATTTACATAGAAACTTTAATTATCATTAGCATAAAATTCTAAATAGCACTTTTTACACAACAAAGTAAACTATTGATTTCTTATATTTGCGCGACATTACACATTGAATAAAACTACTTTTACGGATTTTATCGCGTTTAATTTACTTATGTTGCTTATTTTTATTAATTCCCGACGTTTCGGGTGCTTTCCAGCACCAATGACCATGTCCCCCGTGACCATTTTAAACACACAGAAGCAGCTATTGCTGTCGCACGGTTGGGCCGGCTCGAACCGGGGTGGTACCACGACCTCACAGAAAACCAGCGTGAAGAAGAGGTTTACCTCTGCGTTTCGCTTGGTGAGTGCAGGTGGCCGGAGGCCCTTTTTACTGGAAATGAGGCATTCCATCTTAGTTCTCACGGTTGACAACGCATCTACATTTTGATTTGTAATAGAGGATAGATGTAGATGTCTATGGGCCGCAGCAACCACTTACCATCAGATGGACTGTGTGCTCGTTTGTTACCCTTATCCTATAAAAATATAATTTAATTAAACGCGATAAAATCAGTAAAAGTAGTTTTATTCAAGAAAGTAAACTTTTAGATCAGTCCATCTTGTTTCTCAATAATTAAGTGAATAGTAAAACAAATCAATAGGTCCGTGATTTAAAATTTCTTGCAGCTTTGTATAGAAAATCATGACCTGATGATATGATAATATAATAGTCAATCATTTAGCCATCTGATAAAACTATTAAGTGTCCCAGTCAAACTTTAATGATGATATTCGGGTCATTATACTGGAAATAGTCTTTTAAATATTTTGTAGTACCGTTGATAATCTTTAGTATGATTGACCTTGTGTATGATTTTTATAAGTCTATGTTATTTTTGATGAAAATTATTATTGCAGATAAAAGCCCTTTCATATTTATTTTAGTCTCGAATTAAATTAATCAAAATCAAAATTAATTACTCAGACATCTAGGTTTCCCCGCGAAGTTACTCTTCACCACTTTCACGGACACGTGTAAAGTCAGCACGTAAAATTTTCTGTAGCAGAATCATCCTCGAGAGAATCGTACACGTTCTGCTCCCGTACCATGATGAAATCTTACGGAGAAAGCTACACGACCCTCGTATTTGTATAAATACAATTCATAAAAACTGAAACTAAGCTTATGAATGATTGTTGGTACCACGTCTACCTAGTAATTACACCTCTAACGATGCCACGAATGAATTTTCAATTATAAACGTATATTCAGTAGCATTCTATTATTTAATTTTATCAGCTACTTACCATTTTTGTTTATTTAGAAGTATAAAATAATGAAAGTCAAAACTATAATATCTAGTAATATCAGCGATAGAAGCGAACATCTATTTATTTTATGAATAAGGCATAAAGTGATGTATTAAAAGTTCTGTTTCTGTCAAAAAATGCCTTATCAGCGCCGCTAGCGGTGAAAAACGATTTAATGATATCGTTATATTATGACCATATCATGAAATAGAAAAGTTGTGTCTAGTTACTAACATCTATAAGCGATTTCTATTTATTGATTTCGTCAAGCTATACCATGAGATGGTCAAGAAACAGTATTAAAAATATCATGAAATGACCACACCATTTCACGAAATGATCGACTACTTTATGATATATGAGAAATTCTACGATCTGGCCACGACATATCTAAAAACTCTCTAATAAAACTATAGATAATGATAATGAAAATTTTGCTATAATTGTAGGCAGACCAGTTTTAATCAGTTTATGTATATTTAACAGTGGTAGAGCCAGGCGGCAGCTTTTGCTGTCGCATGGATGGGCCGGCTCGAACCGGGGTGGTACCACGACCTCACAGAATACCAGCGTGAAGTAGAGGTTTACCTCTGCGTTTCGCTCGGTGAGTGCAGGTGGCCGGGGGCCCTTTTTACTGGTAATGAGGCATTCCATCCTAGTCCTCACGGGTGACAACGCATTTGCATTTTGATTTGTAATAGAGGATAGATGTAGATGTCTATGGGCCGCAGCAACCACTTACCATCAGGTGGACTGTGTGCTCGTTTGTCACCCTTATCCTATAAAAAAAAAAGGATAGATGTAGATGTCTATGGGCCGCAGCAACCACTTACCATCAGGTGGACTGTGTGCTCGTTTTTCACCCTTATCCTATAAAAAAAATGTAGATTAGTAATTGAAATAAAAACCTTATCAATTTTCATATTTGTGATTGATGTCACTATTATCTCAATAGATAATAGTGACGTCAATCAATTATTACACTTAAAATAAAATAACAAAAATACTAAAAAACTGAACGTTACAATTTTTAAATAGTTTTAAAATTCTTATTATTTAAACATAAATATGTAAGTTATTTCTATTATTTAATTGATTAGTAACTGAAGACGAAATGTACTACTTTTTCCATTTGATGATAGATGGCACTGTTTTGATAACTAAATCGGTGTAGTTTGAAATTATTTTACCAAGTTTTTAACTGTTTTAAACTTTATTTATAAATATGCTATTTATTTGAAAAACACCCGTATAACTAAGATATAATAGAAATAAACATCTAAAGGAAGGAAAATACTTAACCTTCTTTTTTTGAAGTTCCGTAATCGAATAAAAAGTAGCCTATAAGTTCCCCTGGGTAATATTACACGAAACTACCTACATACAAAATTTCTTGAATATCGGTTTAGTAGTTTTTGCGTGAATCCGAAATACACAGGCAGATAGACAGACAGACAGACAGACAAAAATTCTAAAAACCACTGATTTGGCTTCCGAACCCTTTATTTAGTCCCCTGGACTTGTTTTTTCAAGAATGTTTTAGAATCACAGACACGACTTTTCTACAGATTTATTATATTTATAGATTATTTAAGATTTTACTGTTTAATTTATAGAGGTTCAGTGGTGAGTTAAGATGGAAAATAATAAAGTATTTAAAAAAACTGTTCGGTTATTAACTTGTAACTAACCAATGCTACTTTAAGTATCTGATCTCTTGACAAGTTCTCAAAATTTGTACTCGTATTTATCATCTGAATCACTTCCGTTACAGCTAACCCACTGTTGTTACGTCAGACAATTTTGTGAAATATCGATGGCTTTAGTATGCTGTTGGTATTCAGTACTCTTTTTTAACAAGAACTTGTAGTATTCACTTACATATTTGTTATCGAGTTATTTTGAGTTGAGTCTTTAAGGCAAAGGACGAGATAAGTCATGAATTCTCGTAGGTTTCGATGAAAAGCGTGGTGAAAGCCTGTTGGGTAATCGAAAGGCTTAGACGTATTCGTTTTCATTCAAATTTTTCATACTAAAATCTTAACAAAGTCTTCTTACTGGTATTACCTGCTATTGGACCTCTAAAACTCAAGTACAAACCTTTATGCTATTTGTACAAATCGTGATCCGAAATTTTTTTCAATCCGTATTATTCTTTTAATACCATTAAAGTGACAAACGGGATTAAAATCTATCATCCACTCAACAAGGACACAATAGTAAGTTCAGCACTGATATTAGATTTTAGATTCAAAAAAGTAATCTCCTCTCATTTCCGTAATGATTTCATTCTGTCGCTTTTCATTTTTAATTCCTGATATTTCGAGCACTTTGCTGCACCTATGGTCATGCTGGTATAGCGTGCTGTAAATACCTAGAATCGATAAAATTTGTTAATTTTCCTCTTATTTCCCATAGGTAAAAAATTTCCCTCCAAAATCAGAACTAAATTAAATGCCTATTACTTCTTTGTCTTCTTTACCAACTCATAAAAGTCCAATTTTAAAGGAAATCTCCCGTTTTTAGGAAGATTTAATACTTATCTAATTAACCAACATAATTTAATATTGTATGAATAAAACATTAAGTTAGTTACTCTCGTACGTCCCAGGTAAGTTCTTACCGGCGTTGTAATAATTTGCTTCAACTTTATCTTCAAAGAAAATTATACACCGACAGCTGCCTGATTTCTTCCATAATTTCTTAATATTAAAGTTTATAAAACAAGTATTTAAAAAGTGTATATACCTATACATACATAACCTATTTATTATTGAATGTAATAACAACTTATCAGGTTAGTTCTATTCGTTTAGTTGACGTCCATATTAAGCAGTGAACGGGCAGAAGATGGAGAACCATTTGATAACTTAGGTTATGTCCTATGAACATTTTGGCTATTTAATAGTTTCTCTGGTTTATTTATAAACCTGAAGTGACAAACGAACTGACAGTCCACCTAAAGGTCCACCTGCAACCAACTACATATACTCGTAAAACTCGTAATGTTACTTACAGGTGCGTGGTCACCCACATAATAGTTCGAATAATTTTCTTATTAATCACCCAGTCCACTGCTGGACATGTGCTCTCCTTCCCTTTTGAATGTCTTGAGAATATACTACTATTTTCAGCAGCTCTTAACTTTTATCTTATCCTCGTAAATTAATAATCTTACCATAATAATCCAAATTATTGATCCTAAACAAAATTAAAAGGAAATCTGTTCACCGTAAGTTTAAAATTAATTTAATTTAAATTTTTTGTATATATTCACTTACCGGACGGTGAGCAATTCATCACCGTCACATTGTCACGATAGCCAATCAAAAACCTAATCCACTGCCTCATCTTTCACAACGTGGGTAGACTAGTAGACGCGCAACTATGATAATTCAATTCATTTGCATTTGCAAAAGTTCTTAAATAACTCTGCAAAACATCAAGCAAAAATTTTTATGATCTAATTTATTTTGTGAAAAATAACACAGTTTTGTAAACCAACGGAAGCGCTGAATCAGCTTCAAGCGCAGTTAATTATAAAGTCCTCAAACATTGAAGTTTCAAACATAAGCTTATAAAAGTTGGATGGCACGTATATTGTACGAGAATTCCTACAAATAGAATTCAATTTACATTATCATAATTAATGCGGTTCATTTAGGAAACCGCATTTTTTAATTTCTTTTATTTGTATTTCAGTGCTCTTTTGCTTTACTGTTACTTACAACTCATGTTTTAAAACTATCGTGTATCACATATTGTGATGAAAGTTATTGTCTTTTTCATAATTCAATAATTTAAAATTGAAAACTTTGTACCAACTACTTTAATTTAAGTTATGAAGAATAGCTCAAAAAATATTGGTCAAACTACATGAGAAGCACCAACTTTCAAGTAAAAAAATAATCATCAAAATTGATTCTCCCAGAAAAAAGGCATGAGGTATCACGCATAAAAAACATACAGTCGAATTGAGTACATCCTCCTTTTAGGAGTAGGTAGAAAAAATATTCTTCATTTATAAAAGAGCCTTTAGACTTAGACTGTTGATTGTTGTTGTTGATTATAGCATAAAAGATTTTATTTGAACACGCAAAAATATTAAAGTTGGGTTAGACAAGTTGACACTACAATCAATGAGTCAGGAATCAGAATCAGGGAATGACAAATAAATTAACGTTAATTCTTCATGTGATGACTCATTGTTGATTATGGTTTTTTTTTATATTCTACTAAGCCAGCGCTTATCTACGATCCCACCTGATGGTAAGTGGTGATGTAGCCTAAGCTGGTGAGCGCACTAGCTTAACAAAAGCCTATTCACTTTTGCCTTGAAGACACCCACACTGTAATCGGATGGAAAGACAGATGCTGGCAACTTATTCCACTTCTTTGCTGGACGCATGATGAACGACGTGTCGAACCGTTCGCTTCGAATGCGTGGTAAGTCAACAACAAAAGGGTGGAGACTGGCCGAACCAGGATTTTGGCACTATTCCAGTACTAAATGAGAGGCGGAACAAGCGTGTCAAAACAGGAGATAACTCAGGTGCACAAGCCTTTAGGACTATGGCTGGTAAACCATCTGGTCCACTAGCTTTATTCACGTCTAGACACCGCGAGGTTTTAAGAACCTCCTTATTCGTTATACGAATCCCCGACATAGAGGTCCCGCAGTGAGGTAATTTTGGTGGAACGTTGTTGCCACTGTCCAGACGTGAATTGTAAGCAAAGAGAGACTGGAACAAGTCCGTTTTCTCCTTAGCCGTATGAGCCAGTGTGTCATCCGGTTTTACCAATGGAGGCAGTGTAGGCCGACAGAAGTTTGTCTCGACTTTGGCGAGAGACCAAAAAGCTCTAGTGCCAGATGGTCTGGCAGAGAGTTTTGCGCCAATATGTTTAATGTGATCGAGACTAGCTTGCCGTAATGCTTTTTTGTAGGACTTGGCGGTCTGGTTGAAAGTTCTCTTCTTGGAGCTAATATCCGAAGCTTTGCGGTTTCGAGCGTCAACCCAGGATAGGTAAGCTAAATGCTTGCGTTTTTCAGCTTGGGCGCATTCAGCGTTAAACCATGGGTGAGCTTTGCTACCGGTGGGAGCGTCAGAGAAGGGGATAAAGTACTCCATAGCTTGACGCAACACATCCGTTATCGCAACCGCGCAGCTCGACGGATCCGCAGAAGAGAAACAAACCTCCCGCCAAGGATAAGATGCAAAAAAGTATCGCATCTCATCCCAATCAGCTGACTTATACCGATATATTTGTCGAACACCTTGGGACTCGTAATCAGGTGGAGAATATGACGATACAGATTTCACCAGGCAGTGTTCAGATGTACCCAAAGGAGAAGTAACCTGTACTTCATATCTGTCTGGTTCGGTAGTCAGCAAAAGGTCCAAGCAATTTGCTTTGTGACCGTCTACATCGGGTACCCTAGTCGCCACCTTTACCATCTGAGAAAGACCTAGCGTCAAAGCAAAATTCCACGCTTCTATTCCTGCATGGTCGGTCTTTTTGGTATGGGAACAGCCAGTCTTGGTGACAAGCGTTAAAGTCCCCCAGAAAGACCATCTGTGCAGTAGGATACCGATTTAGGGCCACGTCAGCAGCCTCACTAAGGTGATCAAATAACCGTGTTGTCTCCTGGTCACCGCTGTGCGATCGATAGACGCAGGCATAGAGAATTTTATCAATACCTGTATCTACCATCACCCAGATTGTTGAAAAAGTGGGGTCTTTAAGGTGACAGAGACGCTGGAAGCAGGTGTCATAGCGGACGTACACACATACTCCGGCACGTGGATGGAATTTGTGCTCCAGGGAGAATCCAGGATAGTCAAGGTACGCCGCACTCAATGGACATCTAATTTGCGTCTCTGTCAAGAAAAGTAGGTGCGGCTTTTCAGTCTCAAGATGGTGATGGACTGCGCTGAGATTAGAGTGCAATCCTCGAATATTAGTGAAGTGCACTTTTAGTGAGAGGACGTGCAACCGCTGTTTAACACTACTTTTCTTTTTTATGTCCATATTAAGTGTTGAGAGTGAATAAGGATGGAGAATGGCAGTTGAGCGAGGTGTTGCATTAGCAAATATTATTAGCAACTATTAGCAACCAAACGATACTATCAGAGTTACTGTGCCCATGGGAGCTTGATCTGGAGACTGCGGGGACGCCCCCCCTCCCCCCCTCAGAGATCGCCATCCTCTCGCCCGGTCGCTAACCGGCACGATGGGGCCACCCTGGGATTTTTCGCCAGTTGGCGGGGCAGCCTTTCATGAGTAGCTAATTCACTAATTGGGCCCCCAACTACCTGCGGTCGGCCAGCGGAACACCGTGCTTCGGATCCCGCTACCCTCCACGACCAAGCACCCGACTTAGCAACAACTGACGCTTCGTACCCGGTTTACATACACAACGCTACTGTTCAGACCCATTCTCCATATGGCTTCACCAAGCATCATGCCGGAACACGACAAAGTCATTTGGCGGCAAGACTTTTGCATTGGTGGGTGGTAACCGAAAAGCCAGCGGCCGAGACCTACCACCGGAATTGGTGCTGCTCGTTTAGCACTACCCGGGGGGCACGTGTAGGGTGTCAGATTTAAAGTATTTCCTACGGACGCGAGCAGCCTCACCCCCCAAATATGTTTATAGTTTTCTGAGTGATCGCCTACTAGATGAGATCAGAGGGAACCTCAACCTGTAACATCTGACAGTAGTTGTATTCAAAGATACGTACTGTAAAATAGAACCCAAGTGCTTTCTCTTCACGCTAAATATTAAATATTGTTTAGTAGTATAGGGATTGTTGTAGTTGAATTTAACAATATCAGCATCGGGTGAGAAATTATACTATCCTTATTCTTAGCAAGACTTCTCTTTCGGATAGAATTTGTTTCCAAGTCGTTTTCAATACTTGATTTGTAACCCTCTACAACTTATCTGCTACTCTGCTGTCATCAGCATACCGCCGGGCACAGCTCTTTAATATGCAGCAGAAAGAGAGTTGCCGGGAAAACGAAAGAACTCTGGTATTAGTCTTCAATGGCTCATAAATGCAACCTTTGGTAACGCCTTTAAGAAACAATCCTAGGTATTAAAAACATGATCAGATAAAGAGAAAAGACTAACTCCAAAAACTTTATGTTTAGTGGCATCATGAGAGAATCTATCGCCCCTATCATCACTCGGCTGTCATCAGAGGGAAGTAAGGAAAACCCCCAGAAAACCATGCCTTCCAATTGTGGCGGGAGCTGTATAACAGGCCATGTTATAAATATCTGCTACTGCCATTCTGATTATGTAACTTTATAATATACCATCTGTCTTTTGCCATTACTGATAATATGTATTTTGTTTGTATACGTGTATATCGATAACATCACCGAGCGTTGACTCGTTGATTAATTTTAAAAGGGAGCGGGAGGAACTATGTTATGTAATCCCTGCACACATTCTCTGAAATGTATTCTGTAGATCACCGAAAGACTCGTTATTTTGTGCCTGTGTTCGAGACTGGTAAGATTGGCTCTAACAAAATGTAGATTACCAATAAACCTCTTATCACGCATTTCCATAGTGTCATTTTGCAGCACCAGCCCAAATTTGGCAAGAATACATTGCACACTTGCGCCTCATACAATGTAAGCAGTTGTCGCGATTTAATTGAAACTGCTTTGGCCCTTGAATCGAACATGTGAACGAAATTAATATATTATTTTCCAAATTGAAACCCTCACGGTGAGCACCACGGCAACTGATCATTAGACCCATTGTGAAAGTGACGTCGAACGTTATGACGTAGGATGTCATTGATGTTTTTAGAATGTTTTTAGATATATTACCACACAACTTGCAAAAAATCGCCATTGCTAAATGTCACCACTTAAACTTTGTGATTGATTTGCTGTTGGATCTATTATAAACCTATAGGATTTATCATAATAAGATGAAGCGCGCTTACAAACTGTTTTAACAAAATTATAATTGAAAAGTAAGCTCCCATCTCTACAAAATGTTTGTCTATATACAAAAGGTAGTGTTTCTTTGAATTAAAGAAATATATTTTAAAGTCTGATTCTAGTGTCTAGATGTGTCTTTTATGGTCATATAGGTAGAGTTATGCTGCTTGTATTATGGTTGTAGCAGGAATAGGTCGGATCGACCGGAGAAAGCCTACACTCTCACAGAATACCAGCATGAAATAGCAATTTAACCGAGGTATTAGATACGACAACATTGTTTATGCAAATCGTTCAAAAGTTTTAAAATATTACTTTATGTTCATGTTGTGTTCTAGAAAAATATTAAATAATAATCTGCTTTGTTGGTAAATCCGGACAGTAAGTGACGTAATATTTTCTTATAGGATAAGGGTGACAAACGAGCACGCAGTCCACCTGATGGTAAGTGGTTGCTGCGGCCCATAGACATCTACATCTATCCTCTATTACAAATCAAAATGCAGGTGCGTTATCACCTGTGAGGACTAAGATGAAATGCCTCATTTCCAGTAAAAAGAGTCTCCGGTTCTCTACACCCACCATACGGAACACAGCAGCGTTAAGCTGCTATTTTACGCTGGTATTCTGTGAGAGGGTGGTCCTTCCCCGGTCAAGCCGACCCATTCGTGCTACAACTTTACTACTAATATAGCTGCAACATAGACAGGTTTGCTCGCTCACGATTTAGTATTGAATCAAACAAAAATCAGGGCAAAAGTTTATTTGTATTTTGTTTATATAAAATTGAAGAAAAATCTCTTTGGTTGTAAAAATCTATTTATATCTGGCTGGTTTTAATATCAATACATATAGTATCGCCATGACCGCCATTTTTCAATTGTTTTTCTGTCCGCCAAAATGAGTGAATTTAACAAAGAGATTTAAATATATAAGTCAGAATTATTACGGAAGACGTGGGTAATAATTCTATGATATAAGTACACTAACTACTTAAATGTCTTTGGAATTTAACGAAGATATTCGATACATTCTGACATTTTATTACAAAAAAAGGAAAAATGTGACTCAAGCCACGAAAAAAAATTTGTGACGTTTATGGACTTAATGCAGTGTCAGTAAGAACAGTAAAAAGTTGTTTCAAGCGTTTTCAGTCCCGGAATTTTGATGTCAAAGATGCAGCTCGCACCGGTCGCCCTTATACGGATAAATTCGATGCCATTTTTGAAAAAGAGAAGCAAGATCGGCCTATTAGTAGTTACAACATAGCTGAACAATTGAGAATTGACTACAAAACCGTTTTGACCCGTTTGAACAAGTGTGGTTATACAAAAACGCTCGATATTTGGATACCACGCGAGTTCACTGAAAGAAACCTAATAAATCGTGTACTCATTTGCGATTTTCTATTGAAACGTAATGAAACCGAACCATTTTTGAAAAGATTGAGCACTGGTGGTGCTCAATCTTTTTTGTTTTTATATATTAATTTGAATTAATGAGACTAAAACGAGAAATTGAGATAAAACGTCGGAATTGATCAACAGAAAAGGAGTGTTCTTTCATCATGATAATACTGAAATACCACTCCTTTTCATTTGCCATACACATCTTTGGCCAGTCAGCAAAAATTGAGAGAGCTTGGTTGGGAAGTGTTAATGCATCTACCATATAATTCTGATGTTGTACCCTCACATTTTCAACTGTTTCGGTCTCTTTAGAATTCTTCGAGTAGTGTTAGGTTAACATCAAGAGAGGACTGTCAAAACTACTTGTCGCATTTTCTTGATCAAAAATCAAAAGATTTCTACGCCACGGGATTATGTCAGTACCTACGAGATGGCAACAAGTTATCGAACAAAATGACACATATAAATTATAATTAAATTTACTTTATCTTTTAAAAAAATGTCTTGAATTTGTATCTAAAATAAGAAGAAACTATTTCCCCGACCTTTTAATGTTAATTAGGTAATCAAAATATTATAAATCACTAATAAAAAAACGTTAACGATAAAAAATTGTTTTCTTTATACAAATCACTCAATTAAGTGATTAGCACGATCATAGCGAGACATTTCGTGATGGCTTCTAGGCATGCGCCTGTGTCCACAACTTTCTTGTCTTCTGAATGTCTCTAGCAATCCTCTTGCAACAGTCCTACTACAAGATAGGTGGTCGTATACCCCACCTTAATTTTTATACAATTACCAGCATTGTGTAAGGTCATGATACTGCGACGATGATAGTTTATTTTGAAATATTAGAATGTAATATTGTCCTAAGAAGAATTTTAAAATGTATGTCTGATGACGTTTTTGTCTGTAACATTTGTTATATATGGTTCTTTAGTGTCTTTTCAATAAATGCGTTATTAAAAATAATTAATAGTATTTCAGTGTTTACATTATGGTCCTTCGATAGCCGAATAAATAAAGATTTATTGAAGTGAAAACTTCTTTAGCGGCGTTGTGCACTTTTTTTGTAATGGGTAAAAAATATTAAACTCGCGTCAGGTCACGTGTCCTGTGTGCCAAGTGGGAGATTTTGTTTATTTACGCGTTCGATATCGAGAACGTTAAAGCTGGCTTTTCACTATGGGATATAATATATATTATATCCCGAAATATAAATTATATCCCGTGATTGGCTTTCACACTGTGAGATATATCTTTTAATCAGTGTGCATTCGTCATTGGTCATTGGATTACCCCCCTTTACCCCGTACACCGTCTGCGGGGGCACGGAACAGTGTGCGGGGTACAGGGGGAGAAATATAAAATGAAAATATCGCTCGGTCGATCGAAAAAATATTTATAGCTTGAGATGTAATATATATTATAGCACAGTGTAAACGGTTCCATATAAAATGTATGGTGAGCGATATTAATTTATATCTCGTGATGTAATATATATTATACTAGCTATGCCCCGCGGTTTCACCCGCGTCATCACGTGTCGGTGGTGCGTGACATGCCCTAAAGCATTTTATAATTGAAATTAAATATTTTATTTGATAGCAATGGATGGAAAAATTGGCACAATTAATGGAGTACTTTTATCTGTCGGCATATTATGTATGATGTAGAGCGAAGTTAAGTTTTATCCACTCCCCCCCCCCCCCGGTTGAGCGTCCCCCCCCCACCACACAGAAAGTGTCACGAAGCGCGGTTTTTTCCAGTTTTAAAGAAATCCGTACACGATTACATGAGAAGTGTGTAGGCATGAAATGGTTCTTGAGCTATAAAACTCTTATACTTATTAATCAATTAAATTTTCAAAAAACGATAGCAACGTGAAATGAAAGAGTTCAGAAATAAAGATGTAACTAATCATTGTCATAAAAGTACTCAATTAATTTTCAATTTATTTTAGCTATAATGATTGAACTAACCACGCTCTTAGAAGCTTTCTATACTGGCTTCTCGCAGTTCTCACCGGGCGGCTAGGGTTTATGCGTAGTTCGCGCGCCCAGCCAAGTATTGAATTATTTTAATTTTACATTATATCTTAAACTATACGTCCAAACAACATGGTATAAAGAACAAAGTTTATCTACATAAAATTGTCTTGATGATGAAGTAACTTTCGTTCGTAAGGATAATTAGGCCATGCCTAATAAAAACGCTCATAAATCACTTTTAAATTTTCAATATTTTTTGTCACAAAATACCTATTTATGGCTTATGTATAAGAAATAGACATATGGTATCGCGGACTTTTTTTTAGACGGAGTAAAGATCTATATTTTTCTAGAACATTGTATTTACATATCCCTAACGATAACACCAGCGTACGCGGATAAATCTTTTCGGGAGTGCTTTTTCTTCTGACTTGCTTAACAAATAGCCATATTTAAGGCTAGCTGAGTGATATAGCTTAATACTAGATAGCCTATACTATTCCACATGAATCTGGCTATAATATACATAAAGAATTTTAGAAATCGGACTGGTAGTTCCAGAGATTAGCGCGTTTAAACAAACAAAAAAACAAAAAAAAACTGTTCCGCTTTATTATATTAGTATAGATTATATCCCGTAGTGAAAAGCGGGCTTAACTACGATTTGTATAGAATAAAATCAGCGCCAGCTAGTGGCAATAATCGGAATCACAATTCATTATTAGCTATTTGTTTATGTTTCGTAATTTGATCAAGGTTTCGTCAGTTTGTGTTATTATTATGAGATTGAGAATTAGCCATTTTATTTTAATGTTAATTATTGAAAGTATTAAATTGAAAGCAAAAAAAACATGAAGGTGTTTTCATTCTAATATGATTTTATGTTGACATTTATGGAGCAGTAAATGTAATTTAGTTACTTAGTGTTAAGTGAACTTATGATACTTACTACTGACTTAATTATTAAATATTGATGTTAGGAACTTGGATTTATCAAACGCTATTTACACAAAAACTTGAATACTTTCTTGGAAAAGGCGATATCTATCCTTAAATTACCTACCTGTCATTGGGGTGTAACAACGGACTAAAATATGCACAAGCTCTTGCTTCAGCACTGGCTTTATAATAGTAGTCATCTATTATTATTAGTTATTCATTAATAACGAATAATAATAGATGAGAAAGACATTTCTTTGTGGCTGCAAACATCCTCCTAACGAAAAAAAACGGCCTGCCTAAATTATATATCGTTCTCACAAAATGAAATAAAATTAACTCTTCAACAATTATTCTCACTCTTCTATCTCACTGTAAAAATTTAGGTGAAAACTTATTCGATATCGACCGCGTAAAATTTTACGTCTCGATTGCCGCTCCAACCAATCACGTGCGTTAACGTTCTCACTGACGAATGAGAGTCAATGCTCGATGGTGATTCCGATTATTGCCACTAGTTGGCGCTGATTTTATTCCATACAAATTGTAGTTAACTTTCTCGATATCGAGCGCGTAAAACAACATCTCGCACTTGGCACCTGATCGAAAATTCGTAAGACGGACGGAGAGTAGACAGCCGGCGCGGCGTAGGAGAGGAAGTAAGTTAGGTTTAATTAATTTTCATTTATTAATTAATATAATTTTATTATTAAGATTAGGTTATTTCGATCGAGTCTACTGTACTGCTTGACGAAATTATTAATATAGATACATATGTACTTACACATTATAGATGTAATATTTGTAATATGTTTATACTTAATAGCATTAACCTATATTTTCATAACAGCACAATAAGCACATGTGCGGTGTAGGTTTACCAAACAAATAATTTCAAATGAAAATAAATGAAATAAGATAATAATAAATAATCTCCGCCATTCCAAAATATCAAAAATGCACAACGTTATTGTAGTGATTCAAGTTTTCGTGTTATTCAAGTTTTCACTTCTGCCGGCACTCCCGGAGTACAACCCGTCGTTTTTTTTTAATTAGTGAACCAGTTGGAAATGCATATTGTGCGTTAAATAAGAATAATTTATTTTGTGTTAGAACTGAGATATATAACAAAGTGACAGTTATTTTCTGTATTGATTCGTCGGCATGGAAGCATTTAAAAAATTGGTAGTATTGATTCAATTAGAAAGGTAGGTACTAAAAAGTAAATAAAGCTTACACTAATTTTAGAAAACCTCCTAAAGAAAGGATAACTTATGATTATGTAGAGGCAAAATTAAAAACATAAGAAAAATACTGCGAGGATTTCAAAACTAGACATTATGAACTGGTGGGAGAAATCCCTAATGAAACTGAATTATCACAATCATCATATTTCTCATATAAAATTTATGATAATTTTGAACAGTTGTTTTAGACCCTATAAAGGAGTACTGAAACCAGTTACCACAAATTTATCGTCACCAGACTATACAATAACCCCTCCGAACGGGTTCCCGCCTTCTCGTGACGGGGTGGGGGGCTTAGTACCCGTGGCTTGGTCACCCGCGGTGAACAAAGAGAAACCCCTTGGCTGGCCCGTGGTGTAGGGCCGGCCCGAGGTGGCCACTCTGAGTGGGCTTGGCGAGCCCATTTCGGGTGTGTGTCGGTAGGCTGCTGCAAGAGGGGTGTCCTCTCCCCCTACCGCTGCAGCCAAGGTGGAGTCGCGGAGGAAGAGGAGTGTTGGTATGGCGATGTGCCACTAGTCCTATCCTCCGCGACTCTGACGGGGCCGCACCGTTAATTGATGCGGTGGTGGTGTGGTTGCGAGGGGAAAGGAGTGTTGGTATTGCGAGGCGCCGCTCTCAGCCGAATCTTGGTTGGCGGCGGAGCCATAGACCAGATCCGCTGCTGGGGTCACGAAGGCTGGTGCTTCTGAGTGCTAGTTTTTCCTGGCCCGTTAATGGCATGTGAAATTGGAGGCCACGGAGTAGGGCGCCCTATGTGTTTTGTTGCGCCTTACCAGAGAGGTAGATGGGAGAGGAGTAGCCCCCTCCCGAGGAGAGGCCGCTGTGGGGCGGCCAGCGCTGGTGGGGCCGCAGATGTGTGCGAAAGCGTTCCCGTGGAGGGCCACGCTTTCGCACACACCTTGTTCTGGTTATTACGCAATGTCTATTATGATTACATCAAACTACATAATAGCGATATGTTGTAAAGTAGTAACTTTTAAAAATATATAATAATATCTTACTCCAAACATTTTGTTATTTACAATCAATAAAAATGTTAGAAATAATGACGACTTGATTGTTATTGTAAGCTACCCTTTATGCTCAAATATATATAAGTATTTTAATTTGTAAAATGAAGTTGACCGCTTCAACCAAGCTGGTTGGGAAGTAACTAAATAACATGTTTGTATTTTATATACTGTTTTATATATTATACTGACTTTTTTCAAGCTGCAATCGGTTCCTTCCTCCAATATAGTGCCTTTATTCATAAAGAATGCACTAATTACACATTACATGGCAATCAATGCAACGAGTAGGTCTATGTCTACATATAATCCATAAACATTATTTTAATCATATTGTTGTGATATTCCTTATTCATTGGAATTGGTTGAACAATCAAGACACAAAAGCATTTACAAACCGAACAGATATCAAGTGCTCTTGAAAGCTTCAGAAAATTCGAGTGTCCCTTAGACGATTTTTTGCTCTAATTTCATAATAATGTGCGGCAGAATTATTTTGATTATATTTTCGCACAATATTTTGGGTTTTAGTGTAAATCAACTGCGTTCGAGCCCTTGATTGCATTTTGGAAAGGATAAGTTAATAAGCACTTCAGTAATATAATTTTTAACATTTTTTTTATAGGAGAGGGGGCAAACGAGCATACTCACCTGATAGTAAGTGACTACCGCCGCCCATGAACATCTGCAACACCAGGGGATCCAGGGGAATTGCAGATGCGTTGCCAGCCTTTTAAAAAGGAGTAGGCTCTTCTTGAAGGTCCCTAAGTCGTTTCGGTCCGGAAAAATCGTTGACGGTAATCGATTCCACAAGGATGTTGTGCGAGGAAGATAACATCTTCTAAATCGCACAGTGGTGGACCGCCAATCATACAGATGGTGTGGATGGTATCGGGAGTTCTGCCGTGATGTGCGTCCGTGAAATTTGTCCCACCCACGAGTAGTGTTATGTTGGCATATTGGCAGGGCCACGGGAACGCTTTCGCACACATCTGTGGCCCCACCAGCGCTGGCCGCCCCACAGCGGCCTCTCCTCGGGAGAGGGCTACTCCTCTCCCATCTACCTCTCTGGTAAGGCGTAACAAAACACATAGCGCGCCCTACTCCGTGGCCTCCAATTTCACATGCCATTAACGGGCCAGGAAAAACTAGCACTCAGAAGCACCAGCCTTCGTGACCCCAGCAGCGGATCTGGTCTATGGCTCCGCCGCCAACCAAGATTCGGCTGAGAGCGGCGCCTCGCAATACCAACACTCCTTTCCCCTCGCAACCACACCACCACCGCATCAATTAACGGTGCGGCCCCGTCAGAGTCGCGGAGGATAGGACTAGTGGCACATCGCCATACCAACACTCCTCTTCCTCCGCGACTCCACCTTGGCTGCAGCGGTAGGGGGAGAGGACACCCCTCTTGCAGCAGCCTACCGACACACACCCGAAATGGTAAAGGTTCAACTATGTGCTACCTACGACATCCGATGTGCTGCAAGTTTTTGTTGCTACGGAACATTCATTCAAAACTCGTAAAGTGACCTTTCCGCTACTTCTGTGTTCTTGGTACTCGGCAACAACGACGCACTATTTAGTGGCCGCAGATAACATTTGAATGATTGGACAATATTAAATTCTGGGGATTGCTGTAATGCAAATTAGTTGTTTATCTATCTTGTTTATCTATATATATATATAGTGGATTTCGGGTATAACGAAGATGAAGGGACCACTCCATTTTCGTCGTTATATCCGGAAGTCGTTACGGGCAAAGGTAACAAATTCAATACATTACAGTTGCTACTCAGAATATCACTTTGCAACTGAACCATAAATTTAACTCTGAAACGTACACGCTTCCCTACCTACTTAGCTGATATCTATAAACAAAAGGTAAAGGTCTCCATACCTGGTGACCATCTGTGTGGATGTAAACAAAAGATAAGAAATGTTTTTGAAAGAAAGAAATCTTTGTGTCTTTGGCGGCCGACTCCGATCGCAATATCCGCATGAGATTTCTAGGAATTTGTTACAACCGATTCATAGAAAACAGTCGCTACTCCCGAAACCGGCGTTACATCCGAAGTCGCTATAGCCACATGAATTTCGTACTAAAATATGCTTTAAATTCAAGGGACTTCGATTTAACGTCGCTATAGGCAAATGGTCGCTACAACCAAGGTCGTAATAAATGAAATCCACTGTATATATATATATAGACCCGGTATTTGTGAAACGCTCCCGAAAACGGAAAACAGACGACAGTACTAACTATACCTACCTTTGATGATGGATGAGATGTAAAATGTAAAATCTTTTCACAACGTTTCATTAGATTTATTCATGCTCCATCATGTTAGTATAGCTAAATGAAACGATAATTTCATAAAAAATAGAACTTAATAGTTATTTTTATTTCATTTTTAGACTGGTATATCAAACAACGTTATGTATCTAGTAGGATGTAGTTTATCATGATTTCTACTACAGCAGTTACCACGTTACAGTTACAGGAGTTATCCACGGTTTGATGACGCGTTTACGATGTGGAACACAAATTACTTTAGAGTGCATTATTAAGAAATTACTCCAGAAACTATATTGATAGAAGCATCGGCTGTAATATTGGCATTGGAGACATGGTATATATTACTGAAAGCACTGACCTTTTGGGTAGACCATATTTATGTAACTAGCTATAGAGACACCGCACACTGCAGACCACAGAACATATATACCCCTAAAGGTGCAGACTTTCTATCGGGCGAGAGTTTAATCGGGTTAGGCTGCTAGTGCGCATACTGAGCCAATCAAACAGTGGGGTTAGTGTTGAGTGCGCACACTAGTCAACAGTCGGCCGATCGTTTGCGAATGTTAAAGTGAGTAGTCGCGTAATGTGTGTAGATTGAATGTTTGTGTAAATTGAATGCATTGTGAGTTTGTGAGCTTTTTTATCTTTTTAAGTATGTATGGTAGTAAGTAAATATAATAGTAGTAGTAGTACTATTATATATTTTAGTACAGCTAAATGAAACGATAATTTCATAAAAAATCATGAAGATACTTAAACATAAAACCAGCAGTGGAATTACTGAATTACAATCTGTTGCCAAGTCAATCTATGTATCAATCTATGGACTGAATAAATTAACCGACTTGGTATTACATGGCTCTCACAACTTTTTACGGTAGAAGAACTGAGTTGCGAGACTTGGCTTTTTTTTATAAGTTATGTTTTTGATCGCATTGGTATTATGCGGGGAAAATACAGGGATTTTGAAAATCGATAGCCAGGGCCAAATCAGAACCTTTTTTCAAGAAATCTAAATACTTATCTTAATATTTTGTTAGCTTACTTATGAATATCGAATGACTCCCTTTTTTAATTATCTTCATTGCAACATATTTAATTTTCGGATTTATTTAGGCAATTTTGTGTATCATTTAATGCTTTTCATTTCGGTATTTTTTAATTTTAGAGAATAAAAATGTTAGTTAAAAAGTAAATCTTATAATATTAGTTGAAAATTGATTCATTTCTTTCTCGAGGGGAATTTGTGGAGAAATCTGTTGAAGATTTGTCCTTAAATTGGGGAATTTGATAAATTGGTGTTGGCAACGCTGCCATTTTGCACCGAAATTTAGTTTGCCGGCGACATAAGAATTAGAGGCGGCAATGACTATAAAACTTGCTAGTAATTTTTAATAATTTTGACGTACCTCTTTTTAAATTCAAAGTATTGGTCGGATTAAATACGGAAAGTCAATTAAAATAAAGTAAAAGTATTATTTTTGCATTAATTTTTTCTGATAGATTAATTAACTGTCGATCATAATTGCAATTGATTTTAACTATTAAATTATTCGGTACCATTTCATTTCTATGAAAATCAAACATAACGATGAAATAGTGTTTATAATTATGTAAGTGAGTACTGAGTACCCAATTAGGTACGTTTATTATTTCAATATAATTTTTGTAGTAAAGAACTGCTTGTTGTGTCAGGGTACAATTGATTGTGTAATTGTATAAAAAATTACAACCATAACTTCTAAATTCCATATGAAGACTAGTTGTAGGTATAACTAAACTTATAAATTAAATAAACGTTGGCAATGTCATAAGGGTTTGATGGTCTGTGCTAGTAGCTCAGTGCTTCAAGACAGTTCCGTGTTGACTATCACGTGTGCGTGAGCGACACTTCAATCGTTTTGTTTATTACATTCTTGTCAATCTCTCGCCCGATAGAAAGTCTGCAGTATGCGGTGGCTCTATAGCTAGTTACATAAATATAGTCTACCCAAATTGTCAGTGATTTCAGTAATATATACCATGTCTCCAATGCCAATATTATAGCCGATGCTTTTATCAATATAGTTTCTGGAGTAATTTCTTAATAACGCACTCTAAAGTAATTTGTGTTCCACATCGTAAATGTCATTAAACCGTGAATAACTCCAGTACTTGTACGCTGTAGTAGAAATCATGTTAAACTACACCCTACTAGATACATAACGTCGTTTGATACCCCTGACAACATAACGTGAGGTCCATATGACTCACAATTGTTATCGACCCGGTTGCGTTATTGTTATTTAATATTGTAATTTATTTTATGGAGTAATGTTTCTACATCAGTCTAAAAATTAAATAAAAATAACTATTAAGTTCTATTATTTATATTTTACTTAAAACAAACCAAAAACTGGAGTTCTTTGGAATAATGAAACTTAAAACGAGTATTTCCTTTCTTTTGGGTTAAAATCACGTATCTAGCACAAATAAAAATACTATAAACGAGAATAAAAATAAAACATAAAAAAATCCCAAAATAGGAACTACATACAGTCTAAACAAGTCAAAACTTTATACTCTCCACAGACAGGTTTTTTACATTTTTTGTACTCTGTCTACGTCTTCCTTCTTAGTTTCCACGGACAGGAGGCGCAGTATTTCCTTCGCTATGTAACAGGTTCGTCATCACGTGGTAAGTTTGCGGCAGGAGAATTCGGTAATATACTTTCTTGTATATTTTCGAGCAATTGGAATGAAGAATGAAGAATCGAGGAAGGAGAACCTTGTCGTATAGAGACAATTAAGGACAAAAAGAATCTAACCTAAGAGCAACAAAACAACAAAAATACAACAAAACAAATAATATATTTAAGATTCAAAAAATATTTACAATTTTATATAACAAAAATGGAGTATGAATATGAGGATGGATGATCCGATTTACAGATTATTTTAAAAAAGTAATAAAAAAAAGAGATTAGTGCCGAAGCTGAGTCGGAAGATCCAAGGTGTGCTCTCAGCGCCTGGAACGAGCACGCACGGCGTAGGTGAGAAGGCGTGGGCGTCTCTAGGCGACGACCTCCGGTGAATGTGGTAATTGCGGGATCCGGCGATTTCAGGCCAGACAGGGGCTTGCAGGATCCTCGGCGGCTTCAGACATCACAGAAGCCTGCAGGATCCGGTGACTGCAGGCGGGACAGAGGTTTGCAGGTTCCGGTGACTTCAGGCGGAACCGAGGTTTGCAGGTTCCGGCGACTCCAGGTAGAACAGAGACTTGTAGGAACCCGGCGACTTCAGGCAGAGCAACGGTTTGTAGAGTCCAGCGACTTCAGATAGAGCAGAGGTTCGTAGAGTCCAGTGGCTTCAGGTAGGACAGAGGCTTGCAGGATCCCGGGGCAGAGCGGCCCCGGGATAAGGCCTTTAGAAGATGCTTCCAATTCGAGAACTGAAGCAAGACTGAATTTCTTCACCGATTGTTCGGCTTTTATATCTTTCTAGAGAGAACGGAAAAATTATTTAAATTAAACGCAAATTTTTTGTAAATGGTCAAGAGGAAAGAGTATTTATGTGGAATTATCGAAATAGAAACAACAGACCGGTAGCAAATTTGAATATAATTTCCATGGAGACCAAATAAACAACAATAACAAAACATGTCAAATTTTAGTTTTAGGCTTGTAATAAGAAAACGGCAAGATTTAAGTGGAAAAGGAGATATTATTGATATAGGAAAAAAGGTAGCGCAACTACCCACACAAAGCTCGAAATTGTAGAGTTAAGGAAAACTAACTAAAAGATCGAAAAAAGGTAGACTTCATTGACACCAATTTAAAAGTGCTGATAATGTGAAAATACGAAGTAGAAATGATTTGTGATTGTGTTCTTATGGTTTAAAATCGTTACAGGATCCTATGGATCCTATGGAAATAAAGGTGATGTAAAATATCCAGTTTTGAAGTGAATCCAGAAAATCGAAACAGAATGGAAAAATGGATTTAAATTAATGTAAAATGATAAGTAAGTAGCATAACACTACAACCTTGCGGTTGCAATACTGTAAAGACTTGGTAATGGCATATCTAAAACAACTAAAACTTTTGCCCTATAATTATCGCAATAGGAGTCTAAGGCTATATTTAATGCAGAGTACGAAGAAATGAAGAATCTCAAAAATTACTGCGCTACCGGTGTTGATTATATTCCTAACTTGTCATCAAAACACTCTTATACCACCTTTGTTACATCCTTGTAATATTTTTCTGTCCACAGGTAAAGACGTATTAAAAAAGATAGACAGGTTACACACTAACATTATTGTATTTTAAAGTGGCGCAGTTAGTACTATATCTACGTACAGTTATTTATTATGACACGTTGCCCTAACAAAAAGAGACAAATGATAGGGCATACCTATCGTTAGAAAAAGACGAATATACATCATTAGTTGCGTATTGATTGCTGCTTAGCGCTCATTGGCGCGAGCGCGTGACATACCGATATGGAAAATGTACACACTAGCTAGCGTCAAAGTATACATTAGCGGTTAGTGTTGAAATAATAAAATTAATTATGAACAAAACATCTATATTCAAAATATTAATGAGACGTTTTTCTTGTCTCTAACAATTGCCGTGTAATTTGTGTACCACCTAAAAACACAGGAAGTCATTTTTACCACGCATAACTAGAAGACTTATGCGCTGCAGAGAAGGTATAGCCGCGACGCGAGAGCGTGCCCGACTGAATGCGAGTCGGGCAATTACCTGACTTTTGTTTTGCCATTTTAGAGCGAGTATAACGTATCTATACTTTAAAAACATCTTAGTCCACCGGTGTTTCCCCGAACATTCTAAAGAGAGCTCTTATTCATCCCATTCACAAGAATGGCAGCAGAGAAAGTGCCTTTTATAACAGATCTATCAAGGTGTTAATTAGTATAGTCTCGAAGATCCTGGCGAAAACCAATGTAATTTCTGAAAATCAGTATGGCTTTCTAAAAGGTAAATCAACGGAAGATGCAACTCTGTAACTCACCGAGACTTTCGATAAAGATCTTGATAGCAAACAGCTTGCGGCACGGTAAGGAAGTAGGCCTTAGGCGGTAGGTGGATCCTAAAATCCAAGACGGAGGCCAGCATTAGGGAAACTCCCAATAGCACTATATGCGCCCTACTCAAATTCCAGCACCTCTAAATAAATTAAACTTTTAAATAAATAATAACTCACCCTAGCGGGATCGACCGCACTTTGAATAATTTAAAATTTTGAATGTAGGTAGTAAGTTCAACGGTCGTTAGTTTAGGCTCAAGCCCGTTGCGAACTTCAAGCAGTCTCAGGTAGAAGTGAACAAGGAATGGCCCGAACGGGAACTCGTATGGTTGTGTCCGAATACTACCGAGTCTTTTGTTTTAAAGATCGGTGAGCAAAACGTTTCACGGTGCGCGGATTTAAATTGACTATTCTATGGTTCCGTAGAATAATTATTTTAGATTAATAATATGTAATAATTGGTTTGATTTTTTTAAGATTAGAATATATTACTGTTATTTATTTATGATTATATTATCTATATTATTATCTGTTTAAGATTAATTAATAATAATTATTTGTAAGGGTGCATTCAGACGCACCGTTACACATTTACTTTTTACCTGCTGTGAATATGTGTCCGTTGCCCAAAACATCTAGAAAGTAGTATATGTACGTGGTAGAGCCATGCTGCAGCTATATTAGGAGTATAGTTGTAGCATGAATGGGTCGGCTCGACCGGGGAAGGACCATGCTCTCACAGAATACCACCGTTAAATGGTAGATTGACACTGCTGTGTTTCGTATGGTGAACGTAGAGAACCGGAGACCCATTTTACTGGAAAAGAGGCATCCCATTTTAGTCCTCACGGGTGAAGACGCATCTGCATTTTGATTCTTTATTGAGGATAAATGTAGATGTCTATGGGTCACAGCCACCACTTACCATCAGGTGGACTGTGTGCTCGTTTATCACCTTATCCTATAAAAAAATATATATCAAAGCGGCGTGGATGGTTCAGTGTTTAAATAAAATTTATTTTTTAGGTACTTGTAATTGTAATTAGAATATGTTAAAAAATGCTACCAATATCTTTAATGATTACTTTATTTAATCGCTACTAACATGAAGGCATTCAGTAATTTAACCATAATTTAAACTATGATGACTTCGGCGATCTGCCTGAAAACGGCATTAGTGAACACATATATTTAAATAAAATTGATGTCTGATTGTCTCTTTGTAATATCGGTATAACTGTCTTTTATTGAGCTTAGGGTGTTACTTCTTTTTTAAATTTAGGTACCTACCTTTGTTCTTAATATAAATTTTATTCGTAAAATTAAGTTTATAATGTTTTAAAGAACCAAGCCGATTGAGAAGCACCTGTGCCTTTTGTTGACTTTTAGAAAGCACAGGATGTAATTTACTGAAGCTGTGACAGGTTGCTTCCTTAAAAGGAGGACCTTTGTTATTAAAGAAGACACTTATTTAGACACTAGGTGAAGAAAAATACATCGGTTATTTTAAGACAGAATTATCTCTACGTATAAATGTATATAAATTAACTTTCTCTATTACGTTTAAATAAAACTAATTTTACGGATTTTATCGCGTATATTAACTTATTTTATATTCCCGACGTTTCGAACACTTTACAGCACCCATGGTCACGTGGGGGACTGAGGTGTATAACATCCCAATGTCATAGTTAACCACGGCTACCTCCAGATTCAAAATTATTAATTTTTGTTCCGATCGACGCAGTATGAACTTACAGTATCATGAAGTCTTGCAGTTGTATGCTTGGGGTTGGGATTTAATTTTACTAGTTACGGGATCCCAAGCAGAAGGGGTACCACCCAGCCATCTATTGAAATTAGGATGTCTTTTGATTTCAATAGCCTCGCGAATCATCCTTGGAAGGAATCGGTGTTCTTTAGCGAGGATTTGTGGTCTATCAAATCTAATGTAGTGACGGGGGCGATCCTGTACGTGTTCACAGAGACCATGGGTGCTGTAAAGTACTCGAAACGTCGGGAATATAAAATAAGTTAATATACGCGATAAAATCCGTAAAATTAGTTTTATTTAAATGTGTAGGGTTCGCGTAAATATAAGACCTCTCTATTACGGTTTTAGTTTTATATATAAAAATATATAGAACTAAAGCTGTAAGGGAAAAGTTAATATATGTAATAGTTCTATACATATATGTATGTATATGTAGTAGTTATATTCGGTGTTTGCTAGTCTGTACATCTGGCGCCATGATGCCCTATAACTTTGGATATTGGACTTTGTATATTGAAACTAATTATTAGAATTGTTGAGGCAACTTTGTTATGAGTTTACTAAGCAAATTTAAGTATGAATATACTACTCTATGTCAAATTTGCCGTCATTTTTTGGTGAATCGTTCTTTTCTTCAGTCATTGATTGTTATCTAATTTATAAAAAATAATATTTGTTTCTTCGTATTTTATGCGCTGCTATACCGTTCGTCAGACTGCGCCAAAACATTGTCAACTTATAGCTTGCACTTGCACGAAGGTTATAGGTAGGCATAGTACACTTAACTTACAGTAGGTGGCGCGCGTATCGTACCGTTAATTTTATTTGAAAGTTACTTGAAAGTATCATCAACTTTAATGAATGTATTATGATTCCCAATTAAACAATTATAACCCTACCAAATTTAAAACGTTATTTCCAAAATTATTTCTTCTGAGGCAGCAACGCGCCGTGTACCAGCTAGTTTACATATTATGTAACTTCATAGAACTGGATAAACGCTTGCTATTGTACAGCACCAAATTGAATAATTTGCAACTGTGCATATCCAATTTTCAATAATGTCCAAATCTTTGTATTGGATACATTAATATCATTGTTTACAATTAAGAAATTACATTACATCAATCATAGACCTATGATAGTCCGTAATATGTACTGAAAGCGGAACATTACAGTTAATTAATAATAAAATGTTGGTACTTTATTTTTTTTGCGCCCAGAAGCAAATGAAAAGGGCTACCCCGTTAACGCGAGGAGGTGGTGAATGCTTTATGCATACCACGGACAGCCGGCTGTCGTGGTTATGTGGGACTCACTGTGACTAACTACCTAACACCCTAAGTGTACCCACTAAACACCACCCATGGGACTGGCATTGGCTTATTAGGCCTTCCTGCCAAATCAGAAGCGACCCTCTTTTGGGAAAAGAGGGCGCAGGCGGCTACGAGCCGCTGAGGGGGAGCCTACTAGGGCAAATTTAAAAAGAGTAGGCCTGAGCCACCAGGAGGCAGGTCAGGTCGGTTGAAAGTTTATTTGGCGGATCCGAGAGAGAGAGTTTCTCGGCCTGCGGACTCGATAGCGAGAGGGGAGTGGGGCTGCATAAGTAGCTGCCTCACGAAAACTTTTGAACTATTTGGAGTTTATTAATGACTCTGGGGTCAGCGTGAGCAAATATAGGGCCCGCGTAAGACATGACTGGTCGTATACAGACCTTATAAAGGGTTCGCTTGTTTCGGAGGGACATTTTACTGTGTCGGCCCAGTATACTGTTGAGCCTACTCAGATAAAAACGTGCGTGACGGGTTACTCTTTTGACTTGAGGCCCGAAATTGAGCCTCGTGTCAAGGGTGACGCCTAAATATTTGGCAGACGTATGCCAGGGGACAGAGGTCCCTAGCATACGTATTGGTGAAGTGTTTTAAAGCGGCGTTGTTTATAATTGAAGTGAACGGTAGAGCTCTTCTCCGGGAACACATCGATGCACCATTTTTGAAACCAAGCTCCCAGGTCATCAACTGACTTTTGAATCTTGTTCCGTATGAAAGGTAGCGAGATACCTTTACAGTAGAGGTCAGTGTCGTCTGCGAAGAGGGAGAGCTTAACACCTTTCGACGGGATGGGAATGTCATATGACACCAGCTTTGATGGGGCGCTGAGAGGAGAGCGTGCCTTCGTGTCTAAAACGAAAGGTACGATCCTTCAGGTAAGAGGCCACGAGACGAACAAGACGATCGGGGTGACCTATACTATATAGTTTGTAGATAAGGCCTTCGTGCCAGAGGTTATCGAATGCTTTAGCAATGTCGTAAAAGACCGCGATAGTCTTATGACGACGAGGATAAAAACCGCTGAGGAAATATTCGACAGTACGGTGAACTTGTTGGGGACAAGAATGTTTCGCTCGGAAACCAAATTGATGGGGGATGACAAGAGGGTCATCATCTGTGGGAAACAGATGGAGCCTCATGTGATTGAGAATGACTCTTTCAAAGAGTTTGCTCATGGCCATGAGGAGGCTAATGGGATGATGACTGGAGGGGAGGTTGAGAGGCTTTCCTGGCTTGGGAATACCAATGACAGTTTCCTCTTTCCACGTAGTGGCAAAGTAAATAAGATTGAAGCAGGCGTTGAAAATAATAGAAGGGTTAACACCTGCTCAGGAAACTGTTTAAGGGCTTGGTTGGAGATGCCATCCATGCCCGGAGCCCTTTTGGGCTTAAGTCCTTTGATGAGGGATGAAATCTCATCATTGGACAAAGTGATAGGGTCAGAGGCTGTGGAGGGTGAATTCCGGCGGCGGACCTCATGTTCCACTGCCTGGATGGGTGAGGGTTCGATGGGTTGAGAGCTAGGAGACCATTGTGCGGCAATACTGTCTGCAAAGCACTCAGCCTTCTCCTCGTCCTCGAAGGCAACCGTTCCGTCGGGACGGATACGGGATAGATTGCTGCTCTCCTAAAAGCAGCTCTCTTGGCTTTTAGTAGGTTGCTAATATGTAGGAGAAGACCATCATTATTAGCAACCGGGATGACCCTTTCATTCTCCTTAAGGGATGGTTTTATAAGGGTGGAGAGTAAATCGACCGCGGTGTCGATTTTTTCGGGACTGTCGAAGTCCGACGAGAGGGAGATGGGGGAGTCCTGTGAGTCCAAAAATTTAGCTAGGGACTCCTTGAAGCCCTTCCAGTTAGTAAAGGTTTTCGTGGAGGGGGTTGGAGGAGGTGGCTGATGGCCAAGAATGAGGGAGACCGGTCGGTGGTTGGATCCTAGATCGTCTAGTGTCTCGATTGTCCTGAGGTTGAGGGAAACTCCTTTGACTAACGCAAAGTCTAGCACATCGGGAGCGTGTTCGGTGTTATCGGGATCGTGAGTGACACCGAGGGGCTTGTACACGATAAGGTCAAGAGACTGCGTGATATCAAGCAGTTTCTTGCCACTCTAAGAGGTAGTATGGCAGGTCCATTCAGTATGCTTGGAGTTAAAATCTCCAAACATAATGACTGAATTGCCTAGAGATAAGATAACTTCAAACTCTTTTTTGAGGGGGGAGGTTCCACTGGGGATGTAGCAGGAGGCTATGACGATGGACTGATGTCCAGTCATAGCTAGCCTGCATACCGTGGCTTCCATGTTAGTAGGCTGCGAAGTAGAAATGTGAGAGCAAAGAAGTGTCTTCTTGTAATAAGTGGCCGTACCGCCGCCTTGGCGGTCGGGTCTGTCATTACGAAGAAGAGAAAACTTTTGAATGGAAAGGCCTTTAATGTCCTTAATTTTGAGATTCGTTTCCTGGAGGAGGAGGAAATCGGCTTCGCGATCTCGAAGAAAGAGCTTAAGCTCTGGGAGGTTATTTAGCAAACCGCGAATGTTAAAAGATACAAGCGATAAACCCTTAAGCTTGAGACGACCGTGAGATTTCAGGAGAACAGATTGAGATTCAGAGAGATTCAGAACAGTTAATTTAAATTAACTTAACTTATAATGAGCACAAAAGGTTATGATGCTCTGTAAGATCGAGGAGACGGTCCTGCGGTGACTGAACAGCGCGCAATTTGCGTGCAAAGACGGCAATTTCCCCAATGTTGATGTTCCTAATAGCGGAATACACCGTATTTAGGTCATCAACCATTGAGGGCTGTGCCTGTTGAGAGGCCGAGGAAGTCCGTGGAGGGTCGGCCTTTTTGGGGCCCCAGGGGAAGACTGGAGGCTACGAGGGCTGTGAGAAGCCCGGAGGGAGCTGAAGAGGGCCCTGAGGGGGCCTTGGGGGACCCTGGGAGGGGCTAGGAAAGGCTCAACCGGGGCATTCTTAAATGGAGGACCGGGAATTGACCTTTGAATTGAATTGACCTTTGAATTGATTGATTGAATTGACTTTGAACGGCAGTGGAGCTTGCCTGCTGAGACGAGGATGAGGTGCGCAAGGGCAGCCTCTATAGTTCGCCGGGTGGCCTGACTGCTGGCACAGGATGGACGCGGGTGGGGATTTGGCGTTTTGGGGCCGAGGACACTCTTTCGTGCTGTGTGGTTCTAGGCACTTAATGTACCTGGGTGGGGCAGAGCAGATGGCCGCCGCGTGAACATAAAGTTGGCAGCGGTGGCACTGTGCCGCTAAACCGCGCCTGTGTGGGGGCTCAACCCTCACTCTCGACAGGCCGCACACTGTGCGTACCTGCCGGAAGATGGCTGAGGCCTCCGGAACGTTTGTGAGGATCACAAGGGCAAGCGGGAATCTCTTGCCTTTGTTGCTGTGCATTTTGTGCACGGCCTCAACGGGGAATCCTTGGGACTTAAGGTCCTCAAGGATGTCCGCGTTGGCGAGTTCGAAAGGGACGCCGCGGATCACGGCCCTGACGTTACGCTCTTTCGGAAGAGCGTACGTGTAGTAGGACACACGCTCGGATGTGAACATCCTGGTAAGGCGACGAAAGTCGTCGATGGACTGGTAAGATCTTAATAGCCTCACCGAGGTTGGTGGCCTGATCATACTTTATTCCTGCGTCGTAGCAGATCTTGGAGAGACGGGTGAAACTGTCCTTGTCTCTTAAGAAGACAGGGGGCGGGACCTGCTTTTTAGCCAGGGTAGGAGCACAGCGAAAGGCTGGCTTAGACGGAGGGGAGATGTTTAGTGATATTAGTGGGACATCGGCAGTGGCGGGGGCTGCGAGGTTGGAGACGGCAGCGGAAGCTGCGGGGGCAGATGCAGCTACGGGAGCTACGGGGTTTGATGGCGCGGCAGAGGCCGCAGAAACGGGGGGGGGGGGTATATTTTTTCGCGGCGCGTTTACCGCCGACTTGGATATTACTGTGGTGAACACAGATTCTCCGGTTCTGTCAGAGTTAGAAGACTCCGATGAACCGGTGCCGGACTTGGCTTCGGTGGCGGGCCTCTTACAGGATGTCGACGCCATGGACCAAGAGTCGGATTAGGAGCACTCCATGTCTAGGGACGCGAATGAGTTCGACTGCGGGACAGCCGATTTGGCCGCCAGATAGGCCGCGACGAAGGGTGGTGGGTGGCATGCCTGACGGGCAACTGATGCTTGGACTGCGGCGATGACCGTCTTGTCTAGTTTAATGCCGAAACCAAGGGAGTGGTTCAGGGCGGCAACGATCGACCTAATGAGGTCTCTTGTGGAAATGTTGGGGGAGTGGGACGACGTTTTCCTCTAACAGAAAGGGCGGGGATCTCTGTTCTCAAAAGAACAGTGACCTTTTTGTCTATATAGTAGGGGCGGGGATCCCTTTTCTCAAAAGAACAGGGTCTTGTTCTGAAAAGAACAAGTGACGTTTTCCGAGAAACAATATACACGGTACACAAGTAATAACAAAAGAAAAAATCAACAAAACAATTAACAAGAAATGATAACAATAAACAACAAAAAGCAGACAGTGGTCAGTCAAACCTCCCCGCCAGTAGGCAGGGGGGCAAGAACTTAGAGTTAGCAGTGAAACACTCACCAAAGCAACAGTGCTGCACAGCGTGAGCAGCAGTGCGGAGGCGCAAGAGCGAGAGGGTACTAACGTACGGGGACGATAGCGCGGTCAACTTGTACACGTTCGCTCGAGAGCGGCGGCGCAATCGGAATGGATATATGGCACTTTTTTTATAGGATCAGGGTGACAAACGAGCACACAGTCCACCTGATGGTAAGTGGTTACTGTGGCCCATAGACATCTAAATCTATCTTCCATTACGAATCAAAATGCTGTTGCTTTGTCACCCGTGAGCACTAAGATAGAATGCCTCGTTTCCAGTAAAAAGGGTCTCCGGTTCTCTACATTCACCATACGAAACACAGCAGCGTTAAGCTGCTATTTTACGCTGGTATTCTGTGAGAGTGTGGTCCTTCCCCGGTGGAACCGACCCATTCGTACAACAACCATAATATAGCTGCAGCATGGCTCTACCATGTGTAAATTTTATTAATTTTCTGTACTGCAGCTAATTTTATTTATTGAAACATTTTTATAACCTTTACATAGCTATTCCAGTTGCATAGAAAAGCTTTAGTAAGCATAAAGAAGCTATTTTAGTTACTCCAAATGTGAAATTAATTAAATTTCATTCAAAATAATTAAATTCGTATATCGTATAGGGAAACAGAAACAAGAAAAAGGTTTTGTGGAGTATTTATTATATTATATTTTACAAAACAGCCTAAGCAATTTTTGTTATATTATTGCAATTTATTTAAATTTTCATTTTTTTATCTATTTATAATTCGGTTTATCTGAAATGCATTGTTAATTGTTTAATTTATTTATATATAGATTAAAATAATAAACGAAAAGGAAATAAATTCGAACAAATGTTAGTTAGTTAACCTAAAATATAAAAATACAATCTCGCTTTAGTCATTCGATCCGATCCTATTATCAGGAGTACCTAACAAAGTAACTTTATGTCATATAATTCCATTTACTTTGATCATTGATCACTGCGATGGCTAAGCCGCTCGCTGTTAATGACAATTGTTGTAAATCCTCCCTACAACGAAGGAGGCCCATGTCCAGTAGCGGATTTTGATTCTGATAAAGAAGAAGCAGATTTAATTGTAGAAATACATATTTCATTATTAAATCAGATCATGAAATGAAGTTCCTGGTTCCTTAACTGGTAGTTGTATTTGTTTTGTTTTACTTGTATTATAGGAATCGGTTTATTGGTTCCTTGACTCCAATCATAAGTTATTTCTATAATCGAATCGAATTAATGATGGATTCGTGCCTTGACTAAAAATAACTAATTAAGTAACAAAAACAAATGATTCAAAAGTGCAAGCACGTATGAAGTGCGAAGCTTTTCGTCGTCGACTACATTAATGTTTCATATTTCACATTATTAAATATATTTTAGCACACGTTTTAATATGTACTATTTATATAATTATACTTAATATTTCACGTGTAGTGATTCCGTTTGGACACTGCTTTAATGTACATTTATAAAGTGCTCTCTGAATATGGACTGCCTAATGAGTTACATATTAAATACTGTTTTCAGTTATAATTATTTGTTAATTATTCTGAATGTGTACTGACTAATGAGTTACAAATGAGAACTAATTATTTAAGATACACTTATTTGTTAATTATATTATGTAAATAGTATTTTATTGTTTAATTATTTGCAGAGGCGTTTAATACATAACGTGTTATAACAACAGGGTAGAAATATTTTCGTGTCTTCAGAACTAATTTTAATATGAGATTTTGCAATCTTTGTTATCATTATAACAGATAAATAAAATGTACACATGTTTCCACGAGTTTCAGTCACAGCGCCGTGGTAACAAAGTCGTAACATCCTGCTGAGTCAGTAGCCTTACCTTTGCTGAAATTCGATACTAATTAACTAAGTTAATCCTGTTTTATGATAAGACTCTTGTATCATATTGTAGTCTCGAATAAAAATGTATTTTTATCCATCGTGATAGTAAGTAGATGATGTGCATGTACAAACTCATTCACATATTATCGGTTAAGAATCAAAATGCGGATGCGTTGATAACCCCGAGGCCTAAGGTAGAATACCTCGTTACGAATTAAAAGGGGCACCAGCTGTCGTCATTCACTATACGAAATACTTGTTCTGTGCTTATGTAGTCCACCCCATTTGAGCCGATGCAAACGTACTCCAGCCAAATATAAAGGTGTGATTGCGTGGCGTAACTATAGTAGTTATTAGTATAATATATATATGGCATAGCTATATTTACCATCGATCTAAGAAAATAGATCGGTGATTTATATTTATATAAAGATAGTATTAGATCTAACAAGTCTTACAATCTCGATAATGTTGTAACCTATTTTTTTAAATTTAGCACTCCATTTGTACTGACGTGACAAAGTGAAAAAATGTATAATTGGTTTATTCTGATAAATAAATTTCTCGGCAAAAGAATTGCGAAAAGCAATTGAAGTTAATAATATCTGTTGTACGTTAATCTTCAATTTAAACTAAGAAGGAAGAAAAACAGTTAACGCCAGAAAAAAAACATTTTAAGGAGTGACCTATTTAACTATAGACTGATGTAAAAGTGACACATGAGCACACAATCCACATCATTGTAAGCGCATGCTTGATCCTCGATTAAGAATAAAAATGCAGATTCGATGTTTCCACGAGCCGACCGGTTCTTGCTGCAGCCTTTTGCAGATTAACTACGTAACTGACTTTCAAAACTACAAATCCGTAACGTGGACATCTAAAGCATAACAAATAGAAAGAAGATTGAAAAATCCCAACAGACTTTAAAAAGACAATTTGGCAATGGGCCGGCTGTATTTCTGGAAAGCAGTAAACTAGAGAAAGAATGAATAAAAGATGTAATAAATTCTCATATTATGCATTTATATAACACAACACGAGCGATCCGAGAATGCATAATGCAAATGTGAATCTAAAGCGTTTGAGGCGCCATTCAAATGCATATAAAAAAATCATCAAAATCGGTCGAATCGATTTTGAGTTTCAGCGAAACTAACGGACAGCAAAAAGTACAGAAGTAACACATCTTTCCTAGTATAAGGTATGATGGGATTGGCATGTCATTTTGACAAAAATCCCAAAAATTTAAGAAAAAAAAAACATCTTTCCTCTCGCTTTCCTGCAATCTGTGGGAGTGATTTCGTAAACATGGTCCAATTAGGAGTAATAGAAACTAATTTAAATGTGTAAACTATATTATTAAAGGTATTTACTATTGATTTTTATTCGTTCAACTGTAATTTTTAATTTGTTTATTCTATGAATAAATTTTGTCTGAGGATTGAAAAATCGGCCCTTAATTTTAACAGTCAAAACACCCAATCAAGTTTAACACCCAATCAACAGTAGAAATTCATCTGAAGCTATCTGCTTAGTTTCTGAGCCCAATTTACTGTTTTCGTTTTGGAACACCTGCGCACTCACAAATCTCTTGTGTAGTTTTGTTTTAAAGAAAGTTGTAACTATATTCTCTATAATCTTGCAGTACTTGCTTGACATGCTGAAGCTCGGCGGCCAGATGTTTTCTGTCACAGATCCCTCGTGCTCTAGAGCACGATAGACCACAAATCCTCGCAAAAGAACACCGATTCCTCCCAAGGAAGATTCGCGAAGCTATTGAAATTAAAAAACATCCTAATTTCAATAGAGAAGATGGATGGGTGCTGCCATCTGCTTGGGATCCCATAATTAATAAAATCAAATCCAAACCCAAGTATACCACTGCTAGACCTCAAGATACTGTAAGCTCATTCTGCGTAAATCGAACCAAAAATTAATATTAAAAAACTGAAGGTAGCCGGGCTAACTATGACAGCAGGACGTCAAACACCTCAGTCCCGCGTGACCACGGGTGCTGGTAAGCACCCGAAACGTCGGGAAGATAAAAATAAGTTAATATGCGCGATAAAATCCGTAAAATTAGTTTTATTTAAACGTTATATTAAATTGAATTAATTATAATATACGACGAGGTTTACCACCCGTCACGTCCTGTCGGGACGAAAAGTGGATTGCAGAAGCCCGTCTGGCTACGCTGAATGTATGTGGAGCAATGAATAATAAGATGGATGAAGTGTATGCGAAATGATGAATGATAGGGGAATAGATGTGTTATGTGTAAATAACACGAAACGAAAGGGAAGGGATGCCACTGCACATGGCATGTATGCCGCTTACTGGTCTGGTGTAGACGAGACCGAGCGGGCATGCCAGAGAGTCGGTGTTATCCTTTCAGAAAGAATAGGTCAATGTGTGAAAGAGTATGAATTTGTAAGCTCAAGGCTGTTGTGGATATGAATGAAAGTGGGCTTAAAGAAGTTGTTTGTGCTAGGGTGTACGCCCCAGATATGTCAATGCTCACTTATATCAGAGAGCAGTTTTGGGACATGGTAAAGCTGGTGTTGATGAAATGTAAGGGAAATGAAAATATTACTATGCTAGGAGATTTTAATGGAACGTTTGGCGATGAAAGTATAAATTAGAATGGTGAAGACCTTCTCACCGTATGTGTGGAAAATAATATTTTTGTGACGAACACTTTCTTTCGCCATAAGAGGATTCACATGTATACATAGGAAAGAGGTGATGATGGAAGCATGATAGATTTCATAATTGTGGATGAAATAATGAGGAGTGCAGTGGTAGATACAAGGGTTTACCGGGGCTCCAACGTAGGGACGGATCATTACTTGGTCTTATGCCGAATGAATGGTCTATTCAGGCGTTGGCGGCATTGGACATCTGTGTCTACCACTGCGTTACAGCGTATTAGAATAGAGAGGTTACATAATGAAGGTGTGAAAGAGAAGTATAAGTGAAAGGGGTCACAACAAGACTGTAAATACTACCGTGGTTTCAGCTTGCTTAGCATTGTGGGTAAATTGTATGCTAAGGTGTTAATTAAAAGAGATATGGATGAAACTGATGGAAAAAATTAGGATGTACAAGCTGGATTTAGAAAGGGGATGGGATGAACGGATCAAGTCTTTTCGATGCGCATGATTGCGGAAAAGTTTTTGGCCAAAAACTAGAAAGTTTTTGTGCGTTCATGGACTTGGAAAAGGCTTAGAACAGAGTGGACAGGAATGTGTTATGGCAAACACTGAACTCATTTGGGTTGAGTGCTGGTTTGATACAGGCATTAGGGTCTCTTTATAAGAACTATAGTGCTTGTGTCAGGATTAGCGGGGTCTACTCGGACTGGTTTGGCATTCAAAAAGGTGTCAGACAGGGCTGTGTAGCTTCCCAGTGGCTGTTTAATCTATTTATGGACAGTTGTTTGCAAACTTCAAAAGTTGAAAAATGTGGGTTGAAAATGGGTAAATTAGCCGTCAAATGCCTTCTGTACGCAGCATCGTCCGCGGCCGAGTTGCAAATGATGGTTACTTTAATGAACTGGTCATTAAAAGAAAGGGGTATGAAAGTGAACGCAAGTAAGACGGAAGTGATGGTTTGTGAAAGAGAAGAAAGTAAAGCGTTATGTGAAATAAGAATAGAAGGGAAGTTGATTGAACAAGTGAATGAGTTTGTATATTTGGGATGTTTATTTAAAAGGGATGGTAGATATGATAAGGATATTGAACGACGAGTGAACAGGAAATAGAGTGAATGGGGGCTCTATACGCTATTATGAAAAGTCAGAATGTGTCAAAAAAAGGCACGTATGGCAATTCATAATGCTGCGTTAATCCCTACTTTAGTGTATGGCAGTGTAAGTTGGGTCTGGCAGAAGAAGCATGAGAGTAGAATAAATGCTGTAGAAATGCGGTTATTAAGGAGTATGCTAGGGCTGAATCTGAATGACAGGGTGAGAAATAGTGTGATAGGAGAAAGGTGTGGTTTGCAAGATGATGTTGTGACCAGAATTAAGAAAGGAATGCTTCGGTGGTTTGGTCATGTAGAGAGAATGAACGAGGAAAGAGTGACAAAGCAAATTTATGTTGCAGAAGTAAACAGCAGAGTCGGGAAGGGACGCGCTAGACGAAGGTTTATCGACAAAATTGGCGATATATTGAAATAGGACCAGATTAGGAGTACCCTTAACCGAAGAGCGTGTATGCGTAGATATATGAATGAAAAGGAGGCGAGAGAGGTGTGTCAGGATCGTGCCAAATGGAAGTGCGTAGTCTCTGCCTACCCCTCTGCGTGACAGGCATGCGTGTTTGTGTATAATACATTGCATATTGGTAAACCATTAAAAAATGTTGTGTAGTTGGTCGCTGGACAGTCGATTTAAGAACTTAATTCCTACTTCTTCACTCTTGCCAACCGAAGATATCAAATCCAACCTCGGTTGGCAATTGTTAGCAAAACCTATATAATCTTTTTCAGATTCCCAGTCCTCAGTGTAGCGTTGGTACGTTCACTTACATTATTATGAATTTAGATATGATCTTACTTATGGTTTAATTATTCCTACTTACTTATCGTCACGCACAATCCCTGACGGGGTAGGCAGAGAGAACAGATCGCCAAGTGTCACGATCCTTACATACCTCTTTCGCTTCTTTCAGATTCATTATCTTCTTCATACATGCACGTCTAGGTATCCGAGTACTCTTGACCCTCCCCTTTTCGAGCAATTTGCTCACATGGTCTTCGAAAGTTAGTCTCGGTCTACCTCGACACCTTTTAATATTAACTTTCGCGCTATATATTTTCTTCACCATTCGGTCTTCACTCATTCTCTCAACGTGCCCAAACCATCGAAGCACGCGCTTATCAATTTTTGTGATAAGGTCATCTTTCAAACCTGCCATATTGCGAATCTCTTCGTTTCGCTTTCGGTCAGCCATGGTGACGCCGCACATTTTACGAAGAGATCGCATCTCCACTGCATTCAACTTGCTTTTATGCTTCTTCTGGCATACCCAGGTTTCGCTGCCATATAACAAAGTCGGTACCAACACTGCGTTATGTATTGCAAGGCGTGCACTCTTCACTACGCCTTGCCTTTTGACTAACGCAATCAGGGCACCATTGACTTTGTTCCCGGCAGCGACACGCCTGTCCACATCTAAATCACATCTTCCATCCCGGCTAAATGCACTCCCCAAGTATACAATTTCATTTACCTGTTCTAGACATTCCTGATTTACCCATATTTCACACTTCGTTCTCTCTTCGTCCCTTTCAAATACCAGAACCTTAGTTTTATTAGCATTCAAGCGGAGACCTTTAATTTCACATTCCTCTTTCATACTCGTGACTAATGCCTGCAGTTCTGCCTCTGATGGTGCAATAAGCACTGCATCATCAGCATACAGCAGACAATTTACTTTAATGTCACCCAATTTCACACCCAAACAGCTATCTTTCAGCTTCTGTAAACAGCTGTCGAGATACAGTATGAACAGCCAGGAAGACATGACACAACCCTGTTTTACGCCCGTTTGGACGCTAAACATGGGTGACAGGTCATGCCCTACCCGCACACAGGCTTTACAGTCACAGTAAAGTGACTGCACAGCCCTTAGCAATCGACCATCCACACCATACCCCGGCAACAGTTCCCACATTTTCTTCCTTACAACCTTATCAAATGCTTTCTCAAGATCCACAAAAGCACAGAAAATCTTCTGGTTAGCAGCCAGAATCTTCTCCGTGATCATGCGTAGAGAAAACATTTGATCCGTGCATCCTCTTCCAGGTCTAAATCCGCATTGTGCCTCCCATAGAAATCTTTCCGATTTCTCTTGCATCCTACGTGTCAAAACCTTCGAGTAAACTTTACTTGCTAAACTGGTCAAGCTGATCGCCCGATAGCACCCGCAGTCAAAATGTGAACCTTTACCTTTATATAAAGGCACAATGACTGCGGATCGCCAATCATCCGGGACATCCCCCGTCCGCCAGCACAAATTGCACAGCAGATGAAAGCTGTCCCAGACGCGAGGCCCACCATACTTGACCATTTCAGCAGTAACTCTGTCTAGTCCCGCAGCCTTACCACATTTCAAACTTCGAATCGCACGTTCAATCTCTTTCATACTGATGACCTCAGTGTCATCGAGGTCCGGGTCTGGCGTACCAGTCTCGACGTCATCCCCGGATCCCTCACTAAGATCATCACACGCATACATTTCTCTATAAAATTCGCTCCATCGCTGCATGACGTCCGATTTATCTGAGAGGACGTCATTAGTTCTCGAAAGCACTTTGTTCATTCTTAAGGCCGTCGCACCACTTCGGGTCCTTCCAACCTCTTTCCAGAAGAGTTTGGAGTTCTCCTTAAAGTTGTGCGACAACCTTTCGTCCGCTTCCATTCTACACCTTTCACGCACTTCCTCAATCAATGCTTTCGTGTGAACTTTCTGCAGCTTATATCTTTCGTTCATCTTCTCTCTCATATCCTTATCATTACTAGAGGCCAAGTAGTCTAACCGTGCTTTCTTCTTCTTCTTCACAGCTTCTTTCACTTCATCATTCCACCATGCATCTCTTCTTTTACTACTGCCTCTTTTAATCGTTCCACACACTTCTTCCGCTGCACTTACCATTCCATCCCTAAGGTTCTGCCATGTTCTTTCAACACATTCTTTTCTGCCATCGATGTTGTCAAGCTTTTCGGCTACCCTCGCATGATATTTGTCCCTAGTATCCGCTTCCTGAAGCTTCCAGCTTCGGATGCGACAGACCGACTGTGGTTCTGTTACTGCCGTCCGGTAGCGCCAACCCGCGAACAGACCCCTAAATCTAGTAATCACTAGATAGTGATCCGTTCCCAGGTCAGCACCCCTGAACACTCGCGTATCCATCACCTGTTTTCGCAGTCGGTCATCCACCAGGAACAAATCGATCATACTTCTCTCATTCTTACTTTCTCTAGTATACATATGGATCTTCTTGTGATTAAACATAGTGTTTGTCACAAGAAGACCCTTTTCCTTGCATACCGCCAGTATAAGCTTGCCAGCATCATTAACCCTTTTATCGCCAAACTTTCCAAGCACCGACTCGAACCCTGGTCGAGCGGTACCAACCCATCCATTCAAATCACCACATACAACAATTCTTTCGTTTCCCCTAGCCAAATCTAGAACTTCTCTTACATTCTCCCAAAACTCCTCCAGCTCAGCCCTGGACGACGAAGCTACCGGCGCATAAACAGCCAAAAGGAATAACTTCGTCAGTCCCAATTTAAAGCGAACCCAGAGAAGTCTTGAGTTCACAACCTTATATTCAGTCATAACATCGACCAACCGAGACGACAGCAGCACCCCCACTCCCTGGCGGGCGCTCTCGCTCTCCAGGACTCCGGACCATAGTGCTAACGCCCCGCCAGGGAGCTCTTCAGTACCACTGCCCTTCCGTTTGGTCTCCGACATACACACGACATCTAATTCTCTTTCTTTCATTATTTCGATCAACTCATTCCTCTTATCTCTCATGCCTCCTCTAACATTCCACGTGCCAACTCTGCACTCTGTCCTCCACCTTCCGCCGTGTCGGGCTGTGCGTGACGGGTGGCGGTCCCCATCGCCGCTTTGCGCGCTGCATTCCACACCAACGGGGACGAGCTGGTGTGCGTCGCCTTGGGGGGACGCCCTAACCCTCGTTGGCATGGGTGCGCAGCTAAGTAGAATTGCAGCCCTGAAAAGGGCTGGCAGGGGTCGCGACGAGCACGCTTCTACAGTGACCCCTATTATTCCTAAAACATAGTATTCTTTTTTAATATTTCAATAAAACACAACAAAATATAACACTTTATGTACATACTTACTTATTTGCCTATAATACGAGTTTAATGGTATAATATTATATATATATATATATATATATATATATATATATATATATATATATATATAATTAATTAACATTATACCTAGTCAGGTCATAAATTCTGTCACATGTTTAATATAAAATAATTGAAACAAGTTTATTCATTATGTAATCATTTATATACCAAAATGAACTTAACAAAACGTAGATTCTTATGACAGTAAAGTTTATTCAAAATGACCTCCGTGATTTTGAATACAGGCCTTCAATCTGCGCGGCCAGTCGTCTATCGCAGCACGAACGAGGTCCATGTCAATATCAGCGGCTGCCTTAATCAAGGATGTCTTGAGTGACTCCAAATTGGGATGAGGCTTGAAGCACACCTTTTCCTCCAAGTGTTGCCATATCTTGTAATCTAACGGACTCAAATCTGGACTGGAGGAGGGCCACTCTTCGTGCCGGATGAAGTCGATTTCACGCGCCGCCAGCCAGTCTTGTGTGCTCTTCGCTCTATGAGCTGGCGCCGAATCTTGTTGGAATACCCAGTGCCTGTTATTGAACATTGTATGAGAAACAGGTTCCACAAGGTTCGTCAGGGCTGTATTTTGATACACAACTGCATTCGTTTTTACACCTTTCTCACAAAAATGTACCTCTGTTAAGCCCCAATAAGAAACTCCCAACCATACCATGAGCGAGGATGGAAAATGACCTCGTTGGACACGCGGAGTACGGTTGCTCGCTTCTTCACTACTGTGTGCGTACACCTTATCATTTTGTTTGTTGTAGCTCTCTTCTAAGGTAAATTTCTTTTCATCCGAAAAAAGAATTTCCCGATATTTTTTCCCGCGTACCGCTTCAACAAAGCGCGGCATCTCTTCAGTCTCTGGTCCATTAGACGAGCATTCAAAGAATTTCCTGTTTTTCTTCGATATGCCCGAAGCCCTAAGTCTTCATTTAACACCCTTTTCACCATGGTTCTGCTTAACACCATCTGAAGGGCCAACAGTTTCTGCTTACGTTTGGGATTTCTTTGAATTCGCGCCTTCACAGCTTTTATCAGTGCTAGAGTCCTAACAGACCGAGGGCGACCACTTCTTGACCTGTCATCTACACTAGAGTCTTCATTGTATCGTTTGAAGGTACGATAAACGAATCTTTTGGTTATATTCAAATTTTTCAGTATGTCAAAAAATTGAATTGGCGCGTAACCGCAACGATGCAACGCAATAACTGCAACACGGTCTTCTTTAAGCGTCCACTCCATATTTAAAAATGAGTAAAATTCTAAAAAGTATACAGTTTTATTTTCATGAACAATTCGAAATTCGAATTCAATAAACTTTTTTGTGGCCAGCATTCTAAAAGAAAAGTTTTTACTATGTGACCATACTTATGACCTGACTGTGTATATATATATAATATATATAATTAACATTAATTTTTAACTATCCTATTCTTATAAAATAACTTCTAAATCTTAAATACATATTAAAAAATTAACTATTTATTAGAAATTAAATAACTTAGTGAAAACACCAATTAATTAAAACATTTACGCTAATATTCATAATGTTAAATTATCAAGAATATGATGAAATATTATAAGCGAATAGTCACGTGGTCCATCCCCCACTAGTTGCCCCGCAGTGCTCGCACGACCTCCTTCGATACTATTGTGCACAGTTATATTAAATTACATTAAGTATGATATATTGCATTTTGGTTAACCATTAAAAAAATTGTGCTTAAAAGCGCTCACCAATCGGCCTGCTTAATGTAGTTAGTCGCTGTACAGCCTATTCAAGAACTTAATTCCCACTTCTTCACTCTTGTCAACCGAAGATATCAAATCCAACCTCGGCTGGCAATTTTCAGCAAAAACTATCGTCTTTTTCAGATTACTTGTATGTTTTCGGCCATGACCCACGGAACCAAGACATAATTACTTATCTCCGTGTAAGAATTTCAGACATTCAACTAGATATGAAGAGGGATGTGTTTGACAGAATAACGAGAGTAATTATTACACTGTTTGGAAACAGATCAGTAATGCCTGGTGCTGCAATGCCGTGTATTTGTAATCGTAGTTAAGGACTAGATGCAGTGAAGATATTAGATAATATAATTATCATCCCAGTATACTAGTGTGGGGCTGTAAGGCGGCAATAGCTTAAATGTAATATAGGACTTTAACCACTAAATTCCAGGAATTTATCGAGCTAATCCCCAGGATTTACTTATACTATTTTTGACAATTTTGACTAATATTGTACAAAAATATAGATCTTTACTCCATCTAAAAAAAGCGATACCATATGCGTATTTCTTATACATAAGCCACAATAAGGTATTTTCTGACAAAAAATTATTGAAAATTAGAAAGTGATTTATTAGCTATAATATTAGGCATAGCATTTTTATCCTTACGAACAAAAATTACTTCATTATCATGACATTTCATCTAGATAAACTTTGCTCTTTATAGCATGTTATTTTAACGCATAATTTAAGAGATAATGAAAAATTTACCCTTTTGGTGTCCCGTGCACTACATATAGTTCATTGATATTCTCTTACTATTGTGCCTGAAAATTGGACAGTGAAAGTGTTAAAATCATTCAACACTCAGCTCGACGCACGAACGACGCGTGTAGCCTAACCGCGCGATGACAACCGACAAAAACGAGCTGTGAACGCTTTTATGAGCGAGATTAGATCAATTGATTTTAGCTAAAAAATGGGCAAAGTTAATGAATTATTTTATCTACCGGAATATTATGTACATTATAGAGCGAGTCAGATATGTATATATAAAAGATTGATAGCAAATTTATCAAAGATTATTTCGTACCTACACAATTTTCATGTATCGTGTACGTTTTTCCTTAAAACTGAAAAAACCGCGCCTTGGGACACTTTTTGGGGCGCGGAGGGGTGACGCTCACCCGGGAGGGTGAGGGAGAGTGGATAAAATTCAACTTTGCTCTATAACGTACATATGCCGATAGATAAAAGTACTCCATTAATTTTGCCAATTTTTCCATACATTCTACCTAAAATAACAAAATCATATCTAAAATGCTTATACTATATCATGTCATGCGTGATATACGCGGGTGAAACCGCGGGGTACAAGTAATATATTAATAAGGCAATATATTATTAGTTAAAATAGAGGGAATAAATACAACAAACGGCCCGCTCGAACGCTGTCATCCCATCCTCCGGCGATGACAATCGCATTACTTTAGTAGTCGTTGGTTCGTTTTGGAAACAACCAAACCGTCGTTTGCTGCTTTGTTTTTGTATCGTGATGATAAATGACGAGCCTGCGTCAAAGTACCTAACTTACGGCACCTCCATCTCACGTATCCACATGGGCTGGTTTCTGAGCGTTGGCGAGGTTGTGTGGCACCCGATTCAAAACCATCCTCCTCGAGTGTAAGTGTTCGCGTGACGCGTGATCGTGAACGCTTTCCAACCAAACCGATAATCGAAAACTCAACGCCAAACTTATGGTGGATTGTGATGCTAATACTCACCACACTGCCTGGGGAAGTACTAACACAACGAAAGAGGTGAGTTACTTTATGATTCTCTAATCGCCTGGTAAGCCTAAACTTAGGATGTCCACAAAGCTTTGTAACACGTGCTCGGCAAGAAGTGTTAAATATAACCTTTGCTACTAATAACATATCCAGGCGATCAACTGACTAGCATGTTAGTAGTGATAACTCGATGTCTGATCACAAAACCATTAGGTTTGTGATTAGAACATCACTAGCTTATGACTATCAATCTTATATCTAATCTACAAATCTACAATAGATATGTGCGAATGTGAATCTCTATGAACGTAATTCGTCTATTGTCTTAAAGGAGAAGGAGACATCTCCATACATTTTTGGGCCCAGATGTTAACAAGATGAAAGTCGGATCATTTGAAAGCTTATATATAAACAATTCATACCTGAAAATCTGGCTAGATTTGGCAGTCTAGGAGCTGAGTCATTTAAGAATATATAAAAGTGGTTTTATGTATTACCTACACTGTAACAGGCGATTTTTCACTGTAATAACACTGTAACAGGTTATTTTTCACTATAATTACTTAAAGATATAAAAGCCGGATCAGTATAAAATCACCAAAGAAAAGCTGTGGTTATCTAGGAAACAAAATAGTGAAACGATTAACGAAAATTAAAACAACAACAACTATTTGAAATGAATATTAGAAATATCGATTTGAGATCGATTACTTGAATTATTGTTGTTACTGTTATTTGTTGGCATGTTGATTTGTAGATATGTTTTTTTATCTGCCTAGTTAACACAGATAAATAATTAAAAATAGATATTAAAATGCTAGATTTAATCGAGAATTGATTATATTGCACTCAAAAAATCAAATCGAAAATTAGTCTTTTTCTTTTTTCTTTTAAGTAAATAGTTTTGAAGTTTGACTTGTCAAAACAAACAAATAGAAATTACTAGTGGTAGGTAGTGTACAGAAAAGAGAATTTCAAAAGTGTATTCTTTATGGTAATCGATTTATTTCCATAAAATGTTTATTTCTTTTTTCCTTATGCGACTAATAATATACTTTATTTCCAAATGAATATATTATATCAATATATCAGCTTTATCATTAAATTTTTTTGGATCCGAATAAATATAAAAACGATTGCATCAATACAATCGATTTTCTAACTTATTTGTTATTTTATTGTTTTTCCGAAATCTAGATTGTAAAATGAGCTAGTTTTTTGTATTTAACTTTAGAAAAATATAGCCAATTTTTTGAAGTATAAACCCATTAGTTAACTTCAGGCCCAAAAATCCCATTCTCCTTTAGTTTCTTTTTTTACTACTAGCACAACGCTTATTCGGTAGCGAAGCTTCCATACAAACCGAGAAGCCCGGCTTTCCCTATCTATAATATTAACTAGTAAAATAACTCGTAACCTGTTTCAAAGCGCTCCTCTGTTTTACACAGGTCGTAACCTCGTAGCCTTATTATGTAACGTCAACACTTGGCAGATTGCTTTCAATTACTTCTGTTTCATTCGCTGATTCGTATTCTCTCTGTCTCAAAGCGAATACCCAGTGGAGCGATTAATCGTCTCTCTAGCACGCGTGGGCTTTTTACCGGGCTTTCGAGAAGACAATCGCTCTCTTCCTAACCTGTGGCAAAATGTTCTATAATGAAATATAACTACGATTGTTTATATAGCAATCACTATGGAGATCAGAAACCAGGCTTTCAGTGTGAAGTTGTTGAGCGTGGGGGCGTGCGTTCGCAAAGTTCACTTCACAACTTCACATTCCAATGTTTACTCTGTGTGTTTATTTGAGCGAATGAAACTCGCAATATTGAGTTGGAAATTTATACCTTTTTATAGATTTTTAGTGAAAATGGAGGTTAATAGTGTTTCTTGTGATGAAGTGTGTTAAAGTGCTAATCGACGAGGAAAAGGTAAAATCGAAAAAGAGAAAAGGTAAATTTTTATAAAACTGCTAAAAACAACAAAAACATATCTTGGGCTTGCCCTAGTTTGGAGCCCTAGCTTCGCCACTGCGCTTACTCTTCCGTAATAGCCGTCTAAAGGCGACCACTTCTTTCTTCTTCTCTCAAAGTTAGTCAGGCGTGCTGAAATTTCTTTTACCCGTGCATATCGTATTTTCTATATAAATTATATCTGGTCAGTGTCGCATACAAAGAAGAAACGTTTTTATGCTTACACTTTCTGCGTGGCCTGTCTTCGTTACAAAAACACCCAAGTAATTGATATATTTTTATACAACAGTATATATAGAACAGCTCCGAACCACCATTCGGAGTGTTGGCCGCCCCCCGAGCAGAACACCTTGCCCGGCGGGAGATCTCCACTTTTCCTTCCACCGGCCACAGTGGTGACCCCGACGTGATACGCTGACACGCTGAAGACCTGTTATATTTTCCTATAACAGGTCCTCAGCGTGTCAGAGTATGCCTTGAGCTTTGACAGACATTTACAGCCTGGATAATGTTATAACAAAAGTTAACAGTCCTATGAATTATAGAAATTAAAACATTAGGTCAATCATGTTTTGGATACTTAAGGTAATATAAATAAAACAGCTTAATTTTTTTATTATTTATTTATTTATCCTACTTCAAAATCCTCTCTTACTAAAATGCCATACAGAATTGAGGCCGGTGCGGTTATGGAATTTTGATACCGATACGATTTGATACCTGTTGTCCAGAAGTGCAACTGCAATAATAACTTGCAATCATCTCATCCCAACGTATCCCTTGTCTCGCCAACACTATATTTTTTTCATAGGATAAGGAAGGCAAACGAGCACACAGTCCACCTGATGATAAGTGGCCGCTATGGCCCATAGACATCTACATCTATCTTTGATTAAGAATATATGTATAATAAGATATGCCCGAGTGATGGCGAGATTTTATACGGCCTCTTATTAAAACAGAGTCTTGTTGGGATGATATTAATTGGGTCACAACTTATCTGCTACCCAGTCTTCGTTAACACCAAACATACAATATACTGATAGTATTGGCATTAGGGCACTGAAGCTCATTTTCATGATTTGTGCCGACAGATCATTCTTGTAATACGTTTGCAAAACATTGTGAACATATTGGTGCATTTTCATCCATCTAGAACAAAACAATCTTATTTTAATAAACTATCTATATTGCAGAAGCGCATTTTAAACAGTGCAACATGTTTTAACAGGCGAACTGAAAGATAATTACATCATATGATTTTGCAGCCATTATGAACTTATGTAGAAATTAATAATTATTAACAGACTACAGATAGAAGCATGTCATTCAAATGTGTTTAATAGCTTAAGGAAACATCTTTAGTACATTCTTTAGTACATAACGGCTTACTTTCAAAATGTGATTCTACAGAATACAGATGTCCGATATCAACGAAATCAAAATGTCACGTAAATCATTAAGTCCATAAAACAAAAGCAGAGTCAAACAAGTAGTAACTGATCCAAAGTCCAAACAAAAAACCAAATCGCCAAAGAAATCCACAATTAAACGCATTCACGAGTTCAGAACTACACAACCAATCTCGGAATAAATAAAAATATCATTTGACAGAAATGACATTTGACAAATAACCGTGTCTTTTTTACTTTTTTATGACTGCAAGGACACTATCTTGTAAAACAATCAAAAGCTTGGGTTTACATTTTCATTTTTAGCAAGTTATTTAGTTTCATTTATTCTCTCATTTTATTTTTAACAAAATCCCTGAATTCTATTTTTTACGGTATATTGTACATAGAAAGGGCCAGAAATGGACCGTCTCCTTTGGGCGGTTCTACAATCCCTTCTGCGGTGCCAAGTTGACTTAGAAGTGCTGAAATGTTTGTACAGTAGAGCTACGATGGCTATCCGAGTACAGAATCAGAGTACGAAACCTATCGAACTGGAGAGAGGTGTAAGACAGGGTGATTTCATATCCCCGAAACTCGTCACCGCTGCATAGGAAAACGTTTTCAAGCTACTGAACTGGAGAGAATTTATACGTGGTAGAGCCACACTGCAACTATATTAATACTATAGTTGTAGCACGAATGGGTCGGCTTGAACGGGGAAAGACTACGCTCTCACAGAATACCAGCATAAAATAGCAGCTTAATGCAGCTGTGTTTCGTATGGTGAGTGTAGAGAACCGGATACCCTTTTTACTGGAAAAGAGGCATACAATTTTTTAATTATATCTATCTAATTATAAATATCTTACTTCTCACAGCTGACAACGCATCTGCATTTTAATTCGCAAACGAAGATAGATGTAAATGTCTATGGGCCACAGCAACCACTTACCATCGGTGGACTGTGTGCTCGTTTGTCACCTTAATTCTATAAAAAAAATCAATGGCGAGTAAATCACTCACGTTCGATACGTCGATGATATAGTCCTTCTGGCAGGACCGCTGGAGGACCCAAGCACTATGCTCAATGACGTCAATAGAGTCTCCCAACGGATATGTCTTAAGATGAACATGGACAAAACAAAGATCATGTTTAATTTCCATATCACACTTATGCCGGTAGTTGTTGGGAGCACTAAGCTCGAAGTTGTTGACGAGTATGTTTACCTGGGGCAAATAGTTCGACTATGTAAGTCCAACTTCAACCGAGGGTCAATCGACGGATTCAACTCGGCTCGGCAGGGTTCGGGAAATTACGACATATCTTCTCGTCAGCTTTCAGAAACCTGAAAACGAGATTGTGCAACCAGTGTGTTGTCAATGATGACTTATGGATTTAAGACGTGGTCCGACGTGTTCCTTCACTGCTGGCCATTTAAGAATGCTCAAGGTCGCTCAGCGAGCTATGAAGAGGGCTATGCTCGGGGTTTCTCTGCGTGATAAACTTAGAAATGAGGATATCTACATTAAAACCAGAGTGACCAACATAGTCCAACGGATTAGTAAGCCGAAGTGGCAATGGGCCGGCCATATCACTCGAAGAACCGACAATTGATGGCAAAAAAAGGTTCTCGAGTGGCAGACTCGTACCGGAAGGCGAAGTATAGGGCGAACCTCCACTATATGGAGTGACGACCTGGTAAGACATGCAGAAAGTCGATGGATGCAGGTGGCTCAGTACCGTGCATTGTGGCATTACTTGGGGGAGGCCTATGTTCAACAGTGGACTTGTGAAGAGCTGTAATGATAATGATTCGCAGTTGACGAAACGACACCTGCCCCGCTCCCCGCACTCCCGCACATATTCACGCTTAGCTCGGAATCCTTTCAAACAATTCTTAAGTATGCGAGCTTACGTGAATAGGAGTTTTATGTTTTGGGGAACAAAGCCGTAATCGATATTACGCTTAAAAATAAAGACAATCACATTGCTTAATCAATCAAAGAACTTTTATTTGTAAATAAATTTATAACATAGTTAATGGTAATAGCGATAATTTGTGGGGAAATATAATTTTGAATAAGGAAAATTTATGTTATAATGTTTACTTGAAATTACAACATGTAAAATTTTGCGACAAAAAAGACTTTCAAACGTTTACTGAAATTAATAATTATATTTCTTCAGGTTTTAAAAAGTTGTTAAGCTATGTACGTACAGGTAATTTATTTATTTGCTGCGTAATCAATAAAACTACTTTTTAGTCGATTTTTTTTCAAAGGTAAAAATGCACAAATAACAAATTTTAAAACTACTTCCTTAATACTTATAGGAATAATTAAAAAAAAATGAGCTATTGTAATTTGCGTTGCTCTTTTTGATGACGTAAAAACAAACAATTCGACAAGTGGTCTTACACTTATGCCTTTGGTCTTCTCAAGGTACGATATGCGAGCAAAAATATAAAAAAGCATACATCATCGGTTTTAGGGTTCCGTAGCCAAATGGCAAAAAATGGAACCCTTATGGATTCGTCATGTCTGTCTGTCTGTCCGTCCGTATGTCACAGCCACTTTTTTCGAAACTATAAGAACTATGCTGTTGAAACTTTGTAAGTAGATGTATTCTGTGAACCGTATTAAGATTTTCACACATTTTGTACTTTTTTTTTAAACGTCATAAATCATAAATTATGATACTTGCTGCTACGTAAAACTTCATGGGCGAGTCCGACTCGCACTTGGCCGCTTTTATAAAGTGAACAAACCGAGAGATAGGGCATCTCGTTATATACCCATGAGTGTCTTCGGTGCCACGGGGAAAATCTATGAGCTCATCATCCTCAGCCGACTGAATCACGTTGTTCTAGATAAAAACCTGATTCACAAACACTCTTGCGCACCGCCTCACGTAGCACATCTTAGATTATGCCACTAAGTCGAATAAGCGCACTGCACATGCTGTTGGGCTGTTCTTCGATGTAACTAAGACTTTTGACAAGGTTTGGCACAATGGGTTAGTTTAAAAACTTCTCCATATAGGGGACACAAGACACAAGACTTATCAAAATCTTACAATACTTCCATAGCCCAAGGGATTACTAAGCTCAAATTGCAATAGGCTGCCCATATAGCTTGAAAAACCGACAACCGATGGGGACGAAACGTTCTCGAGTGGCAGCTTCGTATCGGTAAGCGAAGTGTGAGTCCTATGTGCAGCAGTAGACTTGTGATGATGATGATGAATATATATTATAATTAAAAAATTGTATGCTATTTTCCGTACGTTTTATTTGACAGAATTTAATGATTAGAAAAAACATGAATATTGGATTTTTCAAATATTCAGATTGAGAAAATCCCTCTAGATAATCTGCAATCTATATAATAATCTGACGCGCTCCAATATTTGAAAATAGCATTTTTGTTTTTTGTATTTTCAATAAGCCGAATCGTCCGAATTGATGACGTTTTTTAATGTGAGCATATTTCGGGTTCACTTAAAATCCTAATGTCTGACGCGCCGTGACGCGCGCGAATATTATTTTTCCATTTTCTACCCTCACATGCTATGCTACCGGCTTATCAGAGAGACGTGGGGCATATAGGTACACTGTGAATATCTGACGCGCTCGAATATTTCTGTGACTGTTTTTCAACATTTATGAAAATCTGTAGACTGTAGACGCTCCCCCCATCGGTGAAAGGCTATACATCAAACAACGATTTTTTCTTACTTCAATATCCAGTAGGTCCCACGACGGTCTAGTATTTAGCATCGTGGATACTCCTACCATAACGCCACCAACCGGAAAGGACAGAACAACATTTGCAAATATAATTTTGTACAGAAGCGTATTTCAACATTTATACAATACCGCCACCTATTGTAAATATATTGAAACACTACATAAACACCACGACTCTGCCTTTAGAATAAAAAAAATTCTATCGTCTTTGTGATATATATATAGATGGAGTATTGATGCGATACCCTAGCATTTAGCATCGTGGGCTCCTCTACTATAACGCCACCAACCGGAAAGGACAGAACAACATTTGCGAATATAATTTTGTACAAAAGCTTATTTCAACATTTATACAATACTGCCACCTATTGTAAATATATTGAAACACTACATAAACGCCACGACTCTGTCTTTAGAATAAAAAACTTTCTATCATCTTTGTGATATATATATAGATAGAGTATTGATGCGATACTCTAGCATCTAGCATCGTGGGCTCCTTTACTATAACGCCACCAACCAGAAAGGACAGAACAACATTTGCGAATATAATTTTGTACAAAAGCTTATTTCAACATTTATACAATACCACCACCTATTGTAAATATATTGAAACACTACATAAACGCCACGACTCTGTCTTTAGAATAAAAAACTTTCTATCGTCTTTGTGATATATATAAAGATGGAGTATTGATGCGATACTCTAGCATTTAGCATCGTGGGCTCCTCTACTATAACGCCACCAACCGGAAAGGACACAACAACATTTGCAAATATAATTTTGTACAGAAGCTTATTTCAACATTTATACAATACCGCCACCTATTGTAAATATATTGAAACACTACATAACCGCCACGACTCTGCCTTTAGAATAAAAAAGTTTCTATAGTCTGTGATAAATGTATAGATGAAATTTACGAAATTTTTTACTGTTATAAGTTTATAAGCCAGTGCTTGACTACTGTCCCGCCTGATGAGTGGCGGATTATCTTAAACACAGAGTAAAAAAGACGGTTTCTTTACTCATGTGATCTTAAAGGCAAAGTAGGTACGCACACGGTTACAAAGGGGCGCGCGCTGAGGTTTTAAAGCAAAAACAATATCGTCCATTTGATTACTCCTACATCACCCTCACTCTCTTATCACATTTTTAAATATTCAGGTAATAGGCACTCGGAAAAACAGACGCTGGCAAGGCATTCCACTCCTTGGCTTTGGGCTTTATAACAGATGACCGAAAGCGCTTAGTACGAACATTCGAAGCAAGTGCAAGTGTGGATGGTAACAAGCAGTACCTACGTTTTGTACTCCGATAGGTGAATGGAGATGGCGGTCTAGTCACACTCTCCGAAGTACAATCTGTGGAAGACCGACAGACAAGCAACTTGGCGGCTGAGCTGAGCTGTGAAGTTTAGTTTCCGCCAGCTTTTTGTCGCCGATAAGGCTCTTGGCACTGCGTTCCACTGAGTCGAGTACGGTGAGTTGATATTTTGCTGAGCTATCCCAAAGGTAACTACCACAGTCTATGCACGTTCGAACTTGAGCTTTGGATAAAGTTAAAAGCTGTCCAGGAGTGAAGTATCGCTTCAGCTTGTTTGGAATTGTGCTTGTTAGATGACGGCTCCGTGGCGCAGTGGATTAGCAATGAGTTGCCGCGCTAAGGACCACGGGTTCGAATCCCGCACGGGACAAGTATTTGTATTGTATGACCTACAAATAATAGTTCCGGGTCTGGATGTTTGTCCTTGTGAAATTTGCGTATATAAGCTACCCCCACGATACAGGAGACAATCCTAGAGTGGAGGTAACGATTTTTTTTTAAAGTGCTCAGTCATTGGTCGCAGTTTGTGCTATCGACTCAATGTTAGCGCCAAAGTTGAGTAGCACTGAACTGTATGTCAAAAAGGTCTAGATGTTCAGTAACCTCTACATATGTACCTCGGAAAGTAGGAGTCAAACGGACTCCGTTTTGCGAAGAAGACATGCCTGTGTTTTGGCGGCGTTGAAAGTGAACAGATTCTCGTCACCCTGTTTGGAGATGATACTTAAGGTCGTAGATATTTATCAGCTCCACCATGGCAATTTTAAATAAATGTATCCCTCCGTCCTTTGCACTGGACATGCATCTTTCTGTGACTGTAGTGCCATCTGAATCTCCAACATTACCTGGTAGAAGTAGGTCATTAATGTGCAACAGGAAAAGACTCGCAGAGAGAACAGACCCCCTGAGTAACTCCGGAATTAATATGCATTATCTCAGAAGAGCAGCCATCTATGACTACCCTGATCGACCGTTCACTCAGAAAGTCAGATATCCAGTTGCTAAATTTGCCGGGGATGACGTAGGCAGGAAGCTTACTCAGCAGACTTGCGTGCCAAATCCTGTCAAAAAGCCTTCGAGATATCAAATGAAACTGCTAGAGCTTCACCGTTTTTCTCGATGGCATCACCCCAAAAGTGCGTGACACTCAAGGAGATAGTGGAGTGGAGATAGCACTCAAGGAGACCCAGTGGACCGTCCGCGGCGGAAGCCATATTGGTGGTCACTGAGGAGGTCATTTTTTAAATAAGCCAACCGATTGGTTCGATTGTATGGTATGTCGACAACAAAGTGGTGGAGATCAGCCGTGCGTCTGGTGATCCGATCACGGAATGGAGAGGGAGGAATTAAGTCAAGATTCTTATTCATAGATGCTAAATATAAAAAAATAGTTATTACTTATACACGGGGGAAAAATGTATTTTTTGGAAATGTTGCTCAACATTAAAAACTAAGAATAACGTTATAATGTGCAACTTATCAATGTTAGAACCTAAAATACATTTTAATGTTTAACTACTACCTACCTACCTCTAAGCCATATGAACAGTAGTAGCGGCAGGAATTGAAGCCAGATAAATACAGCTATCAATAGGGTTCCAACATAGTACAAACTGCACAAACAGCGCGTACTTTAATGTGCATTTGAAGAGATGATGCATTTGAGATAGTGAACGACAAACCGCTCAAATATATCACGGTTCGATAAATGGGCCACGATGAAGGCGTCTTAAGATTGATAACGAAGAAATGTGGAACCGAGTGAAATGCTTCGCCATCATCGCTCGTTAATTGAATTCTCTTCAAAAGCAGCATTAAATAATACAAGCTGTCTCTGCGCTGAGTCAGAACTCTTATTCGAAAATTACTCAATTTTTGTGGGTTTTGCGAAAGAAAGGTGCGAGTGAGGCAATGACTGCTAATAAAGGAGAATGGAAGAAGAAGACATGCTATGCAGACTCCAAATAACTTGAGATAAGTGTACGGTGCTTTATGGTATTCCTTGGGCCTGAATTCAACAGTGGACATCAGTAGTGAATGGCTGTAATGAATGAATGAATGAATAAAGACTAGGAAGAGCTAGCTACTACTATTTTAACTATATGTTTGGCTAAAATAACTTTTACATGGCAGAACCAAACTGCAGCTATATGTTTGTAGCATGAATGGGTTGATGTTCAATATTCTGCTAATAACTGTTACTTAGACAATTTCTACTTAGCATTTTTATGTTACTTGAGCAGGCTTTATCCATAGTAAACTTAGAGTATTTGAATACTCTAAGATGGTAAAATTACAAGAGAAGAAAAAATAAGACGGAAACACATATAAGAAAAATTTATTAATATAAAATGCAATATGCTACATAACTCGACCCCTAGCGACGGGGCACACAAAATCTTACATATCCATCAATTTCACATCGGAAACTTAAAATGGGAAAATAATAATAATAACCAGAAGTTTATATTACATGTAAATATATGATTAGTAATAACTACTCAAATGTATTAGGTATATACATATATTACTCGTAAGCACGGCTTATTCCAAGAATAATAAAAGCCATTGCTTTTTAAATTGTATTGAGATATATTAAACTAAGGGGATTTATGACTATCGTCAGTCACATAATATATCAAGGTAAAACTAATTATCCAAGGTATCATTAGACATATTTTAATAAGTATATGACTTTATATTTCTACATACATACCACCGATATCAGTTATTAAATAGTTAGAATAAAGTCGAAAATATCCTGTATCAATTTCAAAATATTACAGTTCAATACAACTCGTGAATTGACGACGATTTTCCAACAAATCCCCCGGTTTAAGTCAACACACACGAGAAATAATCCTCGATACCAACCAGACAAATGCTAGTCAAACGTTTGTGATATTAGTCACATATATCGAGAAAATATCTCCAGCGTGTATATTTAAATCTCTTTGCCAGCGTGCTATTTTCGTACACCGATTTATTCACTTTATTCATCCATCATTCTCGCAATTGATACGGAATCCTTTGACTAATCGATGCACTTTCATAAACTGTTATTTAGCGAAGGAATAAACACACTGGAAAAGTTAATCATTCGATTTTAATTTACGACATGGGGTAAATGACTCAATCATGAATGCTGAGTTTGCACCTCACCATTACATTACACAATGTATACTAGCTTTATCTATTGAGTATAAAGATGACTTCAAAATGATTTTAAAGACTTTTCACAAAAACTTCCATTAAATATTATATTTGCCTATTACAATATGTATGACTTATAGTTTACACATTAACTATTATTCCTCTATATTTGTAAAAAATTATTAGTTTTATGAACGTTCGTAATGGGTTAAATATAATATAAAAATTGTAGTAATTTCATCACTTAATGAGATAATCACAGGCATTCGTGTTAATGAATGGATGATCTAATATTGCTGAATTTAAAGACTTGATTATAAATTAAATAAATGGTTTGTAATATTTATACTTTTCCTGCGTAAAATTAAATATTGTAAGCGTCATGTATACTATAGTAAATCACTTATTCTGCGATTACGACCATTGTGAAAGTGGTATATGGTAAAGGGACCTTAACTATAATACCCATACGTACCCTACAGTTGGCTAGCTTTAAAAAAAAACTATCCTTTGTATTACACAACGTAACAAAAAAATAACGCAAAATAAATTTTTCTGAATTAATTAACAGTGAACACTGTTTGTAACTGTATTGAATGACTACAGTTAAGTTGTCAGTTTGTACATCTCACAGCAGAACACCTTTTTCAAAAGGCATCAACCTACCGAGTTAGAAGCACACTGGAATGTTTTGATAAAAATATAGGTAATAAAATACGAAATAAAGTATTTGAGCGAAAACAAATTAAATTATTGCAAGTAAATAATAACGACACTGGTATAATACAGAAAGTAATTAAAAATAATTTGATACACTATTTGCTTTAAAAAAAATTTAGTGGGTATAATATATTATTTTAAAAGTCAGGTAAATTAATCTAAGTATGTTAATAAATATTACATACAGTACAAAATTTTTGTAGTGAGTGTACTACAATACCTAAGTAAAGATTTTATACTGCAATTCGCATATTATTTTAATTATTTCGCATTATTTCATTTTACCTAAAACATCTGGAGTGTGAATAACGTAAGATTAATTCTACGTTCACCTATCCCTTTATTTTTAGGTGAGCAAAAAGTCAATTCATGATGCAAAGTCAATCCACTAGGTTTTATGTTTGGTTAAAGTAAAATTTAATAATTAGAAATAATTTTAATGTAAAATAAGGCACTACAAATTTACTATAGGAAACATTTATCTTGTTTTGATAAAATTTTTTCTTCTTTCAGAACGATTTCAAATTAGTTAAAATTGTTGCATAAAACGATAAAAGAGCAACTACACTAATCCTTTTATGAGTACAAAGTAACAAATATAAACCCCATAGTATTGCAATAAAGTTAGGTATTCCCTTGCATTACATTCAACATGCAAAACCATCGTCAAGTAATCCTTATTTAAACATATTATTTATTTTCTTTGTGAAATCTCAACCAATATTTCAATGTTACGAACATTTTACTGAACTTAATTTTAATAATTTAATTTTTTAAATATTTTTATAAGATGGCGATAAGCGAACATTTAAAAAAATATTGATAACATTTAAACATAATATTTAGCTTATTTAAAAGTTCGTGGTGACGCGTGCTTCTACAATTCAGTAGGTTCATACATTCGGTAAACCTATCTACAGTTGATTCTTGTTACACAGCCGCAACTTTTATACCAAAATTTTGCTATTAGTTAATATATATATATATATATATATATATATATATATATATATATATATATATATATATATATATATATATATATATATAATTTATTTAGTTGTAAAATACAAAGGTTATACGTCAATAACCGTATAGAATATTTTTAACTACACATCTAATAAATATGCATTTGCCAGCCATTGTGCATAGTAATAAATATAATATTATAGCTAATCACATCTATAATTTGCCCTTTAAGCACATTTATTTTATCATTAATACACAAACATCCCAATACATTCCTATAACATTATATTAAACCTATTGTATGTTACTATAATATGTTGAATAAAATTATGAATCACATTTTTAAATATTTTCTATAATTACTACTTCCACAGTTATTAGTACATTCACACACTGACATAATATTTAAAATTATTAAGTTTGCTTTAATTATAGCAGAAAATGTACCAAGTATAATGGAAAAAATGATTTAATGTATTTGCAGAATTCGATTAAAAACCACCATAAAAGAGACATTGTTAACATTAATTTCCTTTTTGACAAACATTGTATTTTTCACATTTTACAAAATTTCTTATTCTTATAATTTTTTATTTTTTGTATTATTTCATTCTACGATTAATATTCATAGTACTTGAAATTACATCGACTACAATGCACTCTAAATGTTGAATTAATATTTTCAACATACCTTAACTTTTCAACATATCTTAGGAACCACATATATCCTATAATCCATTCCGAGCTCTTAAACGTGTTATTTTTAATTTAAATACTTAATAGACCTGTATTTTTTTTCTTCGAATCTCTTTTTACCACCAACGCCGAAGGATATTTGTATAAAACAAGCAAATATCAGTACCTTAGAATAATAACACCTAGAACGATAGTTCCCTACAAAGCGGACGTTCAAACGTGAGGCAAGAACAAATTTATGTTTGCGTAAGCAAGTTGTGTTTATGCTAGACGAAACGCACACAAGTGAAAAAACAATGTTCCCAATACATTAAATTTTTCCCCAAAAGTAGGGAAGTTGAAACTATATTAAACTAACAGTTACGACGTAACGTATTACTGATACAAATGTGAAAATAAGTTTGTTCGAATTCTGTTATCGAAGTGTAGTCCGCCAAATTCAAAACATTCTTGAATAAGGTATTTGCCTGTCTAGCCAAGCACTTTTATGAGCCATCGAAATGTAATTGTAGCATATTTTTCTTTGTAACTGAATAGAGACGTTATAATTATGACTAATGCAAGTTATTATACACACCCGCTCGATGCCCGACACACGACTGTTCGACGAACGATTGATGAATTAAGTATGCATTATTCAGTTTGTTTTAACTAATTCGTTTTTAATAATCGTCGAATAATGGTGCATCGCGCCTCACTGCATGCATAACGTAAGCTACAATACGAAAAACATAAGAACATTTTAATTTTGGCAGGTTTTACACAGTAGATGCATTCCAGCTTAAAGTTATTGAGAAAACTTTATAAGAAAAACACAAATGAATATTGAAATCATTTATATCAGTAGCCTTGTAACTGAAACTGTTTCCTGAACAACTGCCGCTTTGATGATACGAATCGTAAAGTATTTTCTTTTTTGGATTTTTGAACAGTCTAATTCTTAAGTAGCGCTCGACAATAAGTCTCGTCAAATTCGAATCTAGGAAGTGGGAGTTAACGTGTTCTATAGAAAAAATACGAGTTCCTGCTATGAATCTTCTCATAATTTGAAGTGTGACTTCTTTTTCGAAAATATTGCCTGAATTTTCTTTTAGATAACGTCTCAGATCAGTTTCAGCAACACTGCAAATAGAATAAACTTCTTTTGAGGCGTAAACCAATCCACCTTTATCCCTCATACATACCGATTTATGAAACCAAAGTTTCTCTTTTGCAAGCATGTTATCAATGCAATATTTACATTTTACTCGGGTTGTGAGATGTCTTTCCAGCTATATAGCCAACAATATGGTTTCTGCAGTTAGGATCATCGTTACCCCGTGTAATTTCAAATCCGACATCATTTGGAATCGGTGTTTTCAATAAGTGTTGAGTCAATTCTTTATCTTCATCATCAAATCTTTCGGAAAATGAAGTATTATTATTATAAGTATTTAATTCCTATTGACGTGTTTTATTTTTAATAACACGACAAAAAGTGGGAGATTTTTTCTACCACTGACATTTCCATATAGGCGTATTACAATGTCATGTGTCAGTTTTTAAAAATTCATATTTATTTTTGATGAATATTTTACGTAAAAATATAAGTTCAAAAGTATTACTTACACGTGAAATGTAATATTATTATGTTTTTTGTGTTTCTCTGATGTGCTGTGACATCCGTTCACTGCACAAACCGTCATTTTTAATTAAAATTTCGGGAACTGTTGTCAACACGACACGACCTTGAGCACTAACGGGCCGAGTATTGAACTAAGCCACACGGCTTAGTTTGAGTTGCCTCGCATTACGGACGCGGACTCGGCTTCTAGGTGTTATTATTCTAAGGTAACAACTAAATAACTATAAGTTTATTGATGTTACATAACATTTTAAAGTAATATTTGTGCATTTGGCAATATGGAGCACAAAAAAATATAATAAAATATTTTTTGTCGACTGCAAAAAAAGTTGATTAAGACCTTTATAAATCCTTTTCCAACCGATGCATCAGCCCTGAGAACAAATTTATATAGAAAAAGATTTTAAAAATATCGGGAAGACTGTTTTATTGGCCCCCGGGATGTATATTATTATTACTAAAAAGCAACGAGATTGGAAAAGACTCCTATTAATTATTAAAATGGAATCGAGCTCGTTGGGCACTAGTATTTTTTTAATATAATTGCACAGTCGTCTTTCATAATGGATGTTATTCGTTTGATTGAATTCGAAAGAGATAGGTATAGTTGAGTTTGCTCCGAAAGCACTACTACTCCAAAAATAACTAAAACAGCGTGTAGTTACACGGTCTCCCAACTTTGTTGCGGAGAAGCGAAATTTTTTAAATGGGCTGAATGTCAACTTGCTAGTTATTTTTCATAAATATGGAATTTTAAAGACTTCTCGATATTTACTTTAATAAAGTGCCCTACGATCGCCAAAAAGTCAAATTTCGATGTCGTGTCAATTTTTTTTAATTTCAATAAAATATCAATCAATAAGCGAAAATTGTAAAAAAAAGTTTTATGCCATATCAAGAAGTTCCTTCAAAATGTGGGAACGAAGCTGCGACTGCGCCATTTGTTCCTTAATAGCATTAACAGCATTCGACTAAAAATAGCGACTGTGTTTTAGAATCAACTTGTCAATATAATAATGTGTAATGACGCCTTTACACAGTGTCTGTGTGCTGAAATGTTTGATGTCTATCTATTTCGTTCACTATTATAAATTTATTATTAAATAGATAAAAATATATTATTTCCTAAAGATGCCACATGTGTAAAGGCGTAGCTATAGTCTATATTAAACCCCACTGTGCAGGAGATTAAGCAATAAATTTAATACAAATAGATAAGTATTCATAAAGGTTGCACAGTAGGGCTTACACCGTCGGAATGAAAGAGTAAAGGAGATAGCTTAAACTAAATATATCGCATAAATTGAATATCTTAATAATAAACATAGTACAAAATAAACATACAAATACTTGTTAATGTTTCATAACAGTCAGAACAAAGGGATATGCTCTTCATCGTACTTAATTATAAGTTAACTTTGAAAATGTTTGTGACTTGTTATGACTGTTGCGTAACATCAACATAACATCAGGTAACGCGTCGCACATCCTACTAAGCTTAAAACTAAGGTTGTGCTGGGCGTCGGTGGGATTATCTGCCGAACATCCCGCGATTCAATAAATAATATGTCACGTGATTTGAAATGCAGGTTAGCGATAAACGCGTGTTCGCGTAGCGTATACGCATCGCGCACGCCTCGCACGCCACACACCCACTCGCCTACCGCTAACGATGGCACAACTATCGGCGCACGGCCGCTTTGCGACCGAGCGACATAAAAAAACCTCTCTGTACACAAAGCCTACAAAACTTTTACATAATAAACAACGGCAAATATAAAAAGTTCTCATATTGCAACAAAGAACCGCAACGACAGAGGCCAAAACATTAAAGAGATTAAAATTTTCGACAATAAAAAATAATAAAAGAAATTAAAATATAACTTTAAAGCATTAGGTGCAGTGAGTGTTGACTCGGCTACGTTCCGTAGCGATTTTCTTTGGCTTGCAACGCTCTGCGAACACCACCACTCCCAGGGGCGCGCGTCTCGAACATATTAACTAGCACTAAGCGAAACGAACGCTAAATGCGCAATCACAACGTTCAATTCCATAAGATCACAAATCACAACAACCTACAAACGGAATCACACTTATAAAATAGAACGCGCGCCTGTTTACGAATGCACCTGTTCAAATAGAACGTTTCTCGGTTTGTTTATTCTGGTTGCGATTTCGCTTCGGGGGAGTGGTAGGTTGGTTCACCGGCTACGCGTGGCGTTTCGCATGGAGCGCTAGATGGTCTGAGCGCGAAAAGCAACGCTCGCAGTGACGGCAGCGGAAGGGTTTAGCGCCCGTGTGCTTGCGATAGTGTCTGGTCAGCTCGTCGGAGCGGGCAAACCGCCATTCGCAACCTTCCCATGAACACTTGTACGGCTTCTCACCTGTAACCACACGGAATTTTGTTTTGAGTCTGATAATTTTTAATATTAAATACTAATCTAATTTGATTACAAAAACAACACAAACGAATGTCATTATAATTAATCTCAAGTCCTATGTATAGTAACGAAAATTTAATCTCGTCTATTCCCTGTTTTAGTCGGAGGCTTTATAATTATCGAGTTGAAATCGGTACTCAGTTGGACGTCTCCCAAAATTGAGGATTTGGCGTAATTGCGAGGCCTGGAGATAATACCTGTGAGTGTGATCACTTATCATTAAGTGGACTACGAACTCATCTCTCACTGAAATTTAATGAAAATTGATTCATAGGTTCTTCTAGCGTTTTTCTTTTTACAAAATAGGAAAATAATGCACAATGGAAACACCTCTATGTTTGTCTGCCTGTCTGTCACAAAAAGTTTTCTCTGAGTGTGTTTTAATTTAAATGATCTTTTGGCACAGTTATAAAATGGATTTCAGAATTTCATCAGACCACCTCGTTGGTCTACTAGGGGTCTTAAACACGAGTACTGATCATGAGCTCTCGGATTCGAATCCCGGTTGAGGCAAAATCAGTTATTTCGATTTTCTGTCGAGAAAAACATATTTGTAATAGTTTTTAAACCTCAATAAAAAAATCTAATAGCTTTCAACGTTTCACACGTGCTATCTTCCGAGTTCACTGATGATGCCTCGCTATTACATTTTTATTTCCCGGTATTTTTAACTCGTCGGACGCGGATCGTTTTATACCGCAGATGTAAAGAGAGCACAAAAACATACCGGATAAACGTACTGTCGCCAATCATTTCAGTGTAACAACCACGCGTAACAATTTGGAACACAAATTCGAATAGTGCTTTTGGCATAATGTAGTGGCAATTTCAGTATGTTGCGTGTGTGATGACTGGCGAGCCCGGCTTCATGAGTACGATGTATTTAATCTCATCTAGATTGTTTTAATGAAATCGAAGATCAAGCCTGAAGTGTTTCAAAGTTTTTCGGATAAAATAGCTTAGATCATTGTTAGCATTGCTCTCTCTCTCTCTCTCTCTCTCTCTCTCTCTGTCTCTCTCTATCTCTATCTGTTCGTGAAATTTTATCACAATCGGTTAGCTGAAGATTTAGCCCGGATAGACAGACAGACAAAACTTTAGGAAGATTAGATTATGATTAGGCATGAAAAACAAATGCCTATTAATTTCTTAATGGCATGCTAGAACATCTGTGTTCGATAAAAGGTAGTTATTTCGATAGTATAGACCGACACAACAATTTTACTTATACTCGTATGTAAAGATATAATATATATATACATTATGCATCAATTATAATTAACTTAAAAAATATTAAAACCGACAACAAAAAACTAATAAGAATATAATCCTCGGAATCGGTTGAAGTGATAAAGAATTAATTTCCTATATGCCGTGCAGAGTGACTTTGCAAATTGAAGAGTTTTATGATTGTCCCATGGTTTCCATCGCATCTTGATCATATTTATATGGGACCACTCCTAAGATATACTCCTTACTTTAACAAAAAATAATAATGGTAATCGGACTGTGTGGTAAAGAATTATTGTTGATCGTACATAAAATATTTCCACGCATTCAGAACTTACTCCTTTTTGTGTCGGTTTAAAATTAAATTCAAATTAATTAAAAGAAAGTCCTAATTAATTGTTTAATATACTGCGCTACTTGACACTATAATAAATATTTAAAGGAATAATAACATAACAATATGGACATATTAATTATTATCAACGAATTCAATCGTTGCAATAAAAATTAAATAAACATAAATAAATTAAACTATGGGATAAAATCCGTAAATACCAGTTGTATTCAAAAGTTAATACAATTTTGGTTATTATATTAATAAAAAACCCATGGACCCATAAAACGAGGTAATGAAATCGTAATATTTATATAGTGGACACTTTTATACGCCACTACGAGATGTAAGCTAATTAATATTCTTCTATTAATTTATGTACGAGAAAACAAAAAGGAAAAATAATACGCTACATTTATTTTTATACGCAACGCTGTTTTAAAGGCCTTCATATATTTTTAGGAGTTCTACGACCATACTATTTGTATTATTCATAAGGATGTTTCTTATGGTGGACACTCTTATTGAATAATAGAATAATCAGAAGCAATCATGATAATAAAGTTTTATAGTAAGGAAAAATAAATAACTGATTTTTTGCTCCGCGTTTGCATTCGTCATATGAAAACATATACTCTGATTATGATGATGATGATGTATATGTTGTATTCATCATCATCACCATCATTACAATGACCCATCCCGTACTTGTAGACTATATTAGTAGTACCCATAGTTGCCAGTAGTTATTTTCTAGTTGTTAATCAGGATCATTTACTATCTTTATATCAAATGTCACGGAAGTAAGTCCCGTTGTTATTGCTTGAATCGAGTAACACAGATAGACAAAAAGCCAAAAAGCTATGCTTATTTTTCGAACATTATCAAATTGACTTTAGCTTCAGTTTTTTATTACGAGGGTGGATTGAAAAGTACTCGGCCTAACACAGATCCATTCAATTCTAAAAATCAAATCTACCCACATTATTTAGTTCAGTTCAGACTAGTTCATTGTGTGAAGTTCGAAACGTGTGCGATAATTAGTTGTGATTTTATAAATTTATTAACAAAGTAATCGGACCATTGAGTTATATGTACTACGTACTAGAGAAGCCATTTCAAACAAAAACTGTGTCCTACTCTATGTTTTCGCACATGCACGGGAGTAGTAGTCGCGCATGCTTCGCGCTTTAATTTGATATAAAATAAGATATTAATATAAAATAAATAAAAGAATTTAATATAAAATATCTTAATTTCATCTAAACAAACATGTTATATTTCTAAATAAAATGTAATAATAATTATTTTATTGAATTTTATGGAATTCACAAATCTTCAATTTACGCAATATTTAGTTTGTAGGGATTGCACTACAGTTCAGTTGAACATAGTCAATGTTCGGAATGGCTTCTCTAGTACGTAGTACATATAACTCAATGAATCGGACATAATTTCCGCGAATGGAGCAAATCGAGCAGCGTGCCGTCATTAAGTACCTCCATAAGAAGGGGCTATCATCAAAAGCCATCCATGATGACATGGTCAGTACATTAGGCGATTGTGCTCTGTCATATTCATCCGTCAAAAAATGGATAGCAGAATTTAAGCGTGGTAGAGAGAGTGTGAAAGATGAACCCCGCTCTGGAAGGCCTTCGACGTCAACTACTTACGAAAATATTAAAAAAGTACTTGATTTAATAATGGGAGACCGCAGATTAAAAATTAGAGAGATAGCCGAGATTATAGGCATCTCTTATGAACGAACTCAAAACATCATTGTCAACGAGTTGGGTTTCCACAAGGTGTCTGCGAGGTGGGTTCCGCGACTGCTTTCAGTTGAACAAAAAAGGACGCGATTGACTATTTCACGCCACTGTTTGGAATTATTTGAAGCCGATGCAGATGATTTTTTTAATCGTTTTGTTACTATAGACGAAACATGGGTTCATTACTGTACACCGGAAACAAAACAACAATCAAAACAGTGGAGAAGACCTGGTTCACCACCCCCTAAAAAGGCTAAGTCGATTTTGTCGGCAAATAAGGTGATGGCTTCAGTATTCTGGGACTCGAAAGGTGTGATTATGATTGATTATCTTGAAAGGGGTCAGACTATAAACTCTGATTACTACTGCACCTTACTACGTCGTTTACGAGAGGAAATAAAAGAAAAACGTCGAGGAATGCTCAGAAGAAAAGTCCTGTTTCATCAAGATAACGCCCGTGTTCACACGTCAGTACAGTCAATGGCTGAAATTCACAACTGTGGCTTTGAACTGTTACCGCATCCGCCGTATTCACCTGATCTGGCACCATCAGACTTCTTTCTGTTCCCTAACCTAAAAAAGCACTTGGGAGGTTAAAGATTTTCGACAAACGACGAGGTCAAAGCAGCTGTAGACGCATATTTTGACTCTAAGGAAGAATCATTTTTTTTCAACGGTCTAAATGCTTGGAAGGGGAGGTGGCAAAAGTGTATTGAACTTGATGGTGATTATGTAGAAAAATAAAAATATAACTGATTTAGTATGTGTTTATTTTCTTGGTTAGGCCGAATACTTTTCAATCCACCCTCGTATTATATAAAAATGTAACATACAAAAGAACAAATGTTTTTATTCAGAAACTTTAAACTACCTTTTCAAAAGTTTTGTAACTTTTGAACGGATTTATTTCATGTATAAATTTTTATGTCACTAGAGCTAAAATATATTTAAGATAAACAGAAGTCAATCAAGCAATATTAGTTTAAATTTTTCCAACACGCATTCTGACCGTCAGCAATTCTTTGATCCACCATTAAATGAATTGGCAAATACAGCGTGTTGATATTAACGCTTCCTTTCACAAACATAGCTTCGCTTCAATTATCGTGTGAACATTTCGTATAATTTTGCTTTTATAATAATTCTACTACACATAAAGATTACTGCATAGATAAATTAATATAACTTTTTTAAGTTTGTAGCCCCTTTTCATATTAGTACAGTAAACATTATTTAAAAAAATATACAAGAAGAAATAAAGTGTTATCTAAAAGATTTTGTCATAAGATACGACAAAAAATTAAAGCGAATTTATGCAATGAGTTGATAACATGACCTAAAAATAATATCCCTATTCATTGATTACTGTGGAGATTTTAATAAGCATATGATGTTTTTTTATCAAATTAATTATTACGATTCGCGTTTCTGTCTTCACACATCACTTGAAAATTATTTTTCTTTTACGAAATAATTACGTTTAAGTGAATTTTTATTTATATTCTACTAAGTCGGCGGTTATATACAATCCCACCTGATAGAAAGTGGTGATGTAGCCTAAGATGGTGTAGCGCACTGACTTAACAAAAGCCTATTCACTCTTGTCTTCAAGACACCTACACTGTAATTGGGCGGAAAGACAGATGCTGGCAACTTATTCCACTTCTTTGCTGTACACATGATATATGATATAGTGAACCGTTTGGTTCGAATGCGTGGTAAGTCAACAACGAAAGAGTGGAGACTGGCCGATCGTCTGGTTGTTCGATGGTGGAAGGGAGAGGGAGTAATTAAATTATACAATTCCTGCGCACACTCTCCGAAATGCATCCTGTAGAATACCGAAAGGCTGGCTACTTTGCGTTTGTGTTCGAGGCTGGTAAGATTGGTTTTAACCAAATTCGGGTTACCAATAAGCCTCTTAGCACGCCTTTCCATTGAGTCCAAAGCTGCTAGGTGACATTTTGCAGCACCAGCCCATATATGGCAGCAATACTCCAAGACGACCGGAGTTGCGCTTTTTATAAAGTAAGCAGGTGTCACCTTTGCAAGGACTTGGCCTTGGACTCAATGAACCGCCCGAAGTTCAGATTTGAGGATATCTCAAACCCTAACAACTGAAAGCGATCGGTGTATTCTAGTGATACATTTCAGAAAGAAGGAGCCAAGGTAAGCTGGCTCCTTTTTACAGTGAAGAGACACGCTTATGTTTTGGAGGCGTTGAATTTCACAAGATTGGCATCGCCCCATTCCCATCCCCTGTAGTGTGGGATTCAGACGCTCTATCATGGCTTCTCTTTCGGACTGGATTTGATCCCAACTGGCCCTAGGAATTGGTTCGTATCTCTCCACAACTGTGCTATCGTCTGCATGTCCATAGATATCGGGCATAAGCAGATCATTAATATGCAGCAGGAAGAGAGTTGCGGAGAGAACGAACCCCTGAGTCCTCATGGGTGACAACGCATCTACATTTCTATGGGCCACAGCAACCACTTACTATCAGGTGGACTGTGTGCTCGTTTGTCACCCTATTCTATAAGAAAAATACCATCTGGTCCACTAGCTTTATTCACATCTAGACATCGCAATGTTGCTGCCACTGTCCAGACGTGAATTGTAGGCAAAGAGAAACGCGAACAAGTCCGCTTTCTCATTAACCGTATGCGCCAGTGTGCCATCCAGTTTTACCAGCGGAGGCAGTGTAGACTGACAGAAGTTTTCTCGACCGTTTCGGCGAGAAACCAAAAAGCTCTAGTGCTGGATGGTCTGGCAGAGAGTGTTGCACCAATATTTTTAATGCGATCAAGACTAGCTTTCCGTAATGCTTTTTTTGTAGGACTTGGCGGCCTGGTTGAAAGTTCTCTTCTAGGAGCTAATATCCGGAGCTTTGCGGTTTCGAGCGTCAACCCAGGATAGGTACGCTAAATACTCGCGCTTTTCAGCTTGGACGCATTCAGCGTTAAACCATGGGAGAGCTTTGCTACCGGAGGGTGCGTCACAGAAAGGGATAAAATATTCCATAGCTTGACGGAACACATCCGTCATCGCAACCGCGCGGCTCGACAGATCCGCAGAACAGAAACAGACCTCCCGCCAAGGATAAAATGCAAAAAAGTTTCGCATCTCATCCCAATCAGCTGACTTATACCGCCATATTCATTGAATACCATGGAACTCGTGATCAGGTGGAGAATATGACGGTACGGATTTTTTAGATGGAGTGACGACCAGGTAAGAGAAGCAGTTACTCGATCGAGTAAAGTTTTATTTCATTAAGCTAAGCATACGGATTTTTGGAAGTATAGCGACCGACTCATTTTCATTTATGATTATAAGCGCGGAGCAGGATTAGGAGGTAATATGCGGTTAATATTAAATATACATTCTCCAAAGAGATTTCTTCAAAGAATTTTTAAATTGATTAGTTTTGATTCGTTACGTGCATGAGTTTAATTTAACCGCCTCAGACCTGAGAGAAACAAGTAAATAACGCAATTCTATAATAATATAAATTAATGGTATAATATTATAGTATAATTAATAAATTAATAAATATTTTTTAGCTTCCAAAAAGTCGAAGTCCGAACTTTGAACCACGCTTTTATATTTGGATAAGTGCGTAATCTTAATATATAAAAATTACGTGTCACGTTGTTTGTCCGCGATGAACTTCTAAACTACAGAACTGATTTCAATGAAATTTTGCACAATCTGTGTAGTTCGGTCCTACTTGAGAGATAGGATAGTTTTTATCCTGATAAGTGACACTCAATATTTTTTTATTACGAATTCAAGGATGTTTTCTATGAAGGGTCGTCGAAAAGGGCTGAACAACGTCTGCCTGGCCAGCTAGTCTTTATATATAAAAATTACGTGTTACATTGTTTGTCCGCGATGAACTCCGAAACCACTCAACCAATTTTAATGAAATTTTGTAAATGTGTATTGCTTGCTCTAAATTGACAAATAGGATAGTTTTTATCCCGCTAAGGGACTCTCAATTTTTTTTTAATTATAAGTTTATGGATTTTTTATAGGAAAAGTCATCGGAAAGGACAGTGTTCTGCTGTCCTTCTTCCTCTGCCTGGCCAGCTACTCTTTATATATAAAATTCTTCTTCCCGCGTGTATGTGACTGAATATTTCCTAAATGACTGGAACGATTTTGATGAAATTTTGTGTGTGCCATTAAGTTGATTAGAGAATAGTTTAGATTCATAATTTGACCCATTAGGTGGAGCTGTCGGCAAGGTCTAAAAATCACCCGTGCGAAGCATATATCATATATATATATATATATATATATATATATATATATATATATATATATATATATATATATATATATATATATATATCATAATCATCTACGTGAAATAGTAATTGAGAAGAACGTCTGACATATTCAGATAGATACGGATGTGTTCATAAGTGTTTGCTGTTTTTTAACACTAATGATGTCGCCAAAGTCTATGCGAGCGGAGCTGCGAAAAATAAATTATTGGAATTTATATAATCATATTAAATGATAAAAACTACATATAATTTTATTCTTATGTTTAGCTACCTACACATTTTATTGGCTCCCAATTTAAGATAGCTATTTTGTTACTAGCTATATTACATTTACATGTAGTAAGTACTTTAAGCTAACTCTAAAAGTGTGTAATTTTCGGTCTTCTCGCTTTGTCTCTAAGGTAGAAAAGTTTTTTAGAATGTATATGGTACATGTCATGATGGCCTTCTCGTCTCGTGGTATATTGAATCACCACGTACTCCGCTTGGAGTGATAGTATCATGTTTCATTAAATACGTCTGTCAAGCGGATAATAGCAATCTGTTATACCATTTTTGCAATAAGTAAAAATTTACAAACATTTTAAAACAATTTACAAGATGTTATGTGATTATTCTAATGTGGAAAATATAATATTTATAATATATTATACATTTTAACTTTATATTATACTAGCTTTATCCCGCGACTTTCTTGACGCGGAACTTAACATAAAAAAATCTGCAGATCTTCAATAATCTAACAATTTTAAGCGAAGCTAAACCATTTCATTTATCCGTTTTCTCATTTCACAAGAAATTGTTCATGTTCCACGAATAAAATCCGATCTACATAAATAGAAGATAAAATAATCCTAGTTCACTCCTGGTATCTCTACGTGTTCGTGAATTTCACAATCCGTTCAGTCATTCCGAAGATTAGCGCAGACACAAAAACTGTATCTCAAAACGCTGTACTTAGGAATACTGTTACTGTGACTTGCACTCAAGTACACACACTTGAGAGTCGAGTTTCGTTTATTAATCAGTGTGGCACTCAGCTGACATCGTAAACCTAAACCGCATCTTGAGATATATTTATTAATAAGATCATAACCTCAAGATTGTCTCAAGTGCGTGTACCCGAGTTGAGTAACGTTTATTAATACGGGCCTTACAGACAAATTAATGAGAGGAAAAGAAGAAATTATTACATTCCTATTTGAAATTATTTTCTTATACAATATACAGTAGGTTACGTTTTCTCGCGATCTCATTATGACCTTTTTACAAAAGTTTAAGTTGAAGAAACACAAAGTACAAAGTTATAATGAAAAATGTTCTATACACTAAGTTAAAGAATTTTTCTCGTATCATAAGCCTTAAGAAGTTATTGCATTATCCCTACTTATATTTTTTATTTTATACCTACATGCGAAAGTGTGTTTGTTGGTTTGTCTTTCTTTCACGCAAAAGCGGAACAATGGATCGGCTTGTTTTTTTTGCATTGATATAATTTTCATCGCGGAAAAGAGCATGGTACCTTTTTTTACGAGCTACTGAGTACGCTGATTCTACCGACTGCAGTCCTGATGCACACCAGCACATGCTTTTCGAGTAAGGCTCCTCAAGCTAAGTGTGCGAGACAATGGAGGGGGGGGGGGGAGTCGAAAAGATTCAAGGGCCCCTCAGCAGGAGGTACGAAGCCTAACTTCAACCACTATCGAAATAAAGGAACCGGGTCGTAAACTAAAAACGCCCCATAACACGGATATTGAATCTCGTGTACGCCGTATGTCTGTGACCTGGTGTTCGCGTGTGACCTAGTACTCAGTACTATGCCTGAATGTGTGTGCGTGCGGGCATGTGTGCAAGCGTGCGTGCGTACGTGCGTGGGCGCGCTAGCGCGCGCGTGCGTGCGTGCGTGTGTGTGTGTGTGTATGTGTGTGTGCGTGCGTGTATTTGTGGATCGGGTTTCCTCTACGGCAGAGAGTTGGGGTAGGGATCGACTTATTAAGGGTAGTGATCTCATCATCGGGATCAAGAAGAACGTTCTTTGGACGTCTCCTGAAGGAGGCAGCATCTCACATGGAGGAGTACATACCCGCCTCTACCACCAACTGATATGAATGTTCTTTAATCGAATTCAAGTATCTTAAGGATAATTCCTTAAGATACGACTGAATAGTGAGCATGTCGAGATGCATAGTTCCTTTGTAATCTTCTCATTTAAATATAGCTGAACGGATTTCGATTAAATATCGTAGTATTTACAGTGTTTGTGTTTTAAGTGTTGGGAAAGCACATAGAATACTTTTAATTTAATTCTATAATGTCATATGCATACTAAAATTGCTAAAAATATTATAATGAAATTTAGAATAGAGATTTCCTAGGGTTTGAAATAGCGTATATAATACTTTTAATCCCAAAAAAAAAAACACAATGTAGGATTTAAATTTAGCCAAATGTTAATCAAATTATGTGTGAGTTTATGTGTTTAGTATACCTATAGATGGATTAAATAATAAAATATTACATTTTAAACATTAACATAAAAATGAATTATCAGAAAATGTCGCGTACCTGTAAGACTACAATTAACGCATATTAATTTTATCATTAATACAGCGTTAAAGTTAATTAAAGTTCTTATAAAAACGTTGTTGCTTATACTGACTGATGGCTGATTTCTTGAAAATAAATTAATGTTTTAATAAAACAAATTAAAATATATAAGACATAAAAAAAATAAAATTATACTAAATAATTTACCATTCCAATTTAAAAGGCTACAATTCCCGCTTAAGTTAGATACTATTTTCTATGACCATTAATAAGTTCCAAAGCCGAATTTCAAAAGCTTTTGTATTGTCAGCCGTTTGTTGGTTGTTCGACAGTATCATATTCGATCGTGCTGGCGGAAAATAATAAATTATATAATGTGACTTACAAATCAATATATATATATATATATATATATATATATATATATATATATATATATATATATATATATATATATATATATATATATATGTATATATATATATATACATACTTATACGTTTTGAAGTATATATATACTTCAAAACTTTCTATGTGTTTACTGCAGTGTGGCAACATAAAATTGCGTCCTTAAATCAGACAAATATTTAAGCTTGTTGTTTTACTCTTCTAGATTTTAAAGCTCTTCGTTCACGAGCTAACATTTCATTTATATATAGCCTTCATTGTATATAATGAAGGTGAAGATGGGCTGTGATTTATACGAAATGATGTCGTTTACCTACTGCGGTAAATATGCTCCCTAAAGAATAATTTTAAAATGTGGAACAATACTGACCCGTATGCGTCCTTTTATGCGCTTTAAGGTGCGAACTCTTAGTATAGACCTTGTCGCAGGCGGGGAACTCGCAGCGGTGCACACGACGGCGCGGGTCCGTAGCGTGCGCGTGCGGGTGGAGACGAGGGACGTGCGGCCGCCGCGCCGGTGCCGGGCTCGGCGGCTCATCTGCAATACATGTATTCCGTAAGAAATTAAATAAATAAAAATCACTGAAAATCAAAATAAGTTTCGTTTGTCAATTGTCATAAATTTACTACCGCTCCAAAATAAGAATGACCGAAGAAACGGCGAAAGAAACTCCGCAGGTAACCTTTTTTTGTCATTTCTTTTAATTTAATATTACTTAACATAGTAGAAATATAATGAAAAACGATAACAGGCCCATAGGTAACTGAAGTATGTACCATGATGTACTCAAAAAAACTATGATTATATCATCACCATCATCATTACAGCCTTTCATAAATCCACTGTTGAACATAGGCCTCCCCCAAGGAATGCCACAAAGCACGGTCCTGAGCCACCTGCATCCATCGACTTCCTGCATGTCTTACCAGGTCGTCACTCCATCTCGTGGGGGGTCGCCCTACACTTCGCCTACCGGTACGAGGCTGCCACTCAAGAACCTTTCGTCCTCATCGGTTGCCGATTCTTCGAGCTATATGGCTGGCCCACTGCCACTTCAGCTTACTAATCCGTTGGGCTATGTCGGTTACTCTGGTTCTACTGCGGATATCCTCATTTCTAAGTTTATCACGCAGAGAAACCCCGAGCATAGCCATCTTCATAGCTCGCTGAGCGACCTTGAGCTTCCTCATACGGCCAGCAGTGAAGGATCACGACTCAGATCCGTAAGTCATCACTAGAGATCAATCGACGGATTCAACTCGACTGGGCAGCGTTCGGGAAACTACGACACATCTTCTCGTTAGACATACCTCAAAACCTTAAAACGAAATTGTACAACCAGTGCGTGTTGCCAGTGATGACTTACGGATGATTAAATATTTGGAGCGTATTAGCGTGTAGCGAACGTACGTAGCAGCCATCGCTCTCCTCGACCATAGTATTAAAGTGAAATGGACGACCTGCCACAGTACAACGCGAAGAATATAGCCGCTACAATTTACTTATAAATATTAATTTTCATTTAGTAATTTTTTTTTTATTTTATTAAATTTAGGCTAAGTTTAGACCACATGCACGCCTCAGAATAAGTAACGTTGCAATCGCAGAGGATGAGCATGTTAGCAAAAACAAGTCTATTTGGGCAAAGACATTGGGCGATTATTATATCTATCTGTGTTGGATAAACCATTTTGTAATGTTTGAAAGTAGTTGCAATTGATTTAGTTTTAACCTTGTCGATATCTAGTACCTATGCTGAAATTTATAATCACTAACTCTCTTACTCTTATTGCTGACTCTTTCCTAGCTTGTGATCTGGGGAAGAGATCACAGCATTACTTAAGTCTGTGACCACGGCCTTCGTATGTCCTCTTTGACCGCCTCGTTTGTCAAGAGTTCGAAAAAGCGACCGCTGATCATATGGTCTAATCCCTGGTCAGGCCAAAATCAGTTATCCTATTTTGTACAGATGTCTAGTCTCCATTAGAGCAGCCGCAGTCGGCATGACCGAAATTCGGTCTGGAGGTCATTATTATATTCTAAAATCTTATTTTATACCTTCGGCATGTAAAGGTTTTTAATCGATTTTTAGTACTACTTAAGACTAAAATAATCTAGAAGCTAGAGTCGAATAATCTAGAGTCACCACGGTTACCAAAAAAAATCCAAACCGAGGATTCGACTCTGAATAACTGAAGGCGAATATTCTGTACATACTGACAAGTAAGAGACCATACATTTACAGAGAACATTTTAGCGGTTAATAAACAAGTTTGTGAAATGTTGGCATTGATTCTTACATGGTTGTCATGACCCCGATTGGAATCCGTCTGCAATGAAAATTCACGCGCGCTCTACCATGAATTACGTTACCAATTTTGAGAAGGGGAAGTTTGTAATAGCGTGTGCGTAGCTCATAGCGGAATTGTCCTCTGAACCGTATATGAAACTGTTGGTATGCTGGCCCAAAACTGTTTGCTTTGGAACTATAAACAAAAGCTTTGATATACAAACATTGTAAATTGATGTCACCGATACTAACATGTGAGCACGCATGTTGGTAGTTCAGGGAAAGTGCAAACAAGTGTCTTTGTTAAGCTGATGTTTACGAAATTATAGAATTTACTCTACCCGTTACAGCTATGTAAAAGTATGATACTAATAACTAATAAGGTACGTGTTATGAATCGATAACAAATCGTATTATAATCTAACTCATGAATAAATTTTAAAAGGTTAAATAAATTGTAAAAAAATAATTTCCTAGATGTTTCTGTGCATAGATCTATTTTGTTTAAAGTTAGACAAAAATTTTAAAACTTAAAATTTAAGCAAGGAACTTCTTAAAAGGGAAACATGTTTGTATATTATTAATTATTAGAACCACAGTATCGTCTTCTTTAACCCGATTACTGCTTAGTATCAGATTATTATAATACGAGTATGTAGTATGAATGTGCAATTATAAATAATAATTAATATAAATGACCTTAAATGAAAAATATAAATTTATATTAAAGTTTAAACACAATAAATGAATGAAATTGTATGAGGTCCATGAGTTTTCTATTTTATTACGTAGTAAACAAAATAACTATAATCTACTTAGGATAAAAAATGTTTGATTGAAAACAGCATTGAGGACATCGTTATAACTTTGTTAGATCCCGCATAAGAAATTTAATTGTACGGATTTCCTGGTGAGCATCGCCCTCTTTTGAAACACGACTCGTATTTGACGTCGTAGTGTATATTTCCTGGCGTTAAGTGCTTTGTGCGAACTAGAACAGATCGCATATATCAATATTTTTTTAATTAAATGTAGATTACTACATAATACTCATTGAAAGTCATTTTTAGCACTGGTTCGGACAATACCTCTGTCTTTTAAGTGACCAGTAAGAAACCCTATCGGATTATTTTTAAAATAATGACCACTGCAATCTTATAATACTTATGATCATAAGTTCATAGTATAAAAACAAATTAATAAAAAGTGTACTTTCAAATGATAAGAGTACGAGTACGTGCACGTGCTCTTTATAAAGCGACCGTCTGTCCAATGAAATATCGATTGGAGGAAGTTATACTTGATACGTCACGTTTACCGTTCAGCAATTTTCTTGTTAAAAATTTAATATGAACTAAATTAGGAGGCTTTTACATACAAGGAAACATTTTTAATATAAATAGAAATCTAATTATTGTTTTGAGATTCAGAAAATAATATCATTAATTTATATTAAAGAGCTATTGTGTGAAAGTTTTAATTTTTAAATAAATGATGTACATAATTTAAAATACCTAGTGTCTACTATCAGTTATTGCTAAATATTCTCAAATATTATTTATATATATACTCAACTATTTGTCAAACATATAGTTGACTTTTTTCTAATATGGGGATGGCATGTTAAGTGAGTAACACCGTTACGGTTTCAGCCAATTAAAAGTCCACAACTGAACATAAGCCTCCCCCATATATTGGCTCATAGGGGGATCATTACATGCATAGTTGCCTTTAAAGTGCAAGCATTGGAAGACGTTTTCAAGCTTCTGTACTGGAAAGGATACGGTATTAACATCAATGGCGAGTACATCACTCACCTTCGATTTGCCGACGATATTAGGACCTAAGCACCATGCTCAATGACCTCAATAGTGTCTCCCAACGAATAGGTCTTAGGATGAACATAGACAAAACAAAGATCATGTTTAATGTCCATGTCACAACTATGCCGGTAGTTGTTGGGAGCACTAAGCTCGAAGTTGTTGACGAGTATGTTTACCTGGGACAAACAGTCCGACTAGGTAAGTCCAACTTCCCGTGTGGAGTTGCCAGCCCGTGTGGAGTTGCCAGAGCTCCCATCGGGCGCGTCCCCAGGTGGCGGATAGGGGAACGCCGCTCAGATATGGGTGGTAGCGGGAAACCGTCGCGGACCAAAACTGGCTGGGTGAAGGCTTGTCTGGATAGTGGAGGGCCTATTAGTTGCTTCCTGTATCCTCTCCGTTGAGAGGAACAGAGAATGCGACATGCGCGGTGAGGTGCCAGGTGCACTCGGCTTTTGCCGACGCCGGGCAACCCGTAATTGCGGGATTTTCAGGGACCACACCCTGTAAAAAAGGAAACCGAATGGGCTCAGTGTTCCCTCACCCGGTCACTGGGCAGGCATGGGAAGAACCCGTATCGACCCTGCCACCGTTCGAACCTCGGAATCCCTCTGGCGTGTCGTGGATCACGTCTCGCGGCGCCTTTGGGGCTGAGGGCTCTTGGCTTTACCGCCTGGAGTCGCGAGGATGATAACCTCTTTAAAAAATCACCCGAAGCTCAAGCGTGGCACGCCGTGAGGAGCTGCATGGCTGATGGGTAAATGTTCAGTCGTTAGCGTTGCCCCCGTCGGGGTACCGGCCGACACCCTTGACGGGTTACACATAGGCTTATCCGGGCACAGGAGGCGCTGCTCGGATGGACTGCTATTTCCTCCACACTCGTGGGATAAAACATGGAAAAATATAAATATAATAAAAACGTAGAGGTTGAAAAAGAGGCAGGATCAGACACTGGAAGCGGTGGAAATCGGTCGCGTGGGACGTCTTCCGCTAGGAAACGTCCAGTGTGCCGGTCTTCAGAAGAGGAAGGCCTGCCGGCCCCCAAGTTGCCGACTTCGGTGAGGGGTCGGCAGGCATCGAGAGGGGCGAGTGCTTCGCAGCCGCCGAGGGATAAGCACGGACGGTTCGTGTGCTCCAATACCTCAGCGGCTAGTGAAGCAGAAAGTGACATGGGGTTCACTACGGAGGACCCTGGCGATGGCGGTGAAAGCTGTGCCTCGCTGGGGAGTTCAAAGGCGGAGCTCAACGCCGCCAAGAGGGAGCAGCGCAAAGCCGTCGCGGCCGACGAAGTGTCGGAAATGGCCCGACGTGCTCGCGAGCGACGAGCTGCTCTTGCGGCGGAAGGGGGAGAGCCATCTGCGGTGGCCTTAAGCCAGCTGGCTCTGGATGGGGTGGACTTAGTCCTGAAGGTTGCCACCAAGTCCGGCAGCCTAAAGGGCACGTTCACCCGTGGCTTAAAGGAGGCTGCCGCGGATATTAGGGAGGCGGTTGGCATCCTCCTCAACAGGACGGCCTCTGACGAGGTCGCAAAGCTACAGGAGGAAAACAGCCGCCTCAGAAATGACTTAGAGGACCTCCGGCGGCAAGTCGCTGCGCTGAGCGAAGAGCAGCAGCGACGCACGTCCTCCGATGCCGCACCTGTAGTGGCCCCGACTCCCGCACCGCAACCGGCAAGCCCTCGTACCGACGAAGAGGTTGAGCGCATTGTCCGGACCTGCATGCTCCAATGCGGGAGCATGGTTAACGCTCGGCTGGAGGCGATTTCACGGCGTCTCCCGGCGGAAATCCTCCGTCCGCCTTTGGCGGCGGACACACGGAGAACTGAGGAGTCGCCGAGACTTGCGCCTCAAAAGGGGAAGCCCGCGGAGGGTAAGAAAAAGCCCGCGGAGGGAGCTCCTTCGAGCGAGCAGCCCACGACTGTCGGGTCTAAGGGTGAGACCTGGGCAAAAGTCGTGGGCCGCAAGAAGGCCCGCAAAGCCGCCAAGAAGGCCGCAGCAGCTGCATGCGCCCCAGGTGGAACCACAAAGACGGCTCCTAAACCTGCGCGGCGGACTGCCAAAGGAGGTCGCAAGAGACCGGCTGTGCATGTTCCGCGGTCCAATGCTGTAACGCTAACGTTGCAGCCCGGAGCTGTGGAACGTGGCGTGACGTACCAGTCGGTCATCGCCGAGGCCAAGGCCAAGATCAAATTATCTGATCTTGGCCTTCAGTCCGTCACCCTCAGGCAGGCTGCCACGGGTGCACGACTGTTCGAGGTGGCTGGTACAGTGAGCGGCAGTGCCGAAAAGGCGGACGCACTGGCCGCCAAGATGAGGGAGGTCCTCAACCCTGCGGACGTCCGGGTCTCCAGACCAATGAAAACCGCAGAGGTGCGGATTACTGGCCTGGACGACTCCGTGACCTCTGAGGAGGTGGTGGCGGCCGTTGCTAGAAGCGGAGAGTGTCCGCCAGGCAAGGTGCGGGCTGGCGATATACGCACCGACGCCACCGGACTCGGCGCGGTCTGGGTTCGGTGCCCTGTGGCGTCGGCAAAGAAGATCGCCGACAGCAGCAGATTGCTGGTAGGCTGGGTGGCGGCAAGGACCATGCTTCTTCAGCCCCGGGCTTTGCAGTGCTTCCGGTGCCTGGAAAAAGGGCACGTCCGGGCGAAGTGCACCGCCGAGGTTGACCGTAGTGACCTCTGTTATCGCTGCGGCCAGCCTGGCCACAAGGCGGCCCTGTGCACCGCTGCGTTCAACTGCAGCCTTTGTTCTGCTGCGGGAAGGCCAGCGGAACACAGAGTAGGCGGAGGGGCCTGTGGGGCGCCTGCCAGCAAGAAAAAGGAAAAGAAGAGGAGCACTAAGCCTGCCGGGTTAACCTCGCTGCCCCCGCAGGCTAGCAGCTCCGCGGCCGACTCCCGGCCCAGGACCGTTGCCGAGGGGATGGAAATTCAATAATGGCACAATTCCATTCTCTCCATTTTCTCCAGGGCAACATCAACCACTGTGCCAGAGCTCAGGATCTCCTACTCCAGAGCATGGCAGAGTGGTCGATTCACGTGGCTGTGGTCGCCGAACCGTACTTCATTCCCGCCCGTGACAACTGGTTGGGATGCGCTGACGGTTTGGTGGCCATTATTGGCGAGACTCTGATCGACCCGTCTCGGGGCCGCGGCTGGGTTGCTGCGGTCTCGGGCGGCATCGTTATTGTAGGGGTGTATTTCTCCCCCAACAAGAGTCTCGCCGACTTTGAGGGTTTCCTTGTCGAGTTGGGCGCCGTCGTAGGCCGCTATCACCCTCGTCCCGTTCTGGTGCTCGGGGATCTCAACGCCAAGTCATCGGCGTGGGGATCTCCGGTCACTGACCCTCGGGGCGAGGTGCTAGAAGAGTGGACGGTGACGACTGGTCTGGTCGTCCTGAATCGGGGTTCGGAATACACGTGCGTGCGGCAGCAGGGTGGGTCGATAGTGGACGTCTCGTTTGCTAGCCCCTCTGTCGCCAGCCGAGTCCGCGACTGGAGAGTCGCCGCAGAGGTGGAGACGCTGTCGGACCATCGATATATCCGGTTCGACGTCTCTGCCCAGACTGCGAGCGGCCGCCATCCAACAACCCCGATTAACGACGGCCCGCGTTGGGCGCTTAAACGCATCGACAGGGAACTACTCGAGGAAGCTGCCTTAGTCCAGTCCTGGATCTGGGAGTCGACGACGGACGGCCCCGTCGACGTCGAAGCGGTGGCGCAATGGTTTCGCGGGGCGATGACGCAGATCTGCGACGCGTCCATGCCCCGTGTCCGCCAACGGTCCGCAAAGCGCCAGGTGTACTGGTGGACCGCCGAGATCGCACAATTGCGCATAGCGTGCGTTGCGGCTCGTCGCCGGTACACCCGATACCGGAGGCGGCGTCGACGGGATTCGGCCGAGGAGGACGCGCTGTATGAGGTGTACCGCGCGTCTAAGGAGACTCTGTGGCTGGCCATCGGCGACTCAAAGTCGCGTGCCAGGGAAGAGCTGCTGGGGTCCCTAGATCGGGATCCGTGGGGGCGCCCCTACCGTTGGGTACGGGGCAAGTTGCGTACCTGGGCGCCTCCACTAACACAAGCGATGCAACCCCAGTTGCTAGAGGCGGTAGTATCGGCTCTCTTCCCTGAGCGAGTGGGACACGTTCCCCCGGCGATGGCTTCGCCCTCAGCCACAGACTCTCCAGAAGAGGAGAGCACCGAAGTCCCCGAGGTAACGCAAGCAGAGACGAGAGCGGCCGTGTCGCGACTCCGGGCTAAGAACACAGCGTCCGGACCCGACGGAGTTCCTGGTCGAGCTCTCGTCCTGGCTCTGAAGGAGCTAGAGCCCCAGCTGAGGGGGCTCTTCACGGCATGTCTCGAGCAGGGTTAGTTTCCCAGTGTGTGGAAGAAGGGGAGGCTGGTCCTGCTCAGGAAGGAGGGGCGCCCCGCTGACTCACCGTCTGCGTACCGGCCCATAGTGCTGCTCGACGAGGCGGGCAAACTTTTTGAGCGAATCATCGCAGATCGCCTCGTCAGCCACTTGTGCAGAGAGGGGCCGGACTTGGACGAGAACCAGTTTGGTTTTCGTCGCGGGCGTTCCACCATAGACGCTATTACGCGCGTGAGGGCCCTGGCGGAGGAGACAGTGTCCCGGGGTGGGGTGGTGCTGGCGGTGTCTTTAGACATATCCAACGCCTTCAACACCCTACCCTGGAGTTGTATCCGGGAGGCGCTGAATTACCATCGCGTGCCTCCCTACCTCCGCCGCACAATAGGGGCTTACCTTGAGGAGAGATGCGTTACGTATCGGGGACGTGACGGCGCAGGTCGGCGCGTCATGTCGTGCGGTGTTCCACAGGGATCGGTCTTGGGACCTCTTCTGTGGAACATCGGCTATGACTGGGTGCTGAGAGGTGAACTCCCGTCGGGCGCCGACTTGACGTGTTATGCGGACGACACGCTCGTCACTGCCCGGGGGAGCTCGCACAGGGAAGCAGCGTTGATTGCCACGGCTGCGGTGTCACGAGTGGTGAACCGCATCCGGCACCTGGGCCTGAAGGTGGCCCTAAACTAGTCGGAGGCCATGGTGTTCCATGGCCCTCGACGCGCCCCGCCGTCGGGATCACACATCGTGGTCAGCGGGGCCCGGATAGCTGTCGAGTCCACCATGAAGTATCTAGGATTGGTGCTCGACAGCCGATGGGAATTCGGACCCCACTTCCGGCGGCTGGCGCCCAAGCTGATGGGTGCAGCGGGCGCGCTGTCAACGTTGCTTCCCAACTTGGGGGGCCCGAGCGCCGCCTGTAGGCGGTTGTACGTGGGAATCGTGCGGTCCATGGCCCTGTATGGGGCCCCTGTGTGGGCGATGGACATGACGGCCAGCACTATCGCCATTCTGCGCAAACCGCAGAGGGCGATGGCCGTCAGAGTCGTCCGCGGGTATCGCACGATTTCCTACGAGGCGGCCTGCGTCCTGGCCGGATCCCCGCCCTGGGACCTAGAGGCGAAAGTACTCGCGTCATTATATCGATGGCGCGAGGAAGAGCGGGCACGGGGCTCGAGGCCGGTGCAGCGGCAGATCGCGCTGCGCCGAGAGGAGCTCCGTCAGGTCTTGGTGGCGGAATGGCGGCAAAGGCTTCTGCGCCCTACCGCCGGCCTCGCTACCGTCGAGGCGATCCGGCCAGTACTCGACGACTGGCTCGGGAGAAGGCACGGCTCCCTGTCGTTTAGGGTGACGCAGGTGCTGTCGGGGCATGGCTGCTTCGGCAAGTACCTGTGCCGCATAGACAGGGAGCCGGACGCTCGGTGCCACCACTGCGTCCATTGCGGGGAGGACACGGCGCAACACACGCTCGCTGAGTGCGTAGCTTGGGAGGAGCAGCGCCGTGTCCTCACAAATAAAGTAGGAGGCGATCTGTCGCTGCCGGCCTTAGTGCGGAAGATGGTCGGTAGCGCAGAGTCGTGGGACGCGGTGGTGTCCTTCTGCGAGGACGTGATGTCGCAGAAGGAAACTGCGGAACGGGAAAGGGAGATCTCGACTCCCTTCCCCGGCCGCAGAAGGCGCACCGGGCGCAGGAGAAGGGCGGACAACGCCCTTTTCCGGCCCCCATAAATGGGTCCAGGGGCGAGGGACTTGGGGAAGCCCCCGCCACCCCTATTCGATGGACCCGAGGCGGAGGCGCGCGTGGGTGTCGGCGCGCGCCCCTGAGGCGATACACGGGGTAGTTAAACACCTCACTACCCCGTGCAGGAGACGAGGCCCGGACAGACCGGGCCAGCACTAGTGTGGGGCTGCGGAAGAATTTGGATTCCCGCGGCCCCACGCGCACGTGCGAGGAGACACCGGGGTGGTTTTAGCCGGTAAGAGTCCGGCACGCCCCTCCGCCTTTCCCCAGGCGGAGGTAGTCCATGAGGATTTCCCCCCGTAAAAAAAAAAAAAAAAAAGGTAAGTCCAACTTCGACCGAGAGGTCAATCGACGGATTCAACTCGCCTGGGCAGCGTTCGGGAAACTACGACACATCTTCTCGTTAGACATACCTCAAAATCTTAAAACGAAATTGTACAACCAGTGCGTGTTGCCAGTGATGACTTACGGATCTGAGACGTGGTCCTTCACTGCTGGCCGTACGAGGAAGCTCAAGGTCGCTCAGCGAGCTATGGAGAGGGCTATGCTCGGGGTTTCTCTGCGTGATTAACTTAGAAATGAGGATATCCGCAGTAGAACCAGAGTAACTGACACAGCCCAACGGATTATAAGCTGAAGTGGCAATAGGCCGGCCATATAGCTCGAAGAACCGACAACCGATGGGGAAGAAAGGTTCTTGAGTGGCAGCCTCGTACCGGTAGGCGAAGTGTAGGGCGACCCCCCACGAGATGGAGTGACGACCTAGTAAGACATGCAGGAAGTCGATGGATGCAGGTGGCTCAGGACCGTGCTTTGTGGCATTCCTTGGGGGAGGCCTATGTTCAGCAGTGGACTTATGAAAGGCTGTAACGATGATGATATGATGATGATGAGATACGTATAAGATAAATTGTTTGGAACTCTAATAGTCGTTGGCTTTACCAAGTTTTCTTTTCAACTCTCATTCAAACATATTTTGTTATAAATGGCATTCCTTGGGAGACGCTTCGCGAGGTCCAGCAATGGACTTGTTGAAATGATGACGAAGATGGTATGATGTTGTAAATAATTTTTCAAAAGAAGAAATAGGAATGGCTGCTTTGTTTAATTACTCGGCGTTACAAAATTATTATAATTTACTCATTAATGACACTTTACATGATAAACTTGAATAGTAAAACATTATATAAATACAAAATTTTCGTACAAGTCGTTAGACCCATTTCCGAGAAACTAGCATAAAATACACATGTTAAAGATTTGTTATTGGCATACCTTTTAATCTAACTCTCGAGTTACCAAATGAAATGTAGTGCTAATACATTTGTTCGAATAGTTTGTATAAAAGAGTGAGAAATTGTATTTCAAACCTCTAGGTTCATCAGAGTCGCTGGGAGGTTCACTCTTCACCGTCGTGATAGTGAACAGCCTCGGCGAGGGTGGAGATTGCGGCGAGGGAGGAGAAGAGGTCGCCGATCTTGCCCACTCCTCCTCCTGAGGAGGCTCACGACGTTTCCCTCGGGGCTCCTCTCTGAGGTACCGCTCCATTTCGTAGCATGTCTGGAAACAGTGGATTAAAATATAATATAAAATCTACATAATGAAAATAAACACGGCTCTATTACAAAAGGTGGTTTATTAATATCCTCGGGTTAATAGAAGTCTTTGTCACGAAAAAAGTCCCTCAGTTTTAGATTAAAAAACTTGCGGTTGCCAACCTGTTTGCAACGTCTACAAAAATTTGTTTTTAAATATGTTTTATTTAAACTATTATAAGCCAGAGCTTGACTATAATCCCGCCGGATGGTAAGGGAAGATGTCCCCGAAGATGGTAAAACACACTGAATAAACTAGCTTAACAAAAGCCTATTCGAGCCATTCCATTTGTTTTGTAGACATACTCGTAATACAGCCGCAACGTGGATCTGATCTACCAAAACTAATTTAGCAGAATTCTAAATGCTACCAGCTCTTCTCAAATGTTATATAATTGAATTAAGCAATAAATATTAACTAAGTCACTTCTGTTTAAATCACTAATAAAACATAGTAAATTCATACATGAAGGCGTGGTAGCGCAGAAGCCACGTTTAGTTCCGACGCCGTAGTGCTAGTGCTGCGGGTCCGAATCCCGCACGGAACATTTTTTAATATGACCTAAAAATAATTTTTCCTGGCTTGGATGTTTCCCCAAGCGCCATTTATGAATGTAAACATCTCTACGATACAGGAAAACATTCCACTATAGAGGTAAAGTTTTTAATTTTATAATATCTGTCTTTCACGACGTGTCACACCGCATGAATATATTGCGTAAATAATATTAGATAGAAAAAGACAATGTTGCTTAAAAAAAATATTTCGCAGTTTTTAGCACAATTTCGCATGCTTTTTAAATGTATGTAGGCAGCTTGTGAAACACTCGCATTGCACTGCAAGCATGCACATGTTAAATCAATAAGAAAATCATATTATTATATCCATTATACGTCAGTGCTTGATTATTATTCCATCTGCAGGTCATCAATATGATAGTCACTTTGTAATACATTACGCATTCTATGTAGCTTTTCTGTATGAGCTACCACGATCCATGAAACATACCGACGCAATGTACTACAAGGTGGTTATTAATTCGATGTCAACAAAGTAAGCGAATAGGCCTGCTAATGATAAGTGCTTAGATGATATAGAACAAGAGTTCATAGGTATGAAATGCTGGTTACAGTGTTTCGAGATCTTTAATTATTGATCATTTGGTATGTATAATATTTAACAAACATGTAACCTTTTGAAGGTTTCAAAAATAGTTTTTTATTGTTTTCACTAACGACTAATGAGTCTGTATCAATCGAATTAATCATTGCTCAATCAATAGTTTGTAAAGGTTGTAAAGGTATCCTTAGAAAAGGACAAATACAGATCGTTGAATTAATATAAATAAAGGAAATACCTACTCTAATTTATTTAATAAGTGTGAATAGTACACAATAGTTCGTCCATGTTTTACGTTTACTCTAGCCCACGGCTCCGTAAAAGTTCAATGCTCTTTTCCAAGGTTATAAGTTATACAAAGGTACAGGGCACAACGCCTCTCTAAACCTCAGTTAACGGTACACTCAGTATTTAACAAAGTTAGATGTTGCGTACATTAAATAACTTAAAGTATTCTTTATAATGATCGACAGATGAATTATATTTGAACGGCAAAGGTAGACTGTTGATTACACGTAATATAATTGTCGTACTCTTAAAGTATCGAAGATGAAAGTTATTATTTATATCGCATCACAGATATTACCATTCGCATTCGTTATCTGTACATTCTATTTTTCAATAGCGACAGTATGATTTCACATTATGTATGCTTATCCATTTACTAAGCATCCATATAATGGCAATTAAAAAACATTTTTTTTCAAACTACAGTAAAACTTGGTTAAGTGGGACCTGGATTAGTGAGATATCTCCATAGCTGGAACTCGTGCTCTGGTCCCGACACTTTAGCACTGAATTACCTCTGTTAGTGGGACAAAACAAACCTCTATATCTGGGATTATTTCTTTCGATTTTATCTTCATAATTACCTCTATAATTGAGACAGCGAGCGTATTTTACCTCTTTTACTGAGACTATATTTTGTGTACCGTTTTGTTTACTAATTCTTATTCTACCCGCAAATTCCGCACATGGCTAATTGTGTAAAAGTGACCTCCAGTTTTAGTTTGGTTTTGCTATCGTCCGGATGTTTATGTATTATGTTTACAAAATACGTTATTTTATTTAATAATCGCACCTCTATAACTGAAATAACCTTTATTCTCACCTTTAATAATGGAACCTTCTGTAAATGAGACAGATATTTATTTATACCTGGATATCTGAGACACTGGGTAAGTGGAGACAAATTTGCAGGTCCCTTAAGGTCCCACTTATCTAGGTTTCATTGTATATAAATACTAACAAACTGTTTGTGTCACCATCACAAGTTCACTGCAGAAAACACGCCACACCCATAGATTTTTTATACGATAGGGTAACAAACGAGCACACAGTCCACCTGATGGTATGTGGTTGCTCTAACCCATAGACATCTACATCTATCGCCAATAATCAAAATGCAGGTACGTTGTCACCCGTGAGGACTAAGATGGAATGCCTCTTTTCCAGCAAAAAGGGTCTCCGGTTCTCTACACTCACCATACAAAATACAGCAGTGTTAAGTTGCTATTTTACGCTGGTATTCTGTGAGCGTGTGGTTCTTCCCCGGTTGTGCCGACCCATTCGTGCTACAACTATACTACTAATATGGCTGTAGCATGGCTCTACCACGTATAAATATATATAGTATAAACATTGATTGCTATAAAGTAAGATTCTTGAATCACAGAATAAGATGAAATCTCAACGTGATGTTATCCCTGTACAAGCAACCCCTTCGTAGTGCGGTCTTTGTGAGGTGTAATTAATTTGTAACACACTTGATTATAGATAATATTAGAAGATGATTGTGCTAAAAGTGATGATAATCGAAATGATATTGGAATGATAAGGGAAACAACCGCTTAAAATGAATTCCTGTAATGCACTGATCGATGAATATTGCGCATAAAAGTTAGCTAAATTGAAAACATTTATGTAATTCTGTGAAATATAGATGTTTTATCGTAGAGTCATAATACGGTGCATCGTGGCTCTAACACAGTCTTTCTTGTTTATATAATTATCACCTTACCATATTATAATCCGAATCTACCAATCTGTATTTACGTTTATGTAGACTTGTTTTATTAATACGGGAGCTACAAATTTACACAAATTAACACGTTTTTTTAACCCTAGAAAGATAATCTTGTTTTAAAGTACTGAAAAGATAAACATACGCCTGGGAGATTATTTATAGTAGAGAATGCAAGTTTTCACATTTCTCTGTACAGCATTACTACCATACGTGTAACATGGCACTTAACTGAGTCAACAACTGAGCTCAGGTTGCTCACAAAAAGATTGTCAAACTTTTACATTTTTATTTCCAAATAATGAATTCAAATGATACCTCATTTAATCATTTTATTGGTATGTCTACGGCAAAGTTTACGAAACAGTTTGCGAACCTAAATTTTTGAAGGTACAAATTCACAACTCAACTACCCGTATGTGGTCGAGAATACTCACATTCTTCTCAGCATTACTAGCAATCTTTGTTAAATATTATATTGTATTATATTTTTCGAACTAAAGCTCTCTCACGATTATGAACAAAGTAAACAATTTATCGTTAACGTACAGCTTTAGACATTAATTACGTTAAAAAATAAGTATAATAATAATCTAAAGCCTCTGATAATTTAAAACTCTTTTGATATAATTTCTATTTATTAATATTTACAAACGAATTTAACTCTTTTATGGAATAATGTTTTAGTATTTGTATTTATTCCAATCTAAAGTTAAAAAAACTGCGATTGCCAACCCGCTTGCCAAGCGTGGCAACTAAAGCTAATATCCCCCTATGAGGCAATCTATGGGAGGCCATAGGCCTTCAGCAGTGGACTTTAATAGGCTGTAACGGTAACGGTTACCATCTAGTGTACAAATATTATATGCACATAATGAGTAACATAGTTGAAGAGCTTGTGTGTACAAATGTATAGTATTTATTAACACTAACTACATTTTAAATTTGCTTTTGAGCTAAAACATTTAAATTAGATCAGATCTTTCCGATCCGGATCGTTGTTTCTCTTTTAACGGTCATCACACATGGTCACCCTACATAGACGTTTCCGTTGCGCGTGACTTTCACAACCGCCTTTCGAAGTTTTCTCGTATTTTTCCACGCTAAAAGAAAAAAAAGTGCGTGGTGCGTGTTGCCTCTGCGTCGGTTAATACATACAATAACAGGTGCATAGTGCACATTAACATTAATCACGATTATTTAGAATACATTAGTTTAAGTGAAACTTTATGTAAGTAAACATTTTTATTATTCCATAACGTGTTCTCCACTTCGCATTTATTTTGTCTGGATCCATATTTCACCGTCTTGACTTATCTTGATTAGATGTATCGCATAGATAACAAGAAAGATACAAGATCTTCCCATTTCGGTTGCTTTGTATCACTAGCCGTATTGTGTCAAAAACGCGTCAACACTATAGTATCGTATCCTGTCAGCGTGTCAGTATAGTGTTTATATTATGTGAACAACGCTACAAATGTTTCTCTGATTCTTGTATCTGTATCTTTTCAACGTCCAAACTTATCAAAACTTAGTACCGGCGTGTAGGATAATTAGAAAAAACCGACCATGCTGTTTTTAAATGTGTTCATACTTACTTTTATAAAATATTATATTGTAAATTATTATTATAAAAAAGTCCCACTGGGTCGCTTTCGTGGTTCTTCGTAGGACAAAGTTTCTTCCCTAACCAGTAGAAAAGCTTAAATGAATTTTAATAAGTTTTTTTTTGTAATGTATTGATTCTTTCCTATTCCGACTAAAGATGGGACGCGGATCACATGATCGCGTAAAATTTTGCGTCCAAACTAGCGGCCATGATAACGTCTGCACCACGCGATGGCGCGACACACCAAAATGATCAAATGTGGACCCGGTCTAAGGTGATACTTCTTTTGCGATTAAAGGACTGTGTCGTACTTTATGTACACTTGAACCTGTATGGCACACATAGGTATATTACTCATATTGCTTTAGTTACACACAACTCAATCATATTTTTAGATATTTATGACGGATTTCCTTCGCTCACATGAGTGGCACGCAAACCAATCGACTCTGGAAAAAATCTGTAAATAATAAAGGTCGATCGTTCAAGGCTGGAAGTTTTTATCAAAAGAAATTTTGTTTTTATTTAAAGAATAGCGACCCACCCCGGTTTCGCCTGGATGGAATATATTTATGTGGCGTTATTAAGATTTAAGATAATCATCAAAGATCATTTTATTTTATGTATTTCAATTTTTAGAAAAAAAAAACTAAGTTTTTCGTGTCTTTGTCCGTCAAGCTTCATTACAATCGGTTCAACTATTCCGAGGATTAGCCCCGACAGACAGACAGACAGAAAGACAAACATTTTGAAATGTCTATTCATGCCTCAATGGCATGCAAATAATGCTGAGCTAACGAAAAATGTAATTTTAAATTTATGTCCCTACTTCGCTAACTGTATAATTATATATAACTATACCAAAAGCTCAAATATGTGAAATAGTATCTGTTCTGAGAAAAACAGACAGATAGACATACTGTCAGGCATTGAAGATAAAAGTTTTGAGTGTTGTGTTTGATTTTTTTTCAGAGACCCTAATGATGGCGGTGAAAAGTCCACACGGGCAAGGACTATTTACTTGAACTGTTATTATTAACAAGACACTTCAAGGAACCGCCTCGTTGTCTAGTGATCGTAACCGCGATTGTTGATCATGACGTTCCGGGTTCGAAGCCAAAATCAGTTATTGAGTTTATCTGTCAAAAAATTCTCAGTACAAGTGCGGAGTTAGGAAGCTGGCGTTAAGCCGTTAGTCCTGAACCTGATCTCTCTCCGGTCGTTTTGAATTACCGTCCAATCGGACTATATGAGAGTTCTCCCTCGAATAGAGGGTGCACCTGTGCTTGCACATACACTTGGGCGCTATAATCCTCCGTTGAGACTGGCTGCCTAGACCGAAATTCGGTTCTGACGACATTATTTTTATTATTCACAAGGAATGAGTGATTATTGAGATCTTTTACATCGTCACTATATTACCACTTTATGGTCACATAATGTGAATATTAAATTATGGTAAAAAAATCCACAGTACCGCTGTAATTGCGGCGCAAATAGGTTGCTTGACCAGGAAGCACCGCACTCTCACGGAGTACAGTCAAGCCAGTCTTATAACATCCATGGGAGGATATGGGGCATTTTATATTCTCACACCGCCACTACACGGTCACATATTTAAATATACGAGTATATGTTTTCAAATTGTCACGTAGAAATTTTGTTTGGACAAGATACATTGTGCACCGAACTGTAATGGCAAACTTGTTAGCAAACGAATAAAAGGGGATTGTGTTTCTGTCGTTCAAAAGGGGAATTTTCTCATGAAGCATCAAAAATGGACAAAAGAAAAAAATATAAACATAATTTAACATATATATTATATATAACATATATATATATATATAGCATATTCTTTGCTGATAATGGAAAATTCTCTTTGCGAAAATTGGAATCGAAGCGAATAACCGCACGTTAATAACTATCGAGGAGGATGAACTGATTCGCAACCAGATGTAAAGTCATGATCATCATTACAGTCAATGAAAAGTCTACTGCTAATCATAAGCACATAAAAACATAAAATAGTTACCTAATATTAATTAAATGGTCGAACATCCATAATGAAAGAGAACAGCTTTGAAAAATGTAAAATGTTTTTCAAATATCTTTAATCGACTTACGAGGCAAGGAAAGCTTTTTAATTTACTCGTCAAATAATATTTTGAAGCGATATTAATCCTAATAAATTCTTTAAAATACTTTAATAACTTCGTTTTTTTTATGTGAGTGTGAATAATATGTGTATTCATTCTCCGAAAAGCTGTAATTCTTTACAAAAAAATATTTTAAGGTTTGAAAGAAAGAAAGGAACGATTTATTTATTTCAAGGTTTGATGTGATCTTAGAGTGCTGTTTTTTATTATTATTTTATATTAGACTAGACTTAGTATTAAGGCTACTACAAAGTCAGAAATCACGCTACCATAATATTTACAAGTTTTGCTTCAGTCTCCACCTTTTTGTTGTCGACATACCATGCATTCGAACCAAACGTTTTGCTTCGTCATTCGTAATGTGTACGGCAAACGAGTGGAATAATTTGCCAGCATATGCATTTTCATCTGATTACAATATGGGTGTCTGCAAGTCAAGACTAAATAGATTTCTTAACAAAAGTGGATGTCTTCAAGTCAACGCTAAAAGGGTTTTTGAAAAGAAAGTAAATGAGCTTGATATTATTAAGATAGTAATCTTCGGCTTATCACTGGCATCTTCATTTACGTTCAGTACCCAAGCAGCACACAAGCGTTATGAACATCAATATACCAGCCCACATAGAACTTCTTTTAAAAGCGTATAAGAGTGTAAAAGAGAGGTTGTATCCTTATAAAAAATTTAAAAAATAAAAATAAAATAAAATCAATTTATTTCAGACTGAGTACATACAAGTAACATTTACATTATAATTAATTTAATCTCATCTAATTTAGTTTTATATTATTCTATCTAATCTTTTTAATTTATCAATATAATTTATTAAAATTAATTTATTTATTATTAACTAATTTAATAAAATTATAATTAATAAATCAATTCAATATAACTTAATTCGATTGTTTAACATTACAATTACTTGAATAAAATTAGTCTATAGTTTAATTCATGTATCTGCCACCCTCTGGGGCACCGGGCATATGCATTTGTACCCAGTGCCGCAGAAGGGGGCAGTCAGGCTTGTCGCTGAGCACGTTCAGGATGGTGTTGGCGCTCCCCCGCGTACGGAGCATCAGCGAGGCGATGCGGCGCCGCAGCACGGCGTGGAAGCCGTCCGTGTGCGCGTACGCAAACATCGCAGACGCACTACAGCAGCGCGGGAGCGCCACCAGCACCCTGAATGCGTTATTATATTGTACTCGGAGAGCGTTGATGGCCCGCTGCGTGTAGTTGACCCACAGATTGCAAGTGTATAGAGTTTGGCAAAAGGCTTTAAAGAGAGTTACCTTTACTCCAAAACTACACCGCGCGAATCTGCGTGCCAGCATATTACAGCGGACCGCCATCGCCCTCCTTTCCCTTTCGATGTCAGCATCGTCTTTTAAATCCTCGGTAACCACATGGCCAAGATATTTAAACGCATTTACCCTGTCTAGAGCGACGCCATTTAGCAGCACACGTGGCACATCTCCCAGCTTACGACCCCTAGCTTGAAAGATCAAGAGCTCGCTCTTTTTAACATTGTACAGGAGACCATGTGACAAAGCGTACCTCTCACATATACCTATTAGTTTTCTGAGACCGGCGATTGATGGGCGTAGCAACACCATGTCATCTGCATAACTGATACTGTTGATGCAGTGACCATCAATCGAGCAGCCGACCCCTGTGTCGCTCAGCTCAACAATCAACCTATTCACATACAAGTTGAAGAGAGAAGGAGAAGTTAGCCCTCCCTGTCTCACTCCACACTCCAACCCGTACTCGTCAGAAAGCTCACCAAGCCATCTAACCCGGTTAGTTTGGTGTTCATACCAATATTTAAAAATATTGATCAACCCACCCGGCATACCTGTGTCTTTTAATTTACGCCAAAGAATATCATATCTAACCAGGTCAAATGCCTTAGTGAGATCAAGAAAGGCTGCATACACATGCGTGTTCCTATCCGTGTAGTACCTAACAGTCTGCTTGAGAGACATAATTGCGTATTCAGTCGAAAGTCCTGGTCTGAAGCCGAGCTAAGCTTATAAGAGTGGTTTATGACTTTATACAGCTCAAGCTATATAAAGTCTGTATTGTGGTGATACAAGCTGTATATACTAACAACAAACATGTAACTTCTAATTAAGAAACGAATTTAAGAAATGAAATGTTGTATCTAATAAAATTAAAAGTCGAGATTATTTTCTTGCACATTTGTTCTTCACAAACCCATTTATCAATCATAATTATGTTTCGTGAAAATATATTTACCCCTTAAATGTTACACAAACAAATTTCTGCATCGAATAAAAATTTCAATGTTTTAAGATGTAAGCACTAGAAAATACACCGTGTAACAAAAAGCCTATGGTTCCCTTTAAGTGCGTTCTGAGAGTCACTATTCAAACGTTAAGAAATAACTTTTTTTTTTCAAAAAAACATGAACATTAATAAATTTATTTTAATTAAAAAAATTAATTTGCAAACTGTATGTGGTTTTATTACCTCTAACTGACACGAGCATCGGTGAGCTATCCTCGTTTGCGAATCAAAATGCAGATGCGTTGTCAGCCTTGAGGACTAAGATGGAATGCCTCTTTTCCAGTAAAAGGGGTCTCCGGTTCTCTATACTCAACATACGAAACACAGCAGCACCAAGCCGCTATTTTACGCTGGAATCCTGTGAGAACGTGGTCCTTCCCCGGTCGAGCCGACCCATTCGTGCTACAACTATACTACTAATATACTCTTACCACGTACAACGTGGTTAAAACCCCCTGCACAAAAATAATGCATTATGAATTTTATAGTCTCAATGGATACTTTTGAGTCGATCTAGATTTCTCGATAGGCATGTTTATTAGACGATCTGCATTCATGATCTGCATTCACTGCAAATACGGAAACAATTAATTATTCTTAGTATATACACATAAGTTGAATCTCCTTGAAACTTCTTCCATTAGTATTAAGTTTAGCTCATTGTTTAAATCGTATAAGCTTGTTAATTTATTCTTAGAACCAACACGTATTGCTGGGCCTAGTGCGACCTGTATAGATAATATTTTTACAGATGTTAAGCCCTTGCATAAATCAATTATTCAAAATTTAAGTTCAGATCACTGTGGACAGTTGGTATCATTACCTTACATACACAAGAAACAGAAAAATAAGAAAGTTGTGTTTGTTCCAATAAATGAACATCGCTTGGAGAGGTTTAGAAGTAATATAATAAAAAGACTTCCATCACTTTCATTTAAAAACAGTGCTAATTATTTGTATGGTACGTTATTTAAAATTATAACTTGTGAATTTAGTAGGATATTTACTTCTAAAACTTTCTCTTTTAACAGTCGCAAATCATTTAATGAATGGGCGACAGTAGGAATTTATAAGAGTAGGCGAAAGTTATACGAGCTTTATAATGAAAGATCATGTAATAGTAGTGTTATATTTAGAGATTATGTAAAAACATATTCTAAAATATTTAAAAAAGTGTGCGCCACAGCTAAGGCTTTACATTTAAGTAACAAAATTAAAACTGCATCAAACAAAATTAAAATGACCTGGAGAATAATAAATAGTGAAACGGGCAAGGTCAAACCGCGCAACTCGGATTTTCAATTGAATATTAACAATAATTTAACCCGATCTGATCAAGAAGTTGCTATGGCTTTTGAGAAACATTTTACTGATGTTCCTTTTTTGACAACTAAATCATTAAACTCTTCTCCTACTGTCGCCGAATCATTGCTTAAACAAAATGTAAAGGCTTGTTCAAATACTTTTAAATTCCATAGAGTACTGCCAAAAGATATCGTTAAATATTTTAAAACTATTGATGTTAAGAAAACGGCAGATTTATGGGGGATTTCCGTTAAAGTTATTTTATCTATAATAGATATAATAGCACCTTATCTAGCCACTATATTTAATACAAGCGTCGAATCTGGTGTGTTTCCTGATTTAATGAAACTTAGTAAAGTCATACCTTTATATAAATCTGGTAGTACATTAGACCCCGCCAATTTTAGACCAATTTCTGTACTACCAACATTTAGTAAAATTTTTGAAAAAATAATTTTAGATCAAATGTTAAGTTTCTTTAATATTAATAAATTGCTACATAGAAATCAATTCGGTTTTACAAGGGGTCGCTCAACAACTGACGCTGGAGTTGAGCTTATTAAACATATTTTTTGTGCATGGGAGAATTCAGAGGATGCTTTGGGTATATTTTGTGACCTTTCCAAGGCCTTCGACTGCGTTCACCATGAGACATTAATCAGGAAGCTACAGTACTATGGTGTCAAGAACACAGCGCTTAAACTTATAATTTCATATTTAAGTAATAGAATGCAGAAAGCTATTATTAATGGTAAAAGTTCTTCCGGCTCACCTGTACTAATGGGTGTCCCTCAGGGCTCAATTCTCGGCCCATTCTTGTTTCTAGTGTATATTAATGACTTACCTTCTATTGTAGAGGATAATCATGATATAGTATTATTTGCTGATGATACTTCTTTGATTTTTAAACTTAAACGTAAATCATTTAAATGTGACGAAGTGAATAATGCTATATCAAAATTAGTGCATTGGTTTAACGTTAATAATTTACATTTAAACGGAAATAAAACTAAATGTATTAAATTTACAACAACGAATGATAGAAATCTGAGTACCAATGTGTTTTTAAATGGGGAGGAACTGAGCCCTGTTGTATCCACTGTTTTTCTTGGCATCACTTTCGACGCAAAGCTTCAGTGGGGCCCCCATATATCCAAATTAGCAAGCAGACTAAGTTCTGCAGCCTATGCTGTAAAAAAGATTAGAGGTCTCACTAGTGTCGAGACAGCTAGATTAGTTTATTTCAGTTATTTCCATAGCATAATGTCTTATGGGATTTTGCTATGGGGAAATGCGGCTGATTCAGAAACTATTTTTGTTTTACAGAAGAGGGCCATTAGAGCTATTTACAACCTAAAACTGAGAGAGTCTCTTAGAGATAAATTTAAAGAAATAAATATATTAACTTTGGCCTCTCAGTATATTTACGAAAATTTAATGTATGTTCACAAAAACAAAGGTAGTTTTAGTAAAAAAAGTGATGTGCATTCTGTAAACACTAGGAACAAACACAAGCTAGTGATACCAGTTTCTCGACTCCACAGAGTCAGTAATTCATTCTTGGGGCAATGTATACGCTATTACAACAAGGTCCCGGAGAGTGTACAGGCTCTCTCCATTAGCAAGTTTAAATGTTTTGTTAAGTTGAAACTGTATAAAAAGGGTTATTATAGTATAAATGAATACATGGTTGATAATAACCCCTGGGAATGAGGTGATCGCTTCCAAGCTGTTTCTAAAATAAATTTTGTACTTATATAGTTAGTACAACCATTATTGTAAAATTTGCTTTAAAAAAAAAAGTCCCGCTGGGTTTCTTGCTGGTTCTTCCCAGGACAGAGGTTTTATTTTTCGAACCAGTGGTAAAGTAAAAAATGACTTTCAATAAGTATTACACATGTGATCTATATTGAATAAAAAATTATTCTATTCTATTCTATTCTATTCTATTCTATTCTATTCTATTCTATTCTAGAAGCAGACTGCTTGTTAATTGTCAATGTGTATACAATATCCAGTATCCTTTCATTGCCTAATGCAAGGTGTAAAATAAATGTAATAGCAATATGGTAAATTGTCAAATTATAGAAACATAATATGTAATTATTTACTCAAGAGTTTGACAAACCTGGTGATAATTATCTCTGAGGCTATTGCAACGACGGTGATGAACTTCTAATATTAAAAAAAAAACATCAATAACATAAGCTTAATACTAGTTGTTTACTAGTCACTACTTGTTTTTATAAGTTTGGAGATAAGCTGCAGCCTAAGTTTTACTTCTGATTGGAATTAAAACACAATTTCCGTGACACGGTAATGACCTGAACTCAGGTTATTGTTCTGAGAATCTGAACAAGTCAGCCACACGGTCGTCAAATTTAAATTTTAGTTATAATAAATATCTGTCAAATGCAAAATAATTTCTTCAGCTAAATTTAAAAAAATATCTCTAAATAACAACACTGGGTAAAAAATAAATGGTAGGGCATTACAAAAAGTGACCATATTATACGAATCTAGAAGTTGGACTAGACGGTTCCGTCGATAGAATAGGTAAGACTGTTAGCGGCAATTTAAGAAAATGATTGGTGTAGATAGATACACTTTTACATTATTTATTATTACACTTTTTTATAGTATTTGCTACTCGTATTATAGGTATTTCGATAAAATAATAATGAGACAAGCAATAAAATAACGAAGCGCTTTGAACCCTAAGATAAATACATCAGTGATCTCACCAGCTATCTACTACGACGTTTTTAGTACTAAACCGATTTAAGCGAAAAGAGGCCACGCCATTGAGAGCGTTTAGAAACGGTTTGCACTACAAATTGTTAGCAACATTGAAGCTAAGCAGTCGATAGGTTTACTGTTTCTTACGCAAACATCTATACAAATAAATAAAATTTAAGTGTCTGTTTGTAATATCAAAATAACAGCTTTTTACTAAATGCATATGAAAGTATATACGGTACTTATAGAATTTTTTTTTAAAATTTTTGTCTGTCTGTTTTTCTGTCTGTTCCGGCTAATCTCCGAAATGGCTAGACCGATTTTAACGGGACTTTCACTGGCAGATAGCTGATGTTAAAAGGAGTAACTTAGGCTACTATTATTTTAGTAAAAGAATTAGGGTTTCCCGCAAAAAAAAAAAAACAAATGAAAACCGTAAAGAAATAAATTCAACGCGGACGAAATCCCGGGGAACAGCTAGTAATAAATAATTTGTAGGGATCCAAGATGCAATTAGAATTTTTTATTACATACTTTTTTTTAATAAAGATACGTAAATTATATTTTGTTGTGTTCTGTTGAATACTTCAACAATACCTACTTTAGATAGTTGAAGCTGTTTAATGTAAATATTCACTTTTAAAAATTTAATAATTTTGATAATTTGCATTACAAGCTTACAGTCCACGTGACGATAGGTTTCCACTGCACCCAATGGATGATGACCAGCACCTGACAAATTTTAGCGTTCTTACTGACGGGAGGCCATCGGTAGAGGCTACTGCTCTCAAACAACAAACAAACACTCAGTCCACCTAATTGTAAGAGATTACTGTGGCCCATAGGCATTAACATGTATCCTCTCTATCATCGAGGAAGAATCAAAATTTAAATGCGTTGTCACCCTCGATGTTGAAAATGCCTCATTCCCGGTAAATAACTTTCCCATTGTTCGTGACTTACAGTACTAAAGAATCAGCATTATACTCCTATTTTACGTTGACATTCTGTGCGAGCGTGGTGCTTCCCCGGTCAAGTAGGCCCATACGCCACGCGAAAAAAATTAAGCATTATAAAATTGCACTAGCTGATATTTTTTCAACTAATATCCCACATGATGGTAAGTGGTGATAAAGCCGAAGATGGACGAAATCATATTATGTGGTAGAACCACGCTACTCAATGAAGCTTGCTTATGGTTGTAGCACAAATGGGTCGGCTCGGCCGAGGCAGCACCACACTCTCACAGAATACCGGCGTCAAATAACAGCTTACGAGTGCTGCTGTATTTCGTATGTTCAGTGTAAAGAACCGGATACCCATTTAACTGGAAACGGGACATTCCATCTTAGTTCACAGGGGTGACCACACATCTGGATTTTGATTCTTAATCGAGGATAAATTTTAGATGTCTATGGATCACAGGATCCACTTACCATCAGGTGGACTGTGTGCTCGTTTGTCATTGTTATTCTATAAAAAAAAACTATCCATAATATGTATATGTAATAAGATCAAAGGTGAATCGCTAATAAGTTCAGGCGATAATATACAGTACCTAGACAACCGAGGTTTGCATGGCGCGGCGCGGCGATTTATTTTAATATTTTTTTATATTATAACAAGATTTTTTTTTATATTATAATTTTTCTAAAGAAGACACGAAATAAAACTTGTAACATACACAAAAAACTATTATTTAAATACAAAGTTTCATATAAATCCTTAGAGTCGTTTCCGAGGAACCAAATACATAATGAAGTCCCTTATTGCAATATTACGGACAGACAGACACTTCACTTTTAATTATATGTTGTATTATAGGCTAAAATTCAAAAGAGAGCATATATTCTTTATACCATTCTCAGTGAAATTGATATGTAACACAAAAGTTATTTCAATACTTTAATGCATTACTAGGCAAATATTAGATTACCCACATTTTTGGTTTAGAGTTACGTAGCTATACATTAAACCGAATCGTTGTTCTGTTTGCTGGTATTTTTATTTTTGTTAAATTTCACATTTGAAAAAACATTTATTGACCTTTGACATTGTGTTACAAATTATAATTTGTTTTGAATAAAATTGTAACACGACTTGATCGGGTTTTTGCGAATTGGTGTAGATTTTGACGTTCTAGAGACTTTTAAGAATTGTATGTAATAGATTCTACGCGAGCGTGGTCCTTCCCAGATCGAGCCGACCACTCATGCTTAAACCATAATTTGCTGCTACGTGGCTCTACCACGTATATGCTGAACATAGTCCTGGTCATAGACAGCCTTGTAAGGGGCACATTTGTTGAAGTAGTCGCCTTTAGCGGGCGGGTTGGCAACCGTACTTATTTCCTAGTTTTTAAGACGTATCTTCCTAGGGCACTGCTATTCATCTCCTGGTTTGTTGTCTTTTGCACCACCCACTAAAGGATATGGGATAGTGGATACATATTTTTACACCGCCACTACACGGTACATAAAAATATACACGTATATAATATACGTATACAGTAATCATGGGTCCAATTTAGTTTTTTTTTTTTCATTTAAAACCTCAATTTTTTTAATGGACGCGATGTTTTCACCTTGACGCGGACAATGTCACAGGTATGTACCTACATCTTCTTCGAAATGAAAAGCGAAGTACTTACGGCATTAGAAGTTTAACTGATTGACAGAACAATAGCCGTCAAAGGATCATTGATGTGTACCGTGCCGTTAGCACTTTTGGTACGAGCCGGATGAAATGGGGCTCTTAATATAGGTGTGGACGCGATTCAGTCTCCTCTCACTATCAATTTCTGTATAGGTACATATATGTAGTATCAAATTGGAAGTTGTATTTTTTTTAAATCTACAGAATCTATTTTGATGAAAACTTAATTATTTATATTGCAACCACGCGTTGAGTAATTGATTTGGAGTCGTTCTCATCATTTATTCTTTAGGCACGAAAAAGTTAAGTATATTATATGTATACGTCACACGTGCAAGCGTGCCTATGCACTTGCACAGGCATCTTTTAAAAAATCTAAAATCGGAATCGGAGGTCCCCAAAACGTGGAGATATTTTGCAACAAATTCCGAAAATAGAACCCATTACAACTATACAAATGGGAAGTTGATAAAATTCGTTGCGTCATATGGACGAGTCAACTTTGTATTATTATGGTATTTCTGTCGGTGAGTCATCAATGAAGCTTGCTCATATGCTACAAATTAGGGTTGTGGCAACGGAATGCAGCGCATAAGGTGTTAAAATTGTAGTAGGTTGATTATTAATTCATTAGTAAACTTAATTTCAATTGATATATTATATAATACTATACAAACTGAACATAGTTTGTGAGGAGAATTTGACCTAATGGTTTGCTATGCCTGGCTGGCGGAATGAAGATATCAGGACTAGACATCTTGCACCTCTGCGTTGCTACCAGACATATACCCTCCCCGTTGTATGAAAAATCATCGCAGCTGGATAGGCGAACGCGGTACCAGGATATCTTACTCTTGACGCTGTTCCCAGACGTCAATGTGGTTATTGTTCGTATGTATATGATGATGCGCCATAATATCGGTGATCATGATGGCTTTTTGTCAAATAGAGCATTTTTATAATTGTGTGTGAGTAAAATAATATTATAGACCATTTATAATGCATCATGGACAACCCTGAGGGATAAGCGACGGTCGCCGGGTCTCAGGCAGTCACAACGGCAATACGATTATACGTGCGCCATTCACATATAATAGCCCGCATACACCGCCCGCCATCCGACGCACACGCACTCCACGCTGAGCTACTACACAAACATTCAATTCTTGATTATGATTCGTTGCCTTGAAGATTATCAATTATTGCTTATGGGGTATCGGACGTTATAACAGAACACAGAAATTGGCAATTTATGGGGGATATAAAACAAAACTAAGAAGATAAATACATTTCAAAGACAGAGAATGACACAACAAACCACGAGATGGGCAGCAGCGTCTTCCTAATCTATACAAATAAATAAAATTGAAGTGTCTGTTTGTAATGTTAAAATACCAGCTTTTTATTAAATGCATATGAAAGTATATACGGTACTTATAACAAAAACACAAATTTTATAATTATTGTCTGTCTGTCTACGGCTAGACGGCTAGACCTATTTCGACGGGACTGTGACTGGCAGATAGCTTATGTAATAAGAAGTTACTTAGGCTACTTATATTTTAGAAAAAGAATAAAGGTTCCGCGCAACATAATTAAAACTCTAAGTTACACGCGGGCGAAGTCGCGGGGAACAGCTAGTAAGAAATAAAAAATCAAAAGCTGCGTTTGCCAAACCGCCGACCAAGCGTAAGCTACTGTGGCAAATATTCCCTTTATAAGAAGTCTTTATGAGAGGTAGGAGGCCAATGCTCAGCAGTGGACTTCTGCACGGTATAATGACTGTATTAGAATCTCTTAAATACCTATATAGTGTATTCAAAATACACATGTAAACAAGTTTTAAGATTTTGTTTAATTTTAAACAAAAACACCTCTGTATCCGATCATGTACTATGCAGACTCAACTGTGTTTATACGAGAACGACGTAAGCCAGAGATATTGATGATAACGCAGGTAGGTATGTCAACGCCTTAACAGCGTCGTCTCATCGTCACCCACTTAAGGACACAGGCCCGCAAGGCCGACGCAGCATTTCGTGTGATAAAATCACGCAAGAGGCAAGAGAAGTAGGTAAGCCGTACGTAAGTGCAGATGTTTTCTTATTATACTTATATTCTAGAATTTACTCAAATCAGTCAAATTAAAAGAAGCCAATTGGGCTTATAACATTATAAAGGTTATGTAAATTAGAGTTTCTCTTCAGACAATTTGCTCTTTTATCGGAAAAAAGAAAAATTTAATACCTACGTACAGAAGTAGTAAGTAAGAATAGTACACTACCGATCATGTGCTTAATTTTTGGTCCTATTTTGGTAGTTATATTCTAAACATTTATAAAATCATTTCAAATATTATAATAGCCGATTTAAAATTTCTATGAGCTTTAAAAAATAAGTTTTTAAAGGAAATGTGTGCCAAAATTTCTGCTTTTGTATGGGCTGGGGTAGGTAACCTTTTATTTTTTATTGCTGCCGTCAAGCAGCTGTGCACCCAATGTTGTTTCGGTTAAAAAAGTTAGAGAGACAGGATAATTTCTTGAGAGGTTTCGGTTTGGGGATATCTGAAGCAGTTCATCAAGGTTTCATCAAGGATATCTGAAGCATTTCCTCAGAAGCCTTATTTGCTTAAACAGAAACAGAAACTGAAACTTTTTTTTCAATATAGATTATAAATAATAGTTATTGAAAGTCACTCTTTTGTTTAATTACTACTGGTTCAGATAAAAACCTCTGTCTTGGAAAGAATCAGCAAGAAACCCAGCGGGAATAATTTTTAAAATAACAGCTTACAATCATGTAATCACAGTTAACCACACAAAACATATTGGAAGTAGCTTGGTAGCAATCACCTCATTCCCAGGGGTTATTATCATCCATAAATTCCTTAATATTATATATACATTTTCATAAATGTATTGAGAGGCCAAAGTTAATATAATAATTTCCTTAATTTTTTGTCGGAGCGACTCTTTAGGTTTTAAATCATAGATTGCTCTTATGGACCTCTTCTGTAAAACAAATATAATTTCAGTGTCAGTCGCGTGGCCCCATAGCAAAATACCATACGACATTATACTATGGAAATACCTAAAAATAAATAAATTTTGTTTAAATGTCCAGTAAATGCAGAAACTACTTTATATAGGATAAAGGTGACAAACGAGCACACAGTCCACCTGATGGGAAGTGGTCGCTGTGGCCTATAGACTCTATGCTCGATTACGAATGAAAATACAAATGCGTCACCCGTGAGGACTAAGATGAAATGCCTCCTTTCCAGTAATAGGGGTCTCTGGTTCTCTACACTCACCATACAAAACACGACAGTGTTAAGCTGCTATTTTACTGTGGTATTCTGTGAGAGCGTGGTCCTACCTCGGTCGAGCCGACCCATTCGTGCTAACACTATACTACTAATATAGCTGCAGCATGGCTCTACCGCGTATGTAGCTTGACATCGAGTGGATTGTTAGCTCGGTTGTTACCCTAATATTAAATATATACCACGAAATAAGTACAAGCTTAAAAACAAGAAAAGAAATTAAAATAATTTCCAACTGCATTATAGATGGGGAATTGTTTCTGATAAAATTACAATTTATGTTTCATGTTACTTTTCTGGAGATTTTTACTTTGTAGCAATCGCAGTACGAATATCCACTACTTAGTTTTAAATGTGTACAAAAATTCTATAACATATTAAGATATTCATATAATCTAAAGCGTTTGTACAGAATCATGAAAATATCCCACTTGGCGATGAGGAACTCTAGTCAGTACCTTCTCATCTGTAACTCTGATAGCTTGGCAAAATGCCAATCATTTCGGTATTTATTTATGTAAATTACATGTGATTAGAGCCAAGCAAGGTCATAGATTAAAATAGTTACACAATTTTTAATTTTTCCTGAATTTTTCAGGTTGTTCTAATTATAGAGTGACATTTTAAAATTAGAAAAATAAGTATAACATCTTCTTTTATAGAATAAATATGACAAACTAGCACACAGTCTACTATAGTCACTTGATGCTATGGTCCATAGATATCTACATCCGATATTTCACTCTGGTATTTTGTGAGAGCGTGTTCCTTCCACGGCCGAGCCAACCCATTCATGCTAGAGTAATAGTATAACTGCAGCATCCCTCCTGATAGTAAGTGATGATGCAGTCAAAGACAGTAAAACGAACTGGCTTACCTTATCAATATCCTATTCACGCTTGCCTTGAAGATCCTGTATCGTGCCGTGTAGTGGCGATGTAAGAATATTCACTACCCCATATCGTTCAGTGGGTGTCGTAAGAGGTAAAAGAGGCTTCTTAGTAACAACTAAAAACTAGAAAACTGCGGCTGCAACCCGCCTGCCAAACGTGGCAACTAAGGCAAATATAAAAGCTATGAAGCAATTTAAGGGTATGTTCTGCAGTGGACTAAGATAGGCTGTAATGATGATGATGATGATCAAGACACTCGCATTACAAGACATCCTTGTCTGCTGGGGAGATTTATGAAAATAACTAACTCAACGGATCCAAAGTCCATGTGCTCTTTTCTGTTTTATTGTTTCTCACAGAATTTCTTCATATTTATACAAAAGCAAGCCGCAGAATGTGGTTCGCGATAAATTGATGACCTGTCTCCGTGTCCGATTCAACGTCACTATCAAAGGCTCTTGTACATCCATGGCCTTGATGTTATGCTTAAGACCTATGACATTTTTAGCACAGTATGATATAGTACATATTGGTTAGCTTAAACAACATTTTAATGACCATCGGACTAGGACTTATATGTCATATACTTTGATTCTTACAATATTGGGGGGGGGGGGGGGGGGGGCTACGTATCTAACTACTAAGTATCACCGTAAAGGAGATGTTATGACATTAATTTTATGATGATAACGAATTTAACTTTTGCGTATATTAAGATAATTAAAAGTACTTCTATCAAATATAGAGCATCGGTGAAAGTATCAAATTATTTAAAATATTTTCAACCTTTAACTGTTCGTGACTCCTAACCCCCATAGACTCAGGGCCGGATTAACCGTGTCGGGGCCCTTAGGCAATGCAATTCTCGGGGCCCCTTTGCACACAGAGGAGACTAACTTTTTAACCTAACGCATCCATATTATTAGTTTTACTAATCGATACTAGATGATTGCGTTCTGAAAGGATGAAGTATTTCATCAACTGACAGCATGCGTCACTAAACGCCAGTAATACCTATTGTTATTGAGGATACAAATTTTCCAATTGAATTTTTACTGTATGATACATTTTCCATTACTTTCGTGCGCGCGCGTGGCCCCTAGCCGATGAGGGGCCCCTAGGCAGTTGCCTACTCTGCCTAATGGTTAATCCGGCCCTGCATAGACTCTTAATGTGTAAAGAAATCATTGACACTGGACACTTCCAAATATTATAATTTTTTTTTACAACTGATAAAATCTAACATTAACATTCCAACGTTTATCTAACTTGAAAACAATCAACTGCAGAGCTTTTTAAATAGTGAAAAGAAAAAAATCAGTTGCATCACTTCAAGTTGACGTCACTGCGAATATAAATGTTCTAGCAAATTCTGATAAAGAACACAGCAAAAGAGGTATGTACAGGTAAGCGGAGTGTGTAGGGCGGCCCCTCACTAGACGGACTTACGACCTTTTTTTTATAGGATAGGGTGACAAACGAGCACACAGTCCACCTGATGGTAATTGGTTGCTGTGACCCATAGACATCTACATTTATCCTCAATAAAGAATCAAAATGCAGATGCGTCGTCACACGTGAGGAATGCCTCTTTTCCAGTAAAATGGGTCTCGGGTACGGTTCTCTACATTCACCATAAGAAACACAGCAGTGTTAAGCTGCTATTTTACGCTGGTATTCTGTGAGAGCGTGGTCCTTCCCCGGTCGAGTCGACCCATTCGTGCTACAACTATAGGACTAATATAGCTGCAGCATAGCTCTACCACGTATAAAACGAGCTAGTAAAATATGCATGAAGTCGATGGATGCAATTGGCTCACGACCGTGTTTTATGCCGTTCCATGGGGAGGACTATGTTTAACAGTGGACTTGTAAAGGGTTGTAATAATGAAGATGATTTTTGATCTTCTCATTGACTCCGAGAAAGGGACTGTCATTAGAGACTATATAGTTATTTTTAATTATTTTTTTAAACAGTTACAGAGGTTTATGCTAATGTGTTTCGTATGTAAGTATGGAGAACCGGAGCGCCTTTTTTTACTGGAAAGTAGGTATTCCATCCTAGTCCTCAGTTACAACGTGCTTGCATTTTGATTCTCAATTAAGGATAAATCTAGATGCCTATGGGCTACAGCAATAATTTAACATCAGGTGTACTGATTATTCGTGAATAATGCAAAGATTTCCATAAATTTCACCTCCCCCAATATATACATACATACATACAAAAACACTCACGCCTGTCACCCAGAGGGGTAGGCAGAGATTAGAGACTTTCATTTGGCACGATCCTGACACACCTCTCTCGCCTCCTCTACATCCATATACTTACGCATACAGGATCGTCAGTTAAGGGTACTCTTAATTTGGACCACTTTCAATATATCGCCAATTTGGTCGATAAACTTTCGCTTAGGGCGTCCAATCCAATATATCTGTACATACATAAAAGTGAAAACAAGTAATAAGGATGAGAATAATAAAATGTAGACAAAAGTAAAACTTTGCTGTAACTTTTAAATGTTGTTAATGAACATTGCAAAAACGATCAGTCCATTCAACATGCCTATTTTGGACATGTTATTCTATCCTTTATTATTTGAAAATGACTTCCACTCAAACAGTGTTCGATACATGATGCAATGGTGATAGGCAATACACATCGCTGGCAATGAAAATTTGTCTCCCTCTACTCATTCGCAAGCGCTTCATCCGTATGTGAGCCGCCTACACGTCCGCATGGCGAGGCTGAATTTTCCGGCAATTGCGCCGACACTAAAAATAATGCGATTGAGTCCCGGCCGACTAACGTTGAGGTTATTGTACAATTACGAATTACATATTTGCGTTATTTTTTTTTTCAAATTATGTAATTGTAAAGTGGTATGATTAACCGAAATGTCGGTACGTGGTCAGATCAGAGAAATGTATTAATAGTCGATGTAAATAATAAGTTTCTGGAATTTCTAAAACCATTTTCCTCACTTCATTTTTAAAATTTATCTTAACATAAAGACACGTTCTCGCCGCGAGTGCTGCCCCACGCTCAAATAAAAGTGTAGGCGTTTTGGTGAAAGATTGGTTTCTGAGGCCGTACTTTTAAGAATCGCTCACAATTTATAAGTGACCATATCCAAAGGTCTAGGTGCTATTACGTATTTCCGCAGCCACTAACAGTAATGATAATTGAATAAGTACGCATTACGTAAATCACATCTCAGGTCGTGCGTTCAAACCAATTGTGAATAATCGATAATTCATTAATATTTTATGAAGCGAAATCAAACATCGCAATGCATTTATAGCAGGAAATTTAATTGAAAGGGATCGTTTAACTGTGGACCTGGCAAAGAATGATGCAATCAGGGCGCACTTTCCATCGCGGGAATTCCATTAGGAGCGAACACTCCTTTTTGAAGCGGGCCCGGCTAATCCCATTGGAGTTACGGACCTCGATTCGATGCCGCAATGTTTAATCGCTCCGACAATCGTATAAACGCAAACAGAAATTAAACCTGCATCAAGTACTGAATTCGTACTTTTAACGATACAGCTATTTTATTTTACATAAAACCAGAACGCTAAGCTATAAAACGGCATTTTAGATAAAATTTCCCTGTTTTGTTAAAAAAATTGTTTTAATGGTATTTAGTGTTAGCCAGTGAATTATATTAATTAATTAATTTATTTATAAACCTAGGTATGCCAGAAGAAGCATAAAAGCAAGTTGAATGCAGTGGAGATGCGATCTCTTCGTAAAATGTGTGGCGTTACCATGGCCGACCGAATGCGAAACGAAGAGATTCGCAATATGGCAGGTTTGAAAGATGACCTTATCACAAAAATTGATAAGGGCGTGCTTCGATGGTTTGGGCACATTGAGCGAATGAGTGAAGACCGAATGGTGAAGAAAATATATAGCGGGAAAGTTAATATTAAAAGGTGTCGAGGTAGACCGAGACTAACTTTCGAAGACCATGTGAGCAAATTGCTCGAAGAGGGGAGGGTCAAGAGTACTCGGATACCTAGACGTGCATGTATGAAGAAGTTAATGAATCTGAAAGAAGCGAAAGAGGTATGTAAGGAACGTGACACATGGCGATCTGTTCTCTCTGGCTACCCCGTCAGGGATTGTGCGTGAAGATAAATGGAAATTTATTTATTACAACGCATCAAAAGTTCACTGCTAAACATACTATCAATCCGTACTATATATTACACTGTACCTTGAATAACATACATTATGTAGTTATACCATAATATTTCAAACTAAATATACACCGTTGTAATGTTACATGTATCTTATTGCTTTGATATGAAGCATGTTAGAATAGCGTTCATCGTATGAAATAGTGTTCTCGCGAAAATATAATTTTACATTGAAACTCATAGATTGGATATCTATAAGCGACAAGATGGCGTCATCACTTTACGAGAAACCTTACGTATCAATTTATATAATATGTATTATTCCTCATGGTTCGAAATATACTTTCTCAGCATACCTATTTCTACTTTTTACATACCTTTTATTATTATTTGATTAAACGTGGTAGAATCATGCTGCAGCTATATTAGTAGTATAGTTGTAGCACGAATGGGTCGGCTCGACTGGCGAAGGACCACGCTCTCACAGAATACCAGCGTAAAATAGGAGCTTAACGCTGCTGTGTTTCGTATGGTGAGTGTAGAGAACCGGAGACCCTTTTTACTGGAAAAGAGGCATTCCATCTTAGTCCTCACGGGTGACAACGCATCTGCATTTTGATTCGCAAACGAGGATAAATGTAGATGTCTATGGGCCGCAGCAGCCACTTACCATCAGGTGGACTGTGTGCTTGTTTGTCACCCTATCCTAAAAAAAATCTTTTATAATCTTGAATCAATAATGTTCTCAGTGCGTGAATGTCTCAAATTGTCTCATGTTGGTCTGGGTTTAATTTTGGCCTAAGATTTATACGTCCCGTGTTCATGCGTGCCTTATAACCAAAAAAATGTGCCAACTGTTACTGTGTTACTTGCCTAACATGTCGTAAACGGCAACTAATGGGATTTTTTCCCCATATATTGGCTAAATGTGATTCGAGTGGCACGTTGTTTTTTGAACTCGACCTATCCGTTGCCTGTCGGGGATTAAAAGCTTGACGTTTAAGTATATAGTATATACACAAATATAGTGACAAATCTATACCATAATATCATTATCTATATTACAGTCCATCACAAGGTCTGCCATTGCTCAACAGTGAGTATTTTTAACTTAGTTACAATATTTTAATTTGAAATACGAATGTTTTAAATGTGAACATTTTAACAAGTTTTTGGCACATTCAAATGCTTAATAATAAAATCTTCTTAAAACTTGAAATGGACATGAAGCACGGGAGACCCTCGATAGCCTCACAGACTTGCCCTTGTCTTGTCTTCTCCAGAGAGAGAGAGAGAGAGAGAGAGAGAGAGAGAGAATAGATAATATTCTATGTTCCATATTTATTCTTTTTATCTGGTGCACAGTGAGTCACGCTTAAGTTACTCATCGACCTCTCATGTATAAGGATAATCACACACACAATGGCACTCTTGTATTGTATTGTAGTTGCATGATAATTGCTCCGGCTATTTCACTGTAATAGGGCTATGAATGGTATGCTCTGTGGCGTGGCGCTTGAATAGCTTCTAGTTTTTAACTCAGTGTTACAATATTTTTTTGTTATTGAAGCAGTTTTTAATTTTTGTTTGTGTTTACGTATTTCATTTAATAGTAATTAATAACGTGATTTTTTTCCGCTTTGGCTTAACTGTATTTTTATTTAATTTTTTTTACCATACATATTTTTTACATATGGTAAAAAAGGGCGGTTTACATATGGGTGACATACCAGCACACAGTCCACTCTACGGCAAATGGATGCTGCAGCTTATACACATTTATATCTATCCTAGATTTATAATCAAAATGCAGAAGCGTTGTTACCTCAAGGAATGCCTCGTTTCCAGTAAAAAAAAGTTCAAAAGTCGAAATACGTCACGTGAAATCAGTATCATGATACTGACATTCAAATCAATGGGCAAAGCAAATAAGATAATTAAATAATATATAAATACGATGCATTATCTTCCGCAAAAAAGATGTTTGTATCAAATACTGGCTGTCCCGCTTCATTGGGCGCAAATTTAAGTCTAATTGTCATCGCTACGCTGCGTAAGAAAGTCCATCACCCAATTTCGTCCCGTGGGTATCGTAAACGGCGACTAAGAGCAAAGCTAGAAATATTTCATGGCATCCCAAAAATGAAGCCTGGTATTGCAATCGATAACCCACAAGCGAAGCAATGAGGGCGTCCACGACTTTTTCTGCCACCAGGGCGGCGCCACTTTACAGTGAGGTAAAATATTTGACAGATTTCATAGCAGGGACGATAATTTCTTAGGAAAATGTAATCTTTAAGGTTTCTTTCTGTATTATTAGTTATATTTTATATTAATTACATTAGAAACGAATAAACCCAACTATAAAGGCCTACGCAGACCGGGACGGCATGGCAAGGGATTTTGCCGTCAGTCAGCGCACACTGGCCGCTTAGATACCGCGGCATTCCAGCACTTTGCCACGGCATGCAATATAACTAAAAGCCGATAAAAAAAAGAGTTATATAGCGCGAAACATTAAAAATTAAACCACTGACGCTTTATGTTGTGTATTAATTTGTAATTGTGTAACAAAAAAAATTACCTTAGTCACAACTAGCGATATCTGGTGAGTGGAAGATTATTAGCCCTCATTATCGCAAATTCTCCCTACAACAGGAGTGACTCATCTGCAGCTGATGACTTTTATGGACTGATAAAGAAAATCAAGAAGAAGGACAAGGAGAATAATTATCACAAAAAGTACCCATCCAATAACCTTCACCACGATATAATCTACTTCTACAGAGTTTCAGTTGTGTTTGAAAGAACAATCCGAACGAACATATATTTTGAATCAATTATTTTAATCGATAAGGAAGAAATCTATTTTGAATGTCGACGGGTCTTTATACACTGAGCTTATAATATATCATAACCTACAATCCTCACTGATGAAAAATAAATAAAACAAATTTCATAAAAATACGAAAGAAAAACTTTTGTCCTAAAATTATTCATAAAATATTTTTCTATAAAGTAAAGTTCTGTTATCACAATATGTATCACCTATTCGTGATGCATTAAATCATACGTGATAGGACAAGTTACAATTGAAAAACATGTTACTATATAAAAACATCAAACATCAATAACAAGCCATAAAACTTCACAATTAACTTAGTTAGGCTTTCCACATGCCAACGAAATGTACTTCGCTAACTAATTGAAACTCTGGTCTTCTTACCATTATTATTTTTTATATTTAATTTAGGTACAATAAACGCAGGTTTTAATGAACTTCGTACTGGTAGGCGAAGTGTAGGGCAGCCCCACTAGATGGAGTGACGACCTGGTAAGACATGCAGGAAGTCGATGAATGCAAATGACACAGGACCGTGCTTTGTGGCATTCCTTGGGGGAAGCCTATGTTCAGAATATGTTATGAATGAACGAAGGTCTACATTATAATTAATATTCAGTATAAAGTATGGTTTTAAGTGTTTTTGGGCCGCTACCTGAAAATAAATGCACTCAACATAACACAAAAAAATACGACGAAGAATAAGGTTGACAATAAGGTGTACATTTAAAAACACGATTAATTTTTGTAGTGTAACCAACCAACCATCTTTGAAATGCCGACAACTTGTTTAGAATGCACTTTGGCTAACGTAGTCTAGGATGTTCCTTAGTGCTTGAAGCGATGAATGGCGCAAGACGGTTTAATTCAATTTAACGAGTAGACTGCCTCAGGACAAAGGCGATATAATTAAACTGAACAAATATTGTAATCCAGAACCATGTTATGTTGACGACCATCATGTATTTATTGGACTTTTAACTCGTATGTTCAAATATTGAAAATATATTGCAAATTATTCGACAAGACACAGCACTGAAAAATAATACGAATACTTCATTTTATTGTATCCATTCTTCGTAATGAAACTTTTTTCGATTTGTATGTAAGTAACGTATCACTCACTACAAGCACATTTAAATGAGGGTAGTCATGAATATAACATATAGAACGAAAACTAAATGAAATATATCCGTGGGGAAGCATGAAATATTAATTGAACGTTCAGCTTTTAATAAGGGGAAATAAAATAGTTCACAAATGCTTGTTCTACACATTTATGCATCAAATTTGGTGGAAAGAAAATACAGAATGTGACAGTAGCACAAAATTAGTAACTACCTTTATCGTCATTAACCTGTAACCGCTCACAGCTAGACATTGGCCTCTCCCATCGGAGAGAGCATTTGCATATTTAAGGATTTTTCGTAACGCTGGTCAGGCGGATTGACGATTGCAATGCCATAAGTCTGGCACTTTTGTCTTACACTTCTTCCAGTTTGCAAGTAACCTTACATGTAACATGTCGATACCTTAAAACATTTCTAAAATTTAAAACATCTTAAAACATCTCTAAAGAAATAGTAAAATTATTTTTTGCTTAATGTTATCTTGATGTTCGATTAGCCAAGGACGAAGTTGACGTTAAACAACGCAGGATGGTAAATACGACTTTATGAAAACTCTTTTGATGGCCTCTGCAAGCATGTAATTAAGTCTCTCCCGATCAGAAAGTCTAAATAGCGAAACGTCTAAGTGAAATGTCTTATAATCAGAACATCTAATGAGGGCTAATAATTTTCTGCTCACCAGATGTCGCTAGTTGACACTGAGGTAAATTTTTTTGTTACACAATGTAATTGAATTGAAAAGTTGTTTTTTTAATAAATGTTTATTAGTTTCTAGAGTATTATATTATACACAAAACAATGCGTCAGTGGGTCGCTCCTTAAATTTTTGCACATTTTTTTAAATTTTTCTACTTTTATGAATATTTGTGATTTTATTAATTTATTTTAATCTTATTAATATAAAATATAATTAATAGTACAGAAAGAAACATTAATCTTTACAATTTTCGAACAAATTAACTTCCCCACTATGAAATCGTCAAATATTAATTATACCTCACTTTTAAGAGGCGCCGCCCTGGTGGCAGAAAAGTCGTGGGTGTCCTCATTAGTGAAACATCTACAAAAAAAAACGTCCAACTATCGGAAACACGATAAAAAGAACGTCTATTTAGGAAATCAACTCAATTTTAAAAAAGTCATTTGCAAACTTCATTAAATTCATTTGATATAAAAAAAAAACAATAACAATGGAATATACTGACATGTTTCAGTATGGATAGATAAAATAATCGGTCCGATAAAGATTGTTTAAGTTAACTAGTTTGTCTATTAAATTTTTGAAAAACGACCCGTGCACCGATAGGCTTCACCCACCAATGTGTGCACGGAGGATTTCTGTCTACCCGTCCACCCACTACATTTATATAACACGTGCATCCATTGCATAATAATTTGTGGTTAGTGGCTATGACGTATCCATAATCTACTACTGACACTTCTTGTTAACTGCCAATTAAATTCAATTCCATGTCAATAAGTGTCATCATTCAAAAGATATGTTAAGATACAAATGGATACAGAGTACAGTCCTGAGCTACCAGCATCCATCGACTTCCTGCATGTCTTACTAGGTCGCCCAACACTTCGTCTACCGGTACGAGGTTACCACTCGAGAACCTTTCTTCCCCATCGATTGTCGGTTTTTCGAGCTATATGACCGGTCTATTGCCACTTCAGCTTACTAATCCGTTGGGTTATGTCGGTTACTCTGGTTCTACTGCGGATACCCCCATTTTTAAGTCTAGTACGCAGAGAAACCCCTAGCATAGCCCCTCATAGCTCGCTGAGCGACCTTGAGCTTCCTCATACGGCCAGGAGAGAAGGACCACTCATCATTGGCAACGCGCTCTGGTTGTACAATCTTATTTTAAATTTTTGAGGTATGCCTGACGAGGAGATGTGTCGTAATCTCCCGAAAGCTGCTCAGCAGAGTTGAATCTGTCGATTGAGCTCTCGATCGAAGTTGGACTTACCTAGTCGGACTATTTGTCCCAGGTAAACATACTCGTCAACAACTTCGAGCTTAGTGCTTCCAACTACCGGAATAGGTGTGACCTGGACGTTACTCATGATCTTTAATTTGTCCTATGCGTTAGGAGACACGATTGAGGTCATTGGGCATAGTACTCAGGTCCTCCAGCGATTCAGCCATAAGGACTATATCGCCGGCAAATTAAAGGTGAATGACTTGCTGGCTATTGATGTTAATACCGTATCCTTTCCAGTCCTTTAGCTTGAAAACGACTTCCAATCTAACGGTAAAGTGTTACGCGGATATAACGTCACCCTGTCTTACATTTCTCGCAGTTGGATAAGTTTCGTACTCTGATTCTGATCTCGGATAGCCATCGTAGCTATACTGTATAAACACTACAACATTTCGATATACCACTTGTCAAGTTGGCACCGCTGAAGGAACTGTAGCACCGTTCAAATTTCGACGGAACCAAAGGCTTTCTCATAGTCAACATTCGCAAGGCAAAGTAGCAGATTGTACTCTTCAGTCTTCTGAACAATTTGCCGTACGTAAACCGTGGGTACGAACTCATTGTGGTACGGATACGTACTTAATATTATTATTTCATCACATTATTCGAAGATATAGATGTTATATGAATCCTTAAATACTAAAACGGCACTTGTCAAATTTTTTCATGATTTTCTTTTTTTTGCTTCTTCGTGTTGTTCATACTGAAATACATCATTCTGTATTAAACAGGCACTTGTACAATTCATTTTAGTACTAGAAATGTCAAACTGATGTTTGTTTTGTACTAAAACGGCACTTGTCCAGTGACATATGCCTTTTTTACATCTAAATAGATATAAAAAATAAATATATAAACATAAAAAATATGATGAACTTTATTTATTCTGCGACAACTGTGCAGGTCAAAATAAAAACCATGTAATGGTACGATTTTTAATGGCTCTTGTGGAAAATAATGTGTTCAAGAGAATCAAATTATTTTACCCTTTTCGTGAGCACTCTTTCCTGCCATGTGACCGCAGTTTTGGTCTCATTAAAAGAAAGCTAAAAAGAACTAACAGAGTGTACACAGTAGATGAATATATTCATGATATTGTACTAAACTGTTCTGAAATTAAGGACAAGTTTACAGTTTGTGCTGTAGACAGTAGCATTATCCTTAATTTTCAGGAACGGTACTCTAAATATTACTTCATAACGAAACTGTCACTTAGCAATAAGTGAGGATGACTGAAAGAAAACTTCCAAATTTCAAAGTACCATGAATTCCAATTTAATACTTCTGAAAAAGATACAATGACTAAGTCTGACTTCATAAATGGGATAGTCAAACACAAATTTAAGCTGCGTAAAACAAACGTGACTGAAAATGTTGCCTTTTCTGTCCAGCGAATGTATTGCGAAGTAGTACCAATTAAAAACAACAAAATGGTAGATTTAAAGAAACTAGAACAGTACATACCTCAACGATTTTAGAGTTTTGTACTATTATTTACAACTGGAATACAGAAAATGATTAAAGATAACTTGTCTGTAATTGCAGTTTCATTTTATATAATTTTACCCTATAATTGGCGCAAAACATGGTATTTTGGTTTAATTTTATATAGCAGTATTATGTTAAAAGCGCACATGTCCACCCATTATTACTGAAAGGGCACATGTCCATGTATTTCTGTTCAAGTTTCTAGGAAAAGTATTGATAGTTGAAAGTTGTTTTTTTTTACAAAATAATAGCTAAATATTTATATTAAAACATATAAAAAAATCAATAGCTAGAACCTTACCAGTCATGAGATATTTAGTGTTTTCCTTCTCCTGTAAAAAAATTACCAGTGAATTCTATTGTGACAAGTGCCCTTTTAGTATTTAGGGATTCATATATATATATATATATATATATATATATATATATATATATATATATATATATATATATATATATATATAACATTATATTCTTCGAATAAAGTGACTCATATAATACTGATAAAACTTCACTTAGAAGTTCGTTTGATCATTTATTATACGGCAGTGTATTTTTGCGTCTAATTTTCCAGTCTTTTATAATCTGGTGAATTGCTCGTAAGAATGTTTACTGTATTACGAGTATATGTATAGACCTTTCGAAAGATGGCTGTTTTCCTACATAGACGTTTCGCTAATTAGACATTTTGCTCATTAGACGCTGTTGTGTGCAGTTAATTTTTTAAATCATTTTAATGAAATACGTCTCTTTGTGTTTTGTTGGAGCGAGTTGGAAACCGCAGTATTTTTTTAATACAAATATTTTCCTCTGTCTCCTCTTACGACATCCACGGCGATATGGCGTAGTGTCTATTATTACGCTAATGGTGTAATATCAACTCCATTATATCTACTTGATATTTAGGTTGAACACTATTTTATGTATTTTTAAGCTTTATTATTACAAGGTTTTAATACTAGGTTGACATTACGTATGCACTCTTATCTTTTAATCGTATTTTGCAACATGCAAGTTACTAATTGAAAGTAATATGACGTTTTACAAATGAGGAAACTGTAGGGATTAGAGTCAAAATAGTTATTTAAATATAACAACAGTTTCACTGTTCCAGCCTAGTCCTCGATTGTTAAAATTTTTATAATTTTAGTTATTTTTTTACTTTAAAATAGGAAATCTTGTTTATTGTCCACATGATCACTGTATACTTCAATACTGTAAATAGTAGTAAAGTTCATTGTACTCGGATTATTATTTTGACTACTTAATATTAATTTATTTTATGATAAGTGTCTTCTGAAAATAAAATATGTGTAAAACAATACTTGTTTTCAAAACTCGCACAAACACGCACGCATCCACGCACACGTATATTATAATATTACCTGCATATTATAATATTACCAGGTATAAAGCTCCATTTCTGGCTGAAGCCCGTTTGGGTAAGTTTTTTTTTATAGGATAAGGGTGACAAACGAGCGCACAGTCCACATGATGGCGAGTAGTTGCTGTGGCACAAAGACATCTACATCAATCCTCAACTAAGAATCAAGATGCAGATGCGTTGTCGCCCGTGAGGACTAAGTATTTTTTTTTTAAGTAAGTCTAAGTTTCGTTTCTAATAAAAGGGGTCTCTGGTATTCTACTCTATTTTTACCTATTTCTGCCATAGAACAGCAGTGTATTCAAAGCTGTGTTGAGGTTTAAAGAGCTAGTTTAATTAAAGACCGAATGGCATTCCATTTTTTTATCAGGAGTGGTAGTGCATGTGTAACCTTCTTTGCTTTAAGTTACAGATATAGTGGGTACAGATGGGCTGCACCAGCCATTTACCGTGTGATGGACCAGATACTTTGTCGTTCTTAGTAATACTAATGTCCTCCTGATCGTATTTCGGACACGGCCGCCAAACTCAACGGATACTAGCCATCTGTGCTGCTCAGGATTATAGTGTCCAAGTGTGTGCGAGCACAGGTGCACTCTCTATTCCTTCACTCTCACAGTTCGATTGGACGGTAATCCGACACAATCGGAGAGATAAGTGGCAGGTCCAACGGCTTCGCATGCTTTCTGAGGCACGGGTATGAATTACCGCCAACTTCCGAACTCTGAGCTAATACTGAGAATTTCGTGACAGGATAACCCAATAACTGATTTTGGGCCGACCCGGCATTCAAACCCGGGACCTCATAAAAATGTGTTTACGAGCATTAGACCAGCGAGGCAACAAATTCATTCATTCATTCTTAGAATATCTAACTAAGAAGAGTACACATTCACTTTTATATTATGGACGTATGTAGTTTCTTATGAGTTACGTGTATTTCGATGATTTCTACTTTTGTTAATATTTTGCTTCCATTGTGGTTGCATTACAATTACTTTTTTACCAGTAATAAATTGTGAGAAAATGTCTATGAGAAAACCTTCTGCTAGTCGTGATTTCACTATATTATATTATATTGCTTGAAAGCTGAAAACAATAACACTTCCTTGGAAGCAATTTGATATACTTTATTAGTATACCTACTGTTTCATAAATCTACTTTATTTTTAATGTACATGCACATTTAACTCCTAGGTGTATATTATACCATATACCTACATGAAACAAAACGGACATTTTATAAACATTCTTGAAAGTGGTAGCATTTGTAGACACGAGTGTAGTTATATCGACCATTCCACTAACTGACACACATTCTCGGAATTACCAGCCATAAAGCATGCCATTGTATATAGCTCGACCATGGTTACCTGCAAGGGGGATATGTGACGCGGAGGAAGGGGCCAGATGCTCCACTTGTTTCAATCTTTCCTGCACAATGACCTGCGTAGAGTTACTGTTCTCTTGTTGCTTTGTGAACTTTTATTAGTAAATTAGGTTATACACACTAATATATTATAAATAAAATTACCTACTTTCTATTAGCACAAATTGGGAGAGCATTGCTGAAGTGTTGATGCATCCTTAAATTTATACCTGTTTCTGACACTGAAACTCCTAATAGTGTAGGGTTAACCACAAAAGAGAACTGTCTAGACTACTAATCGTATACCGGAAATTTTCTATCATGTCTCTGCATCCAAGTTCGTAATAATTAATCGAAACAATAGCATAAAATACTCGTATGAATTTAAAAAAAAAATTCGAGAAAAAGAAACAAAGAAATTTTGCCACGTTCTTATAGAATTTTTTATATTTATGCAGATTCTCATGAATTATAAACTAACATCTTATTCTCTCAATAAAACGAGCGTAAATAAATCGTTTTATATAAAACTGAGTTGTAATTTCTTATGTTTACCGTTACAGACCTAAGCAGCACAGATTGTCTCATCTCATAGGAGGAATATTTTTTATAGTTTTCCCGGCTGGCAGGTGGCTTGGCAACGGCAGTTTTTTATAATTAGATAGATAAAGCATTTATTTGTTTCTCCAATCACACACGTAAATTCAGTGACTAAACTAAGTACAAAGTAACATATTACGAAATAAAATAATTTACAAAAACTTAAAATCTAAATGTACATGTGTGTTTCAGTTTGACAAATGGGTCGAAGATAGCTCAGCGATTAATATTGCTCACAGAGCAAACACTGATTTTCAGCTATTACCCTCGAGATGACGAGAAGAAAATGAGCACAATAGTTATTCAGTGCAAATATGTACCTATACTTGAATAATGTGTTCAGCCCTGCGATTTGCATCTTGGGTTTAATTTAGTAAAATTACTGAAGGGGCGTGTAAGTGTGTAAGATTGCGTACAAATTAAAAGTAGTACCTAAAAGGCTTAGACAGCTATGATGACTTAGTAGGAACAAAAAAATGCCGTGGTTTATAGCTGGCAACAAAGTGTTTGTTATTACCTTGTTTTTGTTTATTTAGAATATATGTTTTGAATTTATTTTAAAATTGTAATTGGTGTTAAGATTTCTTATTGGTGGTGGGGTGTTATTCCAACACTTCGTTGCCATATATCGGAAACTTTTTTTTTATAGGTTAAGGGTGACAAACGAGCACACAGTCCACCTGATGGTAAGTGGTTGCTGCGGCCCATAGACATCTACATCTATCCTCGTTTGCGAATCAAAATGCAGATGCGTTGTCACCCGTGAGGACTAAGATGGAATGCCTCATTTCCAGTAAAAAGGGCCTCCGGCCACCTGCACTCCCAAGCGAAATGCAGAGGTAAACCTCTACTTCACGCTGGTATTCTGTGTGGTCGTGGTACCACCCCGGTTCGAGCCGGCCCATCCGTGCGACAGCAAAAGCTGCCGCGTGGCTCTACCACTGTTAAAAACTACTACTACTGCCAGTAAATGCCGCTGTTTTATGGCTGTGATACAAGAGTACTGATCTTATGGACCTCAATTGTTTTCCAGAGTTATGTTTAGCAAACTTTATCTTTACATGCAGGTACTCTGGTTTTTTTAAACTTCATAACATTAAAAACAAGCCCTCAACAATTAAAAAGACCCTGCTGCCATCTACTGGTTTGCTTCCCACTGTCGCCTCGTACAACACCCAAGGTACGATATGGGGTAGGTAGTGTATATTCCTTAAAACGCCACTACACGGTCGTTTCTTATGTTTACGTCAATGTAAATAAACCTATTACTTACAGTGTTTTGAACTAAAACTCCAGAAAACTTTTACAATAGGCCTAAGTATGGCTCTAAGTTTCTATTAGCGATCCCAAGACAAATTACTGCTGCCTTTCTGAGCAGTTTTCGTTACGCGTATTCAAACAACAATGGGCTGTTACAACCTTTCGGTAACTTAATGATTTCTTATATTTACGTAAACACTACACCATTTAAATAAAACTAGTTTTTACGAATTTTATCGCGTTAATATACTTATTATATTCCCGACGTTTCGAGCACTTCACAGCACCCATAGTCACGGGGGTAAATTACTCTATTATTATTTTATTCTAATACTACGTACGCTGACTGAGACGGTTGTTCGGAATAGTAGACGTATCACCGATCTCGATATAGAGTATACCTAAATAGTATACTCTTTGTGTCAACGTGTCATGTTCAACGTCATGACCAAAGACAATAAATATTTACCAAATTAAAGATACCCATTATCCAGTTTTAATAACATTTTTAATGTTCATTTTACTATTATCTACTGTAAAACTTACCGTAAACGTATTTTTTAATTTATAAGTGAATAGACAACCTTGTACCCCTTTTTAAGTATATTGAGCGCACAGCAGAGTATGAGATTGTGGAGAAGCGCATAAAGCTTTTTTTTATAGAATAAGGTGACAAACGAGCACACAGCCCACTTGATGGTTTTTTTATAGGATCGAGTGACAAACGAGCACACAGCCAACTGATGGTAAATGGTTGCTGTGGCCCATAGACATCTACATCTATCTTCGTTTGCGAATCAAAATACATTGTCACTCGTGAGGACTAAGATGGAATGCCTTTTTTCCAGTAAAAAGGGTCTCCGGTTCTCTAATCTCACCATACGAAACACAGCAGTGTTAAGCTGCTATTTTACGCGTTACAAGAGCGTGGTCTTTCCCCGGCAAAGTGTTTGTGCTACAACTATACTTCTAATATAGCTGCAGCATGGCTCTACCACGTATAGCTAATATTTATATTATGTAAATAGCAGGTCCGGGCATGTTGCTAACGCAGTAGAAATAATTGTAGAAATATCGTTTAAAAATTTTAAGACTTATATTATTTAATTAGAAATGATAATACATTTCTAATTAAACAATAGTAGTGGCAGTGTAAGAATATCCGCTACCCCAAATCATCCCGTGTAAGAGACGACAGAGGGAAACAAATCAGGAGACTTCTTCTTAATAACTGGCTTTACGGCTCTGGGATCTAGCCCTTCTGATCCTGAAGTTACAATGTATAATTATCGTTCATAGTACACTGCTTCACAATATGTTGATGCCTTACATTCTGCAGCCCTTGGGAGATTTTGACGGCAACTTGAGCCAGCAGACAGCTGACGGTTGGCGATGGTATCTCAAGGCGCCTAAGCAAACAGACACCTTATTTTGAGAATCACATCATCATCAGAGCACTTGTTTTACAGTTTTCACTAATAGTTCACATGCGCAGACACTTAATACACAAAATCGCACCACTAAGACATATCAAAGTCCACTTCAAACCATTATTTAAACAATAATACAGGAGGAGCAAACCGCCGCCGGTCAAGGTCCCGGCAAAACTCCTCCAAATCAGGAGATGAGCAGCAGTGACTCGACTCCATCGAGTCAGTAATTCATTGTTGGGGCGATGTAGGTATACGCTTTTACAACAAAATTCCAGAAAATATACAAAATTTGACCTGCGCAAAGTTCAAAAACTTTATTAAACTAAGTTTGTATAAAAAGGGTTATTATAATATTAAAGAATTTATAGATGATAATAACCCCTGGAAATGAGGTGATCGCTACCAAGCTATTTCTAATTTGTTGAGTTGTTAATTTGTGTAACATACATGATATAAGCTGTTATTTAAAAAAAAGTCCCGCTGAGTTTCTTGCTGGTTCTTCCCAGGACAGAGGTTTTTTTTCGAACCAGTGTTAATTATACAAAAGAGTGACTTTCAATAAGTATTAATAAAAAAGTTTGTGCTTTTGTTTCAGTGTTTTCCTAATAACGAATAAAAATAAAAAACTGCGGTGGCAACCGCACTTGCCTAGCATGGCAACTATGGAAAATATCCCCCGTATGAGGCAATCTTAGAAGGAGGCCTATATTCAGCAGTTCACTTTAATAATCTGTAACGGTAACGGTAATACATTCAGTTGAATGATATGACTTTCAAATAAATTTGTCGGTACGACAAGCGTGCCACCTAATGTAATTTGACAAAATTTTAGCGCAATCTGATAAACGGTATGGCAGCGCTTAAAATACCTACAAAGAAACATGAACTTTCATATATTAAGAAGAAGATATGTACTTATTACAAATACATTAATAAATTTAATAAAGTAAATCATTCATTGTTTACGATCATACTGTCATATATCAAATACATAATAGTTTGTAGTTTAACAATCGCATAGAATAAAGATTGTTGTTTTGATATTAATGTGCTTAACTGCAGATAATACTTATATATACATTATACTGAGAGTTGAAAGTGAAATAAGCGTGCTTAATATACAAACTTCGCCTCCACACTTGCCATTAAATATAATATTAAATGTAGCATATCGATTGCATTTAATTAATTAAATAATTCAATATTTACAATATGTAACAAAAACCTTGTGGTTCCCGTTAAGTACGTTATCAGGATCATTATTCAAACGTATAGAAATAACTTTTTTTAAAAACACGAAGAATATTTTTTTATTTTATTTAAAAAAAATGTAGGTGTGCAAATTGTATGTGGTTCTATTACCTCTGCATTGTCTGGGGAGTAAGAGGATTTTCAAAAAAACCCCTATTTACTTAGCTTTAGCATCGGCTAGTGTCAGTAAGAGGTAAGAAAACCAAATAAAATTATAAATTTATTTTTAATAAAATAAAAATAAAAATATGGTATATTACGTGGTAGAGTCATGCCCCAGCTATATTAGTTCTAGCACGACCGGGGTAGGACCACGCTCTCACAGTATACCAGCGTAAAATAGCAGCTTGACACTGCTGTATTTCGTATGGTGAGTGTAGAGAACAGGAGACCCATTTTATAGGAAAAGAGGCATTCCATCTTAGTCCTCACGCGTGACGCATCTGCATTTTGATTCTTTATTGAGGATAAATGTAGATGTCTATGGGTCACAGCAACCACTTACCATCAGGTGGACTGTGTGCTCGTTTGTCATCCTATCCTATAAAAAAATACATACTGCTTTTAATATATATAAATATATATATATATATATATATATATATATATATATATATATATATATATATATATATTCCGTAATTTTTCGAATTACGACCACTGATTTGTGTTTAATTAATGTGATTTAGATGTGGACAGGCGTGTCGCTGCCGGGAACAAAGGCAATGGTGCCCTGACTGCGTTAATCAAAAGGCACGGCGTAGTGAAGAGTGCACGCCTTGCAATACATAACGCAGTGTTGGTACCGACTTTGTTAATGGCAGCGAAACCTGGGTATGCCAGAAGAAGCATAAAAGCAAGTTGAATGCAGTGGAGATGCGTTCTCTTCGTAAAATGTGCGGCGTTACTATGGCCGACCGAAAGCGCAACGAAGAGATTCGCAATATGGCGGTTTTGAAAGATGACCTTATCACGAAAATTGATAAAGGCGTGCTTCGATGGTTTAGGCACGTTGAGCGGATGAGTGAAGACCGAATGGTGAAGAAAATATATAGCGCAAAAGTTAATATTAAAAGGTGTCGAGGTAGACCGAGACTAACTTTCGAAGACCATGTGAGCAAACTGCTCGAAGAGGGGACGGTCAAGAGTACTCGGATACCTAGACGTGCATGTATGAAGAAGATAATGAATCTGAAAGAAGCGAAAGAGGTATGTAAGGATCGTGACACTTGGCGATCTGTCCTCTCTGGCTACCCCGTCAGGGATTGTGCGTGAAGATAAGTAAGTAAGTAAGTACGACCACTGAACGACTACTAGCACATTAATTTATTATTACGTGGTTATATACCTACGTATAAGTACACCATTAACAAAAGTTTGTTTACTTTACTTTGTTCAGTATTCAAGTCATAATTGTTCTGTTATTATTATTTTGTGTCTTTGTTCATGGGGTGATGATTGCCATAATTGCCACGCTTGGCGAGCTGGTTGGTAAACGCAGTGTTTATTGTAGTTTTGTTGTTATATGAAACATGGATGCAGGTGGCTCAGAACCGTGCTTTGTGGCATTCTTTACGTGAGGCCTATGTTCAGCAGTGGACTTAATAATGACAATGATGATGAGGTACCTACTGTTTTACTCATTTTTTATTAATATTAAAACAATCTCCAAAAATAGCTCGTTAAAATTAAGTATATATTACCGGCACTGATAGAATAACCTGGCTGTGGCAACACCGCCGGTATATTATATAGTATGTTGGATGTCTTCCCATTTCCACAACCCAATCTATCTATAATCTTTGTATATATGCACGTTGAGTTGTAGTGCAGAATAAAGTATTTGCTTATTTTTTAAATGCATATAAAAATAAGTTAATTATTTATTAAGCGCAATAAAATTCTTAAAAAATTTCATTCCGATTGCGTCGTCACAGTCAAATTAATTATTTGACTAGCCCGAATTTGATCCCTGGTGCTCGCACCGCTCAAAGGCTTTTAACTATACACTAAGGCTGAGATCTAGGTATAGATCGTACTTTGATTTTGCTCAGGCTTAGCTTACGAAAAACTTAGCTGAGTTAATGCTTAGCATAATCTTTGGATTCTGAATTTATAGTTGTATCGGGCTAAGATTAAGCTAAGCTAAGAAAGGCTGCCCGCAGGGTGGGGTTCTCTCACCTCTCCTGTGGAATATGGTCATTAATGAACTCATCAGCAAATTAAATGCCAATCACTTCTATACAGTAGGTTATGCTGATGACCTGACAATACTGGTCTCTGGAAAGACAGCAAGCATAATGTGCGACCTGACCCAAGCGGCTCTCCGTATAGTGGAGAGATGGTGCAGGGAATACGACTTAACCGTCAATCCAAATAAAACGGTTTTAGTAATGTTCACACAAAAACGAAAGCTGAATAACTATCATCTTCCAAGTCTTTTCAGTACAAAACTCCAGCTATCCTCTGAGGTAAAATATTTAGGTCTTACCTTGGACAGCAAACTTAACTGGAATAAACACATAGAAAACAAAATCAACAAAGCTAGTATAACTTTCTGGCAATGCAGAAACATGATTGGCAAAAGATGGGGACTGACGCCAAAAATCATACTGTGGCTTTACAAAACTGTAATTCGGCCCATGATCACATACGGCGCTCTGGTATGGTGGACCAAGACAAATGAAGCCACCACAATTAAGAAGCTTCAGCGCTACTAGAGACTGGCATGTATGGCTGCCACAGGCTGCATAAGAACTACGCCAACAGCAGCCTTAGAAGCGATGCTGGAGCTAACTCCGCTTCATCTACATATACAACAAGAAGCGACTTTAGCTGCCATCAGACTCAAGACCCTAAATCTTTGGAGTAAGAATAGTGTCCCTCATACAGGCATTATTGATAGAATTCACTCAAAAATTCCTATCCTACAAGCCAAATACGATAGGATTCCTAAACAATTTGTTTTCGATAAGAAATACAAGATACAATTAAATGAAAACAGCCAACCGGAAGGATTAAGCCCAAAAGAGCTTAGAATTTTCACCGATGGTTCTAAAACAAATGAAGGTGTAGGTTCTGGACCTTTCTCTGAAGACCTCAATATTCACATATGCAAACCGCTGGGTACCTATAACACGGTCTTTCAGGCGGAATGTATGGGTATCATTCAAGCGGCCATAGCAATAGATGCTAGGAAGGTTAATGACTTCCCCATCAGAATACTGACCGACAGTAGAGTGGTACTACAAGCTCTGAGTTGCAATGTGGTGAACTCGGGACTAATATATGAATGCCATCAACGATTAAATGAGGTATGTAAAAACAACAATGTGACCCTGCAATGAATAAAGGGACACAGTGGATCCAGAGGCAACGATGCAGCAGACGAACTGGCCAGAAGAGGATGGGCTCTGGCCACTATAGGGCCGGAACCAATCATACCAATCCCCTTTGGTAACGTTCGTTCACTGGTACGTAGACACTTCACTAATCAACACGCTCAGCTTTGGAAAAATCTAGTAGACTGTAGACAAGCTAGAGAGGCCCTGCCTGAAATAAACAGTCGCTTAACCAAAGTTTTAATGAGACTGAACAAGCCGCAGATTAGGATAGTAACAAGTGCTATCACAGGACACGGCACCTTTAACAAACATTTATTTACTATAGGTGTTACAGATAGTCCTCTGTGCAGGGCATGTATGGGGGAGGAAGAAACGGCGGTCCACGTGCTACTGAAATGTCCGGAGGTCGCTACATACAGGGCTAAACATCTCGGCACGCCGGGATCACTCCTCGAAGTTGCATGCAACATCAGGGGACTGTTGAGCTTCTTCGGGGAGATCTCATGACTCGAATAATCACATTATTCCTGCCCACACGCAAAATACGCGCATAGACGTGGAGTTGTGGAAAACAGCCCGTCGTAAACTAAACTAAACTAAACTAAGCTAAGCTTATGCTGAGGCCCAGACAGTCCAAATATTAATGAATGCTTCATTCCAGGCATTATGTTTCTTTGACTTTACTGTATAATATATATATATATATATATATATATATATATATATATATATATATATATATATATATATATATATATATATATATATATATATGCATAAATAGAATCAAAATTACTGTATAAAGTTATAACTATTTATATGTTTAAAATCGGAAATAGTCCAAATTGTTTTTTATAATTGATTTTTATATATATTTTGAGAGAGTACATGAAATAGAAAACGGGCGTATAAGAACGTGAACGGATGAGATGAATACAAAATCAGAAAAAAAAAGATTTTAAGAAATTTGAAATAAGATTGAAATTACGTAAATAGAAAATGGATTAATGCTATTTAAAACTAGAAGATGGCCTATAACTAGCTATTTATTGTTATAATTAATTAGAGTAACACAAAAACAACAATTTAAAATTAATACGGTGGTTTTGAATAATATCCTGAGTTTTAAGTAAGTCGTCGATATCGTTGACTGAGACTTTGCTAAGCGCGCACTAAGCACGACTTCGAAGTTAGCTCGATAAATACCGATATTGTCTAGCTCGAAAGTAAAGTTTGAGCAATGTCAAAGTGCGGTCTATAGATCTCAGCCTAAAACACCATCACATCGTTTTATATCACAGCAGTTTTCTACCTGAACGTTCGATAAATGTGATATTTTAGAGTAAACATTACTTCCTACCGTGGGCAAGCACAGCGGATATTGCCTCCTTTATTACTCTCTCAACAATAAAAATGGCTTACCTATGTTATTAAGTAATTTACCGCGTACTAGACGGAGTTTTCATTACCAGTACGCGTCGGCAGACATACATGAGTGAGAAAATAGGTATGTCGAGATATACAAAGAGGCGGACATTCCTATTCCGTAACCGTCCTGAAATGAAAAGGAAGCCCCTGTCAACATTGAAATGAATGCTTCGCCAAGAGTACCAACAATTGTAAAATACTGCCTATGAGGCAAACTGCGTGGGGATGCTATGTTCAGCATTAGACTCTTATAGACAGTGATGAATAGGTGAATGATGGAAAAATCATTACCCTCGCTGTAGAAATTTTGATACAAGGTCATGGAGCCGTAATCTCCACAAATAAATAAAAGTGTCTGTTTGTAATGTCAAAATAGATAGCTGATGTCATAATGAGTAACTTAGGCTACTTTTATTTTAGAAAAATAATTAGGGTTCCTCGCAAAAATATTAAAATCCTAAACTACACGCGGGCGAAGTCACGGGGAACAGCTAGTACAAAGAAATATGGACAGGTGACGAGAATCGAAACACAGTATAACACTTTACTTCCATTGCGCTACCGAACGATCTAAACCTACTTTTCTTTCTTTGTTAGTGGACTCATACGGTTGTAGGTACTTTTATCAGTCAAGTATTACGAAAGTATCGTTCATGTAATATGTTTAAAAACTTATTCACGATGTGTTGACGCGTCGCGTCACATTGAAAGAATTTGACGGCAGTTTGAGAGCTAACAAACAGTTAAAGATTATTATTTATCGTTTCCATTAATATTCACTTACGCATACATTAAATAGGTACACAAAATAACACCCCTTTTACGTATTAAGATCCACTTAAAGCCATTCTTTAAACAATATTACAGGAGTAACAATCCACCGGTTGGCAAGTTCCCGCCCAAACTCACTTAAGTCTACATTAGTATAGTGTTAAATCCGCTCGCTTGCTTCTCAAAAAAATTTGCTGTATGAAGTTGCAAACTTGCATCCAGATATTAGATAATATTTTAGACTACGGTTTAAAAACGTTTTGAAAGGACTTTGCGGTCCTTAAAATAGAGTTTAGCGTCGTTTAATAAAAAAATCTTTATTTAATAAAAAAACAAAGTTCGAGTTTTCTTATTGGAAACGATCATTGCCAGAAGAAGATTTTTTTATTAAACGACGCTAAACTCTATTTTAAGGACCGCAAAGTCCTTTCAAAACGTTTTTAAACCGCAGTCTAAAATATTACCTAATATCTGGATGCAAGTTTGCAACTTCATACAACAATTTTTTTTGTAAAATTATAAAGTTAAGTTTGAAGTTGCCATATTTAGTGGTGAATTGTGCAACGGTGGGTAGATTGTTTTAATTTTATGAAGATTTTTCTACCACAATAGTTATTGTTTCTTGTTCAATAGCACAAATAACTATTCTAGTTTATAACAATGATGAAAAACTATATCGCTATCGCGCAATATTTTTCACAGTTTCACGTTGTTCGTCTGAAACCGCAGAAGTATGCTCGACCTGAACTTTAGTCTCATATAAAATATTATATTATATTATACACACAAATTTTGTCAAAATAACAAACGATACTTTGTTCCTTATCGTCTCCATAAAACATACACAAAATTACGCTAGGCCACTCGGATCGATTGTAAATCAAGTTATAATGAAGGTGACCACGCCGAGTGTATAATGTCAAATTCGACGGTTTTTTTTGCAATCGAAAGCAAGCGAAAACTTCATTCATATAACGTTATGCTGTCACTTAACATTTTAGGGGGCGTTCAAGTATTACGTAACGCAATTTGGCAAGGGGGGGGGGGGGGGGGGTACTTGTAAAACGGTACGATGCGTTACAGGAGCGGGAGGGGAGTGCTACCAACGCGTTATGTAACATTGTTTTTTATTTATATAAAAAAATGGGAAATCAAAATCTCCCACGTTGGCAACCCTTTTCGTGTATGTTTGGCGGAGAATCCCTCGACTGTATTTCATTTTCATTTTGTTTTCGTTGTCACTTGTCAGTATTTGTCAGTGTTTGCTTACGCAGAAGCGTGTTTTAACATATTTTAAAATTAAGCAAAAGTTTATGTGTGATTGTTTATTAAATGACAATATGAATCAATTAAATAAACAATATACGCATGTGTTGCTAGTTAGAAATCTTTTGTTTTATTTATTAATAGCTGTTCCCCGCGTAGTAAAAATTATCAGTTGGGTGTTATGTAACGTTTGCGGGAGGGGAGGGGGGGGGGGGGGCAGCAAAACGTTACGGCGCGTTACATAGGGTGAGGGAGGGTCAAAAAATCTTCAAAAGTTGCGTTACGTAATAGTTGAACGCCCTCTTAGACACTATAAACAAAACAAGTTGCCGGCCTTTGAGACGTAGCTTTTACTTGATAATTCCCGAGCCATGATGACAATAAATTTCACAATGTGGTCGTGGATGTCAAGAAATTCTTAATAAATGCATATCGCCAGAATTTTCTAACCATGTGAAAACAATAAAAAAAAACTTTCTGTATTAAAGTTTCCGCTGTCATGCAAAAAACCCTTATTAATCTTCTTTCAATCAATCTGTCAGCATTTTTCACCAAATAACACAAACATAGAATTTCTTTTTATATTCTACTAAGTCAACGCTTATCTACGATCCCACCTGATGGTAAGTGGTGATGTAGTGTAAGATGGTCAAGCGCACTGACTTAACAAAAGCCTATTCACTCCCAAAGACGTATTAAAAAAGAATTACTTTAAAAACATCTTAGATTCACTCTTGCCTTGAAAACACCCACACTGTAATCGGATGGAAAGACAGATGCTCGCAAGTTATTCCACTCCTTTTCTGTACGCGTAATGAACGACGTGGCGAACCGTTTGTTTCGAATGCGTGGTAAGTCAAAAACGAAAGTGTGGAGACTGGCCGAACGTCTGGTTGTCCGATGGTGGAAGGGATAGAGAGGAATTGAATTATGCAATTCCTGCGCACACTCTCGGAAATGCATCCTGTAGAAAACCGAAAGGCTGGCTACTTTACGTCTGTGTTCGAGGCTGGTAAGATTGGTTTTAACCAAATTCGGGTCACCAATAAGCCTCTTAGCACGCCTTTTCATTGAGTCCAAAGCTGCTAGGTGGCATTTTGCAGCACCAGCCCATATATGGCAGCAATACTCCACGCACGACAGGACTTACGCTTTATATAAAGTAAGCAGCTGTCCCGGTGTGAAGTACCGCCGCACCTTTGCAAGGACTCCCAGCTTCCTTGCAGCTGCTTTGGCCTTGGACTCAATGAACCGCACGAAGTTCAAATTTGAGGATATTTCAAACCCTAACAACTGAAAGCGGTCGGTATATTTCAGTGATACATTTCGGAAAGAAGGAGCCAAGAATTATCATATGAAGACAAATATCACACAGTCAAAAATAGGCGATCAAGTTTGTAATAAGTACTACTATTTTGACGACGTTCTACCTTAAACTTTTGATAATTTTTAATCCACACTAAAGGATAAAATTAATTGAACTATTAATAAAAAGTTAAATATATGCACTATCCCATATCTTACCGTGGGTACCTATCGTAAGTGGCGATAGAGGGAAACAATTTAGATAAATATTGTAGTGGAAGTACAGCTTATATACGTCCCACGGCTGGGCACACGCCTCTTATTTCTGTGAGGGTTTGAGTAAATACCCGATTGGCAACTGCATCGCTGATCTAGTGGCCGCAAACTCAACTGCTAATCAAGGGATCCCGGGTTCGACTTCCATTATATTTTTTTTGTTTTCTGTCAAGAAATTCTGAGTAGCAGGCCGGAGTTAGTTAGGATGTTCATCCCCATGCTTTGGAATGCACGTAAAGTCTTTGGTCCTGCGCCCGATCCTATCCGGTCGTCTTGGACTACTGCCCCACGAGTCTTTAAAGAGTAAGGGAATATGGAGTGCACATTTGCACACACATGTGCAAGCATGTCCTGAGCAGAACCAAACCAAACTCAATTTCGGTCTTGAGAACAATATGTATTGGTATAAATTAATACAATGCAATACAGCATAATAAAATGAGAAACGCAACAAAACATTTCGTATGTTTTTCGTATGTATTTCTGTCATTATAGGGTTGTGTGAAAGCTTGGGCACCATCAAGTCTACTAAGGCAACCACAGGCTCTTCGAACGTAACAGAATTAATATAGCTCAATAGAGCGGCGAAGGCTTCAGTGTGATCTAATTTACCTGACACCAGAGTGGCAATTAAGGAAAATACATCCTCTTTAGTTAAACGATCCATAGCAAATTGTATAAGGGTAGTTGATAATGATGAAACACACTAAAAGCTGAGGCAAAATAGACAACTCTGAATTCCATTAATAACATTTTCAAAAGTTCCATGCCCAAGTAATACACAATAGTTTGATTTAGGCATTCGCTGACGAGCTACTGAGCGCAGAATTTATTCCCATTTCCCACACAATGAAGAACATCCCTTAAAAATTAGATCCATTGTATTTGGATGAATTATCTTTTGTTAGTCGTTTGTCAGAACTCCAGTACTGGTCCAACAAAATTATGTAGGAATTTGAAATAAAAATTAGACAAAGCAAAATTCATCCTTACATACATAAACATGTATTTTACTTTAGCTAATAGCTCTTTAAAATAATGCTAACTGAATACACTGTGGCAATTGAGAGGCTCGTTCTTTACCGCAGCTGTTATCATTTACGCGTTGTGCGTTGCACTACACACGGCGTACTTCTTAAAACTGTACGTAGCACCGATGTTTTGTTAATAGTAACGGTAACTTATGCTAATAATTTACGTAGTATGAATTATGATGTTAGTAAATAATATTGAGACTTTGAATGTGTTAAAGGAAAAGGACAAAACTGAAGGTAGCTGGGGCTAACTATGACATCGGGACGTCAAACACCTCTGTACCCTAGTGACCATGGGTGCTGTAAAGCACCCGAAACGTCGGAAATTAAAAAGTTAAATTAAACGCGGAAAAAGTCCGTAAAAATTAGTTTCATTTAATGTGTAATCTTCGCGTAAATATAAGAAATTATTATGGGTAAAACTAATCAAAGTTATTTTAATTTTTAGTAAAAAAAAGCAATGGATTATAGTTAATCTCTTTCACGATAAAGTTTTGACTTTTTTTTTGTTAGCCGTGCTGCAGACGCTCGGGAGTAGCGCATCTATAAAAATTTCATCTAAATAACTCACGGCATGTAAAAATAAGTTCAAATAAAGTCAGTGAACGTCTGAAAGGCAAAGAAATATAATATCTGTACAAAATTGACGGCTCTGTGGCGCATTGGCTTAGCAATGAGATCGCTAAGGGCCGCGGGTTCTATTCCCGCACGGAACAAATATGTGTAAACTGCCACCACGATACAGGAGAAAATCCTAGTGTGAATGTAATGTTTATTTTTTAAGGAAAAAGGATAAAAAAATATGTACAAAAATGTCTTTAATGACATACGTCTCGTACGTGCGTACAACAATATTCCACCTGATGGTAAGTGCTTGTTGTGACATATAGACATCTACATCTATCCTCGATTACGAATCAAAATGCAGATGCATTGTCACCCATGAGGACTAAGATGGTTACCATACAAAACACAGCAGTGTTGAGCTGCTACTTTACGATATATACGTATTATTACACGTATTTTGTTAGAGCGTGGTCCTTCCCCGGTCGAACCGACCCACTCTTGCTACAACTATATTACTAACATAGCTGCATCACGTAATAAAAACACGTTTGTAACAATTTAGTTGCTGTTAAGATAAACAAGGTTTTATATAATGTGGCCACTAACATATTTAAAAGTTAATATTGCAAACAAATTTTCGTCCAGTGGGTGTGATAAGAGATAATGCCATCAACATATTGTGGATTCCGATAGATGTATGCTTTCGTTGAATACCCAGACCGAAGACTTCAAAGGTACGAGACGTCTCGAATTGCGATCCACCTTCTAAGCGTGAAGTGTAATGGGAGAGGACCATGTTTTTAGCAAAAGACTTACGGGCAAATGAGGGCCGTTTGAGGCAATTACAGACCGAGACAATCAAACATGAAACTATTAAATAATCGGAAAAGGGCATCGGCAAGGCTTTTTAAAATAATCAATTTAAAAAAGCAATATGCCCTGAATATATGTACAAAAATATAAAGCAAAGACGTATATAACAATTATGAGGTTATTTATTAATTTTCATTGATTTATATCATCATCATCATCATTACAGCCCTTCACAAGTCCACTGCTGAACATAGGCCTCCCCCAAAGAATGCCACAAAGCACGGTCCTGAACCACCTGCATCCATCGACTTCCTGCATATCTTACTAGGTCGTCACTCCATCTATTGGGGAGACGCCCTACACTTCGCCTGATTTATATATTAACTCTTAAATACTAAACTTTAAAGAGTGCGAGTGGCAAGCATTTTTAAAATCTTGGTAGATGCAAAGCATCGTCTTGTTTTAATAAACGTTTGTATTTCGTAAGTCTGGAAACTTTCCTTATAAAAGCGGATAAACAACTTAACCCTTCTAACCCACCTAAAAGCAATTAAAACTTATCCAATTATAATATTATTTTTCTATTACTTTTTTCAAATAATAAGAGACTTAAGCGCTTTAAATTATTAGAATGGGAAAATTTATTTTTTTCATTCGATCTTTATAATTTAACGACCTTGTGGTTTGGAGTTAAGGACCGTTTATTCCGATATAGTTATCGTACCAGGGAACCAGCCGTGTAGTGGGGATGTAAGAATATCCACTACCCCATATGATATGGGGTAGTGGCTCGCATCGTCCCGAGGGTGTTATAAGTGGCGATAGGGGGAAATAAGAAACAGGAGATGTGCAGCAGCATTTTCTTGATAACAACTCCAGATAATAAAAAACTGCTGTTGCCAAGCCGTTTGCCAAGCGTGGCAACTATGGCAAAAACCCCCTAAGAGGCGATCTATGGGGGAGGCCTATGTTCAGCAGTGGAGTTTTCTAGGTGTAATGCATGGAACATTGGAACCAGTTATTAGGGGCTTTTAGTGAGATGTGCTGTATTCTTTAGATAAGTTTTTCTTAAATTCTATATTTATTAAAAAATTACTAGTAATGCTATGAACATGGCTAATATTCTCTTTAACCACTCCTGTAAGCTTAAAAGGCGTGTGTTAGGAGTGGTTCACGACAGTAGTCGAATGATGAATTCGAACCCACAACCTTTTGAGTTCGCGGCCCGCATCCTGCCATTAGGCTACTGTCGCTTAAAAACCGTTTTCTTAAGAAAACGTATTATAGCGGCACAAGTGTACACATACTAACTTGCTATCCTGTCACTGTACAGTGTACAGTATTTGAGAATAATCTCAATATCCATATCATTTTTTTAATGTCTACATTATATAGAAAAAGAAACCTCACGTTGTAAGTACTGCACTGATAACAAGTGGCATAACGATATAGTCGAATTCTTAAATTCTTACAATAGAATAAACTAGCGATTCACATGTTTCTTTGGCAAAATATTGTGGAAAGATTATGTAATAGAGTAAAATGCACGTACATAAACGTAAGCGTATTTAACTATGGCAAATAATTCTAAACACAATTACTATTGTTGGTCTATCAAATATTACTATTAATTATTGTGTGTAATATAGTGTGTTTGTGCTGATTTCATAACTGCATATATAATGCTCGGGTTTTGTAATAGTATTTCATGAACTTTTGAATGTATATAATTTTAATATTTAATACATAAAAACGACTAATAGAATAATACTATAAAAATGAAATTGTTATAAATTACCTGCATAATAATATATAACGTATTACTTAAGCATGTAATTTACTATCAAAAGCCAATGATTTCTACATTGCGATAAAATTGGCTTTTCCAATGATTAAATCTAGAACAACTTAGCAGTTGAAGCCATATGGTTCCACAATCAGTACATGTATCAATTCATCGGCCTGTTAGTCTATTGTTGGTCGTATGCCTCCACCGGACGTAGTAGCGTTTTGCTAGCAAGCACGCGGTTTGGAGGTCGTTGTGTTGGTTATTTATACTCGTGTTATAGTATGAATAAACTACTACTAGTAAGAGGAAAGGAAGGGGTAATCCAGACAGGATTTGTATATATACTTTGGGTTTGGAGAAGGCTTTAATACTAAATATGCCTAAATCCGAACAGTTATGGCTCGACAGCCCGGATCATGAGATGCCCTTGTACCATGAGCTATCTACTGTGATTGGGGTGTAGTGAGGTTTATAGTTAACTAATATTAGAAACGGAAATAAGAATTTACTAATTATAAAAACATTTAGGTATGTAAATAAATTCCAATGTACGTAGGTTACTCAACAAGTTTTGAGATGCTCGAAATTTAAAAATGGAACGCACCCGTGTTATATGTTTCTAAAAATAAAAAGCAAATTTATTTAAAAATAGAACTCCATAAGCCAATTGCCTAATATTTAGAAAAACACAAAGTTCTATTGATTTTCCTGCAACGTTTCCCGCGCTTTTCATTTAAAACGATGGATCTTAACCGTGAACATTTGCGCGCTATGATATATTATGATTTTAAATTTATTTTAACCAAACAATTAAGTTTACAACGGTAACAATCAGCATAAGGGAGGGGACTCAGCTCTATCACGCGCAACAATTTTTAGGTGGTTTGCTGAATTCAAAAGGGATAAAATTAATCTTATGGATGACCGAAGCACCGGAGCCCTGCAAACAGCAGTAACGGCAGAAAATGTATGGACTACTGAAATGTTGGTGTGAGAAACCCCACGAATCACATATACGGGCATCGAAAAGATTGTAGGCATTAGTTCGGAGAGCATTCATACCATCCTACATCAACATATTGAAGTGAGGAAGCTTTGTTGTCGATGGATCCCTCGTTTGCTCTCCGAAAGCGTAAAACAGACTCGTGTGGATTGGTGCCATGACATGCGTCTACGTTTTGAAAACGGGGCATCTAGGCGTGTTTCGGAAATCGTTACTGGTGACGATACATGTATCTATCAATATGATCAGGATAATAAAAGGCAATCATCGGTATGGGTCTACTCAGAAGGACAGTTACCGACAAAACTGCAAAGACCTCGCAACGTCGACGAAAAAATGGTGGCTAGTTTTTTTTTCGCGGAGCGGACATTTGTCGACGTCAATGCTGGAAAATTGTAGGTCAGTCAACTCTGAATGGTGTACTACAGTTGCATTACCCAAAGCTTTTCAAGCTATGCGGTAGAGAAGACCAAAGACCGGGCTTCGGGGAATCATGCTGCATCACGATAACGCCTCTTCACATACCTCCCTTAGAACAAAAGCATTTATTGAAGAATCTGGTATCGAAACTCTAAGTCACCCACTGCCACACACACCCATATAGCCCTGACTTAGCTCCTTGTGATTTCTTTTTGTTCTCAAGACTCAAAGAAAAAATAAAAGGCAAGTTTTTTCAAGCGTCGAAGAAGCCGTGGCCGCCTACGAAGAAGCGATTTCCGAACTGTCAGATCAAGAATGACAAAAGTGTTTTCAGAGTTGGTTTAGGCGAATGGAACTTTGTATAGAGCATGTGGAGAATATTTTGAAAAGATGTAAAATAAATATTAATAGTATCTAGAATACTTTTTGTGTATCTCAAAACTTATTGTGTGAGCTACGTAACATAGCATGCTTTTCAAAGTGCCGTCGTTTCACCAAGGTACCTAATAATTACCTGTTATTACGATTAATAAAAATCAGTTTATAACCAGTTTATAAACTTTTTTATTATAGCTTAATGGAAGATCATAAAGACGTTTATGTGGAATATATAACTATTGTTTCCCATATGTTGGTCAAATGACGCCAACTAAATACAACGCTTTTAAAATACAATGCGCAAGAATGCTATTCATGATAACCATTATAGTTACGCACGCACACTGGATACCTCCTATATTTAGGTATGTATATTTTACCGCGAGCATTGTTCAAGTAATACGGAGTGCTTCACTTTAAACTTCAAAATCCGAGTATATTATTCAAATGTAACTAACATGACCAAGCTTTCTAACGCTTAATTAAAAGTTAGGTAACTACTATTTTGTTTTATTAAGCTATTATTTTTGTATATAATGTAATATCAAAGCAGTTTCAGTAGTTTATATGATGCACATTTGTGAAATTATGGTCTTTTTATAGTCCTGCTGCAGCATTTTGTGGGTGGGCTCAATCGGAGAAAAATGTACCTAATAAAAAGAAGTTCTACACGAATCCACAATTTTCTCACATTTTAAAAATATAACATCTACCTCTACTTATTTATTTTAGGATTGAACAGATTTGCGTGCTTTTTCCTTTTTGTGCGGCTGCAAAATTTCAATATTAAGCATTTTATTTTTTAGTATGGAATCATTTTCTTCGTTTAACTTATGCCAAGCGATTATGGACTTAAGCTGCACAGCCGTTACATGACGTAATAATACTCGCTCGGAATGCCGCGCAACAAGTTTGCATGTAAAAGCTGACAAACAGACGCGAATATTAAATTCAACGTATTTATATATAATCGTTTAGCTAAAACCCACTTCGTCAAAGAGAAGTGAAGGAATGAAAAAGCTCGCTTTTGGAGCTCGTAAAGTTATTGGAAAATTATTGAGTGGACCATGCCTGTATGATCGAGTGATAGATGCTGACTATCCTCTTTTCCTTTTTAGTAATTATTGGTTAACTTATTAGCTTTGTTCTAAATTTATTAGACATGTTCTATATTGCAACTACTACATTTTTGGTGTTCGGAGTTGTTCTACACCTTTATAGAACGTTAAACTATGTTATTGAGTTTCTATTAGTAAGTTGTTGGTTTGACACTAAATAAAATTAGTAATACACATATATATATAAATACATTATAAGGTATTTTCACGGGTTTACCCCAACCGCAGAGGCACGTTAAACTTCAATTAACAATTTCAGTGGTGCACCCTTCCCTACGCCACCCAGGCCCGAATGATGATTGAACACCAGATGTCGCTAGTTGGGACTGAGGGGATTTTATTTATCACACATTGCCGTCATCATTAAAAACTTTAAATTTAAATAAAAGGTTTTGGGTTTTAATTTTATTTATTTTATGCATATACACAAAACAATGACTCACTGCTGTGTTCTTTCCTTTTTTTAGACAATTTTGACATTCATTTTAATTCCTCTACTAAACTTGAGGGATATCCGTACTTTGGTTTATCGATTTCTAATCTAATTAATATAAAATATTTAAATCAACTAGTATTTCAGAAAGAAACGTTAATCTCTACAGGTTTCTAAAAAAATAACTTCCCATGCCATGAAATTTGTCAAATATTATTTATATATGTAATATAAATATATATATATATATATATATATATATGTATATATATATATATATATATATATATATATATATATATATATATATACACACAGTCAGGTCATAAGTATTGTCACACAGTAAAAACATTTCTTTTAGAATGCTGGCCACAAAAAAGTTTATTGAATTCGAATTTCGAATTGTTCATGAAAATAAAACTGTATACTTTTTCGAATTTTACTCATTTTTAAATATGAAGTAGACGCTAGACGACCGTGTTGCAGTTATTGCGTTGCATCGTTGCGGTTACGCGCCAATTCAAATTTTTGACATACTGAAAAATTTGAATATAACCAAAAGATTCGTTTATCGTACCATCAAACGATACAATGAAGACTCTAGTGTAGATGATAGGTCAAGAAGTGGTCGCCCTCGGTCTGTTAGGACTCCAGCTGTGATAAAAGCTGTGAAGGCGCGAATTCAAAGAAATCCTAAACGTAAGCAGAAACTGTTGGGCCTTCAGATGGGGTTAAGCAGAACCACGGTAAAAAGGGTGTTAAATGAAGACTTAGGGCTTCGAGCATATCGAAGAAAAACAGGACATCGTTTGAATGCTCGCCTAATGGACCTGAGACTGAAGAGATGCCGCGCTTTGTTGAAGCGGTATGCGGGAAAAAAATATCGGGAAATTCTTTTTTCGAAAAAAAAAATTCTTACCGTAGAAGAGACCTACAACAAACAAAATGATAAGGTGTACGCACACAGTAGTGAAGAAGCGAGCAACCGTACTCCGCGTGTCCAACGAGGTCATTTTCCATCCTCGCTCATGGTATGGTTGGGAGTTTCTTATTGGGGCTTAACAGAGGTACATTTTTGTGACAAAGGTGTAAAAACGAATGCAGTTGTGTATCAAAATACAGTCCTGACGTACCTTGTGGAACCTGTTTCTCATACCATGTTCAATAACAGGCACTAGGTATTCCAACAAGATTCGGCGCCAGCTCATAGAGCGAAGAGCACACAAGACTGGCTGACGGCGCGTGAAATCGACTTCATCCGGCACGAAGACTGGCTCTCCTCCAGTCCAGATTTGAATCCGTTAGATTACAAGATATGGCAACACTTGGAGGAAAAGGCGTGCTCAAAGCCTCATCCCAATTTGGAGTTCCTCAAGACATCCTTGATTAAGGCAGCAACCAATATTTACATGGACCTCGTTCGTGCTGCGATAGACGACTGGCCGCGCAGATTGAAGGCCTGTATTAAAAATCACGGAGGTCATTTTGAATAAACTTTAGTGTCATAAGAATCTATGTTTTGTTAAGTTCATTTTGGTATATAAATGGTTACATAATGAATAAACTTGTTTCAATTATTTTATATTAAACATGTGACAGAATTTATGACCTGACTAGGTATATATATATATTTATTCATACTTTATTGCATTCCTTAATCTTAAAGAATACAAAGGGCGGACTTAATGCCTTGTAGCATTCTCTACCAGTCAACTATATTCTAATGTGGTGCCGTCCTGGTGGCAGAAAAGTCGTGGATGCCCTCGTTAACACATACCTACTAGCTGTACCTGAACACGCGCTACTGAGTTACCTGATGTTATTTTTCAAGAAGTATATAAATGTACGAAATTCGAATTCAGTTGTGTCAGTTTCAAAGCAACTGGTGAAGAAACTTTCGGAGATTTAAGATTTTGAATAAAAAAAAAGCATTTTTATTTATATATAAATAACAGAAAATAACATTAGGATAATTTGAGCTACGGATGATATAGTATATTATAACTAAATTGTTGTACCCAAAGAAACGGATTCACTTAATGTTTACAAATACTTATTAAACTTTTCGTTTGTTCGGCACCTATAATTTATTGAGTGCACATTTTACATAAAATTACGAATGGTGTACGACAGTAATTCTATACTTAGAAATTAAAATTATACAGCCTCACTAATAAAATTTGTGCATCGTTTACTTAAAATTAAATATTAATCATCTTTATATCCGTCTCTTTCTGCTGTCATTTAGTGAAAAGAGAGGGAGGTACTAAGTATTTCTTAAATTCACGTCGAATTTTATGTGGTAACTGGTAAGACATGTTTACTCATTGTCATTGCGTCTCAAACGTGAAACTGCATTTTCAATGACTCAATCAACAAAATTGTAGTTTCGTGTAAAAAAGGAAGAGATATTATTTATTTTTACCTCACTATGGCAAAGCCAAAAGGAGGCTTACATTTTTAGCAAGCTATATATTATATTCCTCGGCTCTCCCAAATTACTCGAGTTTTGACAAATGAGATATCATTGAAAGTATCTGGTTGGTTGGAGGTTATATGACGTCACCTAAAAATCTACATGGCGGCTAAAGTGCTATTAAAAACTTAAACATTGAAATATCGTTTTGGTATCCAATTAAATTAAATGTAATGCATTTAGGAGTACATTCCGAAAATATGTCGATTATTATTTATATATTATAAACTAAAGTAAACACTAAACCGGCCTTCTAAAAATTATATGGTTTACCACATATTTATAACAATAAATAAATAAACAATGAGGAAAAGCCAAACACCAACCGATTTTAATGTAATCCTCTTGTTCACTAGATACAGTAAACGCAAATAAAACGTTTCTAGCTTCAAAAAATTACACCTCGGAAATTGAGCTGCGGAGAGTTTAGTTCGAATACCGTCACTGTCATAATACTGGTTAATTTTGTAAGCGACTTCTATGTTTATTGGCATATATTATATGGCAATTAAATCACTAACTATCGGGAAATAAAGTCAACTTTTGACTTGCGTCCCGATCCATATTCAAATAATATAATAAACTGCTAGCTAACCGACGATTGATTTTCAATTTGTGAGTTCGTTTGAAATTTCGTGACGTTGTGCGCTTAATTTCCTTGAAGTACTCTTAACACTTCCATGTTTTATTTGCATTCACTGACTACAGAGTATTATTACGTTAAGACGGTTTATAAAGTTATACCTATTTCCTGAATTTCGCAAAATTAAGGACTAGGTAGGTTCTGATACCATCGATCCCTTGCCCTAAAATATGTGTTTATTTTTCTGTTTCACCGTCATTATTTTTAAAGCACTTTATTTTTCTATCTCTTCCACTATAGATCCAAGTAACTAGTAAAATATTTTTATTAATGTAAAATTTCTTCATTGACGTAGAGGAGAAATAACAAGGACAGAAAAATAGTTGACAAAAATGATTGCGTCTAGAAATAACTTTTAAAGCCACAGATAAAAGCATACATTTTTGGGAATATCAAACGACTTTAATCATTTTACACTATTCAAGTGTTGCCATTTACTATATTCATACTATTTACGTATACACTTTGTAAGACGACTACCAACAAAATTCACAAACAAAATACTTTTTATAGGAAGTTATTATTAGTAATAACTATACTATTAGTAACAATAAAAATAAAAGTGATATGGTTGAAAATAAGTCTCATACAAAAACTTCCTGCAATAATACATTATCTCAATCGTAATACTATGTAACATTTCCATTTAATGTTATGGCAACACTAGCTGCAACAAAATGTCACTGTATATATGGCGCAAAGGCCCAGAAGCCATGCCAGAAATATACATTTATAGTATGCAAATATTTAATAGAGATACAATAATCTTAAAACTCTCAATTATGTAAATAGGTACATTATGTTGACAATGTATTAAGCTAACATCAAACAACCACAAGACGCATTACTTTTTCCAAGTGACATAAGACGTTATGTCTTATGTCACTTGGAAAAAGTAATGCGTAACCTAAAAAGTTTCAAATCTAAATATCTTCTTTTGACACCTTCTCAGGACAAAATTCTTTGACAAAATTACTCAGGGACTGACGCTTAACATTTTAAGATATTTTTGATATACAGACGCTACCATTTCTTCTCTACTAAATTTATGTATGAAAGTCTGCCAATGTTCTTTAGTAGCCACGGTATTAAAAATCAAAAAGACGTTTTTGTAAAGTTTCACCGCCGGAGCTTCATGAGTATACTATTATTTTACCTACTTATATAGAATATAAAATAAAAGAAGTATGATATGTCGGAAAGAAGTTTCACTTCGTACGTGTGTACATAATTAAACGCACAATATTTTTGTCTAACTTGTTTTTTAGAAGGCGTTTCTTGCCGTAGTTGGAATATAGTTTTAAAATTTTTCACTCGCCATTAAATACTGAAGTAAAAACAATTGCAAACAAGAGTCCGTCAAACGTAATAGATATCGATAATATTTTAAAGGACAATATACCACAGTTGGAAGAACATAAGAACCAGAATCGTGTTAAGCCTCGCTCGTAGTCTAGTCACGTAAATATACAATACCATTGATTGTGGATACTTGGATGGAATGTGTTTTGGCGTCACTTTACCTTTTTCAATAATTCATTGTTGAATTTAGATAATGATTCAACAGTATGGGATTTTAAATGTCTATTAGACGTCTGTAGCTTGAATAATCGCTATACACGTTTAGCAAGATGATTGCTTGGCTAAAAAACCCATTACATTCGTAAATTTGTCAAAAAAAGCGATTTTTGTTCTGTAGATGAAGTATTGTTTGTAATCTACCTTTAACTATTAGATGAAACAAATATTCGCTCACTATCCGTTCATTATTTTAGTATCCAGTATCCGACATATATCAGTGATGTCTCAATGATCGCGAGGGTGAAAACCGACAGCAATCACCGAATGGTTAGAGGCACACTGAACCTAAACGTTAAGTTGGAGAGGTCTCGTCTAATGAAGTCAACGCTCCGTCCCCCTCGTGCTCTAATCCAAAGTCCCGAAACCTTTCAGCTCAAGTTACAAAACCGTTTTCAGTGCCTAGAAGACTGCAATGAAGTGGACGATTTGAATGACAAGCTCGTGGAAACTGTCCATGCGGTCGGAGCTAAGTTCTGCAAGACCCGCCGCAGAAGAACACAAAAACTCTCAGATCACTCTCTTAATCTCATGGCTGTTAAACGGGAGATGAAGCTACATTCTTCAACAGATTTGACAGCATACAGGCAACTGAACAGACAGATCTCCAAATGCATGCGGCGGGACTTACGCAACTTCAGTACAGCTCGTATTGAAGAAGCGATCGAGCGGAACCAAGGCTCCAAAGTCTTTGCCAGAGATCTGTCTGCCAGAAAGAGCCAACTGTCAAAGCTGAAGACCTAATGTGGCAGCATCATTTCCGGGGCACCTGAGATTTTGAGTGAGATTGAGAGGTTCTATGGGCAGCTGTACACGTCATCGTTGGAGCCGCATGAAAGTGTGAGTGAGTCTGAGCGAGATTAGAATGGCTCTCCAGCACCTTAAAAACGGCAAGGCCCCAGGCGAGGATGGAATTACAGCTGAGCTTCTGAAAGCGGGTGGAAGACCGGTACTTGAAGTCCTTCAGAAGCTCTTTAATTCCGTCCTCCATGGTGGCATTACACCGGAGGCGTGGAGCAGAGGTGCGGTGGTCTTGTTCTTCAAGAAAGGTGACAACGCTCTCTTGAAGGACTACAGACCGATTTCCCTCCTGAGCCGCGTCTACGTGCTGTTTTCGAGAGTCATTACGAATCGTCTCGCGCGCAGACTTGACGACTTCCAGCCTACCGAACAAGCCGGTTTCCAAAAAGGCTTTAGCACCATAGACCACATACATACCCTTCGGCAAATTGTACAGTAGTTCGAGGAGTACAATTTGCCACTATGTCTGGCGTATGTGGACTATGAGAAAGCCTTTGATTCCGTCGAAATTTGGGCGGTGCTGCAGTCCCTTCAGCGGTGCCAAGTTGACTGTCGATATATCGAAGTGTTGAAGTGCTTGTACAGTAGGGCTACGATGGCTATCCGAGTACAGAACCAGAGTACGAAACCTATCCAATTGCAGAGAGGTGTAAGACAGGGTGACGTCATATCCCCGAAACTCTTCACCGCTGCATTGGAAGACGTTTTCAAGCTTCTGTACTGGAAAGGATACGGTATCAACATTGATGGCGAGTACATCACTCACCTTCAATTTGCCGACGATATAGTCCTTATGGCAGAATCACTGGATGACCTAAGCACTATGCTCAATGACCTCAATAGTGTTTCCCAACGGATAGGTTTTAAGATGAACATGGACAAAACAAAGATCATGTTTAATGTCCATGTCACACCTATGCCGGTAGTTGTTGGGAACACTAAGCTCGAAGTTGTTGACGAGTATGTTTACCTGGGACAAATAGTCCGACTAGGTAAGTCCAACTTCGACCGAGAGGTCAATCGACGGACTCAACTCGGTTGGGCAGCGTTGTGAGCATAGTGACCGACATAGCCCAACGGATTAGTAAGCTGAAGTGGCAATGGGCCGGCCATATAGCTCGACGAACCGACAACCGATGGGGAAGAAAGGTTCTCGAGTGGCACCCACGTACCGGCAGGCGAAGTGTAGGGCGTGCCCCCACTAGATGGAGTGACGACCTGGTAAGATATGCAGGAAGTCGATGGATGCAGGTGGCTCAGGACCGTGCTTTGTGGCATTCTTTGGGGGAGGCCTATGTTCAGCAGTGGACTTGTGAAGGGCTGTAATGATGTTGATCCGACATATGCCGGTAGTTGTTGGGAGCACTAAGCTCGAAGTTGTTGACGAGTATGTTTACCGGGGACAAATATTCCTACTAGGTAAGTCCAACTTCGACCGAGAGGTCAATCGACGGATTCAATTCGGCTGGGCAGCGTTCGGGAAACTACGACACATCTTCTCGTTAGACATACCTCAAAACGTGAAAACGAAATTGTACAACCAGTGCGTGTTGCCAGTGATGACTTACGGATCTGAGACGTGGTTTTTCACTGATGACCGTATGAGGAAAGTCAAGGTCGCTAAGCGAGCTATGGAGAGGGCTATGCTCGGGGTTTCTCTGCGTGATAAACTTGAAATATAAAAAATGAGGATATCCGCAGTAGAACTAGAGTAACCGACATAGCCTAACGGATTAGTAAGCTGAAGTGGCAGTGGGCCAGCCATATAGCTCGAAGAACCGACAAATGATGGGGAAGAAAGGTTCTCGAGTCGTAGCCTCGTACCCGTAGGCGAAGTTTAGGGCGACCCCTCACTAGATGGAGTGACGACCTGGTAAGACATGCAGGAAGTCGATGGATGCAGTTGGCTCAGGACCGTGCTTTGTGGCATTCCTTGGGGGAGGCCTATGTTCAGCAGTGGACTTATGAAAGGCTGTAATGATGATGATGATGATCCGACCGAATATTGTGGACAATGGATACTATATACTTAATTAAACGTATAGAAGTGTTTCAAAAACAAAAACAAACTGTAAATTTAAAATTCAAGTCATGTAAAATACGTGAAAAGAAATTATACACATATTGTTTTAAAGCCAACTCTTTTTATTTGTTCTGACCCTTGCTCCTTAATTCAGAGACATCATACATACAAGAATACATTAATTCTCACGTCTGTTACTTAAAGGGGTAGGCATACGGACTTCCATTTGGCACGTTCCTGACCCACCCCGCTATATCACATCTATATATATATACCTGAGCATAACTGCTCGTCTAATAATCAGCTAAATAAAAAGTCATCACTACACGTCTATTAATATTGCACTTTAAATTTGGCATTGGTCTCAGAATGTCTTTTACATATACATATACTAGTATATAATATCGCAAACGACGCTCTACGAATTATGAAAGTAAATTAGATGTATAATTTTCATATTTTATCGACATTTTTCACACTTTATCCTTTAGTTTTAAGCGTTCCACAGTCATAAAATCTTATTACGAACGCCATGTATAAAACCAAGCAAAATCTAACTTATGTATCATACCGCCGTCAATATTTGTGTCCTCAGTTAATATTTACCCTAGATATTTAAAAGGACACAATTTTGGTAATAAATATTGATTCGCCGTTCCGCACTTTTGCTGAGCACAATAGTGTCCATTTGCGGCTGTAGGCACCAAATAAGATACTGAATGTTCTCAGTGAATTACTACAGTGGCCGGGGATCTCATCCTTAAGTAGTTACTGATAAAACTGGGACCACCTGTTGCTGATTTGTTTTTTCTTATTGATACGTGGCCATAGTATTTTTGATTCATTTTAAAAATAAAAAGCTTAATTTCTTGTATCGTTGTTTCGATTTACAAAATATAAATATGTAATCACATGGACAAGCACGCTCGACTTACGAAAGTTATGTTGATTTCTTGTACTGCGTATATCCACGGTTTGTGTGCTACTACAAGCCGCATCAAAATTATAAAATTCAACAAATGGTAAGATAAAGTAAACATATTGTGTGTATCTGTAACTGATCACAACTTGATGTGATATAAGAGATTAAAGGCCAAACATCTAAACGCTTTTCAATTTTAAGATGTTGTTGAGTCTCGTGTTGTCACAGTCACTTTGATTTGAAGTGATAGAGACAGCACGAGACTTAACGTCATCTTAAAATTGAGTAGCGTTTGATTATTAGGGCATATTATATCATAGAACAACAAGTATATGGCCTAAGAAAAAGACACATCCGGATTCAAACACGAACAGTTTGTTTTTCACAAATGCTGATTTTCACTGGGGTTTGAACCCAAATCAAATTGCATATAAGCCAGGATACTCAGACCCATTAACCGTGTGGGTATGTGTACACGACGACGTCCGTGTGAATACAAGATAAAAATAATTTAAACATAACCATAACATAAATTCTCACGCTTGTTACCCAGAGGGGTAGGAGATTACGGACTTATATATGGTATGTTCGTGACACACCACATTCCTGTATACCTACGCATACATGCGCGTCTTTTAAGGGTAGGTACTCTTAATTTGGCCAATCTTCAATGTATCACCAATTTGGTCGATAAAATTGCAGACTTAGCCACTCACTTCTGCAGCATATCACTAGCTCCTATGGTTGGTTGAAATTGCAAGAATGTTAATAACTTGGGGATGTCCGTAACAAGAATGCCCACAGTTGAGAAAATGACAGCCACAAATATAATCGTATATATACGATATATATCGTATATAATCGTAAGCCGAAGTAAGAATTTTTCACAAAAATTTTCGGACCTTCATAGCTCAATAGAAGTGGCTACGCTCATCGAACCGGTTACTGGTGTCGTAGTATCTCATTAGAATCAGAATCATGTACTTCGTGGATTATAGGTATTACGTAGAGTTAAGTTAGATATACACATAATAAAGTTTACTATGTCCTACCCTGTGAGCATACGAAGTCAAATATTGAAATAAGTATGTACCTAGTAGATAAATTAGTAAAATGTGAATGTAAAGAAACAATACACAATTTGAGAACAAATATAAGTAAAGATATTGGAGTTCATTTTATCATAAGAACATCATTTTGAAGAACAAAGTTAAAAAAAACCAGTCAAGTGCGAGTCGAACTCGCGCACTGAGGGTTCCGAACTAATCCGTAGGTATATAGGTTTAAAATTATTAAAAATATTTTTATTATATGATTTAACTAAAAATTTATGCTTTGCGCAATTTTTCCTTTATCTGTGTTTAACGTTGCTTCGTACCAAATTTAAAGATTATGAGTTCACGGGAAGTACCCTGTAGGTTTTGATTTCTTTGCAAATGTCGAAAATTTGCGGCATAAACGGCTGTATCTTTTGATTGCATTGGCTTAAAAGTTTGATATTTTCAGCTTCAAGGGATATTAGACTTGAGTATTTGATATGAATTTTAGCTTGATACCTCCACGCGTTCCTGAGAAAAAGGGTCTTGACAGACAGACAGACAGACGGAACACAAAGTGATCCTATAAGGGTCCCGTTTTTTCCTTTTGCGGTACGGAATCCTAAAAATATTGTAAAATTGTAGTAACCCTACCTTGGTTATTATAATAGTAGATATTTATTGTAATAAGACAATGCACTGTCAAATAGACTGTGGTTTTCTTGTGTCGATTTTATATTACTCGTATTACTAAAGATTCGCCCCACGGGTGATTTCTGAATCAGCCATTCAAACACAAAAATTTAATCGAAAACGAAAGCCGTTTTTAAGTTTTAACGAAACTAACGTCCAGCAATTTATTTTAATATATAGAGATGTTGTTTTTCCGTTGTCTTGTACAAGTACCATTCGTTAGACTTACAACTGAATGGTGAAGGGTAAACTGTAAATCTCGAACTGGAAAGTCGAAGCACTGTGCGACTAGAGGCTACCTACCCTCAGATGGCATGATGATGTGGTGGTTGATTAATTGATAGTGGCTTAGGAACGTGCTTATGATGAACTGCAAGGATGATGATGATTAAATTTCGTTGAGGTTGAAACTTACTCAATGTATTTATAAATGCGTTATAAATAACAAATAGTAATTCGTGCGTCTCACCACCAATCAGTAAAACTCACTGCTGAAAATTTGCTTATCCCGTTGGAGAAGGGATTTCTCATAATCGCCACACTTGGCAGCCAGATTGGCGATCGCTGTACTCTCGCAAATGTAAGTTACTTGCCGTCGCCTTTTCGGATATTTTACGTCTGGCGTAAACGAGGCGATTTATTACGAAACCCACGCGAAAATTTGGGTTAAATAAGAATTGTCTAACGCCGGCACTACACGGCATTCATTATACACAACTAATACTTATCTAGTAGATATAAAATAAACAAAATTGTCGAACAAAATGCTGACATATAATAGTTTATAATTTCTATTCAAATTCTAGATTTTATTCATTTACAGCACAGACACAGGCTTTGTAATTCGGGTTGGAAATTGTTGAGGGACTAGTTGATTACCGCGTCAGACAGCTTATGTCCCGCCATTGATAGCGTCAACCCGATTATATTCAGGCTTCTGCTACGAGCGGTTCCGCGCTAACAAGGCAACATAATCCGGTTGCATATATAAATTGAAGTTTGTTTCCAAGTACCTATACGCCAGTGGTCAGAGTAGATTCATTGAAATATACTTTAAAGTATATACCACATCATAATTTATTATTATGAGTTTTCTTTTAATATCACTGTGACAAAAAGCACACAGTTCACATAATGGTAAGTGGATGCTGGGGCCTAATGATACCTACATATTTTCTCATCATTCATCAACTCATTGTAAACTAGCAACCCCACCCAGCTTCGCACGGGTGATTTCTGGATTTCTGGACAACAGCGCCACCTAACAGGTCCAAGTGTGAATCTAATGCAACGTCTCACTCAAGCACACACCAAAATTACTAAAAGACAAATGCACGGCAATTTATTTATATATAATATGTTGTGTTGTAGGATATTGCATATATGTATATTATACACAAACACACACACACACACGCACACGCACATGCGCGCACACACACACACACACACACACACACACACACACACACACACACTCACACACACACACACACACTCACACTCACACACACACACACACACACACAAGTTACACATGCTGACGCACACACAATAATGGCAGTTTATCCGATTTTCTTTGACATAATAATGATTTCTCTTGACTACGACTTTTACTAGAATTATTATTAACTGTATCAAAGTTCAAACCCTAAAAATAGTTTTATGTTGGGCATAAAATACATTTTTGACTCGATTTTGGATCTTTTTTATTATTATTACTAACCACCTCCAATTCAGTGTCTATTCTCTATTTTCTAAATTTAAATAATGTGCATAAAATGCAATCTTTGCGTTTACTCTCCGCATGACGGCTTTAAAAAGTAATGATTGAACTGCACAATTGGTTCGCGTTGATTGTTTATACGACGCAATAAAAAAATCTTTATTAATTCCAAATCAGAAAACTATAAGAAAAAATAAACGATAATATAAACATCAAGGGTGTTTTACTTTTTCGGCACACATAGTAAACTTTAGGTGTAAAACTTTCCACAATTTTTTTGTATTATAATATATTATGCATTCAGTGCTAAGGGGACACAACCCATGCGTTAAACGTGTAGTGTCTGTTTAAGTATAAGCAGTACCACAGATTTAATGTAGAATCATCTGTAGTAATAGAACTGTATAAATTTAGAAGTTATCCTAACTGTGTCTGTTGAATCAATCTGATTACTACAGTATTGTACTTCATACTTTTTACTACTACAAAATGAACATTCCCATAAATGCTTAAGCTAAATTGTAGAAAGGTTAAGTCGATCTTAGAAAGTCTAAATTGGAGATGGATATTATTAGAATCAAAATATTATATTTTATGTAAGGCCTTGTATTTGTAATAAAAAAAAATAAATATTTTTCGCAACTTTGTTGTAATAATCAAGTCTTGGATAATAATTTATAAAACCCGATTTTATCTCAAATTAAACAAAAGTGACAATTGCCAAACGTACATGTAGAATCGATAGATATTGATTCAACATGTATTCCTACATCGCATACTGTTATGGTTACCTTGTTGAATAACTTCTATTAATTTTAATAATACTCATCGTTATTCATTATTGATTATTTTTACGCAATTTAAAATTTCGATTTTAAATTATGTTTAGTATACTGTAAATGTGACTCCGGAATTTTATTCACTTTTTCTGCCGACTTCCAAAAAGGACTCAATTCGACTGTTTTTTTTATGTGTGTTACTTCATAACTTTTTACTGGGCGAACCGATTTCGATGATTCTTTTTTTGTTTAAAAGCTGGTACTTCGCGTGTGGTCTATGAATTTGATCAAGGTCAGACCAATAGTTTTTGAGTTATTCTTAATAACTTATATTGAAGTCGGCTGTACAAAATTTTAATTTAAAATTATTGAAATTAATTTTGACAGAGACGTTTTATGTTAATAAAAAAATATTATTGTATGCTGAAGTTATTTTACTAACGATCTATTATTTCAAGATAGATAATATTATTTTTATTAACAAAATCTATAAGCTACACATGAAAATTCGTCACGGCAATTAAATTAACTAGAAATGTATCTAATATTTATTACGAGGGTGGATTGAAAAGTAATCGGCCTAACACAGATCCATTCAATTCTAAAAATCAAATCTACCCACATTATTTAGTTCAGTTCAGACTAGTTCATTGTGTGAAGTTCGAAACGTGTGCGATAATTAGTTGTGATTTTATAAATTTATTAACAAAGTAATCGGACATAATTTCAGCGAATGGAGCAAATCGAGCAGCGTGCCGTCATTAAGTACCTCTATAAGAAGGGGCTATCATCAAAAGCCATCCATGATGACATGGTCAGTACATTAAGCGATTGTGCTCTGTCATATTCATCCGTCAAAAAATGGATAGCAGAATTTAAGCGTGGTAGAGAGAGTGTGAAAGATGAACCCCGCTCTGGAAGGCCTTCGACGTCAACTACTGACGAAAATATTTAAAAAGTACTTGATTTAATAATGGGAGACCGCAGATTAAAAATTAGAGAGATAGCCGAGATTATAGGCATTTCTTATGAACGAACTCAAAACATCATTGTCAACGAGTTGGGTTTCCACAAGGTGTCTGCGAGGTGGGTTCCGCGACTGCTTTCAGTTGAACAAAAAAGGACGCGATTGACTATTTCACGCGACTGTTTGGAGTTATTTGAAGCCGATGCAGATGATTTTTTGAATCGTTTTGTTACTATAGACGAAACATGGGTTCATTACTGTACACCGGAAACAAAACAACAATCAAAACAGTGGAGAAGACCTGGTTCATCACCCCCTAAAAAGGCTAAGTCGATTTTGTCGGCAAATAAGGTGATGGCTTCAGTATTCTGGGACTCGAAATGTGTGATTATGATTGATTATCTTGAAAGGTGTCAGACTATAAACTCTGATTACTACTGCACCTTACTACGTCGTTTACGAGAGGAAATAAAAGAAAAACGTCGAGGAATGCTCAGAAGAAAAGTCCTGTTTCATCAAGATAACGCCCGTGTTCACACGTCAGTACAGTCAATGGCTGAAATTCACAACTGTGGCTTTGAACTGTTACCGCATCCGCCGTATTCACCTGATCTGGCACCATCAGACTTCTTTCTGTTCCCTAACCTAAAAAAGCACTTGGGAGGTCAAAGATTTTCGACAAACGACGAGGTCAAATCAGCTGTAGACGCATATTTTGACTCTAAGGAAGAATCATTTTTTTTCAACGGTCTAAATGCTTGGAAGGGGAGGTGGCAAAAGTGTATTGAACTTGATGGTGATTATGTAGAAAAATAAAAATATAACTGATTTAGTATGTGTTTATTTTCTTAGTTAGGCCGAGTACTTTTCAATCCACCCTCGTATATTATTTGCTATTTCAAAGCTCGCTGGCAGGCATAAGTAGCATTTACATTCTGATGCCTCAATTCTCAACTTTATTTATACTCTATTTATAATGTGACTATATTCCTGGAACGACGCTTAGAGATCGTTATCTTGGGCCACCAATAAATGTATAATTGATGTTTAATTTTAATAAAATATTTTACTTCGATATTATGACTAGTTTTAATTGAATCTTAAATTAACGTACCAAAATGAAATGAAATGAAAATATATTGTAGATTCCTTTTAAATTGAGTTCAATGTAATGATCATCCGCGCATGAAATATATTTTCAATACTACTGTAAAAAAATACTTTTTCAACGTTAAATTTTCACAAAATGTAATATCTGTACCGCCTATTATTTCCTGGTGTCGGTAATTACTTTTTATACCGTCAAAGGACAATTACAGTTGGGGCTGCTGGCAATTGTGTTGTTTGTCGACGTAATAATTAATTTCTGGCTTAATGTAAAACGTTATGCTACATTTATTCATTACTGTTATCAAAATTCTTCTCCGTACGTGATTTTTATCATACAATAAATTCTACAGGCCTTAGTATTAAATATTAAAGTAACTTAGTAGTAACGGCATAAGATTGCGAAATACACTGCATTATAATTTAGAAGAGGATCACATGGAGATAAATTTATGAACCTACTACTAGGAAATTAATCACAAAATAGAGTTAAAATTATTTTTATGAACGTATAAATATTAAAATTTGGTGTAATATTTTTTATACAATAAGGGTGGTAGACGAGCACACTTGGTAAGACATGCAGGAAGTCGACGGATGCAGGTGGCTCAGGACCGTGCTTTGTGGCCTTCCTTGGGGAGGCCCACGTTTAGCAGTGGACTTGTGACAAACGAGCACACGGTCCAACATCTGTTGTCAAGTGGACGCTTCGGCCCATAGACACTGCACGAGTTGTCATGCGCGAGAATTAAATTAGAATTAAGAAGGGAAGAAAGAAAAAGGAATAAGGAAAGGGTAATATTCACTTATTCTATTTCAATCTTGTGAGGTTAATGGTGAAAAGAAAGCTAGTCACTATCAGCAATTTAATGGTGAAAATATCTATGCTCACAGAGCACACTTCACTTTTCTGCCGACTTCAAAAAGGAAACGGTACTCCATTCGACTGTACATTTTTTTAATGTGTGTTACCTCACAACTTTTTACTGGGTGAACTAATTTCCATGATTCTTTTTTTATTTGAAATCTGGTACTTCATATGTGGCCCTATATGAAATTGATCAAGGTCAGACCAATAGGTTTTGAGTTATTCTTAATAATTTTTATTGAAGTCGGCTGTACAACAGTTTTAGTTTTAAATTATTTCTAAAAAAAGACCTAGTTGAAGAAAATTCTGCAGGAATTGCTAATTCCCTTTTTGGCGGTGGCGTCTCTCTCTTACTGTCCACAACTCATATATTTGTACACTTTATTAACTTCAGCTATTCAAATGTTTGCTATTCTTTATTACTATTTTATAAGGGATAATAATTTTCGTTTTGTCATGTATATATGAATACATTTCAAGAATTTTATTTTTAAGTAGTCCTCTCCTTACCATCATGTTACCATTACCATTACTGTCACCAAGCAGAAGCGCACCAACCATGTACGGAACACGGTATTTGAAGAGTAAAAGCCAGTTACATGATGTAAGTAAGGAATTCTACCTTAGTCTGAGGATTAGTTAATTAGTAATCTTCCTTGTTTAATGTATAGATTACGACAATTGTCTTTTTACAAAGTGGTCCGTTCCGTGCCACTTTGTTATCCATTTTTAAAATCAAGCAACATTGTACCCACTGTGTTACAGTTAAAATGGTAAGAGAGACAGGTTATTAGAATGTAGAAAGTCAGGTATTATATTTTAGTCCTGAGGGATGATCACGCTCATGTAGTCTTTTTGAGTTAAGTTGTTCACAGGCGTCCATAAATAGCCATTATTTATCAGCTTATTACTGTAAAATCCTTTTTAAACAAAAACATTCATCACTCATCTAATATAGTATTTTAAGAACGTATTCTCATTTACTTTTGAAATTCTATTCTTTTTGTGTATAAATACCCACGAAACGTCTTGGACTGTTTACATATTTGAAAAATGCAATAAATCTGTGTGTGATAGTCTTTCTACTTCAAGATAATCTTCATCCAGTAAGAGAAAATATTTTTCATAGAAATGAGGTGAAACGTTTTTCATACAGTACTTTCATTCAGCATACATTCTACTCAATATGATTAAATCAAAAATTAAAGCGTTGTTTTCCTGAGGTTAAAAAAGGAAGACTGGTTCCCAGTAAAAAGGGTCTCCGGTTCTCTTCACACACCACACGAAACACGTGTTTCGTGTAGCTGTATATTATGCTGTTATTTTACGTACTCTGGGCGAGCATGGACCTTTGCGGTCGGGCCGACCCATTCGCTCTACAACCATGACACGCTTAAACGTGGCTCTACTCCGTCTATCCAACGCCAGCCTAACCTGCACTCTGCTGACTGATGGATGAGGTTTTGGCGACCAAATGATTGCGAAAATTTCATCTAAAAAAAATCGCGTTACTAGTGTTCCAGCTCAGCGAGCATCAAGCCACTTGCCCGACTTATTCAAGCAAACTTTTCAATTTATACCATTCCATTCTTGATAACACTATGTACAGAAATCAAAGCAAGCCAGCAAATTTAAAATGGTTTTGATGTGACGTGTTAACAAAATATAAAAAATACACATTACACGGATGTTCTATCTATTATTTACGAATAACAAGTTTTTCTTATCTTAATAACCTTTATTTCTTATCAAATGCAATATCACATCCTTTTGGTTTATTACAAGCCCGTAGATAAGATTTGTATTTATGCAACTATTAGCAAGCCCGAGCGTATAAAATAAGGATCTTATAGTTAATTGCTATTTTAATGTTTTTATCGATATATTTTACTAACAATAAGCACGTAGTCGTATATATAATTATAAAATGGTGATCTGCAGAGAATAATAGATGTTAAAAGGTCTCAACGAGACAACAAAATGGATTTTGAACAATAAAGCTGTACAAACTTTGCAATTCAAGTCCTGACAAAACATAACTGCAATTTAGTTAATTAAAATTGACACATGGCATACGAATACGGAATAAAATACGAAGCGTCGGAATAAGTTAAAATAATTAATAACTTTGTCGCGGTGTAAGAATATCCACTACCCCATATCGTGTAGTGGGTGTCGTAAGAGACGATATGTCCTCCCAGTAGCAACTAAATATTATAAAAAAACTGCGGTAGTCAACCCGCCTGCCGAGCGTAGCAACTATAGCAAAATGCTACAGATGAGACCCATGTTCAGCAGTAGACATTTACAAGCTGTAATGTATGGATGGATGAAGTATATATATATATATATATATATATATATATATATATATATATATATATATTTATATATAAAAAGTACGTGTCACGTTGTTTGTCCGCGATGGACTCCTAAACTACTGAACTGATTTCAATTAAATTTTGCACATTGTGTGCATTTTGGTTCAACTTGAGAGATAGGATAGTTTTTATTCCGATCAGTGACCCTCAATATTTTTTTATTGCGAATTTAAGGACTTTTATAGGAAGGGTCTTCGGAAAGGGCAGAACAACGTCTGCCTGGCGAGCTAGTATATATATATATAAACACTCACGCCTGTCACCCAGAGGGTAGGCAGAGACTATGGATGGATGAAGTATTAATTAATTTATAATTAGTAAGCCAAGCAGCTTAATGATTACTAAAATACCCTTACACAACGATTTTTGACCAAATTAAATCAATTTTACCCTGAACATGCAATGGCCATATTTTCAAATTTAATTTCATGTTTTCTGTTGCCGAAGTTACTATAGTTTTTAAATTTATATCACCTCTAACAATCCACCGCATCATGTTTATATTAATGTCTTTTAATACAACAACATTTTCACTGTTCATTTCATAGTTTTTGTCTACAATTCGAAATAAGTCCGACAGCAAAATAGCGTTTCGCTTCAGCGAAGGTGGGATTACATTAAATATAATTTCTGGTTTTGTGATAACTTCATCAATAAAGTCAAAGACGTCTCTGTGATTTTCGGCGTCTGATTTTATAATTTCCTTGACCTTAAGACGAAAACTAAGATTAGTTTTAAAAGTATACAAGTTTGTATCAAGTAATTCTGATACAGTTTCAAAAAATGATTCCAGAATGTAAGCATTTGAATTCATTAATTGCTTTAACCAGTCAGTTAAGTATTCTGTATAATATATTTTATCATAACAAAGTGATAATATTTCGCAAATGCTTCTTTCTATGTAATTAATAGCAATCTTAGATTGTTGCCTTAATATTTTATCTTTCAAATCCTGGTTCTGCCACTTAGTTAACTGCAGTAGTTGACCTCCAACATTTTCAAGATTGTTGCCAATGATACTCTGTAGAATTTGATTCGATAACTCCATTAAATCTAACATAAACTCCTCCGTTTCTTCGAATTTAGTCGTATTATTCAATTCTTTAAGTTTATACAGCATACTTAACTGATATTCGATATGACTGAAATTAAATTCTTTTTCTATTAAACCAACTTCTGGCCTCCTTAAATTATAGTTTAACATAATAATTCGTTTTATATTCCTTAACTGTTTTAAGGAAACTTGGAATAAAATGTCTAAAAATATATCAATAGAAACACTACGATTGTCTTTCGTTGCAACAAAATGTTTAGGTGGCAAGTCGATTCGCTTTTCTTTCGTAGAAAATGAGTGCGTAGTTCTATTATTAATTTCTTCACTAATGATGAAACCAAAGCCAATTGCAACTGAAATTTAAAGTGTAATAAATGACATTCTGAAGTTAAAAAACCAACAACAGGTATATAAAAACAAGCAACACTCACATACTATAAGCGCACAGTACCCGAATAGTAATTCCATTATTCACAAGAAATTGTTTTTTTTATTTGAGTAGTAAAAGTAGCACTCAGCCGCAATAACGTTTAAAATAATAGAGTTATACGTATTTTATAGTATTAGCTACTTAAATTCATTTCTAGGCAACTCTTGGATGCAATAAAGCGACGTGATTTATTCATTAACTATACATAAAATACATGAATTAAAAGTGAAAAAAAGTTTGATAATACCATGGTCTAGGAGGTAAGACAATAATCTGAAATAAAATACTGCAGTAAACTAAAAAATAAGAAAACTGCACTAAACTAAAGAATTTCTAATATGCCATATTAGAAATTCGTTGTTTAATGCAATATTTTGTAAACTGTTTCTTTTATTAACAGTCTTGGCTCTTGACGGTGTTATCACACTACAGCAGTTTAAAATAAAAAATATTATAAAATCTTGAAATACACAGTGCACGGAAAAATTTTAAGAAACATTATTTGATTTTAAAATATTGCATTCTTCGTATGAATATGCCAACGACACGCGGCACACCGGGGCAACATCGCAACACCGTAAAGGAAACGCAGCGGAATGTTATTCCGTACTTCCCGCTGCTAGTTCCGCCGTCCTAGTTCACCTGTAATCTGTAATGAACTCCTGTTGTTCTATACGAGCAATTTTTCCAACTTGAATAAAGGGAAACTTTATAATATTTTTAAGTGCGTGTAGGTACTATTATTATAAAGCCTGTTACTCTATTATTTTTGGAACGAAGTTCTTTATTGGCGGGTGGGGGCTAGACGACAAAAAGTGTAAGATTTTTGTCATGACCCCTTCTGACGTAGTGTAGACAGCCTTGGCGGCTATAAGGAAGCGAGAAGGAATAATATCCATCTCCCTCGCACATTTTCTTAGCTTGCCTTGAAATAAATATTATTTTATTTTAAATGACGCTTCATTTTAATAGACGCTAGTAATTCATTTATTTGTATTTGTTAATCAATAATAGAATACGTTTATAAATTTTAATATACTACGAAAGGAAATTCGTTCCAACCGAGTATTCCACGACACTCACGGATGTTTTTTTTATTGAATAAGGTTGACAAACACACACACAGTCTACCTGATGGTAAGTTATTGCTGTGGCCCATAGACATATATATTTATACTCAATTAAGAATCAAAATGCAGAAGCGTTGTCACACCGAGGGCTAAGTTGGAATGCCTCGTTTCCAATAAAAAGTGTCTCCGGTTCTCTGCACCCACCATATGAGACAGCAGCATTAAGCTGTTATTTTACGCTGATATTCTGTGAGAGCGTGAGCCTTCCCCGGTCGAGTCGACCCATTCATGCTTACAACCATAATACAACTGAAGCGTGACTCTGTTCTCTTAAATTTAATTTTCTTTGCCACTTTAACTTTATTAGTTGAAATAAAGATTTGCAGTAGACTATTTTTACTTATTATTACTACCTACTTCAGAACAACCTACAGCAGTGGTAAGAAAAAACTGTAAAAATTGTTGGCAATACTAAAGAGTTGCGTACGACGCGTGCGGCGCATACGGTGCTGATAAACGTACGTTCACCTTAAGATGAAAATATAATAAGTGTCTAAATGCTAACAAACAAGTCCAACAAAATAATGAACAGTAGTATAGCTGTATTAAAAGACAAAATAAAAAGCTTCATTATCAGTCGCTAACAATCAACTTTACTTCGTAAGTAATGAAGAGAATCTTAGATAGGCTGAGTACAAAGTCCGAGAAATAGAAACAACTACCACTTCTTTGTACATGTAACTATACATACATACATACATAAACACTCACGCCTGTCACCCAGAGGGTGACAGGCGTGAGTGTCTCTCTCTCTCTCTACATGTTGTAGTGTTATACTACTTACATTTCATTGTACACTAATTCTCCATTCTGTTTTGATATTCTGCATTCATGTTTTGCATCACTTTATACTATTTCTCCATTCTGTTCTTGATTTTCTGCATTCATGTTTTGCATCACTTTATACTATTTTTCCATTCTGTTTTTGATTCTCTGCATTTATATTTTGCATCACCTTTATTTATATAGGATCCTGTAACGTTTTTACACAATAACATATCATTTTACTGCGTATTTTCACACTATTTATCACTTTTAAAATAGCTGTCAATGAAGTCTTACCTTTTATGGTATTTTATTGAATTCTCTGTAACTCTACAATTTCAGGCTTCATGCACGCAGCCGTGCATAAGTTTTTCCTATGTGAATCATATCTCAATTCATACTTAAATGTAATAATTTCTTAATAAAAGTCCAAAAACCAAAAATTGGTTTTTATGACAACTACTATTTATACCGTTGTCATGGCAATTTTTATTCAAATTCGTTACCGATATAATGTTTTATCTCGATATTTTCACATAAATACTCTTTTGCTCTAGGTCATTTACAATAAATTTCCTTTTAATTTAAATAATTTTTCCGTTCTCTCTAGAAAGATATAAAAGCCGAACAATCGGTGAAGAAATAGAGTCTTGCTTCAGTTCTCGTATCGGAAGCATCTTCTAAAGGCCTTATCCCGGGGCCGCTCAGCCCCGGGATCCTGCAAGCCTCTATCCTGCCTGAAGCCACTGGACTCTACGATCCGTTGCTCTGCCTGAAGTCGCCGGATCCTACAAAACGTTGCTCTGCCTGAAGTCGCCGAGATCCCACAAGTCTCTACTCTACCTGGAGTCGCCGGAACCTACAGACCTCTGTTCCGCCCGAAATCACCGGAACCTACAAACCTCTGTCCCGCCTGCAGTCACCGGATCCTGCAGGCCACTGCGCTGTCTGAAGTCGCTGAGGATCCTGCAAGCTCCTGTCTGGGCTGAAGTCGCCGATCCTGCAATCGCCGCATTCACCTGAGGTCGTCCCCTAGAGACGCCCACGCCTACCCACCTACGCCGTGCGTGCTCGTTCCAGGCGCTGAGAGCACGCTTGGGATCTTCGGACTCAGCTACGACATAAATCTTTTTTTTATTACCTTTTTTTTTTAAAATAATTTGTAAATCACATCATCCATCCTCACATTCATACTCCATTTTTGATATATAAAATTGTAAATACTCTTTTAAAAACTTAAATATATTATTGTCTTGGTCTATTTGGTTGTTTTGCTGATCGTAGGTTAGGTTTTCCTTCTCTTTTAATTGTCGCTTCACGACAATGTAACTACTTAAATTCAAATAACTTGCGGGTCCACACATTCAACCGATGACGGAAAGTCGGTCTTAAGATCTTCAATCTACCTGCTGAATGTTTAAGTGTTTAAATTATTGTTCGTTTAAACCATCTTATTCTTCCTTAAAATGAACCGTGAACAGATTTTTTGAGGAACAATTTGATGCGATAATAAATGTTTACAAACTTGGTATATAGCATAATCAATATAATATTTATCGATAATACTAGTCACTTAACTAAGTGATATTAAATAAGACGCTTATCCACATAATATGTCTGTTTATATGCTCAAACTTTAAAACATCTTTATGGATTTTGATAAGGTACGTTTTGATTATCATCTTGAGAGATTCATTTGAGAAATGTTTTCTTGTATACAAATTAGTATCAATCCACAAGTAAACATCTCAAAAACATTAAATTTAGATCCTAATAAATTGAGTTGCATAGATTAATTAGATTTCAAACTGTGACTGGCTGACTGGGGAATACAGTGAGTAAAATTAATTACGTGTTATTTACACGTACATCGCCTCCACTCTGAATTGCAGGTAAATTAATTAACGGAATAAGTCTCGGCATTACACTGCGGGACGGCTCTGCATGCCAATGTTAATAATTGCATCACAAATTCACAAAGCAAGGAGTCGCCTAGAGGGAACACGGACTCATTGTTTCTAGAGTTAAGCGACACTTTTACTGTTTGCGTCAGGATCAATATAACCAATCAAATAATTCATTAGTCCGGTGTGAAACTCCTCAACATTTCCGGGTAATATTGTTTGTTTCTAAAGTGAGACGATGATTGATAAATGAGAAAATGTGAATTTATGTAAGAAAACAAATATATTAACGCCGTTTTCGATGAGAAGTATCAAGAGATGACTACTATTACATTTATACTTTAACAAATTAAACTACAAAAAACTAAACTAAACTAAATAGATAAAAGCTAATAAAATGTTGTAAAAAAATTTTTTTTCTTTGGAATTGTTTTTCTTCCTGATCCATCATCAAAAGAATCGTTAGTACTATGTCTCTAGTTAAAGCTTTTAAAAACAGTTACTTCGCAAACATCGGCTCTATAAAATAAAATGATGTGTCTTACCTAGTATGAAGAGCACCTCCCGCCCTCCCTCAACTGCGTGCACTATTCCCGTCACCACTAATCCCAGCACCGAGGGCGCAAGGTGCTCTTCATACTAGGTAAGACACATCATTTTATTTAATAGAGCGGATGTTTGCGAAGTAACTTTTTTTAAAAGCTTCAATATAATGGATTTCCGCAAAGTAACGCCTGATTCTATTAATTAAATCTAATATCTCTATAATTATCTCTATTTAACCGACTTCGAAAAAGGAGGAGGTACTCAATTCGACTGTATTTTTTTATGTGTGTTACCTCAGAACTTTTTTCTAGGGGAACCGATTTTAATGATTCTTTTTTTATTTGATAGCTGATACTTCTTATGTGGTCCCATATAAATTTGATTACGTTCAGACCGGGAGTTTTTGAGTTATCCTTAATAATGTGTATTTAATTGACTTCGACTACATTGATTTTTTTTATAGGATAAGGGTGACAAACGAGCACACAGTCCACCTGATGGTAAGTGGTTGCTGTGGCCCATAGACATCTACATCTATCCTCTATTACAAATCAAAATGTAGATGCGTTGTTACGGCCGGCAGCTGCCTATCCCAGGAGTAGAATCCTTCGCGGCCCATAGACGAAGAAGCTACAGGCAGATGCCGGTCGGGCGTCCTCACGCCACGGTTTAAAGTTTAATTACACTAAACAATCCGGGGGGAGCGTTACAAATATGGAACAGAGCTTACTTACCTCTATTCAAGGCGACTGGTCCCTCAGGATTCGGTCAGGTCTCGTGTGGATGTGTTGTGCTAGAAAGTAAAGGTCAGTGATGTGTATTTGGGTGTGGCTGGTAGTGTTATTGACCTTATTTGACCGTTCCCCCTGCAGCAGTTCGGCCCTCAGCTCCTCTCCAAGCTAAGGTCGCCTTCCGCAGTCACTTTCTTCCTTAGTTACGATTGACTCGCGAAAATGAACACAGAACGTACGGGTCAAAGGTCACCGTTATTTCTAGAATATTAACTACCGCACTAGTAACTAATACAGTCGAATCCACTTATACAGATTCTGCGTTAAACCTAAAGTCCCGGGTAAACTCTCAACACGCGCCACCATTCCCAGTGGTATATTCACTATACGCGCCTAACATAAAATCAGATCTAAGAGCTCCCAAACAAAATGGACTGCCTTTTCTTTCGACGCGAAGAAGACTTCTAATCTTTCGCTCTCGACTCCCACCGTTCAGTAAGCTCGGACGTTCAACCCGCACGAACGTCATCCCGTATCAGCCGAGCCGAGAGCCATCTAACGTCGATGCCTGACACCAACGCTTTTGCGTAAACAAACCCCCGTCCCGGACATAAGGATTTAGGTCCGCGAGCAAACCGGTCAGCGGGACAGGGTCGCGACGGCAAGTTGCAAGATCGAATCTACAACCAAACTAGGCCACCCTACGCACCCAATCAGATCTTGCAACCCTGACCAACGCCTCAAAATTACAGCCCCAACGTGGGCTAGCCGGAGAGTTGAACTGGATGCCCTTCCTGGTCATCGCAGCACATAAATAAGTCCTATTTCTAGACAGAAGTCAGACGACCTCCTTCAAACACCTATCTGCGCTCCTATGATTAGTTCCGCAACTCGACCGGATCAGGTCTGCAAACAGCGACGCGACACGAAGCGGCCCAGAGGGACCTTCAAGCTTCAGTGCAGAGAGCACCCCCAAATTCCCCATGAACGTCGTCTGTGGAGAGCTGAACGAAACGCACAGATGGTCCCTAGCAGGTGATCCTATGCTCATATTTCAACTAATTTTTCAAAAGCATCAATGTTCAATTACAGAATTAATTAAAACAAGTAATCACCGATGCACATAGGTCAACTTGGCAAAGTAAACAAAACAATAAACGTAAGGGACAGCCCTATTTCTTATTTCAAATAAATATCTTAGACAGTGCCAACAAAATCTAAACCAAAAGAGAATTGACTCCTATTTCCTTCGGCAACCACAGGGTTATCTAATTTCAACCTTCCTTATCACAAAGAAAAATGATTAAACACTATCACAAGCATTAAAAAAGGGCACACAATTTAATCTCAATTTTCCGTGCAACAGCAAACGCAGTGATCAAATGTATTTACAAAACATATGCTGCAGCATTTAAAGGAGTATTTTAAATTCAATTCTTTTAATCACAACCGCTACAATATGAATTTCGCGGAAAACTCAAAGCATTTTAATTTAAATTTAAAGAATTTTTAACTAAGTGCTCGACCAAACCAAATCTAATACCCCTTGAGAGCGTGATTCAACGCTCCAGGGGGCCCTAATCTTCCCACCACCAAGTGGAGGCCACACCGCGTGAACCCGATACTGACAGAGCGCAACCGCTAACGGTCGCCACTCGGGTTGTACGCCCTCACTGAGGCCGTCGGCAACAGAACAGCTTGACAAGTGGACTGTTGACGGCTTAAGGCTCAGTAGAGGCAGCCATGGTGGGAGCTAAGGCGGCAGCTAGCTAGGGCCGCCTCCATCAAATGGGGTACAGTGGTACACCAGTCGCGGCCACTCAGCTAACGGGAGTGGGAAGGGTCCAGCGGACCGATGAGTGGCCGTGAAGTTCCTCTTCGCACGCTGAGGGGGGGTGATGACACCCCCGCCCCTGGGGGAATTACCCCCCGACTGGTCGGGGGAGGGACCCCTTTCAAACCTAGGGGCCTGGTGGCTAGCCGGCGGGCGCCGAGCGTCGCCCGTCAGAGGGAGTGGCGGAGCGCCCCCGCCCGTGGGGGTCGAGGGCCTGGCAGTGCCCCGAGAGGAGACGCCGTTCGCACCCAGGCACAGTACGACATGGTGATTGCCCTGGCAATGCAGACAGGGCCGCTGGTGCGGACAATCTCGCTGGAGGTGCCCTTCCAAACAGGAGTAACACCAGCGGCGCTCCTTGGCGATAGTTCGCCTCGCCGGAACTGGCTTACTTAATAATTTTGGGCAAGACGTTACCCGGTGATCAGATGCTCGACAATAGGAGCAGGGGGGGGGTTGACGACGACTTGCCCGGCGGAATTCGCCTCTCACTGGGCACGGCTCGTAAGTCGTCGACGGTGCCCGCCGCGTGCTCGATCTGTCGGCACTGCTCCTCCAAAAACCGCAGCAGGTCATAGAAGGGCGGAATATAGGAGGCCTCGTCCCCGCCGTACCTCTCCTCAAAAAGCATTTGAAGGTCAAGAGGTAGACGGGACAGCACGATGCGGAGCAACAAGAAGGCCCATTCGCCCACTGGTAAATCCAGCCGCCTCAACATATTACAGGCCACCAAGACTGGATCCAACAGGTCCGGACGTAGTCTGGCCCGGTCACTCAGCAGCGGGAGGCTCAGAAGCTGCTTAACATGTTCGTCCGCAATTCGCCGGACGTTGGCGTATCTTCTGGCTAGGAGGTCCCGAGCAGTCTGGTAGGCGTCGTCCGACAAGCTCAAATGGCTGACAACGCCCAGGGCCTCCCCCTCCAGTGAGGCCAAGAGGTACGCCATCTTCTGGCTCGGAGTCAAGTCACTCCGGGCGTCCACTAGGCCGTCGAAAAGACCAACGAAGGTCAGCCACTCGGAAAGGACCCCGGAGAACTTTGGCAAGTCCAGAGTTGGGAGTCGTCCCAACAGCTCCGGCTGAGGCTGCTTCCGAACGGACTCGGGCAGGCCACTCGTCCGAGCTTCACGCGCCTCTTCGGCATACCTGCCTTCAGCCTCGATCAACTCGTCCGTGAGCCACAAGAACTGCTCGTAGTCTGCGAAGCAGGAGTCCAGGACTCCCTTTTCCACATCCGAATCCTCGAGCTCAGCGTAAGCCTCCTCCACTGCAGCCCTTCGAGCATCGACCTGCTCGAACCGCTTCATCAAATTATGGACCCTATCCGGTCGACCTATCAAAGCATGGGCGCTGGTGGCCCAGCGTAACTCAGTCCGCAGGCAACGGATTAGCATCTTGGGCGAGGACATCACTACTAAATACAAATTACGACGCCGCTCGAGCTCAATTACAAAAATAACAAATAAAAAATACAAAAAAATTAACAGCTAACCAATGCAGTTCCTATCAAATCGAGTTGAATAGAAATTACACAAATAAGAACCGCTATTTATTAAATCAAACACAAGTTAGTACAAAAGAAAAGGCAAATCAAATTAACAATAACAAATACTAGTGCGATCAAATCAAGTTAAATTCAAATTACGTAAATACAAATTACCACTCTTTAGTTCAAATACAAATTACAATACGAAAGATACATAACGAAGATACACATCAACAAAAAATGCCTTGCTCGGAAATCGACCCTTCGATAAGTAACACACTACAACCATCCGACAACGATAATTAACCGATTACGTAAAAATAACCATCTACCTACATGACGCAATCTCCCGCTTGCGCGCTAAACCGGGCGTGGCTTTTCAGATTTACCCGCAAACAACAAAGCAAGCTAACAAAGAAAGGAATTTTATTATTACGTATATAATAAAAAAAAATATTTTTACGTATTACGGACGGGCGTGATTGTAGACACAAAATTAAACCAATCAACCCAACGCTCCCTGCCACCAAAATTATTTAATTTTTATCAAATACTATGGTCGGTGGATCGACCGGGAATCGATCCCAGAACCACGCTCTGCTACCAAATGTTACGGCCGGCAGCTGCCTATCCCAGGAGTAGAATCCTTCGCGGCCCATAGACGAAGAAGCTACAGGCAGATGCCGGTCGGGCGTCCTCACGCCACGGTTTAAAGTTTAATTACACTAAACAATCCGGGGGGAGCGTTACAAATATGGAACAGAGCTTACTTACCTCTATTCAAGGCGACTGGTCCCTCAGGATTCGGTCAGGTCTCGTGTGGATGTGTTGTGCTAGAAAGTAAAGGTCAGTGATGTGTATTTGGGTGTGGCTGGTAGTGTTATTGACCTTATTTGACCGTTCCCCCTGCAGCAGTTCGGCCCTCAGCTCCTCTCCAAGCTAAGGTCGCCTTCCGCAGTCACTTTCTTCCTTAGTTACGATTGACTCGCGAAAATGAACACAGAACGTACGGGTCAAAGGTCACCGTTATTTCTAGAATATTAACTACCGCACTAGTAACTAATACAGTCGAATCCACTTATACAGATTCTGCGTTAAACCTAAAGTCCCGGGTAAACTCTCAACACGCGCCACCATTCCCAGTGGTATATTCACTATACGCGCCTAACATAAAATCAGATCTAAGAGCTCCCAAACAAAATGGACTGCCTTTTCTTTCGACGCGAAGAAGACTTCTAATCTTTCGCTCTCGACTCCCACCGTTCAGTAAGCTCGGACGTTCAACCCGCACGAACGTCATCCCGTATCAGCCGAGCCGAGAGCCATCTAACGTCGATGCCTGACACCAACGCTTTTGCGTAAACATGCGTTGTCACCCGTGAGGACTAGGATAGATGGCCTCATTTCCAGCAAAAAGGGCCTCCGGCCACCTGCACTCACCAAGCGAAACGCAGAGGTAAACCTCTACTTCACGCTGGTTTTCTGTGAGGTCATGGTACCACCCCGGTTCGAGCCGGCCCATCTTTTTTTTTCAACTTTTTCATCTCAACTTTTATATGGCAAAATTAGTATTAGATATAATGCTTACTTACTCAAAATGTTTTGGATGGAAGTCTATTCGTCACTAAGTTTTTTACTATGATGTTATTAAATCACACTGCAACGAAAAATAAATATGTATATAATACAACTTTTACAAACACCTGCATGTTTACTAGGACGACAAAGTACGGCGACAGACTTGTTCATTATTGACTAATCTATGTGTAGACAAACATCTACAAACGGGCCCTGTATGATCATATTTTAAATTTTGAAATTGCCATTTTAAAGTTGAGTACGGCCATGTTGTGTGTTAAAAATTAAAACACTCACTGTGCGAGCCTACAGGCATGACATAATTGTATACGTGCGATAATTAAATGTAAATACGTTGATAGCTACTCTAATATTAATTAAACATTATTACCCTTTAAAATGATTGTGGCTCATTAAATGATGTAGGTTTACCAAATGACATTTTTAATTACTTTGTAATTTATTACTATTGAAGGTGATATTTACAATTTTGTTATATATTTCGGTGGTCTTCAGACCGATCGTGAAATAAACTAAATAACAAAAGAACTTGAAGCTCGAGGCAGAAAGTGGAGTTTGGAAAGTTGGAGTTTTCAAATACTAGACAGTATTTCAAAAACATATTAAGACTTATAGAAATAGTATTAAGAAAAAATTAAAACATAACAGACATTGTTTGTTTTTAATGTTATAAAAATTACAAGAATTAACAGGAAATATGTTATAAATAACTTGACACTTATCTATACATATAAATAAAATTGAAGTAAGCTGTCTGTAATATCAAAATAACAACTATAATATATTGAACTATGGGGATTCTTTGAATGGCATTAAATATGAAAATTTTGTCCGTCTGTCTGTTCGGACTAATCATTGTAATAGCTGAACGATTTTTATGAAACTCCAAGCAGAAATAGAGAGCCATGCCATGGTGGTTAGGAAAACTTGTAAAACTTTTTTTGTAAAATGGAATTTATAAAAAAAAATCTTAATGATGCCTCATTGATAAATCCCACTCAGGTGACGCGGCGCGACGCCCGGGCCAATCGCTAGCAGTACAAAGATATAAATAAAATTTTATTATTTATAAAAGTATCTTACGTAGTTAGTAGATTTTTATGAGCTATTAATTATTTTAAATAAATTATTTTAACTTGATAAGCTTTATATACAAATAAATAAAATTGAACTGTCTGTTTGTAATGTCAAAATTTCAGCTTTTTCCTAAATGCATATGAAATTATATACAGTACTGATAACAAAATAAATGTGCGTTCACCTCAATAATTTTAAACATTTTTATCTGTTTGTATGTCGGTCAGTCTGTCTGTTTGTTCCTGCTCATCTCAGAAATGATGGACCGATTTTGAAAGGATTTTCACTGGCAGATAGCTGATCTTAAAATGAGTAATTTTGGCTACTTTCATTTTAGAAAAAGAATAAGGGTTCTTGTGCAAAAAAAAATTAAACCCATGAAATTGTGAATAAAATACTATTGAAATAGGGAATATAATAATAAATCACTAAAAACTATGCGTACCAAATCGCAGGCACAACTAGTTATTGATATATCTTCTCCATCGCGTAAAAGTTCATGAATGACTGGACAAGGACCTTTGCGTGATGCCAAACCCATAAGCCTTTTCTGGTATTTCCTATAGCCATCCCTTTCGCCACCCATGGAACGAAACTAATGACGGATTCTCTTACGCCGCGCTCGCACGGCGATTTGGTTTACAGGATGGAGAAAATGTATGGGCCATAGAGCGAAGGTATATTAAATATTGATGACATCAATTTTCACTTAAAGAAACATTATTTTTAAAATAAGAATATCCACATTAAAATAATTTTACGTCGCTTACCTGAGCGGGGATTTGAACCAACTAAAATTCAAAGATATACAATCACTATTTAATTTAATTAATCGATAGGCTCTTTGACAATAACAATATCCCTCGAATAAACATTGTAGCTTAATTGTATTAAGGAAGACCTTGAAATCTAACCATTCGTAAATATTAACTCTAACTAACATCCTGCTTATTCTTTTTTAACTCCACATTTATTTTCTTAAAATTCTACTCTAAAGCTCACAATAATCAATTTTTTTATAACTGGCTTTACGATTCTGGGTTCTAGCCCTTCTGAGCCTACAATAAGTTATAAAAATTATAAAATACAGATAATTACAAATATTTTTTATCATAGTTTTTTCAACAAGACAAGTTTAAAAATATAATGTTTTAGTTTGTAAATGGTGTGAGACTGCGATTTTGAAATTGGAACTAATATATTGATAATATATGGAATAATAAGTTCGTTTCCGCGCAATTTTTTTAACAGTATTAATAATGGCTTATCAGGAAAAGTTTGATTTAAAGCTTACTTTTTAAACCATAAAAGTACCACATTAAATCTACAATGGTATGAAGGGAGATATCCGGATAGACAAATACCGTCAAGAAACCAATTATTGCGAATGGTAAAAAGTTTATTTCATCCCTCCATTCATCCATCCATCATCATCACCATCACCATAGATTTTGATATAGTTGCCACGCTTCGCAGGCGAATTAGTAACCAAGTCTTTTTTATTCAGCTGTTATCAGGAAGATACTGTTGGCCATCTTCTGTTTCAGATTTCCTCTATCACCTCTTACGATAAAATTAATTCAATATAATTTTTCTACCCACACTTCTTTTTGAATTCTTCAGCATTAAACGAGGGCGAGGAGATTCGCTATATAGCGATAATACTGCCGGTTATATATACCCTTTTTAGATTCAGCGTTCTTGGCACGATACCGCGGGGAGTATGATATTTAAGTTTCTATTTATTTATTATAGTAAGTTATTATTATAGTTTTTAGTATTGTAGATAAAAATAAATAAAATGAAATTTTAGATTGTAATATTATTTCTAATAATTTGTTCTAATTATGTGCAAAAAAGAGTTATTTGTCTAGGTACATGTCTCTCAGGTTAATTTGATGGCTACGAATTGCTACATTTCGTTGCCTTCTTTAATTGTAAGCTACAATGTTTATTCGAGAGATTTTATTCTTGTCATAGAACCTATCGATTAATTAAAATCAAATAGCGACTGTATATTTTTTTACATTTTAGTTGGTTCGAATCCCGGCTCAGGTAAACGAATAAAAAAATGTTTGAATGTTGTTTTTCTTATTTTTTTAAATAAAGTAATGTTATCTTTGAGTGAAAATTGATATCTCCAATTTTTAATATTTTCCTCCATGGCCCATCCGTTTTCTTGAAGTACCAAGTACAGTTTAAATCGCATACATGAACTATAATTGAAAAAAAAAATATTAATTAATATCTAAACCAGTTTCAAATGTAATGAAATAGGTTGCTACGTAGTATTTACGATTACAGCAAAGTTATGGTAGTTCACACATTACGTAGTAGAACTTATTTTACTATGGTCCATTTCAGGTTTATTCAGACATTAAGTCAAAAGTTAAATATTTACAGAAGCGTTGGTCTTGCGAGCGATGTCTTTTCAATCGTAAGGGACTGCCATCACATCGAACTACGAGCGAGGGATTAGAGAATGCGCCTGTACTTGTGCACACATTCGTGCATTATAATCCTGCCCTGTGCTGATGGTTAGTCCTCGCTAAGACGGGCCACGGTGACCAGAACTAAGTCTGGAGGACGTGATTATTTACAGTAACTTTATTCACTAAGGTTCAAATTAACGAAATTCAAATTTCAAAGCGCGGAGGCAACACGAAATACATCCCCGCCGGCACATAAGAAATGATTATTTACAATTATTGCTAATTTACCAAGTACTTAAAGATAGTACTTGAAGACATAAATAGATAATAGTTAGCTAAATTATTTTTTATGGTCACAGAATAACAGTGAACAATAAAAGTGAAACTCCGCGTCATTCAATAAAAGCCTGTAATTGAGCATTAATGGCAACAAGTTGCTAAACTGTGTTTCACTATCACAATTTAGTTTTATGCTTTAAATATCACAGAACTCGCCACTTTCATCGGACCGCCAGCAAATGTGGCGTAAAATGCCTAACTTTGCCATTTTACCTGCCTATTCAATGTAGTTTTATGACGTAGCTCTGTACGAAATTTACTACTCTGTGTGTGAAACTATTCTGTTCATAATTGGGACCGAATAGTTTCAGCTTGTTAGAAAGCTTTTATATACATATACGTCTCATATATGAACGCTAGCGATCTGCCCCGGTTTCGCACGGATTGACAACAGATCCAGATACGTGGTCCAATTATGAATCTAAACCATCAAGGGACCCACTCAACACACACAAAAACTTCATCAAGATCGGTCCAGCCCTTTAGGCGGAATTCAGTGATAAACACATATACAGAAATATTACAGCTACTATCTAATCTTTATATATAAAAAGTACGTGTCACGTTGTTTGTCCGCGATGGACTCCTAAACTACTGAACTGATTTCAATGAAATTTTTGGTCAATGTGCAGTTTGGTCCAACTTAAAAGATAGGATAGCTTACATCTCAATTTATAGTCGCAATACAATATTATTTTATTGAAAATTATTTGTCTATTATTTGACAGTCACAATTATCTGTTAGCTCCAAACGATTCTGTCAGATGATGATATCTGTTGACTGGATTGAATAAATACTTAATAGATGGCGCTGTGTTAAAAATTCAAACGTTTAATATAAGCTACAATTTAGTAGTATAACCACCACGTGTTGCTGTAAGTATTAAACAAATAGAACCGATTTCAAAAAAATGTTGCAGACTGTGTGCAGTTTGGTCCAACTTGAGAGATAGGATAGTTTTTATCCCGATAAGTGACCCTCAATTTTTTTATTGCTAATTTCAGGAGTTTTTTTGGGAAAGCAAATGGTCATTCGGAAAGGGCAGAACAACGTCTGCCTGGTCAGCTAGTATAATATGAAAATTAATGTTTGTTTGTTCGTATTTAATGCGCTGATATATACCGTTCAACAGATTGTGCTAAAACTTTGTCAACATATTGCTTGCACTTGTACGAAGGTTATAGGCATAGTAAATTAACTTACAATAGGTGGCGCGCGTATAGTACCTATAAATTTATTTGATTTTTTTTAAATATATAACATATTATTCAAATCCAATGAATGTGTTATCATAACTAATTAAACAATGTAGCACTTTCAAATTTAGAACGATTATTACCACAATTATTTCTTCTGTGACAGAAACGCGCCGGGTACCACCTAGGGCATGTATAATATAAAGAAAATTTGAATATCATTGAATGAATGATTTATTCGTCACACTCAACACAACGTTGTACGTTGACGAAATTAAAACAACAAACCAAGCAAAAATAACAATATAGACAAATACATTGAGTTGCAGCAATGAAAAGGAATCCGACTCGGCATGACGCTGAACCAGTGCAGTGTAGCCACAGCCACTGCGCTGATATTCTGTCGGTATCTCTATATCCACCGACCAGTTGTCGGATATATTTCCGTTACAATAAACAATAAAATAAAATAAATTAAATGATTCGTTGTTTAGGATTAGTTAAATAGTTATACACAATCATATAATTAACACAAAATAACAACAATAAAGGACAAATAAAATAACACAGTTACTATAGGTTACTCATTGGAAAAAATTGATACGATGACATTCCAGTTTAGATTATTCAATTATTGTATCAGAGTAGATAACATGCAATGACACGTCAACACTCTTAGGCAATACGTGTGTGATCCTAGATTTAAATTAAATTAGGTCTATTTATAACCTTTTCGCGTAGGAAATACGATTTATACAAAAATTTTAGATAATCTAACGCATTTATTTTACGAAAATGACTTTGTTAAGTACCACGAAAGATCTATCCCAAGCACTTGATCAATAACAGGTCAGGCCTAAATCCGGGTTGGAGTCAGAAACTAGGCGGTGTCAGGGGTGGACCCTGTTCCTCGAAAAGCGTGTAAATCTGTATGTCCTACATTTGATTTCTTTCCGGTCGTGTCGTATAAGTACTACAAAGCGCAGCAATGACGTGTTAGTATTGCTAAAAGAAATGTCATTATTTGTATGGATATTATGTTTACTCGATCAGCGTAAGATTCTATCATCATTATCATCATCATCATCAGCCTAACAAAAGTCCACTTTGTTTTTCATGCCTTGGCTGGCACCGACTCTAAAAATGGCTGGTTAGATATTGTTGTAAATACTTAAATAACAATAATTATGATATTCCTTGTTTTTGTTTTCTTAGCAAAAAAATTTCTTTTATCTTTTTTTTGAAGCAAAGAAAAAAGAAGCAAAATTTTGAAGTCGGCTTTTAGGTCTTTAGAAAAAAATACTTTATTTTTTAATTATTAGTGTTAAGGTCAAGTTTAAGCTTTTCCCCGCGACTTCGCCGGTGTTTAATTTAGGTTTTTAATATTTTGCGCAGAACCCGGATTCCTTTTCTTAAATAAAAGTAGCCTTAGTTACTCCTTATAATATCAGCTGTCTGCCAGTGAATGTCCCATCAAAATCGGTCTAGCCGTTTCGGAGATTAGCCGGAACTAATAGACAGACCGACAAAAATTTAAAAAATTGTTTTTTTGTTATAAGTACCGTATATATTTTCATATGAATTTGTGAAAAGCTGTTATTTTGACATTACAAACAGACACTGCAATTTTATTTATTTGTATAGATACTATTGTTAACTCATGTAGGTAAGCTACGTCCACGTGCCAAGTTTCATTAAAATCGGTTACGCGGAAGTAGGTGAAAATCAAAAATGACGTACACACAATAGCCCAATATGAAACTTTTTCCACTATTTACCACCCTTAAGGCGTTTTTAGGGCGTTTTTCTTTAAAATTTTATGAAACCAACCTAAAGGTAAAGCCTGTTTAATAAAAAAAATAATCATAGAATGGGGTTCACAATCTGCGAAGATGACGTAAAATTCCTTAAACAAGATTCCAATATGAAACGTTTTTCCTTCACCATTTTGGGTAGAAACATTTCTTCAAAATTTAGTGGGACCACTGTGGAGGTAAAGTAAAGCCTGTTTAATAAGAAAACAATTATTAAATACTGTCCACAACCAGCGAAGATATCGCGTATCATACTTAATAAATAAAACATACACTCGCATTGTGATCCTCCTTTTTGAAGTCTTAAAAAGTAGAAGCCTTATTTACTTGTAGTCTCAAAAACTGCAATAACAGTATATCATTAATTACATATTTAACTTAAATATAAAATTTTGATACTCTGAAAACCCTGTATCTATACAATATCCTATGAATTTTAATATATTTCAGTAAAATCGTCACTTTTATCAATTTACATTTAGAAATTAGAGACTATTTCATCTCATTTTGTATTTAACAAACTGTTAAAATCCATATAAATGTATTACAATATTTTGTGTATTCCTTTTAATAAGTTCAAATATAAAAATAAAATAAATCAAAACAAAGCAATGCTTTTGAATTATTTTAAAATCTTGTGAAATTTCTAAATTTTTTTATCGAAAATTTTCTCTGATAAGATCCCTTTACTTATGAAGTTGTTATGTCTACACTGATAATTGCGATAACTATTTTTTTATTAAAACATGGCTTGGTAATGTCTGGATCAGATTACTTTTTAGCGTTGTGTTTAGTCTATATTCTAAGATTAAAACTCTGCTCGGATTATTTTTTAGTCGTTAGGTATCTCTCAAAATGATTTTTTTTATTGAATAAATACAAACCTATGTTGTGTAACTAAATGTACATTAATGAAGGAAAATTGAAGTTGATTTTGATTTAAAGCATTATAATAGACTTCATTTTATTTCAAAAGGAAATCATAAATTTAATTTAAAGTATTTCATTTACATTTTATATGTTTCTATATATTAACATATACAGCTTATACAGCGCTGAACTAAATTTAGAAGACACTCGATTATAGTAACTCAAAATAGTCAATCAATGCGTCTCTAAATAGTTATAAATTTTACCAGATATCTGCCGCTTACATAATGTTAAATAAATTGTTGTTGGAACGAAGTTCCTTACCGGACGGTACGAATTTGGCAGATGGGAGCTCGGCGAGAAAAAGTGAAAGATTTTTCCGTCACGACCCCTTCTGACGTTGTGTAGACGGCCTAGGCTTCAAGGAAGCGAGATGGAATAATATTCATCTCCGTCGCACTTTTTCTTATTTTGCCATGAAAGAAATATTATTTTATTTTAAATGACGCTTCATTTTAATAGACGCTAGTATTTCATTTATTTGTATTTGTTAATCAATAATATAATACGTTTACCAATAATAATATACTACGAAAGGAACTTCGTTCCAACCGAGTGTTCCACGACACTCACGCATGTTATCATACATTTTACCATTGCCATCACAGTCTATCTAAAATATTTACTGCTAAATACAAGCCTCCCCCATAGATAGACACATACGTGGGATATTTGACATACATACTCGTAGTTGGCATTATTGACAACTGCAGTTCTTTATTTAAATTCAGCTGTTATTAGGAATATGCTGCTGCCCTGGAAGCTGCTGAAGCTGAACATGCCCCGGTTCTGCTTCAGTTTCCATCTGTCGCCTCTTTCGACACCCAGTAAATCCTATAGGGTACCCTGTTGACCGGATATTCTCACACCACCAGCCACTACACGGTAAATCTAAATTTAAAATTAAACAATTATCTTACATTTAAATCAATGTATCTTCGCTCACATCTTTTTAACCAATTTTACTCACATTAGAAATACATAAAGGCGGTATATTCCTTTAAACTTGATTTGCATAATTAAATGTAGAAATAAATTAACTTTTTATCAAACTTATTCATCGCTTTGTTTATATTTATAAACAATGCACTATATACGTAAATTTCCAGTAGATTTACATTTTAGAAAACATTGTTATACGAAAAGCAATTCAGAACTCCATCCAAAAAAAATTAGTTCAAACCTATGAAAATAAACTTATTAATATAAATAACTATTAATAATCTAGAGGGGTATTGAAGCAAAAAGTGCCTGCACTAACAGATAATTGTAACTTGTTTGAATATAGACTTTTTATAACAGAGCGGCCAAACGAGTAAGCGGCACACGTGATTTTAAGTGATTACCGCCGTCCATGCTGCTACACCAGGGGAATTGCAGTCGGCCTTTTAAAAAGAACTATGCTCTTTTCTAGTTGTCATATTGTGCGTAATTTACGTATGTATGTATGTCATCATCATCATCATCATCATTACAGCCTTTCATAAGTCCACTGCTGAACATAGGCCTCCCCCAAGGAATGCCACAAAACACGGTCCTGAGCCACCTGCATCCATCGACTTCCTGCATGTCTTACCAGGCGAAGTGTAGGGCGACCCCCCACGAGATGGAGTGACCATCTCGTGGGGGGTCGCCCTACACTTCGTCTACCGGTACGAGGCTGCCACTCAGAACCTTTCTTCCCCATCGGTTGTCGGTTCTTCGAGCTATATGGCCGGCCTACTGCCACGTCAGCTCCGTTGGGCTATGTCGGTTACTCTGGTTCTACTGCGGATTTATTCATTTCTAAGTTTATCACGCAGAGAAACCCCGAGCATAGCCCTCTCCACAGCTCGCTGAGCGACCTTGAGCTTCCTCATACGGCTAGCAGTGACGGACTCAGATCCGTCAACATGCACTGGTTGTACAATTGTATGTATGTAATGTATGTATATGTATATATATATATATATATATATATATCTTTATATATAAAAAGTACGTGTCACGTTGTTTGTCCGCGATGGACTCCTAAACTACTGAACTGATTTCAATGAAATTTTTGGTCAATGTGCAGTTTGGTCCAACTTAAAAGATAGGATAGCTTACATCTCAATTTATAGTCGCAATACAATATTATTTTATTGAAAATTATTTGTCTATTATTTGACAGTCACAATTATCTGTTAGCTCCATACGATTCTGTCAGATGACGATATCTGTTGACTGGATTGAGTAAATATTTAATAGATGGCGCTATGTTAAAAATACAAACGTTTAATTTGAGTATAAGCTACAATTTAGTAGCATAACCACCCCGTGTTGCTGTAAGTATTCAACAGATAGAACCGATTTCAAAAAAAATTTGCAGACTGTGTGCAGTTTGGTCCAACTTGAGAGATAGGATAGTTTTTATCCCGATAAATGACCCTCAATTTTTTTATTGCTAATTTCAGGAGGTTTTTTGGGAAAGCAAATGGTCGTTCGGAAAGGGCAGAACAACGTCTGCCTGGTCAGCTAGTATATATATATATATATATATATATATATATATATATATATATATGTATATATATATATGTATATAACACTTTCACTATAACGGGGGAATTCCAGTTTTGAATAAAAGTATCTATATTTGTGTTTGTATTATGTGTTTTAGGTAATACTATATTTAAACCTTACGAACATCTATTTTTTCTACAAGAGATGGGTAAAATTATATGCTATTATCCAAGTTTCAATGTAAATGCTCTAAACTTGGCCTGATTTAAAATTTCCACGGGTCGGCGGAAGCAACGTCAACGATGCGAAAAGCGAAAACCCTGCCACTGAGCTCGCTAACCCGCTTGCCCAGCGTTGCGATTAAGGCGGATAATTCCCACGAAGTGATTTGCCGAAGGTCAACGTCCAGGTCACTGAGTATCACCAATAGAGATATAAAAAGCATGCATGCGTTAAGTTTTACGGAGAGGTACCAAATGTTTTATTATTGTATAATTAAATTATTAACAAACATAAAATTAATTTTTGCAGCTAACTTAATTCAATATCATACAAGCACTGGATAATGCCCTCCCCGAAAGTGTTCGGCCCCTTTTAGCTTAGTTAAAATTATTATCGCGCAGTAAGGACTGTTAGTATTACTATTTACAAAAAAGAGATAAAAAAATAAAATTATTTTGTTACCTAAAATGTCAACGATTTTGCTGGCAATTTAGATCCAAAAGTTTCCACTTCATTTAAATAACAGTTAATAAGTTACAACGTAGTGATATTATAGTCTTAAAATATCTACACCGTCGATGGGGTAGCAGCGTTAAATTTGCGAAGCGTATTGTGAAAACTAAACCGTCTGCTAAGCGCAAGGAAGGCAAATTTTCGAAACGAGGGAGACTCATGAGCAGGTCAAGTCAACTTTTGCGAGCTGATGATAAAGAAGAAAACTTTCTAAAACTACCTTTAATTATAAACTACTTGTAAACATACTTTAATAAACCGCTATTAAAGGTTACGGCGTATAAGGTTGTAGCTACTTTCAGTTGCAGTTTGCAACTGATATTGTAACAACCGACTGAAAGGGGCAATGATGACCACTGATAGTAAAAACATATTATATTAATAACATAAAAAATGGAAATTTTGGCGTGGTATAGCTACGCTGCAGATGTATTATGGTTGCAGCACTAACAGGTTGATTGGTTCGACCGTGGAAGGATCACGCTATCACAGAATACCAGCATGAAATAGCGCCATGGTCTATATTCTATAATGATCAATAGAATCAAACTATAAGGACATCAAAACGTCTACAACAACTTTAAAATTATAAGATATTAAAAAAAATATTACTGTATGTAATCAACTTAGAAGATACATTTTAATATATCAACTGTCAAATTTCCAAAGACGATAACTATGTTACAAAATGCGTTATATGAAGCAGGAAGTGACAGCAAGAATGGTTGTGGCCATCCTTATACATTACATGAAATAAATAAAAATGTAGCGTTTTCTAGATATTGCAATTTAAATTAGGGTTCCGTCACCAAAGAGTAAAACGGAGCTTTATTAATCTCACACTGCTACGAGTGTCTGTCTGTCTATCTGTCCGCCTATTCGTTTGTCCCTGTATCCGACTGACGATGGTAGATCACGACGTAATGAGTTACAGACCTAAAATTTGCAGAGGTATTTGGTGTAGGATGTTGAACCAAAACCTAACATTAAATTAGAAATTCAATTAAATTATTTTTGAGGTTCACATACATAAAACAGTAGCTGAAGTAAATAAATTATGTTTTTATCCTAGCTTGTGATATAAACATTTTTTTAAATAAAAATAATAGTTTAAATCTCTGTATATTATATACCAATACCCTATATAATAAAGTAACAAATACTAAAATCATCGATTCACAATGCGGTATAATATGTAAACTGTCATCAAAAAAAACGAACAATTTTTAGGTTTTTTAAAGAAAAACGAAAGGTCAAAAGAGCACACACTCCACATGACGCATTCTTGCTGCAGCAATAGAATGCTACAGCATGGCTCTACCACGCGTAAATTATTCCTTATAATAACCTCTATTCTGCACAGTGAATCTACAAACTTAGTCTAAGTTTACAGTGTACTTAGTTACAGTTTGTTAGGTACATAAAATAGAACCATAGACAACATACATGTCACACGAACACGAAACAATCTCGTAACGACGTTCGACCTCAGCATACATCAGTGGCCAGCGCTTTATCAAGCGAATGTAAGCGTGGCGATGACATAATGTGGACATTACATAGTTGCGAGGCATCCACATACAGCATCCCGTAAGGACTTATGAAACTATAATGACAACGAATACCACTGAAACCGCACACTAAAAGCTTTTAAAGTCCCTCTTGAAATTGCGGTCATACAAAATGATTTCACTTTCAATCAAATTGCACTATTTAGCCAATTTAAACTTAAAATAATAAACAATAAAAAAATCTTCTTTAAATATGAATAATTCCGCTACAAAGCTCTGTCAAACAACTAAATAAAGAATGTTATTATTGTCATTGTTTCGTCTCAGTCTCAGGTTCGTTCCATAGACATTCGCCGTAATGGCGAAATTCATTCGCAACGTGTTCTGAGCATTTCTCTTAGTCGTATCACGACATCTACAGGAGAAGATGTGGTAACTGATTATTTTAAGCCATTAACAGACGGGTTATAATTTTATTTATATTTCATAAATAATTGTATAATGGCATTTCAAGCTGCCTTTATAAAAACAAATTTCTTAATATATCAAGGCAATCATTTTATAAATCGATCAAATAATGGAAGAAATAACTGACATACGAGTAGTGCTTAGAGCGAAGACAAAACCGCTGTAGGCTTTTACGATCGTATCGCAATTCTGTAATCGGAAACAACTCCGTCATCCGAGATAGTAGCAGGTTGTGAAGGCAAATAAGCTCTTTTACTCGCTTGAACATTTCTCTCGATGGGAATTTCAGTTTCTGCAAATGACATGTCATGGGCTTTAATTACGATGACATTATAAAACTGCAAATGAGGTGATTGTCATTTTTTTCGTTTCAGAAAGAAGATATCCGCACATTTTTTTAAACTCAGTTCCTGACACTACATTTACATTATAAGATATATTAAACATACATACGTTTACTTATATTATATAGCACATAATTATACAGCGTTTTACCAGGGTACTTTCCATTAAATATATTTTTCATAAAATACAGTTTACTTTAAAGTGAAATACAGATAAAATTAAAACATACTTTCAATATTATACGATATAATCTGAAGCTGTATAATGCATTTCTGATAAGTATGCCTGTACAGGCTCTACCCGTGCGTAAATATTATGTGGCGTTTCTGATAGTTAGCTTAATGAATTTCCATTCCTTTGCGCATAATATTATTCAATACATTACATGAAATTCGCGTAGCTTTTATTGTATAGAATAAGGTGACCAACAAGCATATAGTTAACCTGATGTAAAGTAGATACTATGTCTTATAGAAATCTACATCTATCATCGATTAAGGATCAAAATGCAGATGGGCTGTCCGGAGAACAACGATGGAATGCCTCGTTTTCAGTAAAACGTGTCTCTGGTTCTCTACACTCACCATAAGAAACACAGCAGCATTATGCTGTTGTTTCACGCTGATATTCTGTGAGAGTGTGGTGGTATCCCAGTCAGGCCGACCAATTCCTGCTACAGCTATGTATAGCTTAGCTTACCTGCAGTATGGCTCTACCATGCAAAAATTCTATCATTAGCTAAATATATGTTGCTCTTTGTACGAATACTGCTTGTATCTTAATTTTCCCCATATCTTTGATACTTATATTCAATTTTTCTCAGATAATATAGTATAATAAAAATGAAAGAACACGGCGAAAAATTTCAAGAGTTAGGAAATTGACCGTGGTCGAAAACTACCAGGACTTTCTCATAACAATACTTTTAAGTATTTTTCTGGTATTAAATGTGTTGTTAGCAGAATACATGTAAAAAGTTGTGTAATCTTTAACAATTAATCTTTGCTAGCCATGCTAAAAAAAACTCTCAGAATGGAAAGTATCTACTTAAATATGCTATATTTTACTGCGTCGGAGTCATTTCGCTACCCATATAGAAATTGCTGGAGTAATTGAAGAGTTTACGGTATTGAGACACCGACAAAATTTTATGTTCGTATGAGGAAATGTGTACACTACCATAGATAATATCTGTGAGATTGCTTAAAAATATGAAAAAATCTGCTCAGTTACAATTTGAATATGAAAAGGATTAGAAAGTTATATTATTCTAAAGGCGTACTAGATAAAAATCATTCGGAAATATATTGTACGCCAGATGCTGGTCCTCTTTTAAGTTTGAAATAGACTTAATTTAACAACATCACGAGAAGATTTATCATATAAAGTCGAAAACTTTACGATTTTTTATTTTTTTGCTTTGCCTTACAATGCCGCCCGTCCTAGATTCGAATAATAAAAAAGATTCGATAAATAATTTTTTTTTATGCTGAAGCGAACCTACTTTGTATTATTGTCTCAGGAAGAGAGGATCGACTTCATCTAGGAAGGACTACGATTGCACAATATACCAGCTATAATTTAAAATTAAAATTTTTGTACCACCGACTTCAATATAAATTATTAATAATAGCTCAAAACTATTTGTCATACCTTGATCATATTTATATGGGACCACATGTGAAGCACCAGCTTTCAAATAAAAAAAGAATCATCGAAATCGGTTCCCCCAGTAAAAAGTTCTGAGGTAGCACACATAAAAAAACATACAGTCGAATTGAGTGCCGTCTCCTTTTTGAAGTCGGTAGAAAATAGGAACAAAATGCTGCTGTGTTTCGTATGGAGAGTTACAAGAATGGAAGACCCTTTTTACTCTGTTAGTCCTCTGTTGATAACGTATAACTGCATATTAATTCTAAATAGATGTTAGATATAGATGTCCATTTATCATCTTTGTGCTCCTTTTTCTTTCTTTTTTTAAATTAATGTGAAATAAAGACTATTTTATGGTTAGTGGCTATTGAAACCCATGGCCACCTGTGACCAACTTAAAATAAAGAAAGCTACAGGAGCGTTGTCACCTCTGACGACTAAGATGGAATGCCTCATAGCTTGTACTTACACTGACTATTTATAATCTTCAGATCGGAACACAGTGCACTGTGGTTTGGCGGCAGAAATTGGCACGAGGTTGATACATACCAGACGATCCGGTAGGCAGATAAGAAGTCCAACCTAGTAAGTTCACTCTCACGCCCATAAACACCCCACTAATTGTTGCTTTTGGGATTTGGTCGTTGTTATTGTTCCCGCGTATCAAACACAATCATCCGAGCTTACCTACTTCGCTGCATAAGGGTTACATTGGACATGATAGCTTTAGAACGAGTAAGTAGTGTATTTAATCACGCAATAGTGGAAATTTAATATCTTCCACGCGGCTAAATATTCGTGTGGTCGCTGTGGTCGTAAAACGACCCGATTACGCCCCGCGTCTAAGGGAATTAGGCTTTGTAAAATACTATTCTTTTTTCATAGAATAAGTTTGGCAAACGAGAACAAGAAAGTAAATGTAGATATCTTTGGGCAACAGTGTCCACTTACCATATTTACACTCTTTTTCTTTCTTTAAAAAATAATTGAAGTAGCAAAATACCTACATGGCCACCTGTGACCAACTAAAATAAACAAGACTATAAATACGTTCTCATCCCTGAGGACTAAGATGGAATACCTCGTTTCCAATAAAAAGGGTCTCCGGATCTCTACACTTACTACATACAAACCACAGCTGCGTTAAGCTGTTTTTAACGTTGGTATTTTATGAGAGCGAGCCTTTACCACTCATACAAAACACGTATTCATGTTGGTGTATTCACTTGTTAATATATTTTATTCTTCTCTTCGATATTTCCATCAGCGTGTAATAATATACATTGCAGGACATAAGTCTCTCCTATTTCTGAAAATCACATGCGTTGACGAAATGGTATGTATCGTAACCAATGAGAGCGCATAATGCCTTTTTGGCCTTTTCTGACATACACGGGACGAAATAGGGTGATGGATTTTCCAACGCCACCTATGCACGACATTTTACTCATTTTAATTCTCACTTAGAAAAGTTTATGTAGTACACTAACATTAACACGCTCAATGTATTACATATTTGCAAAAAGAGTGATACAGTAATCAAACCGGTATTGATAGTACATACGAGAAACTAAGTCGAAAACAATCGCAAATTCAATGAAACTACACGCTGTGTTGACGTTATTTGTTATCTTTTGTTCATTCTCAAAATAGATCCCGCAATGTTCACTGCTACAGCGCTTGATTTAATCGAGTGATAAAAAATAAAAAGATCTCGAAGTTTTAGTAGAACAAGTACGGATTTCGGGAATATTTTATTCAAAATTGTCGTTCAGTGAAGCGGGTATCAGCGTCAGTTTATACTGCATGCTTTCCCACACGAACTGCAGAGACAAAGCTCGTGAACAACTCGCTTCGCCGCAATCGCTATACTTAATTTAAATGAAACTAATGTTAATCGCATATTGCTAGTTATTTTATAATTTCGTAATTTGGATTACTTTATAACAACTGTGATAACGAGGAGACTCTACACTATATATACGTACTTATATAAAATAAGTTAACATAAGGGATAAAATCCGTAAAACTTAGTTTCGTTTAAGTGTATAGTATTCGCGTCAGCATGAGAAGTCACTATACTTTCAATTAAGCTGATCTGTAACCCGTTTGAACCATGAGCTGAACTGCATTCCAAGTATATTTATTGAGTTACCTTACCTATGTCAACAGCATGCGTTAGTTGAGTCGCTATCACCTATGAAACGGACTAAACAAAACCGGAAACCGTACCGTGCAGTTTGCGGCACATAACTTTCATATTAAATTTTGCTTCAGTTTAAAAGCGGAAACTCGCGGCAGGAGGACCGACTATAGAACATGAGACTTACATCGAATATGACTCACAAATGACAAAATGACCTTTTCGTGACTGAGCCAGCTGTTCGGGTCACTTGCAGCTTCAAATTAGCTTTAATAAGATCGGTTGAAGAGTTTTAAAATGCGATTGCAATTAAATTGGTCACGAGGTATGAGTCATTATATTCACAAAACCGCGTGCGTGTGCGTGTGGTCTGACTATTTATAATGTGTAAAGGTAATATACATTAATGGTCTTACTTATTATCGTTAATTATCGCTTATTTAAATTAAATATCATTTGTCTCTACACTCATGTCCCTTTCTATTGTCATGGGAGTGCAAAGTGAGAGAGCAACTTTAAGCATTTTTTAAATTGATGTCGATTTTTATGAGTAAGGTCGTATTTTGTAAAATTGCATTTTAATTCTTCTCAAACATTCTTATTGAAATTATTATAGTTTTTGTGTAATTATTGAGTATTTGCTAAAGAAAGAGATATTTTGGAAATTTCCCTGCTTTTACCGTATTTTTGGTAAGAAATAAATAATACATACTTTTAGAAGAGAATTTTTATCTTAAACCTTAATGATTGTATAAAAACTACACATCACAACTATCAATATTTCTAAATTGAAACATAATTTCTATCGGTTATAAAATACTCAAAGAAAGACATAGAAGTGTTGAGCGGAGACACGATGAATGATATTACATTTTATCTCTACCTGCGAACCAAGTCGTTCTATGCAGTAGAGCGCTAAAATAACAAGATAGTACGAGTTAATGAAGTCATACACAACAGCGCAATAGATATAAAACTCCTTTAAGGGATTGTGTATTTTATTTAGGGCACATTCGTTTATTTTTTGTATGAGCATGATCCGTGACATTGATAGACTATACGTGCCTGTTTTTGCAACGATTGCGATAGCAAAAACCCAGAGCTGCAAATCAAAATGCATCGTCATCTTGTCTACCTGTATACAAAACATTCAAAGAACGATCTACTGACCTAATTTCGATACGTTATTTTTTCCTACTATTAGCATCTTTCATCGAGTCATAGACACTGAGCAAAGAGGTCAAACGGATAAGGGGTCGGATGTTTTATCTACCTCATTGTGACATGTAAGATCGCTAAGTAAATTTGATTGTCATGTGAAGTAATATAGTACATTCAGTTCAGTTTCCTTTGCCTTGCGATGATCGATGATATTATTATCTCAACTATAGCTACAATATACATAGTGTCATTTTTGTAAATTACACATATGATAGTGTACATAATTCCAACTTCTGCAAAGTAAATCGAAAGTACAAATCTTTCAAATAGCTGATTCCGGACACTGTATGAGAACGTCTTTGACTCCACTTGTGTCGTAGCTATTTTAGACGGCATCGTGGCTTTAAAAATTATAAACACAGACACAGATTTATATTATCAAAATGGATAAAGCACATTAATTTAATATTTAGGAATAGGTACTCCTACTTTCTCTAAGTCGCAGTAGGTACTGTTAACTAATGTAAAACGGTAAAGTAAGGGGAAGAGTAAGTAATTTATCATCCCATTTCGTTTTGTGCATCTCTTAAGACCTGGGCATAATAAATACCAGGAAAGTCTCATGGCCTCCAGCAAATGTTGGTATACCATCCATGGCAAGATGTGAGACATTTGGTACTAGGATCGGAAAACTTTCTGCCTAGCGATGGCGGCAAATTCTCTATACTAGGTATATAAACGACTCGATAGAACATTTTCGGATTGAAAAAGAAGTATTGTCTCCACACAACATTATGTGATGACATGACACATTATAGCTACATTAGCAATGTTAAAATGTTTGCTTTTATATGAAGCAATGCTTTGTACGAATTCGCTTCTGTATTAGCATTATAAATACGATGTTACGTTATTAGTTTCTTCTTTTTAATATTAGCTTCACGCGAATTTACTTTGCCACACTAAAAATAGTTGTCACGTATCCAAAAATATCTTTCTAAATTTCGCATATCATAACGTTCGAACTAGATTACCAGAATTAGAAACTTCTAATTATGAAAAAATACTCTATTTTTCATTCCTTTCTAAAATGTCTAGTGTCATTTATACTAATTCTAGCTGACCCGGCAAACGTTGTTTTGCCATATACATTAAAAATCGCGATTAAAAAACAGGGGTTGATCGTAGAAGGGTGAAAATTTGAAGTTTTATGTATTTTTCAATGCTAAATCATAATAAAATAAAAATAAAAAAATTTGTCAAAAAAATGAAAAAAGAAATATTTAGGGGTGGGTCACCCTTACCATTTAGGGGTTTGAAAAATAGATGTTGGCCGATTCTCAGACCTACACTATATGAACACAAAATTTCATACAAATCGGTGGAGCCGTTTCGGAGGTGTTTGGTAACAAACACCGCGACACGAGAATTTTATATATATTAGATAATAAAGCGGAAGATTTTTTGTTTCTTTTGCTGTTTTGTTTGTTTAAATACGTTAATCTCGGGAACTATTTGTCCGATTTGAAAAACTCTTTTTGTATAGCCAGATTGATATACACGGGTGAAACCGCGGGGCACAGCTAGTAATATATAAAACGTTAACCATACCGCGATCGATATTCTAATCAACCTACCGAACTTCCACATAAAATATTCTCGCTAAGTATGATTATACAGATACAATCAGCTTTCTGCAACAGACAGTTCTAATTTAGTTTATCGATTACTCAATTGTTTTGCGGTATCGGTATATTGATATCGTTATACAATTACAACTACATGAAAAAAATCTATCCTACGCATACCTGCCAAGCAGAATGGACTTGAACGATTTTTTAAAATATAATTTTTGTCTCGTTTTAATTTGTTGTAAAATCCCAAAATCTGGCATACCAAAATAGCATTAAACGCGTGTTATCATCACAATCATATCAGGGATACATTTTATTATTTTTAAAATAAAGTTACACTGAGATTTACTGTTGTATCGTGCAGGCATTTACGTACATAAATTACACAGACAAATCGCAGTGACTCAGAATAGAAAAAAAAAAAACTTAAATTTGTAGGCCACATAAACAAATTTTCCGAACGGGATTTGAATCACTCAACATTATTTTTTTAACCATTTATCAAGAAATATTTTGTGTACTTAATTTTGCATATTTATAAACTGAACAATTCTTTAAAATGAGCCGTAGTAGTTTTGGGAATAAACGCTCGCCGTATCTTTAAAGTCGCGAGCCACTATATATACAACAGTAAAAGAAAATATTGTGAGGCAACCTGCATGTCTGAGAAATAAAATTTATTTATTATTAAGGACTTTAAAAGACCGCCAACACCCATTGAAGTAACGGGGCGGACTAATTGCTCCAAAAATTAATGAGGTGCTCTCATGAATGAGAGGAGGTCTGTGCCCTAGCTATAGACCATTATAGACTCTTAACTTACTTTTTATTTAAGCTGTAATTTGACTTTTTAATTGGGAAATTTAAAAGTGCTTTTTTTCTTACATTTTCATTTTAATAGCGGTAGGATCTTTAATCGTCAGATAAAGTTTATCAAGGAAATAAATTATAACCTAACTGAATATAAAAATTAATCAATTGAATTATTTCATTCACAAAACTGTTATTATTAATTTGTTTATGAATTGAGTATTGAAAGGCGTACCTAAATGATGGTGATTGTTATAAGCTATATGCTATTTATCGCAGTCATAGTATTTATTTGTGACTATTTATATATATATGTATCGTATAATATAAATTATATACCTATTGTTCATTCAACACCAGCTTCAAAATTGTAACGTGCCTGGTGATACTGACATGCTCCTTCAACTGTAAATCGTACATTTTGCAGATTGGATTTCGCGCTCGCTCGCAATTCACACCACGGCAAAAATAAACTCGCCCCCTGATAGCCGGGTGTGAGTTGCCGTGTCAGGAAAGGGGTCAAGGATCGATTTTCTGGGTTCGCACGGGACATATTACGGGTAGAAATGTGTATTGCCAGTGAGCCTATATGGGTAATTGGCTTATGATTAACTGAGTTTTAATAAAATTCATAATTATAATTCAGTTCTATCGTAACCTTGCACGTCTTCTAGTGTTAAAAGCTATATATGCACTATTACGATAGTACATCGGTTCGTAACTATATTTAGATTTGATCGGAGGCATTTTTATATTTTTATAAAAATCATAAATAATATGGCTACGGCGTAAACATATTTAACAGGAGTTTTATTAGCTTAACCTGTATTCGTTTACCCTTACTTGTTGTAGTCGTTCATTTACTGAAATGCTGCAATTTACAGTATTTCAAAAGTCCACTGCTGTAAATAGGGCTCCCAGTAGATAGCCACATCGGGTTATATTGACATAGTCGCCACACTTGGTTGGCGGTTCGCCTGCCCTACACTTCGCTTTTTCATCATTTCATTCATTCATTTCATTTTGTTCGATAACTGGTTGCCATCTTGTAGGTAGACATAATCCCGTTGCTGTAGAAATCTTGGGATTTTTGATCAAAAAATGCGACAAGTAGTTTTGACTGTACTATTGATGTTAACTCAACACTACCTAAAGAATTCTGAAGAGACGAAAAACTGGGGGTGCAAGATCAGGACTATATGGTGATGCATTACAACTTCCCAATCAAGATTTCTCAATTTTTGCTGACTGGCCAAAAATGTGTGTGGTCAGGCGTTATCAAAGACCACTCCTTTTCTATTGATCGATTCCGACCGTTTTTTCTCAATTTCTTGCTAGAGTATCATTAGTTGTTGGCTGTAAAGATCTGAAACGATGGTTTTGCCCGGCGGTAAAAGGTTATAACAAATGATATCCTTCCAATCCCAGCTTACACACAGCATCACCTTATTGCGTGTTAATCCGGGTTTCGCTAGTCTTTGTAACTTGACTACCCTTAACCATGATCTTTTTCACACGATCTTATCGTAGGTGATCACTTTTTATGCTTCGGTTTCATTAGTTTTCAATAGAGAATCGCAAATGAGTACACGATTCATTCTTTCAGTGAGCTCGTGTGATAACCAAATATCGAGGTTTTTTGTATAGCCAGACTTTCAAATGGGTCAAAAGTCAAAACTGTTTTGTGGTCAATTCTCTATACCTCGGCTATGTCGTAACTAATAATATGCCAATCTTACTCCACTTTTTCAAAAATTGCATCGACTTTATCCGTATGAGGGCGACCAGAGCGAGCTGCATCTTTGACATCAAAATTCCCGGACTGAAAACGCTTGAACCAACTTTGTGCTACTCTTACTGACACTGCATTAGGTCCATAACCGTCACAAATTTTTTTTCGCGGCTTGACTGGTATTTTTCTCTTTTTTTTTAATAAAACTTCAGAATGTATCGAATTTTTTCGTTACATTTACTCATTTTGGCAGAAAGAAAAACAATTGAAAAAGGGCGGAAAAGTGTTTTTTACTTTTTCTTTTTCTTAATATCCCATAAGTGGTAGAGCCAAGCTGCAGCTATAGGTATAGTATAGTATATATATATAGTATATATATATATAGCTATAGTACAGTTGAAGCACGACTGGGTCGGCTCGATCGGGGAAGGACCACGATCTCACAGAATACCAGCTTAATGTTGCTGTGTTCCGTATGGTGAGTGTAGAGAACCGGAGACCCTTTTTACTGGAAAAGAGGCATTCCATCTTAGTCCTCAAGGCTGACAATGCATCTGAATTTTGATTCGCAAACGAGGAAATATGTAGATGTATATGAGCCTCAGCAACCACTTACCATCAGGTGGACTGTGCGCTCGTTTGTCACTCTATTTCTTTAAAAAAAACGTATTTATATTCAAACCAGCTAGATAAAAAGTACAGCCAAAGAGATTTTTCTTCAATTTTATACAAACAAAATAAGAAGAAAAGTTTTCCCCGGCCTATTAGTATATACTGTGTGATACCCCAAACACATATACACACTTCAAACATATAATTGTGTTTTGTTGTTTCCGTCGGGGGTTAAAAATGAAATATGACATAATATAGCCTCCTCCTTATGAGACAATCTATGGGATATATAATCTATGTTGATGTTCCTTGTTAGGTACGTTAAAATTAGATTCAGTGTGGGATTTGGAGACAGATAGTGGATTGGCCTATTCTGACTAAATGATTATTTGATTTCATAATAAAAAAAAATTATTAAATAATTCTTAAAAATTTAAATTTTTGGTTCATTTCTATTATAATTATTCATCATCATCATCATCATCATCATTACCATTCTTCGCAAGTCCAATGCTGAACAAATGCGTCCCTCAAGAAATGCCACAAAGCACGGTCCTGAGCTACCTGCATCCATCGACTTTCTGCATGTCTTACCAGCTCATCACTCCATCTAGTGGAGGGAGGGCTGCCCCACACTTCGCCTGCCAGTACGATGCTGCCACTCGAGAACCTTAAACATATTATCATTATTGACATGATTCAAATGTGATGTGAATGAAATGAAAATTTCATAATATTATATACAACCCTAGACACGCGAAACTGCGAATTAATGTCTTTCTTTACATTTCAAAGTTCATAACCAGGAATCAATATTGAACTTTTATATCGAAATATACATGACACTAGAGATTTTCAATAAACATCATTCATTGATTACTACGAAGAATATATTATTCTTCGCATTATCAAGAGAGCAGCAATAATTTTCTCTTTTAGGAATGTGATTTATATGATTGAAATATTTGAAAATAATACGGCCTATAATTGTTTGTATGCATAAACTGGTATTTATTAAATGAAACTAATTTTTACAGATTTTATGGCATTTAATTTAACTTTTTAATTCCCGACGTTTCGGGTGCTTTACAGCACCCGTGGTCACGGGTCCCCCCCGAGGTGTTTGACGTCCCGATGTTATAGTTAGCTCAGCTGCCTTCAGTTTTTGAATATTAATTTTTGGTCCGATCTAATTAATATTAAAAAACTGAAGGTAGCCGGGCTAACTATGACATCGGGACGGCAAACACCTCAGTTCCCCTTTGAACACGGGTGCTGTAAAGCACCCAAAACGTCGGGAATTAAAAAGTTAAACGCGATAATATCCTAAGAAAGCATTATGGTATTTATTAATCTCAATACGGGTTTTTTGATAATATTATATAATCTAGAAATAATGTTAATTATAATAAATTAATAATTGTTTAATGTTAATAAATTATTTATTTGTTAAATAAAAAAGAAAGGAAGGAAAAGATGTTTTTTCGTACCATAGATTCCAAACTAAAATATGAAATATTAAAAGTGATACACCTCTGAATAAATTCAATTTCTTATAAAAATGCAACCAAAAACCTTCGTGAAAATATGAATTTCAAATAAAAATCCCAATGGAACGACGGTACAGATGCCAAGTACACACTTTCATTCTTTGAAATCCAGTAGTTTTCCGATACTCATTGCAGAACCAGTGAATGCATCAAAATTTCATCTCTTGCTTATTTCGCATTTCCGTCGAGGGGAAAAAATTGTCCGCTATTGTACTCTCACAATACGAGCTGTCCCATTATGTACTTACTCCATTTAATTATTTCAAGTACATCTACACAGAGTATATTAAATATTATGATTGTTAATTTTGTTCTTATTTATACATATAACAGTAATTTGTCATAACAGTGTATTAACATTAAAGTTATATGAGCATTTAGCACCAAAAAATTGTAATTAGTAAACGCTTCCGTGTCAATGCCTGAGTAATATAAAGCCCATGGGTCTTCAATACAATAGATTGGCCGTACGTTTGACCGCCTTTGATGAAACATTCCACGTACAAACGGAAAGCTTTATTTAGGTACGCCGTTTTTTTATTTTCACATGAACAATAAACAATCATTTTTGAACGACTAGATCAGTCGGCAGTGAAATTGTAGTGATTCACATCTTCCTGTTACGTTTCCTATAACATTATAAATTGAAATGTACTTAACATTTGTAAGTTGAAATGAAATTTTATATTTATGTAGGTATTTATATTTTACAGCCGCGGAATAAGTGGAAGGAAGAATATATAAATATTTTATCCAAGTATGTTCCGCACCATCACGCAGCCCACTTTGCTGGCGACCAACTGATTTCGGAAAAATCATCCTTAAATGCCAAAACCTAATTTAACAAACTCGTGATAGGAAGCGGGAGGGTACAGGGCTCCGCTCTCATCATCACGCTTGCGCTAGTGGTCGATAGAGACAACGCGTTTGATGATCTCATGGCTGCTGGCATATGCTCAAAAAGCGTAGTTAACTTGAAAAGTTTCCATAAAAAAATGTAGGTACTTGAAAAGGCTCTATAAAAAAAAGAATAAATTGATAATATAGATGTACTATTCGCTCTTCCGTAATCATGATTCGTTGCAAGGGAATTGAACATATACATTGAACTATTTAAAACAAGAAATTTACGTCATGAGTATAATTTGCAACATTCGGCTAGAAACATACCATCTTATACCTCTATTCAGGCCATTTCTGAAACCCTATAACTTAGCTATGGATAAAACTAGACGCCTGATTTTTTTATTAACCAAGTAGGCATTGTATAAACTTGGTATGTTTCAAATTTCATTAAATTTGAACTCGTAGTTTAAGAATTATAACTAGTCAAAGTTTCACACATTTACATTGTAAGCCTTGCTTCAATTTCTGCCCATAGTTGCCTTCGATAAAAACGTTTGCAGCTAAAACAAGAGCGATGATGTCACAATATAGGTGTGCTTCAATACCGGCAACTGTCACGACCACAGCAGCAATTCGAGCTTAAGTTCGTTTTACGAGTCTATAACGCCCCACCCACTATCAATCGTCAAAAATTTGAAAGAAAAACTTATTGCAATTTCAAATTAAATATTTACATACTCGTAAGTCATTATATTTAATAACTTTAAATAAGAAGATGGCAATATCAAAACCGTATTAATATAATACATTGAATAAAAATAAATAGAGGAAACATTTATTACATGAAAATAAAGTAATTAATCCTAAAACAAGGCAGGAATTTCAAATAAGGCATTTTGTTCGGAAAATCTTAAAATTTAAATATAACCGGTGGGGATATATAATTACTAAGGGGCGATTAATGAAAAGTTTAAAATTAATAGTTAGAAATAACCGAAAATTTTATAAGTAATATATATTAAGAATTATGAGGCGAGACGGTAAACCTAGTTCTTCAATCCGTCAAAGAGATTTCTTGGGAGGTGTCAAACATAGATAACTACACAAATAAATAAAATTGAATTCTGTTTATAATGTCAAAATAACGGCTTTTTACTAAATGCATATGAAAGTATAGATGGCACTTTTAACAAAAAAACTATGTACTTTTAAAATGTATGTCTGTGTGTTCATACCGGCTAATCTCCGAAACGGTGGAACCTATTTTGACGAACCTTTTACAGGCAGATAGCTGATATTATAAAGAGTAACTTAGGCTACTTTTATTTGAAAAAATAATTAGGGTTCCGCGCGAAAATTTGTATGCGGGCGAAGTGTGGGGAACAGCTAGTTTCTATATATAATAATCAATTGTTGTCCGTTAGTCTCGCTAAAACTCGAAAATGGCCCCCCTGATTTTGATGAAATGTTTTGTGTGTATTTGAGTGGTGGCTCTAAACCGAGTAAATTACTAAAATACAAAGCGTGCAAATAGCAGAATAAAAAGGTTATATGCAGGCAAACTCGCGAGCACAGCTACGTATTATAGTAAACATATATATTTCTATGTATAACTAATCTTTACGTAAGCATGACATTCATTCCGTCTTTTCACTTTCCACCTAGTAGTCATTATTAGGTAAGTAAGCTGCAAAGCAAATAAAACAGTTTCAATATCTTCATTTAATTATATCTTAATTTTTATTGCTTTTTAAATAATATGAGAGTAACAAACGAGCAGGACGTTCCCCCACTACCACCTCTGGCTATCAAGAACCGACTTCAAATAATGAATGCCACAATTGCTGTGTTAGCCATGAGTGTATGGAAAATGCAATAAAAATATTATGGCTACGAAATGATGCTGGTATCTCATTTACGTCAAATGGATTTTTATTGATTTTAATTTTAACTGTTATAATTTACTATATTTTCTCCTAAGTAAGTATGGCTGCAAAATATTATGGCAAAATAAATTATGTATTTAATTCGAAAAAAACTTATGCCAGAATGGCTTACGTTATAAAATATTTGCATAATTTTGTTACAAAGCAAGACAGTCTTAGTTTGCTTTTATGTCGCCTTAAATACTTCGAATGCTAAAGCGGTCTTTAGACTAAGAATTTCAGCGGTGTTCTTTGATGTTTAACGACGATTTAATTATCAAACTACAATATATAATTATAAATACAATTCTTGTAAATGCATATTTTACAAAATGTTTATTTATTTTAAATATTGTAAAAGAATATTAATTATTAAGTTATTTAATAAATTACCAAAAAAATAATTCTATATATAGCAATTTATTTTAAAAATTAAATTATTTTTAAAAAAAAAATTAAATTATTCTTTCGCTATTGCGTGAATACGGAATAGGATGACTGGTTTTCTGACTCCACCACCATTCGAATTCGGCACCGAACAAATATTTGTATGACCTGAAGGCAATTGTTCCGGATCTGCATGTTTGTCCTCGTGCAATTTATGTATGTTAGCTGCCTCCACTATACAGGACAAAATCCTAGTGTAACGTTTTTTAAAAACATAATTATTTCAATTGCTAATCTCTAATAAGTACTAATAAATTAAACAATATTTTCTTCAAGTCGATCTTATCTTAATTTAGTGAGAATTAACACGCAGTGTGAAAGGTGGAGATAATGCGGTACAGATTTTATTTGCATTGCTTTTTGAATGCGCGGGCGAGCATTCTATAGATACATAATACTAGACGGGTATTATGTATCTATAGAATGTAACGATGTTTACAAAAAATTTAAACTACTTTAATAATTTTCAGTAGGTACAAGTTGTTGTTTTGAAATATTTTTCATATTATGCATTTGAAAAATAAGCAGAAAATTCAAACGGGCCACATATTTCCATTTGAGTTATTTATATTTTCTGAAAGCATGCTGCATACAAAAGTTAAAAAACCATATTACATTTTTAGTAAGACAACTCACGCCCAGAGTTGATATGCTTGTAAAATTTATCCAATACAAGTCCACTGCTGAACATAGGCCTACCCCAAGGAATGCCACAAAGCACGGCATGAGACACCTGCATCCATCGACTTCCTGCATGTCTTACCAGGTTGTCACTCAGTAGTGGGGCTCGCCCTACACTTCGCCTACCGGTACGAGGCTGCCACTCGAGAACCTGTTTCCCCATCGATTGTCGGTTCTTCGAGCTATATGGCCGGCACATTGCCACTTCAGCTTACTAATCCTTTGGGCTATATCGGTCACTCTGTTTCTACTGCGGATATCCTCATTTCTAAGTTTATCACGCCGAGAAATTCCGAGTATAGCCCTCTCCATAGCTCGCTGAGCGACCTTGAGCTTCCTCATACGGTCAGTAGTGAAGGACCACGTCTCAGATCCGTAAGTCATCACTGGCAACACGCACTGCTTGTACAGTCTCGTTTTTAAGTTTTAAGGTATACCTGACGAGAAGATGTGCCGTAATTTCCCGAACGCTGCCCAACCGAGTTGAATCCGTCGATTGACCTCTCAGTCGAAGTTGGACTTACCTAGTCGGACTATTTGTCCCAGGTAAACATACTCGTCAACAACTTCGAGCTTAGTGCTCCCAACAACTACCGGCATAGGTTTGACATGGACATTAAACATGATCTTTGTTTTGTCCATGTTCATCTTAAGACCTATCCGTTGGGAGACACTATTAAGGTCATTGAGCATAGTGCTTAGGTCCTCCAGCGATTATGCCTTAAGGACTATATCGTGGGCAAATCGAACGTGAGTGATGTACTCGCCATTGATGTTGATACCGTATCCTTTCCAGTCCAGAAGCTTGAAAACGTCATCCAATGCAGCGGTGAAGAGTTTCGTAGATATAACGTCACTCTGTCGTACATCTCTGCAGATGGATAGGTTCGGATAGCCATCGTAGCCCTACTGTACAAACACTTCAACACTTCGATATACCGACAGTCAACTTGGCACCGCTGAAGGGTCTGCAGCACCACCCAAATTTCGACAGAATCAAAGGCTTTCTCATACACCACATACGCAAGATATAGTGGCGAATTGTACTCCTCGGTCTTCTGTACAATTTGACGAAGGGTAGGTATGTGTGTGTGTGGTCTATGGTGCTAATGCCTTTTCAGAAACCGGCTTGTTTGGGAGGCTGGGAGTCGTCCAGTCTGCGTGCGAGACGATTACTAATGACTCTCGAAAACAGCACGCAGACGCGGCTCAGGAGGGAAAGTGGTTTGTTGTTCTTCAAGAGAGCATTGTCGCCTTTTTTGAAGAATAAGACCACCGCACTTCTGCTCCACGCCTCCGGAATAGTGCCACCATGGATGACGGAATTAAAGGGCTTCCGAAGGATTTTAAGTACCGGTTTTCCACCCGCTTTCAGAAACTCCGCTGTAATTCCATTCTCACCCCCGGGGACTTGCCGTTTTAATGGTGCCGGAGAGCCATTCTAATCTCGTTTAGACTGACGTCTGGAATATCATCGGAATAGTACCGGATAAGACTTGCTCTTGGATCGTTACTCACACTTGCATGTGGCTCCAACGATGATGTATGCAGCTGCCCATAGAACCTCTTAATCTCACTCTAAATCTCAGGTGTCCCGGAAACGATGCTACCACATACGGTCTTCAGCTTCGACAGTTGGTTCATTATCGCAGACAGATCTCTGGCAAAGACTTTGGAGCCTTGGTTCCACCCGATCGCTTCTTCAATACGAGCAGTTGCGTAAGTCCCATCGCATGTATTTGGAGATCTGTCTGTTCACTTGCCTGTATGCTGTCAAATCTACTGAAGACTGCAGCTTCATTTCCCATCTAACAGCCATAAGATTAAGAGTGTGATCGGGGAGTTTTTTTGTTCTTGCTGCGGGTCTTGTAAAACTTAGCTCCGATCGCATGGACAGTTTCCACGAGTTTGTCATTCATATCGTCCACTGCATTGCAAACTTCTAGGCACTGAAAACGGTTTTGTAACTCGATCTGAAAGATTTCAGGATTTTGGAGTAGAGCACGAGGGGGACGGAGCGTTGAATTCATTAGCGACACGTCTCCAACTTAACGTTTGGGTTCAGTGTGTCTCTAACCATTCGGTGATCGTCGCGATCACTGAGACATCACTAAGCAGTTGCCGTTTAGTCGTTATAATGAAGTCAATCTCATTTTTTGTCGATCCGTCGGATCTCAACCAGGTCCACTTTCTGTGAGGCCGCTTCTGGAAGAAAGAGTTCATCATAAAGAGTCCCTCTTTATCAATGAAGTCGGCCAGCTGCTGGCTCCTTGGGTTCCGTTGCCCTATTCCAAATTTCCCTACCCACAGCCCGCCTTTGTCTCTTGTGCCTAGTGTTGCGTTGAAGTCTCCCATTAACATTGTATAGTGGGTTTTGGAAGAATGCGTAACTTTAGAGATATCCTTATACATTTTCTCCACCTCCTCATCGAGATGTGCCGAGGTTGGTGCATAAACCTGTATAACCTTCAACGACGTTAATGGGACCTTTAACGGTGGTAGAGCCACGCAGCAGTTTTTGCTGTTGCACGTATGGGCCGGCTAGAGCCGAGTTGGTACCACGACCTCACAGAATACCGGCGTGAAGTAGAAGCTCAGCTTCTGCATTTCGTCTGGTGAGTGCAGGTGGCCGGAGGCCCAATCCCCCCCCCCCCCATCAACATGGTAGCGGAATTACACATTAGACTACCCCAGGAGGGTACCAGTACCCCTGGAGAATCCCTCGCTGAGCATCCACGACCATGTTATTCCAATCCTGAGCGTGGGTGCTCAGGCTGCCCCGCGTATTCTGGGGGGGGGGGGGGGGGGCAAAATTCCGCTCAAAAACATAACTGCTCGGGGCAAACTGAGCAACAATACCAAGGCGACCCTTGCCACGCTATCCGTGAATTTCTGCAACATCAGGGGACTTCACTCTAATCTAAATGCCGTCCAGTACCATCTCGAGACGGCGAAGCCGGCCTTGCTCTTCCTGACCGAGACGCAGGTTTCCTCTCCGGCTGATATTTCGTATCTCTCCTACCCGGGGTACAAATTGGAGCACTCCTTTGTGCCTCGGGCTGGAGTTTGCGTGTATGTCAGAGAGGACATCTGTTCTCGACGCCTCGGCAGTCTTGAAGGTTCGGACCTGTCCATCCTTTGGCTACGCGTAGACCATCCGCGCGTCTACGGGTGCCGCTATAGGTCCCATAGCGGTAATGCCGAAACAGACCGACTCATCGACCACGTCCAAATGGCTACAGATTCCTTGCTACAACAGGTCCGATCCGCAGAGATCGTGATCCTTGGCGATTTTAACGCCCACCATGCCGAATGGCTCGGTTCACGTTTAACCGATCATGCGGGGAGATCTGTTTATGACTTTGCCTTGGCATATGGTCTGACACAACTGGTTACTTCGCCTACGCGGATTCCAGATGTGGAGGATCATACACCTTCCCTGTTGGACCTTCTGCTGACCTCTCATCCGGACGGATATCAGGTTTCCGTCGATGCCCCTCTCGGCTCTTCGGACCACTGTCTGATCCGGAGTATGGTGCCACTCACGCTCCCTTCGCGGTTGCGTTCTGCAGGTTGCCGCCGGTTTGGCATTACAGTTCGGCGGATTGGGATTGAATGCGGTCTTTCTTTGCATCCTACCCATGGGGGCGGGTTTGCTTCTCGCCGGATGATCCCAGCGCTGTTGCTGACTCTGTCACTGATGTGGTGCTATAGGGAATGGAACTATTTATTCCATCATCTGTGGTACCCATCGGAGGCAGATCTCAGCCTTGGTTTGGTCGCTCCTGTAAAACTGCATTACGCAGTAAGCAGGAGTGTTATCAAGCCTGGGCTGCGGCTTCGGCGACTCGGGATGTAAAGACCAGCATACTTAAAAAGAAGTATAACTTCGCCTCCAGGTCTTTCAAAAGAGTTATTGCCAAGGCAAAGTCAGAGCACATAGGCAGAATTGGCGAGAAACTAGTTCGCCTTCCTTCGGGAACCCGTGCATTCTGGTCACTCGCCAAGGCTGTCCAAGGGAATTTCTGTAAGCCATCACTACCATCTCTGCACAGGGAGGACGACTCACTGGCCCATGACGCAAAAGACAAAGGCGACCTTTTAGGCTCCCTTTTTGCGTCCAACTCGACTGTTGATGACGGGGGGAACACACCGCCGACCATCCCGCGGTGTGAGTGCTCCATGCCGGATGTGCGGTTCTCACAGCGCTCGGTTCGCAGAGCACTCCTCTCCATGGACATCCACAAGTCGAGAGGGCCTGACGGAATCCCCCCAATTGTGCTGAGGACGTGTGCTCCGGAGTTGGCACCGGTCCTAACGCGTCTTTTCCGGTACTCCTACTCCCAAGGCGTAGTCCCGAATTCATGGAAGACAGCTTTTGTCCACCCGATCCCTAAAAAAGGCGACCGCTCAGACCCGTCCAACTATAGGCCTATCGCGATCACCTCCTTGTTCTCCAAAATAATGGAATCCATTATCAACTGCCAGCTCATCCGGTACCTTGAGGATCACCAGCTGATTAGTGACCGCCAATACGGTTTTCGTCGGGGTCGATCAGCTGGTGATCTTCTGGTGATCTTCTGGTCTACCTGACCCATAGATGGGCGGAGGCAGTAGAGTCCAAGGGGGAGGCGTTGGCCGTTAGTCTGGACATTGCGAAGGCCTTCGATCGGGTTTGGCACAAAGCGCTTCTTTCGAAGCTCCCTTCCTATGGGCTTCCCGAGAAATTGTGCAATTGGATCACCAGCTTCCTTGCAGATCGGAGAATCAAGGTCGTTGTAGACGGTGCATGTTCTGACTACAAGCCTATTAACGCTGGTGTTCCACAAGGCTGTGTGCTATCACCAACGTTTCTTCTGCATATCAATGATATGTTGCTAACTGGTAACATTCATTGCTATGCGGATGACAGCACTGGTGATGCTCTAACACCGGCCGTGCTAATATTTCTCGGGAAAACATGTCCGAGTACCGGAACAAACTTGTGTCTGAAGTCGAGTCTTTGCTGGACAAAGTCTCGAACTGGGGGCGACTAAATCTAGTCCAGTTTAATCCTCAGAAGACACAAGTTTGCGCGTTTACCGCTAAAAAGAACCCATTTGTTGTATCTCCTCAGTTTCAAGGCACTCCCCTGGTTGCCTCAGCCAGTATCGGAATCCTCGGCGTCGACATATCGAGTGACGTGCAGTTTCGTGGTCACTTGGGAGAGAAGGCCAAATTGGCCTCTAAAAAGCTTGGCGTGCTCAGCAGAGCGGGACAGTATTTCATGCCGGCACACCGCCTGCAACTTTACAAGGCGCAGGTTCGGCCTCACATGGAATACTATTCCCATCTCTGGGCAGGGGCTCCCCAGTGCCAGCTCCTTCCACTTGACCGCATCCAGCGCAGAGCGGCTCGAATCGTCGACGACCGAGTCCTTTCCGATCGGCTCGACTCATTGGCGCTGCGAAGAGATGTTGCGTCTCTTTGCATTTTCTTTCGCATCTACCATGGGGAGTGCTCTGAGGAATTGTTCCGATTAATCCCAGCCGCCAAATTTCACGAACGCACATCGCGGCAGAACTCCCGATACCATCCACACCATCTGGATGATTGGCGGTCCACCACTGTGCGATTTAGAAGATGTTTTCTTCCTCGCACGACTTCCTTGTGGAATCGATTACCATCAGCGATTTTTCCGGACCGATACGACTTAGGGACCTTCAAGAAAAGAGCGTACTCCTTCTTAAAAGGCCGGCAACGCATCTGCAATTCCCTCCCTGGTATTGCAGTTGTTCATGGGCGGCGGTAGTCACTTACCATCAGGTGAGCCGCATGCTCGTTTGCCCCCTCTTCTATAAAAAAAAAAACGAATACCGTTTGGTGATTCCGAGTATAAGGCACGCAACCCACGTCGACACACTCACAATCATTACTACGTTATTAAAGAGAGACTTGTGGACGATAAATCTGACACCTCCTTGGGACAGATGGCCGTTCCCCTCCCGGTGATAAAACAAGTTGTCGGATTCGAGGATTACCATGACCTCCCCCTCTTCGGACTTCAGATAATCCTATAATACCCCAGCGCAACAGGTCGAGTCGTCTTAGGTGACAACCGAACCTTCATCGGAGATTTTTAGCACTTTTTGCCTCGCCGTTACCACGGTCGCCACCGTAGCCAGGAATAGCGGGGCCGCCGGAGAGTGGGGGCCGTGTTTTTGTAAGTTTTGTCATGGGGGGTATATTGCTATAGTTGCCATACTTGGCGAGCGGGTTTACAACCGCAATTTTTTCATTGTTATTTACTGTTCTCTGTCTGTCTGTCGCGGTTTCCCTCAGTCGTCTCTTAGACAGTCAAGGGATTTGCGGATCTTAATTCAATATAAATCTGTAGCAATAAAATTCACCATACGTAATAATTGAATAAATTAACAACGGCTCTCAAATTCATAAGGTTAATCTGACGTAACTCTGCTGACTAATCTTAATAATAATATTACCACTTTACCTTGAAAAAATTTATGTGTGGTCGTAACAGGTTATCAATATTATATAAGAAACCTGTAGAAAAGTTGTCTTTAATTGTATTATTTCGTGGGAAAAATCAAGCCCAGGTAACTATATAAAAGAATACGTAGTCAAATTAGTAGTTTTTAATTTTTTTTGTTTGGCTATCTTCACACCTGTTTATTATATTTCAGTATATTGTATTTCAGTAAGTGCATATTCTAAATATGTCAAATTTCGATCATCTATGTAAAATAGATGCCAAACTGACTCCATAAGTGTTTCGTTTTGCAAATTTTAGCTGCAAGCTGCGGGAAAAAGCGGGTATATGGAAAAATCTTAGCTCGATAACGAAAGTAATCGAGAATGAAATGTATCATAATAATGTTTAGATGCTAAAAATACTCCAAATAGGTTTTATCCCTATTATTTTCAGCTTTGTGTGAACGCAGTGATAGCTTTTATCACTCTCAGTGAAAACGCCTCGCCTTTTATTTTTAGATATAAATTGATAAATAAAATTCTGCAAAGGCGAACGTCAACATTGCGGGAGCGCGTTGTGTTGATTTACTGTGCTTGCAGCCGACATGTCACCATGAAATGTGACATCGTATGGTTCCTTTTTATGTTTTTTCAATACTTATTTTTAAAAGGACGTAAAACATTTGTACCCAACAAAACCTGCCGCAGTGAGCGTTGTATATATATTTATTTAAAGTTTTAATTACGGCAGTAATATTTTCACACACCGACACATTCGTTCATGTTTTATCGAAGTATTGTGTTATTATTTATTCGCATTATTAAATTATGACTGATGATAATATAATTTAGCAGCGGGTTTACTAAAACTTTTACTTTTTGAAGAAGCTCATAACTATGCAGATGATATTTAAGGTGTTATTTTACACCGTTATGGATTTCTACACTCCAAGGGATTTAATATATGTAGTATTGTTATTTTACACCGTTATGGATTTCTACACTCCTAGGGATTTAATATAGTATAATAGTTGACTTGTCTCGTGCTTTTAAACGCGTCTGATATAATCACGAGGTCCCGGGTTCGAGTTCCGAGTCGGGACAAAATCAGTAAGTAGGTTTTTCTAAAAATAAATTCACAGCAGCAGTCAATTTTCTAAAGAGTGTAAACCCCATTGCCTCGTTGGTTTTGAGCCTGTCCGACCGTGTCGTCGTCCTATTAGATGAGAGTGCACACTCAGGCATTACGATTCTGTCCTGCGCTGGTGGCTAGTCTCCGGTGAGACTCCGCCAAATTCCATTATTATAATCTAATATAATGATAGGAATACTTTCCCTCAACTGTTTGCCGGTCGATCGACGTATTACGTACTAAATTTATAGCATATTTAAACTTATCAGGCGCCTGGCAAAAAATTAACGTTTTGCAAATTTTATTAGACTTGTAACGTGGTGCAGATCGGCTGTGAATGAATTTCATTTGCGTATAAGTCGTTATGATTTTTTAATCCATTTATTATACTTGCTGCTGCTACACGTACGTGCTGCGCATGCATCTGGTCTACTTCACCCTAAAGTTATTTTTCTAAAACCATTACTACAAAAAAAAATGAATTTTAATCGAAATCATTTGGAAACAAGATTGAATAGTTTCATCTAAGCTATATGACGTGGAAAGTTTTACAATTTTATTATAGTAGTATATTTCTCGCACACTCTTAAGAAACATATCGCGAATGCAAGAAAGAAGAATACATATGTAACGATTTACTGCTAATGCGCTATGCCCGAACGACCGAGCAAACAACCGAGACAACTGCAGTTCAAACATATCATGTCTCAAACTTGACCGCATCATCATTCTGTATTCCCTTGTTCCCTTCTGCAAAACTGGACTGATTATTTTATAAGAACAATATAAAAAAGAAGTCGTTAAATTTCATTTTTGTGATTTGGATAAACTATATTGTACTTGTTTCACAATTTTTAATTATTAATTTACTAACTATAAAATGGATGGATGGAATGGAAAACGAAGAGATTCGCAATATGGCAGGTTTGAAAGATGACCTTATCACAAAAATTGATAAGGGCGTGCTTCGATGGTTTGGGCACGTTGAGCGAATGAGTGAAGACCGAATGGTGAAGAAAATATATAGCGCGAAAGTTAATATTAAAAGGTGTCGAGGTAGACCGAGACTAACTTTCGAAGACCATGTGAGCAAATTGCTCGAAGAGGGGAGGGTCAAGAGTACTCGGATACCTAGACGTGCATGTATGAAGAAGATGATGAATCTGAAAGAAGCGAAAGAGGTATGTAAGGATCGTGACACTTGGCGATCTGTTCTCTCTGGCTACCCCGTCAGGGATTGTGCGTGACGATAAGTAAGTAAGTAAGTAAACTATAAAATGCGGCCGGTTTCGCCTCACGACATCATCATTAAATTTGCAATTTACAATACATAGGAAGATGAGAGTAGTTATTGTATCGTAACAAAATATTTATGTCATTGTCATTATCCAGGGAGAAAATATTGTTGTATGGACTAAACGCCGCTCAAATATCCTGTTAATATGCCTATCTTATTAAAAACCGTGTCGGCGAAAAGGACGGCAACATTGTCTACCGGTTTAAATCACAGCGGACGGCTCATTTGTAAGTATTTTTAGTGATACGACTATTCTATGGTAATCTTAATGTTTGTTGCGTGGTATATATTACAAAAAATAGCGGTTAAATTCGTAACTATACGACTATACATTTATTTAAAATACTGTGAGATACATTATTTAATTACTGTAAATGAAAAAAAATCCTAAACGGAATAGTTTATAATATAATACTAAAGTATGAAATTACTGATAACAGGAAATGAAACAGAACATTTAAAGCGCACGTTACTGAATTATCCAATCTATGGTAGATTGGATAAGTCACTAAGTAAGCGAAACAATTTCACTGTCGCTTGTAACTTGCACCAAGTACAATTACCTCCAATCTCTCTCATATCATCGCGGTGCTAATTCTTCGTGACATTGACAGTCGGCCAGTTCATTCACACGTGATTGTGTAATCAATTTCAGCTCGTTTTCAAACATATTGTTTACTAGCTTATAAAATATATCATTAACAATATGATATGAAAACACACAGTATATTTACGAAATTGCTTCGGATGTCCATCCCTTGGTAATATGTGCGATGATTTTAAATCTAGTGATGATGATCCTATGAAATCTATGCCAGCAAATGTAATATTTGCTAAAGGTCCTTTTGTAATACGCTATGTAGATATGAAAACGTTACCTCACTCCCTGCAATAGTCGAGCGAATTAGTATTAAAATGAGGAGATTTAAAAAAAAACTATGTCCAACCTCACAGATGTCTTGACATGTACTGGCCGTAACGACTGCGAACTGCGAGTACTTGAACCTAGTATATATATACAGTAATCTATGACTTTGAACTGTGCTGTTGTGTATAATTTTTTTCTTAAAACAAAAATAAAAACGAAATTGAAAAATGTGTTCATTACAATCTTTAAAAATAATAAACCTTTTCATAAGTCCCGTCGAAATCGGTTCATCCGTTTCGGAGATTAGTCGGAACAAACAAACATATAGACAGACAGACAGACAAAAAATTTAAAAATTGTTTTTTTGTTATAAGTACCGCATATACATTCATATGCATTTAGTTAAAAGCTGTTATTTTAACAATACAAACAGACACTTTAATTTTATATATTTGTATAGATATTATTTATAAATATATTTTTATAAACCTTAGTATCGATAAAATACATTAAACTTGAGGGAGGAGGGGGGAGGGATGTAAGAAAGACGGAGACGGTATCATTAATATTGTAAATAAATATTATTATATTTACAGTGAATAGTACTCATATACATTATAAATTTTACATTACAAATGTTAGATGTATGTACTCTCACTTTCACAACACTGAATTCTAGTACTTGGAGTCCTCCGCTCGCTGGAATGAACTCGTATTAAGTAATAAAATCTATATTCACTACGAATTTACTTTGGACGTTTTACGGTGTAATTCAAATTTAAATATTAACAGGTCGGGTTTTGTGATTTTCGTTTAGGCATTAAATTAAACCAACACATTTACATAATTTGAGTCATATTGGTCCATAAATACTTTGTTGATAACTTGACAACGGTGCCGTCTATCGGATACTAGCATTGCAAGACGATGGTTGTTGCGAAAAAATATTTATTGTGTTAATATGACCTCAGACCCTGTTTGAAAGTCACACGATCACTAACGCACGCAACAACCCTTTTTTATATTGTAAACATGCAAACATTCAACGTTGCGTCAAACCAATCGGTGCAAAACTTTCGGAGATTTAACAATTTGAATAAACAAACATATGCATTTTTATTTATATAAATAAAAAGCAAAATTAAAAATTTTGAAAAAACCCACGACGGATGTAAAAGTTTAATCGAAAGAGGATTAAATAAAGATATTGATAAACCCCCGATTAAAACGAAGTCACGAAAGATAAAAATAAAAAGAGTTTTTAAAAGGGTTGATTTACCGCGGGGTATGTCATTATAAACAACTAATTATGTATTTCCTTAGTCCTTCCTACCTTTGTGTACCTATTAGTTTATTGTAGCGATAGACACAGCAATAATATAAAATATAGGTACTACAAATATTCACCTACCTATTAGGTAATATACTTATAAATCCAAAAAAACTGTCGGGTAGGTGAATAGGTGTAGTACGTATATTTTATATGTATTATTGTTGTAACTAAGTTACTGGAGTAGTAATATCTGATCTAAATCAACTATAACTCTTCCACAACCCACACAATAGCATACCGTTGGAAGAGTTAAGAGCGATTGAGAAGCACGTTGCGCGGTTCGCAAATCGCAGAAGCTGAAGAGAGGCCACAAAATTGTCTTTAATCTGGACCTATTATTATGGCATTAACAAAGTGATCACTAAGAACCTTAAATCTATATAATATGTATGTGAGAGATTTCCGCTTATGTATTGACTCATCACGATATCCCTGGAAACGTAAGGCCTAGATATTTGAAAGGCAAGACTTAGGATATTCCTTTCACCGAGTAGAGGTCAGCTAATAAAAAAGAAGTTGCGGTAAAAAAAGCTAATTTTAAACTATAGCTCTTATAGGTATATGAAACTAGGTCAGGATATATATTTTTTCGGCAGGTTAAAATTTACCAAGAACGGGGTTTATAAAGTTCCACCCACAAAGAGCAGTGCGGGGGCGTTAAAAAAAATTAAACTTTTAATGTCGCTTCCCACCGTCTGTACGCTTAGATATTTTAAACTACGTAACAAATTTTGATGGAGTTTTTATCAATAGACAGAACGATTTAAGAGAAAGGTATAAATATATATATATATATATATATATATATATATATATATATATATATATATATATATATATATATAATTCTTCTGTTAGTGTGTATGTAACTAAACTCTACCTAAACGGCTAGACCGATTTTGATGAAATTTTGTGTGTGTGATTAAATTGATTTGACCGTTTAGATTCACCATAGACCCGGTAGGTGGAGCTGTTGACGAAATCCAGTAATCACCCGTGCGTAGCCGGGGCAGATCGCTAGTATGTTATAAGATATCGATAACCGCATCTAAATCGGTGGAGCCGTCTCGAGGAAAAAATTCGCTACAATTCATTTTAACGAGTGATTTGTTTTATTGCAGCGCCCCCTGGCGAGCTAATACCACGTACCTGAGAACCATCGCCAATGAATCCAAACTCTATACATAAAACCGCATCGATTCGGTCAAACCGTTTTCGAGATAAATGGGAACAATCGTTTCCACACAAAATGTTCTTTGCAGCGCCCCCTGGTGAGATAACACCATAACATTTACCTAAGAACCATTGCTGATGAATCACAAACCCTTTGCGAAAACCGTACTGAAATCGGTTAAGCCGTTATGGAGATAAATGGGAACATTCGTTTGCACAAACAAACAACCTCTCACACCCTAAACGCATACACCTTCTCCGTTCCGTCGCGGGTAATAAGGATAAATATTAAGCATTAATAAACTCAATTAAGTACTATACCGATCGAAGAAGCCTCAACTCTCTCTAAGTCAATCACGCAAATTGCATCATCCTATGATACTTTACATGGAATAGCTTCTTCCGGCACTGCACTGAACTCAATATGAATCAATAATTGAATATTATCTTTATGTCGATCCCGGCGTTATCGAATCCACATTATCACTGTGTGTACTATTACAGAAAGTTACTTTATTTAACTGTTTGTTTAAATATAAAAACGATTATTACATAATTTTGAATTACGAAATGATCTACTCAATCACGAAAAATAAAACTTGACAATTAAATAAACGTCAAAAAACCCAAACTATTTCCTAGAATTAGATACTGAAATAAATTTAATCAATTTTAGGAGTATGGAAGCCAAAAAAATAAAAACTGATCATCGGGGAAACAGCTATTTTTATTAGACAGATAAAGGCTGACACACGCCAAATTTGCGTTGCAGATCTAATGACAAAAGTAAAGGATGGAAATTGAAAAGTGTTTTATATATATATGAAATGAAATGACGTCGCGACTTATATCTATTTATGGTGACGGTAATTGTCTTTTCAGATCGGTATCGTATTGTTTATACAAAACGCAAGAAAGACATAGCGAGATACGAATGCGTGTAGTTAATCGAATTGTCAATGAATGGAATCGATATAAAGACTTCATAATCGGAGACAGATCGTACGGAGCTGACATAAATTGCGCATCGGACTATCAAAATTTAATGTCAAGAGATGGCGAATACGCCGGTCATGTTGAATTACACTGCATTAGTGAATTGTACACGGATTACACATTCAAGGTCCATATGAATAGAAGCACTAGAACTATAGACTATGGCAGAGGAAGAATCATAAAACATCTTTTATTTTCGGGTTATTTAGACGCAGGGCATTACAGTGTTCTCGAATAAAATTGACTAATAAATACTAATATTTACGATGTGATCCTAAGTTTTTTAGTAAATTCCTTTGCATTAGCATTATAACTCTCGTTTGATGTCCATCGACTTATTAGTCGAATATTAGTGACAAACGGGCTAAAAACCACTGCGATTGTTCTATTGTTTTACTACATAAGAATTTTTTGCTGTACGTATCTTCATACCTGTATAATAACACCTATTACTACTACCAAAAAGGCCACAAATGCATTTTTACCCCTAAAGACTAAGTTGAAAAACCTTAGAGGTTATAATAATAATCACTCTCTTAGCCTTTCTTTCACCCACTTAAACACCTTGCATTCCTCTCGCCGCAAATTAGTTTTGTAACATGAGAGCGCACACTGTCAATGCCTACATGACGTCAATCCCATCTGCGATATCCCAAGAGGAAGACCAAGCAATCGCTTTCGGAAAAACTGTATTAAGTCCGAGTGGCAGATCTGGCTTATGATATCGCCACCGATCACCATTCGACCGTGAATGACAGGGTTTAAAGCTTGAGTTTGCAGCACATTTATTAGTTTGATTTTTTTTGCTGCTTTGTTTTATTACTTAAAGATCTTATTTACTTAAGATAGAGAGTCAAATCCTGTCCATTGTGATAAAGAATATTGTATTATTGGCCTTTAACAAAATGACAAAAAGAGTTTCTCTCGCAGTTAGTTCTGCGGAGAGAGGGACCTCGTTTTGAAACGGCAGTAGAATAAAAAATAACATGTTGACGTTTGTTAAACGAAATATTAATTTATTTCGTCGAAATAAAGACATTTCATTACGCTAGTAATATATAATAAGTCAATGCATTTCATACTTTCTTACCCAACCCAACCAAATCTCCTAAAAAACGAAACCATTTCATACAGTAAAAAGAATAATTATTTGAATAATGTATACAAATACCTATATGGCCAGTGCAGAAATGTCATGTTACATTAAGTTAATATGCCTTCGGTTTATTAGTTAAAACATTGAGGACCACCATCATGGCAAACATAGAATTATTACGTATAGAATACTAGTACGCGCACCAAAAGTGAAGCAAGTAAAACTAACTCGAAACCGCGTAAATTGATTCAGCGCCGCGTCAGTGCGGAACGTCATGTGTTACGGAAAAGAGCTCGCAAAAAATTGTAAAAAATGACCGTTTGTGTTGTAAAATATTGTCACAAAAGTGATGATAAACATAAAAAAAGTTATGATATTACATTTTACATACAAGTTCATATATGTAATTCATAATAAGTATGTAAAACTAAAAAATATTTACCGAAGCTATCATAATACAAATGTTGCTAGTTGTGGGGAAAAAATCACAATTTTCTTTTATAAATATTTATTTTCTATTTGTGTTTAAAACGTTTAATCCCAACGCTCTGAGTAAAACTCAAATGTTTATATATAGATACCTACTTCTCTAAGTATTAACATAATATTAACAATGGTTGCCTATTTAAAACTAATACAGAGTGATCAGCTGATCGCTATCCGTCGACGCCATTTTAAAGCAACTATTTTATATTAATTGCTTTGTTTATTGACTAAGTCGACGTTTTAGAGTATAAAATAAAAACAGTTTTTTATTTACAACATCAAGAGATTATTAATAAGAAATCCTTTACTAACCAGATGTTACTGTACACCCAAACATTAACCAGATGTCACTTTACACCCAAACATAGTCTATTTTTAACCGACTCCCAAAAATTATCAATTATGTAGGTATGTACACTGATTTCTAAGACAATTCTAGATCAATTCGTATATACATGCTAAAATTTTAGTGTTTTTTTCACGCAGCCAAATTATACTGTCTCGATAGTAGAGTCAATTTATTAAAATATGACAATTAAAAAAGGGCAGATGTACAATAGTAATACCTCACGACCTAGTCGGGCCTCCAGACTCCAGACTAGTTAATGTCGTATCACTACACTTGAGAGTTCCTGCTCTGAACATTTATTAGTAGACCTTCACTGTGTAGGCAGCGCGGTAGCGCGTGCGATAGACGTAACACTGCATTACGTTTTTTCAGACTTTATAATAGTAATACGGCATAAGCTAGCCTGTACGCCTGACCTACTTGCGAAATATTGCTATTGGCTTGAGATCGCATTCGACTTTTGTTTTTCTCGATTGTAAATCTGCCATTTTTGCATCCTCATAATTTTTATTTTAATAAATCTATTGTACTAACTACCAAGACAAACTCATTCAACTTCGGGAAAACAAACATTAAAATTTCAGCGTGTGAATTGGATAAACCTCTGTGTATATCCTTTCAAATGAAAAAATCTAAATCAGTTCAGAATTTATAGAATTCTAAGGTAAAAAAATAAAAAATACACCTAATTGAGAACCATCTCCTTTTTTGAAGTCGGTTAAAATTAAACATTACACGATGTGCTTATTGTATTCGAGCAAATTAATTGTGTTTAATAATATTCTTAAAATTTATGACGTTTGCATTTTTGTACCATTAAAATATGTATAATAAAGTTATATTAGTACCATCATTATCGTGTTTATTTTATTCCATATTATGATTCTCATAAAAAATGTCTTCGTACGTACGTAATCTTTATTATATCGATTATTTAAAATTAATCAATAAAATAATGATTTGCACAATTTTATTGCAAACGTCAGAAACTGGTATAACTGAATGGCGTGTATGTGTGCGTGTGACGAGCGTAAGCACATTCGACTCGCGCCCACTAACATAATGACCTTGCGTCACTTAACGCTCGTGTTTTGTACTAGACTGCGTTTCTATACGTAATAATTCTATGACGGCAATAGTAATAGAATTATCAATTAACCGGTTCAGTGCGGGTGACACGCCAGGCGTGCCATATATTTTTTGTGTGGCGTATGACACGCGAGGCGTGTCTTTTTTTAAATCGTTATAACTCGCTCAAATTGCTTTTTTGGAAAATTTATCCAGAACAAAATATTCATTATTTTGCAAGTAGTTCATGCCTGTGGCTTCGTTTCTGGATATTTTGAAAAATTGAAATTTTTAGGAGTTGACAATCTTTTTTAACTTATACATGGTACCGTTTTTACTTTATAAGTTTTTAAAACATGTTGTGGAAAAATACTCTAATAAGAAACAAATGAACAAATAATAGCACTCATTGCGATCGCTCACAAACTCAAGTTGTAAACAAGTTTCTAGAAAACAATTCTCCTGTTAAAAAAAAACAATGCCTTAATCTCTTTTGCTTAAAATGGTTGAAGTGCCGACTAATTACTATAATTTGGACGAATGGACCTACGAAGTACCATGTGCTCTTGTGATATGGTATAAGGTTTATTTTTGCATGAAACAGTTTGAAACCTTTCATGCATAAAAAAAAGTTCGCTAATAAAAATAGTCTTTTGTCAATCTGCCGCCGTATAGCGCCGGTATTTTTTTCCTTTTGAAAACACTTGTTTTGCTATTCTTACTAATTAGACGTTTTCGTATCGACTTTACTTTTACATTTGTATAACGTTAAATAGTATTTAACATTTGTAAATATTAATGAATCATAAACCTTATTTTTTTCCAAATTAAGGTTCTTGATTGTTTGATATTTACAAATATTATTATTAGGTGAAAATTTAATTTAAAAAGGTTTTCCAGGGTGATTTAGCTGTACCTACTTATATAAATATTTATTTTATAAAACAATCAATAGTACAAAAGGTTTGTAACCACTTCATAAAAAAAGTCACTTACTCTCAATTTCAAAGAAAACACGTAAAAAACACGTAGTTACCCACTAAAAACAAGTATACCTTCTATTTGTAACTTATTTTGATGTCAAATAAACTTCTTTTGTCTGTGGCGCTCGACACGCCAGGCGTGTCATGAAATATTTATTCGCCTTGACGAAAATCGGTGCCGCAACGAATAGGTTAACAAAATACATTTTGAATAAACTATAAGTGTTGTAATTTATAATTTTAAACGAATTAATTTTGTTATACCTTAATATTCAGGAGTTATTTATTAAATTAAGTGTGTCAATACAGCCTTTTTTAAGTTTGGCAGCCTTGTGCTACATCAACTTAAGGGGCTTCGGAATTTGCCCCTCATTTGGTCACATTTTATAGATAAAAATGATATTATACTGTGCGGACTGAACGACAACACATAGGTTTGTCCAGTTCATTTTCCATACTTTAAAAAAAACTTGAACGTGTGGTGAAAAATTCCTTTTTTGGAATGTTACAGCTTTTGTATATCCTGCCTAATTTTCAATTTAATAATCAAAAACCCACATAAAAATACTGAGCTGATTTCTATGAAATATTGCTTACTGTGTGCAGTTTGGTCTAACTTGAGAGATAGGATAATTTTTATGCCGATAAATGACCCTCAATATTCTTTTAGCTTATTTATATGAAGGGTCGTCGGAAAGGGCAGAACAGTCTGTCTGGCTAGCTAGTAGAATATAATCAATAGATAAAACAAACATCCCTTGATAGACAAAAAATAAACTTTTCTCTTTTTAAATAACTTTGTGAGGTTAGGTAAGTAATAGACATTATTTTTCTACATCAACACCAACCTATCTACTACTCGCTTCTCCTGTTCTATGGAGAATTTGACTTAAACGTAACGCTTGGCGGGGGAATTGACGACCGCAGTATCAGAAAATTCGCAACCTTGAACCTGCTGCACGGCGTAAGATCACGCTCTAACAGAATACCCACGTAAAATGGCAGCTTAATGCTACTGTGTTTCGTATGGTGCCTTTATTACTGGAAACGAGGTATTTGATCTTAGTTCTCAGTCAGTATCCTCTTAATCAAGGATAAACGTAGATGTCTATGGGCCACAGCATTCAGTTACCATCAGGTGGAGTGTGTGCTCGTTTGTCATATTTATTATAAAAAAAGACATCGGATAATAATTTGTAGATATAGCTTACTTATACTCTTTGTTATATAGTCGTACTAAACATGATGATGTCTCTCTTCTTTGTACTGAGGTAACATAATATATACCGTCGTTTACGGATTAAAAGCATAATCCTAGTGTGTCAGGTCGAAGTTTCCAACTAGTGAACTGCTGTAATATGTTTAGATTTTATATATTGTTGGATACGTTTACATAATAGGGGTAGGCAAGTTTCTTTGTATTTAATAAATATGTTTGAGACTTCTAAAATTGAACATCAGATTCCGGATTTTAAATCATATTACTATGAAATGTTTTGAAACAACAGACACATTCCATTTGTTTATATAAATAAAATTGAGGTGTATGTTTCTTATATTGAAATAACTGGCTTATATTCAGCTCAGTCGGTTATTTGCATGATATTAAGACATAACTGATATTAAAATTTTGGTCTATCTGTGTCTCTATGTCCGGTTTTTTCTGTTACACCATAAGGGTGACAAACGAGCACACAGTCCACCTGATGGTAAGTGTTATATTAGTTTGCGAATTAAAATGCAGATGCGTTGTCACCCGTGAGGACTAAGATAGAATGCCTCTTTTCCAGTAAAAAGGGTCTCCGGTTTTCTACACTCACCATACGAAACACAGCAGCATTAAGCTGCTATTTTACGCTGGTATTCTGTGAGAGCGTGGTCCTTCCACGGTAGAGCCGACACATTCGCGCTACAACTATACCTACTATTAATATAGCTGCAGCATGGCTCTACCACGTACTAAATGGTTATTCTTCGGAATGGCTGAACCGATTATGATGAAACTGTATATAATAATAAATAGGCGAAGTAACGCCATGAGGGACCTACGTTATATTTTGTCCAAAAAAACTTGAAGATTTTTTTCGCAAAAACAACACTATGATAAATATATTATAGTCTTTGATTACCTGAAATTTAAATAACGCCGATTAACATTAAAATATCTTATCCAGACGAAGCCAGGTCTATAATATAATTACATGAGACTTCATTTCGAACGTGCAAGATGTTCATGAAAATTTCTATATATGCAGAAAAAAGTCAAGACTTCTATGACTTTCAAAACATTTACTACATAAACTACACTTATACGAGGGTGGATTGAAAAGTACTCGGCCTAACACAGATCCATTCAATTCTAAAAATCAAATCTACCCACATTATTTAGTTCAGTTCAGACTAGTTCATTGTGTGAAGTTCGAAACGTGTGCGATAATTAGTTGTGATTTTATAAATTTATTAACAAAGTAATCGGACATAATTTCCGCGAATGGAGCAAATCGAGCAGCGTGCCGTCATTAAGTACCTCCATAAGAAGGGACTATCATCAAAAGCCATCCATGATGACATGGTCAGTACATTAGGCGATTGTGCTCTGTCATATTCATCCGTCAAAAAATGGATAGCAGAATTTAAGCGTGGTAGAGAGAGTGTGAAAGATGAACCCCGCTCTGGAAGGCCTTCGACGTCAACTACTGACGAAAATATTAAAAAAGTACTTGATTTAATAATGGGAGACCGCAGATTAAAAATTAGAGAGATAGCCGAGATTATAGGCATCTCTTATGAACGAACTCAAAACATCATTGTCAACGAGTTGGGTTTCCACAAGGTGTCTGCGAGGTGGGTTCCGCGACTGCTTTCAGTTGAACAAAAAAGGACGCGATTGACTATTTCACGCGACTGTTTGGAGTTATTTGAAGCCGATGCACATGATTTTTTGAATCGTTTTGTTACTATACACGAAACATGGGTTCATTACTGTACACCGGAAACAAAACAACAATCAAAACAGTGGAGAAGACCTGGTTCACCACCCCCTAAAAAGGCTAAGTCGATTTTGTCGGCAAATAAGGTGATGGCTTCAGTATTCTGGGACTCGAAAGGTGTGATTATGATTGATTATCTTGAAAGGGGTCAGACTATAAACTCTGATTACTACTGCACCTTACTACGTCGTTTACGAGAGGAAATAAAAGAAAAACGCCGAGGAATGCTCAGAAGAAAAGTCCTGTTTCATCAAGATAACGCCCGTGTTCACACGTCAGTACAGTCAATGGCTGAAATTCACAACTGTGGCTTTGAACTGTTACCGCATCCGCCGTATTCACCTGATCTGGCACCATCAGACTTCTTTCTGTTCCCTAACCTAAAAAAGCACTTGGGAGGTCAAATATTTTCGACAAACGACGAGGTCAAAGCAGCTGTAGACGCATATTTTGACTCTAAGGAAGAATCATTTTTTTTTCGACGGTCTAAATGCTTGGAAGGGGAGGTGGCAAAAGTGTATTGAACTTGATGGTGATTATGTAAAAAAATAAAAATATAACTGATTTAGTATGTGTTTATTTTCTTGGTTAGGCCGAGTACTTTTCAATCCACCCTCGTATGCTACACACGAAGATAAAATAAATATCAACAGAATAATACAGTTTTTATTCTGTTTTACACTTTATCCTCCTTCTATTTCGTACTTCTTTGCTTACTTTGAGGTTGCAAGAATCTACTTCTAATTTTTTTCTTTAGTTAGATCAAAAACTCTATATGATAGATACGTTGGCATATTTCGGTCGGAACGAAATTATAAGGGTTTGTTGTTTAACGCTTAAAGCAATCAGTCAAAGTTTGGGTTGTATACACTTTTAGAACACGTTAGACGTTTCTTAAAATGTAGAAGCAGTAGAGAACTGCATAATTTTTCGAAGTGAGAAACACCAATAACAATAAATTTTAAGCGTTATTTTATGGTGAACAGAAGCTTTATAACAGCAAATGACATAAAATGTTATGTATATCTTGTGAGATCTTAGAAAAAAAAACAAGAAATTATTTAAAATCAATGTTCGATCCCCGCCGGCACCAATGAAATTGTTAAGCGCGAAGGTTTCGTTATATACTTCAAAACCTTAAAACGAAATTGTACAACCAGTGCGTGTTGCCAGTGATAACTTACGGATCTGAGACGTGGTCCTTCACTGCTGGCCGTATGAGGAAGCTCAAGGTCGCTCAGCGAGCTATGGAGAGGGCTATGCTCGGGGTTTCTCTGCGTGATAAACTTAGAAATTAGTATATCTGCAGTAGAACCAGAGTAACCGACACGATCGACCTAACGGATTAGTAAGCTGAAGTAGCAGTGGGCCGGCCATATAGCTCGAAGAACCGACCACCGATGGGGATGGAGTGTCGACCTGGTAAGACATGCAGGAAGTCGATGGATGCAGGTGGCTCAGGACCGTGCTTTGTGGCATTCCTTGGGGGAGGCCTATGTTCAGCAGTGGACTTATGAACGGCTGTAATGGTGATATGATGAAGGTTTCGTTCGTCATGTATTCGATTCGAATGTCACACACATACAGCAAGTTTTTCGAATGTCAGTGGGAGTGCACTAAGTGCAAATATTGAAGTAATTATATGGAAATACGTCATATAGATAATTGTAATTAATTTGTGTTACCTACCTTATACTTAAAAAAATATTTATCACTTTAATTATAACTTCTCAAGTTTTCGCCAGGCTCAGAGCTTTCGTAAAGTTTCCGATGCGAACTGTCACAATTCCCAAAAACGATTGTCAAATTATCCAAACGGCGAATGTGATTAGCGTTTTATTGGTTTCCGTGCGGGTAGTTATCGAATCCGAGTCGATTTCCCTTATCAAAACGATTGTGAATAGTGCAGCTGTGGGACGTACAAAGGCTGTAACTTTAAAAGTGTTGAGTTTTGAATTGGGTTTGTTTATTGGTTGTTTACGGAACCACAAAGATAAAAAAGTAATATTCAAAGGTGTCTTTATACATCAGTATTGTTCATTTTCATATCCATATTCGGGTAGAATCTACTAGTTAGTCTGTGATATTGTTTTTGTCATTATGTTGTAAACCAGATGTTATACGAAATTGAAGGAAATACTTTAAATTAATAACCGTAATTTTTAGTTAAATCTATAAAGCATATTTACATAAAAATACAATGTTAAGAGAATATATAATTGTTGGTTCGTCTGATAGTGATCGTGTAATATAAGAACGGCTGGATTGAGGTCATATTCACTCAATTTCTCCAAGTTCATGGTAATGCTAGTATCCGATAGGTGGCGCTATAGTGAACAAGAAGAAGTTACGACGTAAAGAACGTAAATGGTCCGGAGAGAGAATGAGATATATTTTTTTATAGGATAGGGTGACAAACGAGCACACAGTCCACCTGATGGTAAGTGGTTGCTGCGTGCCTTAGACATCTACATCTATCCTCGTTTGCAAATCAAAATGCAGATGAGTTGTCATCCGTGAGGAATAAGATGGAATGCCTCTTTTACAGTAAAAAGGGTATCCGGTTCTCTACACTCACCAAACGAAACGCAGCAGTGTTAAGCTGCTATTTTACGCTGGTATTCTATGAGCTTACCCCACCCCGGTCGAGCCGACCCATTCGTGCTACAACTATACTACTAATATAGCTGCAGCATGGCTCTACCACGTAAGAAATATATATACAGTGTAAATAAAACTCGTCACGTAATGGGGAAGGCTGAACGTCTCCATGGCTAGCTATTATTATGTACACGAACATACAAGAGTATCTTACGTTATGATACATGACACCGTACGTTCATACTCTGTGTTCCTCCTAAGGATAAATTTTAAATATATATCGGTCATTAATCATTATATATAAGTCAGATGTAAATAGTCATGAAAGTTTAAAAATATATGAATAGTACGTTCAAATATACTCGAAATGTTTATTATAGAGTTTAATCTTGTAACATTTATGGCTCGTGGTTTGAATGTAACAAACACAAGCGGCTTTTCCTCATTTTGAGTTGAGAGTGAGTCAGTTATAAATAACACATACTCGTACATTATTTAACTCGGCGTTAATAATTTAGAATGAATCATTACAATATTGATATAGAGTTACGAGCGGTGATTCATCTCAAAAGGACATACTTGGCATTAAGAAAACATGAAAATCACTTGTGAATTTGACGATTTCTTCAATAATCACGATTTAAGAATGTAAAAGAATATCAATTATACTAATTATGAAACCCACATACTTTCATTATATCAATATATGTTGTCAAGGTTTTGTTCTTATTTGTATTATCATCGTCCTGTGCTGGTTTAAAAACTATTCGTACCGGATAATAATTATTCATAATATTATAGTCAATATTTTGTCGCTCGTGTGTACGACTTTATTTTCATTAATTGTTAGAAGGATAATATTTGAATTTTAATAGTTCTGTAGTTATTTTCCGTTTTACCGTATTATATATATATATACAGAAAATATGTCCTGAGTGACTGACTCATATATTAACGCACAATAGTTGTGAAAGCCCTCATTCTGACGTATGCTTTGACGAAATGATGATAAATTATCAATTGTGATATCATTTGTCAAAATCGTACGATAGTTTAAGAGTTACGAACGGACACAAAAAGCTTAAGAATATTATAACTTCTTTTAAGCTACACCTTAGTCTTGTAAGACAAATTGTTCAATATTGGGTCTAGCTATGTTGTGATTGTCCTAGTTTCTCTGGCGCTTCACATGTAGTCGCTTAACGTGGATACGAGCAGGTTACTAGGAGTACATACAATGTGTGAGTGTTTTTGATACGGTTACACTGGTCAAAAGTATTTTTACCAAAATCTACTACGGTTTCAAAATAAGGTTCCTTAGGCCAGAATAGATACTGAGCGGATATCCTCTTTTTTTTTTTTGTTATTAACCGTCAAACTACAACAGTATTACAAACAAATATAGAATGAATAATAGTAAATGATGTATCTTCTATGACAAATTATGGAATTAATGTTCTGCGGTATCTCCTGCTCAGTTGATACTTTCCGATTTTATTCGAAAGTTGTCGTTATACATCATATACCACAATACATAAAAAGAAAATGAACCGATACGTAAGCGGCGGGAGAGATATTGGGTTAACCTACAACACCGCCGTTTTAAACCCATGACTTAAAGAATTTTAGGTACTTAGATCAGCAGACTTTATTATATATGCCAACGTACGAGTAAACAAAATTAGCCTCAGCTTAACATGACAAGTCACATGGTATACGACTAATACTTCATGCCACGAGTGAAACAATCGTTAATGTCTTTACGGCTTCCTTAAAAATATTGATTCACCGAAACAGAAATAAAATAACATCATCATCATTACAGCCTTTCATAAGTCCACTGCTGAACATAGGCCTCCCCCAAGGAATGCCACAAAGCACGGTCCTGAGCCACATGCATCCATCGACTTCCTGCATGCCTTACCAGGTCGTCACTCCATCTCGTGGGGGGTCGCCCTACACTTCGCCTACCGGTACGAGGCTGCCACTCGAGAACTCGAAAAATAACATAACAATTAATTCATATTTCAACAGAAATAAAGTAATACAAAATGATTAACGATACATACGATGTGTCAGTAACTAGATGTACAGGTTTGAGTTAGAATATAGTTCAGGCTTTATGTTGATTGCGACACATAACCCATTATTTTCAATAAACAAATACTATGGCAGTTAAATTTTCATTACGATGTTTATAAACGCTGCTGTTGTAATTATCTTTATATACTTATACTGTATTGAACCTTTGACAATGTATCGAAACAAAAGACGGACTTAATGCTAAAAGCATTCTCTGCCAGTCAACCTCAGAACAATGATATATAACGTTGAAGTCGGTTCCAGAAAAATGACAATAGAATAATAAAAATCTATTACATAACACACAAATGATAATAAACACATACTAATACATGTATAGACATACACATACATACTTAAACCTTATTTATGTATGGGTGTATATAGCATGTTTGGTAAATGTTGAATTAAAAAAGAATAAAAAGACAATTATGAAGACTGATTATAAACGATGAAGATGACTAATCAATGAGTGTAACCATTTCTAGGAAATGAGCCTTTTGTGAGAGTAGCTGCATTTAAACGTACAGTTTCAATTCAGAATGGTTAAAATAGGTCTTGTTCATTTTACGTTTAAATTAAAAATTCTTCCGCCGGTGATAACAGGGCATCATTCTATGTTGTCAGTCTGTTCTATGAATAAAAACCCTTAAAAATCTGGTTAAGAAGCTAAGCCATTCTAATCAGCTAGCTCCGAAATTAACTGCACCATCACACGTATATTATTTTTGGGAAATCAATAGCTGTAGACTTTGCATGGAGCAGAATTTTGGGCAATTTTGAGCACTGTATCTGTAATCTTTATTAAAAAAAAATCTTAGTAAAATGCTATTTTTATATATATACATATAATATAAAATCCCCAATTAACAAATCTATAAATAACTTTCTAAAATTAGATACTTTGCTTTTGATTCCTTTATAATATATATATTTTTTTTATAGGATAAGGGTGACAAACGAGCACACAGTCCACCTGATGGTAAGTGGTTGCTGCGGCCCATAGACATCTACATGTATCCTTAATTACGAATCAAAATGCAGATGCGCTTACACCCCTGAGGATTAGGATGGAACGCCTCGTATCCAGTAAAAAGGGTCTCCGGTACCCTACACTCACCATAGGAAACAGCAGTTTTAAACTGCTATTTTACGCTGGTCAAAGATGTTTTATAGGTCCAGATACCGTGTTGCTAATACACCGCAACGTTCATAGTGAAGACAGTCTTTGATTCATGTGTGCGTGAGTACCATGTGACGCGCATATCTTACGCACCATGGCTGCATTAATGTGCGTGACTTCGGTAATAACAGTGCGAATCGATTACCCAAAAAATGTGGGAGATTTTATATTTCATTCATATTGATGTACCTATTGATTCTAAGAGTATAAAATGTGTGTGCGTGGCGAGTGCATTTGTGTGCGTGTGTGTATGGGGATATGGTTGCTTATGTGTGTTTTATGTAGGTACGAACATCGCACTAAAATATTGAAGATATGTAATAAAACCTATAATTAATGTAACAGTTAAAATAAATCAAAAATCACAGTAGATATTTATGTATGTAACATATATTTACAATCTATTATTACTAGATATATACAGAGTACTACACTTTTGTACTGTAGAACACAAAATATTGCCGCTTTTTACGAAGAAATTAAATTATTTTTCAATCCTAAGTAAAATGACGAAAAAAAGTAAGTTTGGTTAAACGTATACTTCGGCCAAGAGATAGCAAAATGTTTGAGTTTTTTTAAATTGCTCCGTTCCGTTGCTGCGTGAAGGAAGGACATAAACAAATAAACAAAAAATCACACTTTCACATTTATAATATTATAGTAGTATGGATTGTCAAGAATGATAGATAAACTTTTAAAACCGGTTTACAATCGGCTTTTTGAGGGTGGAACTATACACTCGCGCTTTCTTTCTCGCTCTAGTAAATAACGGTTCTGAATGACCAAAAAGGATAGAAGCACAGGAAAGTGCAATTTCATGCAGCCAGATGTAGTTCAACCCTAACCCTTAAAACGGTTTAACTCTATAGGTTGGGTAAAATCTGTAAAATTAGACTGTTTAAAACCCCTATATAGATAACCTTTGCGGTTGATCATGACATTAAAAAATGGTAAAAACATTTCATAGACTAGGCAACACTCGAATATTATTGCGCAGTATTATTACTTGTATTGACATTTAGCTTTCGTATTCTTTTACAAAGAAATACACCATAAAATTGTATAGTTACTTATGAAAAGTGATGTTCTTATCCTTATCTTTTTTCCAAGAGTAATTTTTAAATGATTTCACAGCACAAACAGTCATTTTGCGAAATTAAAAACACCGGTGCGTGACGTATGTTCACAGCGAACGTCGCTGGCGTAATGGTGGAACGATCGAACGAATACGCCAATATTGGTGCATTTGAAATGGAAGCGTTTTAGGCGTGCGTACACGGTATCTGGACCTATAAAACATCTTTGACGCTGGTATTTTGTGAAAGCGTGGTCCTTTCCCGGTCGAGCCGGCCCATTCGTGTTACAACTGTAATATAGCTGCAGTATGACTCTACTACATAAATATAAAATAACCCCAATTAACAAATCAAATGTCTGTCGTTTAACAGTGGTAGAGCCGAGATGTCTATGGATTACGTCATCCACTTAACATCACAGGTGCTCAACTAACACTATTTGCTTGTTTGTGATCCTTATTATACATTTAAAAAAAAACATAATTTTTAACAAATAAAACAATTAGTAATTTATTTTTTATTTATTTCGTAATGAAATTTAGAGTAATCGTGATAAGTGCTAGTTTCGGGTTTAGTAAGCATAACGTTATGCTTCCTCTACACTACTCGCGAAGTAACTTTGATGAAGTGCTCGTCGAAGTCGATCGCAGTCAAAAGAACGTGACTACACACACACTCGTGCTCTTTCGCGAAGAGCTCAGTCGTCTTGAGACTCCCGCACTCTTAACATGAATAACGTTCAAGAGGCAGCTGCTATAGGTAGCTAATCGTGTGAACAGTACGACGTTAATGCGTTAACTAAATAAATAATTATGTAGAAAGCTACATATTTAATATTTATATATAAACCAAAATTTTCATAACTGGCGTAAGTCGAGTAGTGTAGTGAGGCGCTTCGGGTAACTTCGGGGTACTTCGCGAAGTCCTTTGACTCTGGCCCAAAAAACGGACAGCGATCGGAAGTCGCCAGAGGCGAAGCGAGGTTGCACGAAGCGAATCGAAGTACCTCTCTACACTATTCGCCTTGTCCAACTTCAATCTACCTCGCGAGTAGTGTAGAGGAGGCATTATAAAATCTTTAGACAAGACATCCTCATAAGCTAAGTGTTGCATAAAAAAATAAGGTAGTCATGTATATTATCTTGTGTAATTAGAGAATAGTCGCCAAAACTAATAGGCAAAAGTAAAATCATGTAGTACATTATCTAAGCCCATCACTAGAGTATTTTGAACTTAGACATTTCTCAAAGACTGTCACAAAACGAGGTCCTGAATCGCCAGCATCCACCGACATCTTGCTTTCCTCATCAGGTACTAACTCTATTTATAGAGGGAATCTAATTCCTTTTTCTTATATATATAGCCGATCCGTTGCCAATTCAGTCCGCTGATCCGGTACCGTTACCGTTACAGCATATTACAGTAAACTGCTAAATATAGGCCTCCCCATAGATTATCTCATAGGGAGGGGGAGGGGATTTTGCCATAGTTGCACTCTGTTTCCCTCTGTCGCCTCTTACTACACTCACGGGATGATAAGGGGTAGTGGGTATTCTTACACAGCCATTACACGGTGACATGGACGTTAGACTTTAGCTTTGTCTTACCTTAGTAAATAAACCTAGCAAGCTAACAGCATAGCAAAGTGGCGAAGCAATCAGCTTTGTAGCGGTTTCTAACGGAAAAAAAATTTTCAAAATAGGAGGTTCAGATGCCTGGGTGATCAGTAATCGATTGCTGAAAACAATTTGAAAATTCGAAACCGTTCTCGAGATAATCGTGGGACAGACGGACAGACATCGTGAAGTCAATAAGTGACTTCGCAAGCTTCGCCACTTAATAAATGTACAAGTAGAAGATTACAAAGTAACCGACATAGCCTACTGGATAGTAAACTAAAGTGGCAATAGGCCGGTCATGTAGTTCAAAGAACCAATAAACGATGAAAAAGAAAGGTTCTAGAGTAGCAGCCTCTTATATGTGAGTGCAGTGCAGGACGCACCTCACAAAATGTAGTGACGACTTGGAACATACAGGAAGTCAAGTTGTCCAGGATCTTGGTATGTGCTAGTATTTTATAGAGGCCTATGTTCAACAGTGGTTTTGTGATGGATTGTAGCGGTGATAAAGAAATAAATAAAAATATTAGGGTTTCATAAAAACGATCAAAACAATTAAATAATTAATAAGAAATATATTTCGATAAGTCTTTCTATAAATCGATTACTAAGCCAACTTAATTTAGGTCGCAATTAGCACTGTCTTGAAGTCAAGAGTACAATCATAAAACATGAAGTCATACGCCACTCGTATAATATTATATAAACAGAGTATTTTCAGAGTAAATACCGTTATCAACACGGCGATACCCCGAAAACAATGAATATACATGTTTATCATATGATAAGGATCGCCGCATCGTAAAGATGAATGCCTAACAATCAGCTGATTAGAACATTATTTCCCTAACTTACATAATTACTAATTAAAAATATTTTTATTTATTAACCTTGGAAATGAGAGAAGCACTATGCGCCCCAGTGGGATGTATATAGGTTTTTACTTTATTAATTTATAATCTTCTGCCTTCCACTTATTACTTACCTATCAGTATCAGTATCCAGTCCTTAATTTGATATTAGACATATTAAGCTTCGGATTAGCGATCGCTCGTTATTAATAACCATACCAATATTAACACTTTCACTGTCCGGTTTCCAGACACAATAGTAAGACAATAGCAGTGCCCTATATGTAGTGCACGGGACAGCGAAAGGGTTAATAATACTGTTTTTTTTTTAATTTTCTGTCTACATAAAAGTAAGTAACACGCTTTAAAGTAAACAAACTTTGTAAATATATATGTAATTATATATATATATATATATATATATATATATATATATATATATATATCTTTATATATAAAAATTACGTGCTGTGTGCATTTTGGTCCAACTTGAGAGATAGGATAGTTTTTATCGCGATAAATGACCCTCAAAATTTTTTATTGCGAATTTAAGGATTTTTATAGAAAGGGTCGTTGGAAAGGGCAGAACGTCTGCCTGGCGAGCTAATATATATATATATATATATATATATATATATATATATATATATATATATATATATATATATATATTCGCTCGTTATTAATAACCATACCAATATTAATAATACTGTTTTTTTTTTATATTTGCTGTTTACATAAAAGTTAGTAACACGCTTTAAAGTAAACAAACTGTAAATATATATGTACATATATATTATATTATATTATAAATATATTATATTATATATTATATTTTATATACATATATAATATTCTAGCGATCCGCCCCGGCTTTGCCTTTTTTTATTTCTGGATCTCGACAACATCTTAACCTACCCGGTCCAATTGTGAATCTAAACACACACAAAAAAGTTCATTAGAATCGGTTGAGCCAGTTTCCAGTTTTAGCGAGACTAACGGACAGCAATTGATTTTCATATAAAGAGATATATTATATGTGTGAATATTTGAAATATGTGCTTTGTTAATATATGTATATATTATGATGGCATGTATTCCTAATAAATAAAGTACCTAAAGGAACTCTATATCGCGCACCTATGTGACATAGCTCAGCACTCCCATCAAGAGCAGGCCTGAAGATCTTACAAACATTTTCTCACGGTCACCTCTTCGACAGCAAGGGGACAAGAAGTAGTGATACATTCCTTTACGCTATCATCACGCGGAGATTATTTTTTTATGAATAATAAAGTTTGAGGCACACCGTCAAAATATGCGATATGTTTTCAAGAATTAATGCAATAGCGATCTCTGATATCAGTAGCGTCAAGACGTGTTAATCTATTTACAGAGAGCACTTTAAAAAAAATTGCAGTGACAAACGAACTTGCCTGATGATAAGATGCTACTGCAGCCTGTTAAAACTACAAACGAAGAATCCTATATGTACGTCCCCTTAACTTTTTGTTATTAAATTGTATTAAATTCGAACCAATCTTGTTTCTGAACATCGATTATCGTACCTTCAGATTAAAAATCTATACAACCTAGGTATCTTTAACCTGGGATAAGTAGAGACATACTACAAGTAATGCCTAAAGACAAGCTAAAGTATCGGAAGCCTTTTCTTAAGCTTTGATGACGTCATTTTCTTAAGTGAATCTGAACGTAACGGGTCATCCCGTTCTGTCTTAAAAACTTTCAGCTAACTGAATATTAATTACAAAACTTTGTACATATTTATAATCTATCAATAGATTTATATAAGAAGGAGAAGCCAAGGATATCTATTATTTATGTTGTGTTAATAAATAGTCTCTATGTTAAAAAACCGCCTTCCTATTAAAAATTTATAACAAATAAGTCTTTTATGGTGTAAGTATATTGTTTGACTGCCTGGTTGAAAGCGCGATTGCTTACCTAAGGCCCCGGTAGTTATTGAATTTTGGAAGCATGTAAAGCCGTTAAGTCCGTCTCGTCCGTGTCTCCGGTCGTATTGGGTGGCTCTGTATCATCAGACTATGAGAGTGAGGGAATAACGGGTGCACCTATGCTTGTGTACACACTCGTGCACTATAGTCCTGTACCGCGCAGATGGCAAGTATCCATTAAGTCTTGCTGCCGTGACAAAATTCGGTCTAGAGGACATTAGATTATTCGAAAATTAATAAATCTAAATAATTTATTTTTATACTTTTTCGTGTGTGTGTCGACAAACTAATTTAAAAAAAATGCTACAGTGTTTGTTAATGTCCAATTATAACATAATTTCTTAATTTTTAAATCAGAAGCATTCAGAGATTTTTACTGACATTATTTAAAAAGTTAAGACAAGGGATAGGAACTTTTTCGTTATTAAAATGCCGCCTCCTTCAAACTGCCGCTCGGGGCCACGACCACCCTCCTACTCGTTTCTACGACATGAACTTTCTACGAATGAACTGTTTGAAGTTGTAACTAATTACATATGTAGGTATTATAAGAGTTCACAACTTGCTGGAAGCAGGACTCAGACATTTTCGATATTGATTTGGAAATTTGTTTTACGGAATCCACTTAAGAATACTGAACGTAGGTATAGTCCTGTGAGTTGAGCTTCCTAATTTCAATTTCAAACCATCATATTGTATACCCACAATATCCCTACAACATACAATGAATTTCTATAATTGATCAAGTTGACCAAGAGTTTCGAAGATTCTTGTAAAAACAAAAATAAAAATCAACATTACATACATACATACATACATTCAACTGCTGTTGTTGTTGTTGCAGCCCATTTACGTCCCACTGCTGGGCACAGGCCTCCTCTCATTTTTCAGAGGGTTTTAGGGCAAGGAAACGTCCGCCGCGCTGCCCCAATATGCGTGTTGGCGAACTTCAAATGTCTTCGAAATATTTCTTTTTCTTATTTCTCAGACATGCAGGTTTCCTCACGATGTTTTCCTTCACCGCCGAGCACGTGGTAAATCAGCACTTAAAATTACAATTAACAATTTCATTGGTGCCGGTGGGGATCGAACCCGGGTTGCTCGAGTACTGTGAAGCTTACAGCGAGCGCTAGCCATCTGAGCTACCACGGCTCACGGCTCGGTATGCAACTGTGCAGCGTAATAAAAAAGTACGCAGTTGCGATTCTTTCAATGACACCAACATGTATTGTACACTTTTAAAAATTAAGTAACTTTTCCTCGAAAACGCCATTTAAATACCGTTGTGAGATTTCTTACATAGCCTGTTACAATTTCACAAAGAAACATCTTTACTTTCTCCCTAAAAATAACTTCATCCGTGCGTTGTTCTCCGAAGCTTCCTGATTACTTACGTTAATCTAATGGAAAACTAAAGTAAGCTCCAGAAATCTGTACATATAAATAAAATTAGAGGTGTCTGTCTGTAAAATCGAAAAAATAAATCAATTTCACCGTCGCACATCGCGACAAAACTCGCGATCCATACCATCTGGATGATTGGCGGTCCACCAATGTACGTTTTACAGATTTTTAAAAGCCTACTCTTTTTAAAAGGTGGCAACGCATCTGCAATTGCCTTGGTGTTGCAGTTGTTCGTTGACGGCGGTAGTCACTTACCATCAGGTGAGCCGCATGCTCGTGTGCACCCTCTTACACACATTATATATAAATATAACGTAACAATTTTTAAATTTTGTCTGTATGTCTGTCCGGGCTAATTTTTGGATTGGCTGTATCGATTTCAATAAACTATACGAACAGAACAGAGAGCAAAGCAAGGAGTGATATAGGCCTCATTTTATCTTACAAATTTTAAGAGTTCTTTCCTTGATTATCGTGAATCTAAATGACATCACTGTAATGGATCCTACTCGGCAATGTCGGGGCGAGTCGCTATTTAACTAAAAAAAATACATTTTATTTTTCTTTGTCACATACATCTTTGTTATTTATAATTAAACACGTTAATAAATATTTTTATTTTTTACAATCTTCACAATGACACCTGTTGAATTCATAAAGCCTCCACAGTACGTGAAATAACGTGTGCAACGAAATTATACAACTGAATACTTGAATTATCGCTTATTTGATTTCCTTTTGATCCATTTTATCATGAAGCAACCGCACCGTAAATAAATTAAATAAAATTAGCAACGCTGTGTTGTTCTGATAAATTTAAAATTGTTCACCATTTCATTCTTTGCTATATTTGTCAATCTTGTCTGACTAATATTTTGTTATTTTTGACCATAGAAAGTCGGGCACACACGGTCCACGGTTGGGCCGAGGGGAATAGCCATACCACAGAATAAATAAACCTAGCAAGCTAACAGCATAGCAAAGTGGCGAAGCAATCAGCTTTGTAGCGGTTTCTAACGGTTGCCGTTGAGCAATCAGATTCAAAATAGGAGGTTCAGATGCCTGGGTGATCAGTAATCGATTGCTGAAAACAGAATTTGAAAATTCGAAACCGTTCTCGAGATAATCGTGGGACAGACGGACAGACATCGTGAAACCAATGTCTTCGCAAGCTTCGCCACTTAATAATAGTACGCCATAAGCAGGCGTTCCCCTCTGTCAAAGTACAAGTCCACGCGGTCCTATGCGTGCAATAAAACTAGTTGCAGTCTCACTGCTCACTAAACTAAATCTAGTTGCGCGGATGATTCGAAGGCCTACAGAAATACCGAATTGATCCGTGTTTTTCACAGGCCGCTCGCCCTAATTCAATATGGTCGAGCGATTGATCCGAGGTGTCGCTGTCACCAAGCGATAGTGTAATAATTTAGTTGTTATTTCAACGTTTTACTTGTTATGTTCTTTTTGTGTGCGCAGTTTTCCCCCCGAAGAAAATGACTGACAGTTCTGTATATCGGCTACCCCTCTCCGGTTCGCCGGTGGCCCGTGTTGCTCCGTGCTTTACCTTATTCATTATCGGACATTTTTTTTGATTGGATGTCCTTAAAAATACAAAGCGATTATTTTATTTTTATATCTATACATATAAATAAAATTGAAGCGTTTGTTTACATGCCATTTAGACATGAATAGTATTTTTTTTAATTTTTATTTGTCTGCCTGTTCGTCCGGGCTAATCTTCGAAATGGCTGAAGTGATTGTAATGAAACTTCACAAGCAGATAGAAAGTTCCAGGAGTTATCTAGACCAGACATGGGATGAGTACTCGGTTTGGATTCGGTACTCGGCGGATTCGGCCTTTTTTTAGGGTTCGGCCGAGCACCGAGTATTAACGGCCGAGTACCGAGTACTCGGCCTTAATTATATTCCAGAGAAAAATAAAGATAAAAAGCCAGTTTTTACCATTATTATTATATTAGACACATTAAAACATAAGGAACGTGAGAAGCAGCAGAAATATTTAGAACGCACATAAGAATCTATAATAGAAATTATTATTACTAATATTTAAAATTTAAGACAGGAAGATTGTGATGCAAAAACACTAGTTTTTCAGCCCTATATGGGTCTAGTTTGTAAGGGAAATAACCGCACGCCGCCCGCTACCGCGTTTTTTTTAAAGCCGAGTACTCCGCGAATCACTACTCACTCCATGCCTAATCTAGACTATATCTTTCTAAAAAACTTGAAAACCCGAAAAATAACCTATAAACAAAAACAAAAAAAGAAAATTAGTGACTACTAAAGAACGCCATGTTAATAGGTCCTACCTAGGCGGAGCCGGCGCTGGTCGCCAGTCTTACTAATAATCGATCGATTAATAAGACGTGCCATAGTATACTTAATTATCCATGCAACATTTTTAGAAAGGAGAAAGATTATGTTAAGGAAAAATTTCTACAGTACATATCAACTGCGGAAATCGAACAAGGACAAGTTGATCAACACTGCGGAATCAGTCAATCACAATTTGTGCATGTGAATTAAAAACACAAAGGCAAAGATTGCCACAACTAACCATCACTATTTGCGATCAGCGATTTACTTTCGCTGTTCGAATCATATATCATACATACATATCTAGGGAGGTGGAGCGCAAAATATTTATGACCACTATACGATAAATATACGAAGAGATGTGTTATTTAACAAAACTACTCTTCGGTCGTCATTAAATCCGATATTTCAAAGAGTTTTTGGTAATTAAACAAATTAGATAGTTACCTACATTTTTCCAGACCACTTGTGAGACTGTATTAATTTTTAAGACCTTTAAATATTCAAGTTGTCATTCGACCTGTATTCGTAGTTGAACTCGGGGTATTCGTAGTCGCTCTATCTTAGCTATACGAGTATTAGATTGTATCACTAATTAAGCTGTTGAGCTTGTTCAAGCTGCTGTAGCACTCTTAGCACAACAAGATTAAAAAGTTTTTCGTTGACCATACGTTTAAAAATTATTAAAAATCTCCATAGTTCGTAATGCATCTAATACAACGTAGTCCGTAATGTGATTCATTACATTGTGTTCAAGAAACTAAAATAGATTGCACGCTGCATATAAATCAAATATCAAATTTTTGAATAGCATTGACAATGCACCTAATGCCAAGTTGCTTTGAAATTTCAAACGCCAATTGATGAATGTAGTGTATTAATTATATAACCTTCACTTTATCTATACCGCTAAATGGTTGTAATGTAATTTTCTGGTAAATTATGTTTGGTGTACGTTCCTTCTATTTTTAATTTCAATGTGAACATCACAAATCTGTAGAAGTACTAAAGTTGGTTATTTTCTGCCGACTTCCAAAAAGGAGACGGTACTCAATTCGAGTGTATGTTTTTTTTAATGTGTGTTACCTCATAACTTTGTACTGGGCGAACCGATTTCGATGATTCTTTTTTTGTATGAAAGCTGATAGTTCTCGTGTGGTCCCATATGAATTTGATCAAGGTCAGACCAATGGTTATTGAGTTATTCTTAAATAATCTATATTGAAGTCGGCTGTACAAAATTTTTAATTTTAAATTATATGAAACTTTACTGAATGTCATTACATTCATACGTGAATATAAAATATTATTATAGTACCTTTTTATTATAAAGAACATTAATATGGTTCCGTATTACTTAGTCTTAATTAGACCAATCTTAGTTAAACCAAACCAAAACAACCAACCAAAGGCAACATAAATTCAAAGTTAATCATGTAACTTGGCGAAACTGCAACAAGATTCTATTAATCATGCTCATCTATGAGTTATATCAGTTTACTGCTTCTATCATAACGGAAATAAGGAAAAGAACTAAACCGCGTCTGTCTCGCTTCGTATTTTTTAGTCGTTTCTTCTCCATGGAGAAGATTATTGTAAATGGGTTTTCGTTTAAGGGTTTTTAAAATCGTTGATATAGTAATTCTTCTGGGCTTTGATTTTACAACACCCATAGTATGCGAGATAGAAATAGAATATAGTCAATTATCTAACATTTATAAATATTCAAAGATAAAACAAAAAATTCAATGATCGGCAACATTAATCTGATCGAACTATCTAAAATATAGTTAATTTATTTCATATTTTAAGAAACAGATGCGGTCACCCATTACTGAGACAATAAGTCAATGTACTTTTGTCTCCGTGTCTGTTGTTCTAAGATACGTGTGGGTGGCCAAGTCGCCCAAAAGCGACGACCTCTAGCCGTGTAACGAACATGGCGTACCTAATTGTCACGAATTAACTTTAATCGTTGTTTCGAGCCCGGGTTATCTGGATGGAATGCTTGGTACACATACCTGTCCACTGACTGTCCACTTGCGTACCCTGATAACTACAACATATTCAAATGTAAAGAGATGCAGCGAGTTGCCAGTTGAATACAAAAATATGCACACTTACCTTTACCATTTTTATATCAGGCTTTAATTTTTTTTTCCTTTTTTTATTTAAAACGTAGAATATTTTTTTTAAGAAATAAAGAAGAAAAAAAATTTAATAAATATGTAAAGTATAAAAGTCAGTGAAATGCTGAAACCGTTAGTAAGTCCACTGCTGAACATAGTCCCCCCCCCCCCCCAAGGAATGCCAAAAAGCACGGTTCAGAACCGCCTGCATCCATCGACTTCCTGCATGTCTTACCAGATGGTCACTCCATCTAGTGGGGGGACGCTCTACACTTCGCCTGCCGGTACGAGGCCGCCGCTCGAGAACCTTTTTTCTCCATCGGTGGTCGGTTCTTCGAGCTATATGGCCGGCCCATTGCCACTTCAGCATATTAATTCTTCGGGCTACGTCGGTTACTCTGGTTCTACTGCGGATATCCTCGTTTTAAAGTCTATCACGCAGAGAAAACTGGTTGTACAATCTTGTTTTGAGGTAGCCTGACGAGAAGATATGTCGTAATCTCCCAAACGCTGCCCAGCCGAGTTGCAACCATTGATTAACCTCAAGGTCGAAGTTGGAACTACCTAGTCGGACTATTGCTCCAGGTAAACATACTCGTCAACAACTTCGAACTTAGTGCTCCCAACAACTACATGCAAAGGTGTGACCTGGACGTTATACATGACTTTTGTTTTGTCCATAGTCATCTTAAGACCTATCCGTTAGGACACACTATTGAGGTTGTTGAGCGTAGTGCTTAGGTCCTCCAGCGATTCTGCCATAGGACTATAACGTCGGCAAATCGAAGGTGAGTGATGTACTCGCCACTGACGTTAATACCGTTCAGTTCCTTTCCAGTCCAGTAGCTTGAAAACGTGTTCCAATGCAGTGGTGAAGAGTTTCGGGGATTTAACGTCACCCTGTCTTACACCATGTGTTAAGTTATTATTAATTTATTTTTGTGATTTGGATATACATTATATTTTATAGAATAAGGGTGACAAACGAACACAGTCCATCATGATAGAAAGTGGATGCTGTCCCATAGACATCTGCATTTATCGTCAATTAAGAATCAAAATGCAGATGCGTTATCACCCCGAGGACTAAGATGGAATGTCTCGTTTCCAGTAAACATCCTGTTTACCGGTACTCTACAGTCACTATACGAAACACAGCAGCCTTAAGCTGCTATTTTATGCTGGTATTCTGTGAGTGCATGGTCCTGCCCTGGTCGAGGCGACCCATTCGTGCTACAATGTAACGTAATATAGGTGCAGTGTGGCTCTACCGCGTATAATTGTACGCTACACGTGTAAATAAATACTTGTTTTACTAATAAGAGCCGCAAGACAGATTCAGCGAAGCGAGAAATAAACATTAGTTAAACAAGTACACGTGTATATCCAAATCCCAAAAATGAATATGAAATTTCACCATGTGACAACAATTGCAAGTGTAATATTTATTATTAATTAAATTTGGTACCGGCAGGGACCGAATCCGGGAGTGTTTACTGTGTGTTTTACGGGAGAGCTTAACCCGTTAGCTTGCTACGGTAAGCCGCTGTGCATCGCGCGAAACATACAGTATCTTCATTCCATCAATGCATTCCATAAAGATGTTGGACGAATGATGTATCAGATTCCATGGCATCGCTTTAGGTACCTAAATTAAATTAACCAACAAATTATTAAAACTCAAAAGTATAATTTCAAAGAAAAGAAGAAACAATAAACATATACAAACTTATTAGGAAGCTAAGCAAACACATGAAAGATAAACACTCTGATTCAGGGTTTACTAAGTTTATTGATTAGAACTCAGCGCACAATCGATAATCGCAGATACACACGTCGGTTTTATCGAGTTGATAATCAGTATCTTTTAAACGTTTCGTATAAAAAATATTTCACATCCTTATACCTAAATGTAATCATTGTGGAAATATTCCAACGCTGTCGTCCTGCCGATTTTCAAACGTCCGTTCAAGTCTAGTATTCAGATGTATTCATTGTACATAGTATTATATGAGTGCATGGTACATTGGGGCTGAATATACATTTACATAGGTATATTATTGCGGTTAAAAAACAGGTGTAATTTCATAGTAGAATTGATTTAAGACAGTTACGTTATCACGTGGTTAAATATACGTGAAACAGTCATTTAATTGGTAAGTAGGTTATATTATATTCCTTACCGAAGTTTATTGAAAATTAAATAGATTTAAAGACGTTATAGAGATTAACGGACCTCTTAATTTTTGACTTTTAAATACACCAATGAACAAATTAGTTTTAAATTGTGATACCAAACTGGCATATATTGTCATTTATTGTTGAATTCTGCCTTAATTTTTAATGCTAAATTCATAGAAGTATTAGGCTAAATTATTAAAACTCAAAACCTAATTCAGATAATATACCGGTTTCCGCAGATTTTTTGTGTCAATAATTATTTAAAAGTAGGTATCTTACAATTTTTTAACTTTTAGTTATGGGATAGTTTAGGGAGAGTGGATTTTTATATCTTTAAGTCAAAATCACTTTGTTACTTAACTGCCGATTCTGTTTCTGTTTCTATCTATCTATTCATAGAAATTTTCAGGGTCTGTCAATTTCACTTTTCCGGCGATATATTTTTTTTATGTAATTAATAATTCTCTCTGTGATATTTAATGATATGTATAATATATAAATATAATTGTAGATTTGTTTATACACTCGAAAACTATGACATAAATATAAACGTCGTAGCGTAAACGTAGTATTATAAAGTTTGTTTTCAATGTTAAAGTCACGTAAAATTACTTTTAGGCGATTGTTTTAAAATAATACTAAACTAGTTATTAGAAACAAAGTTGAAGACTGAACACTTTTACGTATAGAAACTCGGTTAACACGATAAACCGTAAAGCCGAACCTCTTTAAACATTGCTAGGATATTTTTAGTTATGGCGTAAGCACGATCTGAACTAGTGGATCGCGCGATGTACAGCGCACAGCGACAACCTTCAATTAGAAATTGTCGAATACTTCCTAGCTATCACAAAGTTCGTAACAGATGTTAAGAACATCGTCGGTTGAGGTTGAAGATTCCTTGAAAATCGACCGCGAAGGTTCACGCAAGCGCGACGCCACCCTACGTTACAGTCTCGAAATTTTTAAACAATAATGCGCCAGCTTGTTCGCTTGCATTGCATGCCATAGTGGTAAAGTCATCGCGCAGCAAGACTTACCTGTTGCCAATAGTCTTCCAAGGACAGCTTCCATTCGAAGTAGCCGGTGTCCGTCACGTCTTGCAACTCGCGGAATAGATTACCGCTAGGAAGAACATCCATCGTGCTTACATGTGACGCCGATCGAAATATTTAGAACAACACACGTAATCCACCCGCGACAGAACGCGCACGACTGGTTTGCCCGCGTCCGTCTCGTCTCTTGCCGGCTTCCCCTCCTGTACATACCCCTCGAGTATCCTCGCGCGTAGACTAATAACAAACAGAGATAATATGTATAGCTTTCTCTTTTTTCGTCCTTTAAGGATGCTTCAATATCTCCCAGAGACTTGTGATGGAGGAGGGCTTTTAAATTAACGTACTCATATATTCTGAATTAAATTACAACTCTTAAAATACAAATATGCCAGCAAAGTACATAATACATTTTAAACTTTTTTCGTTACTTTTTTCTCAAAACTCAGACTCGTGATAAAATTTTGTTGTTTAATCTGTATAATATAAAAAGACATTTAATTGTACATTAGCAATATAAAAGTAAATTCCATCCAAATTTAAGTCCAATATTTAAAGAAAATTTTATGGCAAATAATTGACTACTTTCTAAACTTACTGCTCAACATAGGCCTGCTCCAAAGAATCACAGGAATGATCCTAAGTCCAGTATCCATCTACTGAATAGATTCTACTCCTCGCATATTATACAAGGTCTTCACTTCATCGTAATTGGTGTTGTCAAACACTATGCTTGCCAGTCCAAAGTTACCGCCTGAGAAATTTTCTTCTCCATCAGTTATCAGTTATTTGAGCCATATATTTAGCTATAATTTGCCTTTTCGGATTACATATCCGTTGGCCAATGTCAGGTCCCTATAAAGACAAACTTGATGTAGAGCAACATTTCACAATTCACTGAGTAGCCTTGATATTCTTCATACAACCAGAAATGCAAAACCTCGTCTTAGTTCAATGTAATAATAATAATAAATATAATAATATTAATTGTATAGGTAGGTATATTTCTGGAGTAAATTTGTCGCAATATACCGACCGTGACCGAGCTACTCATCTGAACTTGATAAAGCTGTTCTAAAATAAGTTTATTAATATCAAACCTCAATTTCCGCTCGCATTACGACATGTTATGTTTACATAGAATTAGAATGATAAACGAGTATATAGTCCACCTGATGGTAAGTGGATGCAGTAGCCCATTGTCATGAACATTAAAAAAACTCCTACGCCTGTCACCCAGATGGGTATACGGAATTTCATATGGCATTCCCACTTCTTTAACGTTTAAATATCTACATGCTCGTCTGTTAAGGGCACTCTTTACTTGGCCTATTTTCGTTTTTAATATATCGCCAATTTGGTCCGCCGTTGAGGGCGTCCTTTGGCGACTCTGCCACTCACTTTTTCAGGATAAATTTTTATTTCATTCTTTCTACGTTTCCAACCCACTGAATCATGACTTTCTTAATATTGATCACAATATCTGTTTGCAAACCATTCTTGTCGCTTATCACACTATTTCTCGTGCTGACATTCATAGTCACCCCTAATATACTCCTTACATTTATTCTACTTCGTGTTTTTTTTGCCACACCCAACTTTACTATTATATCTTAATTCAGGGATTAAAATAGCATTTTTATTTGTCATACGTGCTTTATATGACACTTTCTGACTTCCCACAATAGAATAAAGAACCTTTACTTTGCTTCTTGCATTCTCTCGTCTCTGCTAAACACCTATCCTAAATACACAGACTCATCCACTTGCTTAAGTAACTCCCTTTCTGTTCTAATTTCACATATCATTTTGCTTTCTGCTATTTTAAAAATCATCACTTTTATTTTACTTGCGTTCATTTTCACTTCCCTTTTTTTATATATATGTTTTTAAAGTAACCATCATTTATAACTACTCCGCCAACAATAAAAACATGACATGTAAATATAGTAAACGGCTTATTCACTTAGTCTTAATCCACATTCTTTCACCTTCAAACTTTCCAACCTACTAACCATAAACAGATTGAACAGCCACGGAGAAGACATAATCGTGTCTTTATGGATGCCAAAACAACCCGTGTAAGTTCCGTTTATCGTGATGCAAGCACTAGATCCCATAGATGTTACCGTTTTCAATAGAGTCACCGTGCCCTCTCTATCACATACACATTTATCCTCGGTTAAAAATCAAAAATATGTGATATTTATGTTTATATTGAGAGAACACAAAGTAACAGCATATATACGTCAAATATCTGGACTCAGACCTTTTCTCCGTTATGAGTTTAAGAGTAAGATTCACGAGAAATTCACATGTTCGCAAAATATTTGATTTCATTGTGCACGTGAGCCATATGAATAGATAGTAAATCGGCATTTAAGGTTGCGTTGAATCAGTGCTGTATATTATAAAATTTTAAACGTGTAGCATAGGATATTACTTTAATTAATATAATATGACTACTAAAGAATGAAAGAGCTATATGAATATGAATCACAGGTGACAACGCATCTCTAGCCACGATTATTTGAAGGTTATTATGGTATTAATGGCTAGCTCTTTTTGTGTTCTTTTCTTCCATTTTATAATAAACAAGTTCATTCTTACACCATATTTTTGCGTACCATTTACATACGTATAAATTACAAATTGATAAACACCTGGATCTGAAACAATTATTTGTAGATCATACATGATTTTCCGTAAGGAATCAAATTCATAGCTTTGTTATTAAGGCGTATTGAAATTTTGATATCTTTAAATATGTGAGTTATCAAAGTGCAAAGCAATGTGCGGGACGTACAATCTAAAAATACTTGATTTATTAAATTACAAAAAATTTCAATCAAATATATAAATTTATAAAACCATTATTATGGTTTTGCAATTGTTTTATTAACGAATGTTAGGAGCAAAACATGTATGTTCTTATTTAGGTAATGTATATTCAAAAGTAAACCACTCAGGAAGTTTTGCGAAACTAAACACTATTCTATGTTTAACGTTTTTATTATTAAATCATTCAACGAACTATTCGCCAGACTATAAACAAATTTTTATGCTTCACCCGAGACAGCTCTTCTGGATGGAAACTGTATTCCTGTTCAACTGATTTTAATTTTAATAGAAACAGTTACATGGTGTCAAAGCAAGAGGGTAAGGAGGATGACCTAAAGCTTAATCAGTTTTCTAGTTCAGTATGTCCCTCGTTTTGAACGTTGTGTCTGCGGTTGCGTTGTTATGGTAAAGCAATAGTCTGCGGAGCCCCATGTTTGGTCACTTGTTACTCACAGCTGAGAACTCTTCCGACAAGTATTGTTTTTTATTTTATAATAATATAAAAAAATATACCAGTTTATTATTCGGCATTGATGCTACTTCGTTTTTGTAAAGGAGTGGACAACAGGTAACCCGTCAAAGTGCAAACACTAGCGATCAAAATCTTTCCCGCGCTTAGATTGTCTCACTTTTATAGGCGACGGTTCGTTTTGAAGCAGCCAAACCGTTCACTTCCGCTTCATTTCGGAATCGAGTTGATAAGTCCAAGATTCATCACCTTGTAATAAAGTTGTAAACATGCCAAGATGAGCCTGCTTTTAATTTACTTTCACTTCGTGCTGACCTGCTTCGAGTATCGGTAAGGTTGTGTTGTGCCAGTACCCAACTCTTTTGACTATTCTCCCCACACGAATGTTTTGGTGTAAAATTTCGTGAACGCTTTCCGATTCAATCTGCAATAGGTGCTGAATCTCTTCATTGGTAATTTACCTATTTAATCAAATATTTCACTGCTAGCACTTTTCCTTCTGTAACAACCGTCAATGGATGACCATAGACAATGAAGAAAAAGATTTCTCAAAGTAAGAAATTTGTTCCTTATCCGTAAATGGCATTTAAAATTTATCAAACGATTTGTCTTCTTGCAAAAAAATATCGTATGTAAATGTTCTCGACTCACATAAATTATTCAACGAAACACAATGTTTTAATTTAGTTCGGAATAAAGTGAAAAGATATTTGAAATTGGTATTCGTATTTTTACTTGTAAATTATCGTATTCTCAAATTAAATAATCCAAAGTCAATGTCGCGTACAATAAACTGTTTTCGCAAAATTTTCAGCGAGGCTTATTGAACAACATATAAATGCATATTTTTTTCTTCTTACTTAAACAGGGTATATTTCAGAACTTTTATAGAAATATCAGAAATCAAACTCTTATTGAAAGAGGCAATAAAAATGCAGTTCAAATGCAGAAGGCAGTGCTCCTCGATATTACCCGCATCGTCCCCTTCCCGCGGCAAATATGGTCTACCCTGCCGAGAGCTTCTATCTGGTTAGGTTTTTATTTATTTATGTATTATTTATTTACTTATGTTACTGTATATTCAATGTATATTTATCATTTTCTTTTATATATTTATTGAACCCAATCAGATGAGAATTCTTTGTAAATACCCCATGATATAAACTTACTTTTATTCCTTTCCCCTAACCCTCAGCCGTTCGGTGTCCCCTTTCGATGGCTCCCATCTGTTTGGGTTTTAATTTATTTATGTATTATTTATTTCACTATATTTAATGTACGAGGAAAACAATCATCACTAGATGGTCAGCAGCATCTTCTTAATAACGATTAAACATAAAAAACTGCGGTTACTAACCCGGTTGCCAAGTGTGGCAACTATGGCAAATTTCCAAATACATATATGAGGCAATCGATGGGGAAGCCCTATGTTCAACAGTGGACTTTAATAGGTTGTAACGGTAACGGTAACGGTAACGTATATTTATCATTTTCTTTTATATATTTATTAAGATAATAACCAAATTGGAGTATTATATCAATTACTTACCTTTATAAATTTAAAAAAAATGTATATATATGTACATATTTGGATGCACTACTACGAATATTTACGGTGATGTTTTAACATAGATTTATTTTAACTTAATGAACCATTAGAAATATACGTGGTAGAGCCACACTGCAGCTATGTTGTAGCACGAATGGGTCGGCTCGACCTGGGAAGGACCACGCTCTTCGTATGGTGGGTGTAGAAAACCGGAGACCCTTTTTACTGGAAGAGAGGCATTCTATCATAGTCCTCACGGGTGACAACGCATCTGCATTTTAATTCGCAAACGAAGATAGATGTAGATTTCTATGGGCCACAGTAACCACTTACCATCAGGTGGACTGTGTGCTCGTTTGTCACCATTATTCTATAAAAAAAAATATCATCACCAGCTGTCAAAAATTTTCTACTGAACACAGAGTACTTTAATAAAGTATGAAATTAAATAAGTAAAATTAATCAGGCCTGTTTCATGTAATTAAAAAAAACAGTTTTCAGTCGACATACCCACTGTAAAGTTAATTTTAATTTGTTCGTATTTTATGCGCTGCCATACCGTTCATCAGATTGCACTAAAACTTTGTCAACTTATTAACTTACAGTAGGTAGCGCGCGTATCGTACCGAGAAATTTATTTGAAAGTATCATCACCTTTACATAATGAATGTGTTATCATTCCTAATTGAACAATATAACCCTACCAAATTTAAAACGTTATTTCCACAATTATTTCTTCTGTGGCAGCAACGCGCCGGATACCAGCTAGTTAAATATACGCATGCCGACAATAACTTAGTTGGCTTCCCCATAATTTTTGTATGTACAATTCTTCATATGTGTTTAAAGTCGTATTTCTTTGATCGCGCAGCTCACGTGATATGTAGACCTACACGTGTATAGCCGTACGTAAGATAAGTCTAACCGGCGTCATTAAAACCCAGTCTTTATTGAAATCAGAGCAGAGTTCGGTGTCGGGACCGGATTTATCCGGTCGCATAGTAACTTCAAAGTACGTCATCTGTCGACATTTTTACTAATGCACATGTTTATTTTTGCAATCTCTGAATATTAAGTAATCTGAGCAAATTACTACTCCCGCGCAACGCTGGCATGTGGAGTGTGAACGGTTCGACCGTTACGCGCATGCGCAACCACCCGTGATAGTTTCATTCATACTTACGTATCATCACGCTACGCTAGTAGCAGTGCATGCGATAATATCATATTATGCACACAGATTTCCAAAGCCAAAGGAAACCATAAAAATATGGAACGCTACGTTACGCTCTAACAAATATGAAAAAGTATAGAGTGATATGGGTTTTTAATTTTAATGCACAATAGTAAGAGAGTAAAAATGCGTGTTTAATTGTATAAGTACATATTTTTCTAACTTTGTGCTGGAATTTTGTTTCACAAATTCGTACAAAAGTTTATTTTAAATAAATCCACCAGTTGCACGCGGTGAAACAAAGCGAAGCAATGTTTAGTGTTTACTGGGAAAAAGTAAGTCAGGTTTATTGTAAATAGTTGCCTGTGTATTGTAGTGACACGTTTACTAACAATTGCCTAATCTTTTTCCCGCCACATATAAACATATTTAATAACTAGCAACATCATATATTATATTGAAATTATTTAATTTATAATGACTTCTAAGAAAACAACTGAGTCATAGTTTTTGTTAAATCTATTTTGATTTTTGACAGACTTTAATCATTTTATTACAGATCATGGGTTATTGATAGTTTTGGGTTTAAACTATAGTTTAAGAACAGTCTTTCGAAAATATCCTGCTATCTAAATTTTTTGTGTCAATATCTACGCTTCAGATCTATAACTACAGAACCTTCATCAAAGCACGAAACAGATACCATGTCACTATTCAAATATCTACTTATAAGTAGACATTTAATAGTCTCAACAATATAGTGAAATATTGTATGAAGTCCTACTTAACATTTTGTGAATTACTATTACAATTGTTCAATATGTCGCAAAATGGAAATGGCCTCGCCACATAGCCCAAGAATTGAAAAGCGGTCTCCATCGCTAAAAAGCGTATCGACAGGCGACCTCGTACCAGTATGCGGAGTGTAAGGCGGCATCCCACTAGATGGATTGGTAAGACAAGCGGATCGGTACTGATTTTTGTGGCATTTCTTAGGAGAGCCATGCCCATGTACAGCGGTGGACTTGTTCTATAAAGGTGACGATGACGACTTTTTTTAATGTGAACTCATCTTTAAATTTTATGAAAATAGCCTTATAATTGTCATCGAAATGTAGAGAAGACGAGAAGTGTTCTGTAATTGTTTAGAGAAACTTTTCTCCATGAAAATTAAGTTTCGTAAATTTTTGTAACAAATTATAACCATAATTCAGTCATGTATGTTGATGATGTTTGATAAGGCTAAACTCTTGGTTTTAGCACAGGATAAATAATAAGTAGTTAAAAGAAGTTTAAGGTTGATTATATGAATATAAGACATTTCCCAAAGCTAGATAGCTTTCTTAAGTAAGCTTGATTGACACCCTTTTTGTAAGACATTACACCGTACTAGTATTCGTGTAGCCTCAAATATATTTTTATTCTTTTAGACAAGATCGTAAATCTCATTTCAACCTGGTTAAGCTATCGGTGTCTAAGTTGCTAGTCTAGTGTTTGGATCTTGTCGGTAAAAATAACTATGTAATAAAAAGAGAAATTGTTGGTTTGTGAGTGTAAATGTGACTACCTATTCCCAATATGTTAGACGATCGAGTGTCATTTTGCGTAAAACTGGAGTAGTGCTACAGAATACATAATGGTACTACGTAGTAGTGCAACATATTTCTTTCCTTCCTTTACTATATTATAGCGTGTTAAGCACGTTTTAGACTACCTGAGCTTAATCTAATATATAAAATTCTCGTGTCGCGGTGTTTGTTGTATATCAGTTCGGGTAGATCTGAGAATCGGACAATATCTATTTTTCAAACCCCTAAATGATAAGGGTGGCCCACCCCTAAATATATTTTTATTTTTTTGACAATTTATTTTATTTTTATTTTATTATGATTTAGCATTGAAAAATACATAAAACTTCAAATTTTCATCCTTCTACCATCAGCTCCGTTTCATAATCGCGACTTTTAATGTATATGGCAAAACAACGTTTGCCGGGTCAGCTTGTGATATTTAATAATAATTATACGTGATGTGGTTGCTTTTGCCATTTTCAATAAACATTGGAGAAAGTACATGGAGGATTATGCATATCTACTCTCTCTCTCTACATGCACTCACACCCCTTAGGCCTTAGGTGGAATACATGTGTCCTACATGCACTCCACTTTAGCAGGGAATGATTGTGCAGATGAGTTGGCGAAGCATGCAGCATTGCGGATAAAAATCAAGCCAGAATACGATCGGTGCCCGGTTTCTTACGTAAAACGTTGACTTCGAAAAGATACCGTTATTAGATGGCACCAAAGGTATCAAAAATGAGAAACAGATAAAACAATAAAAATCTTTCTGCTGGATATTGTTGATGGTTATTGGTTACCAATTGGTCAAAAAGATAAACCTGTCTCTGAAGATGATCCAGGCGATGACCGAACATGGTGAATCTATGGTGGAGTACCTTTACCGTTTTCGGTGCAAAGAGAATTCGTCATGCCCCTGTGAGCCAGGAGTCGAGAAGACGGTTTTGCATATGCAAAACCGTCTTCTCGACTCCTCCACTCGTCCAGGAGGATATCCTCCTGAAATGTCCTAGATTCGCAACTGCAAGATATAACTGAGAACACGACTGAACCGAATTTGAAAATGGATTGGCTACCAAGGAAACCAAATATAAATTCATACAATATTGTGAGGGTGTTGTAAATAGAATAATGAAAAGTAATAGAAGTTAAGATAAATGTCATTTATAGTTGTCCCGAGTTTCAATTTTATTTATATGTATAGATATATTTATTATGTATTTGAAATGCATTAATTATGAAAGTCATTGGTGCTTACTTGAATCTACGTACAACTTGTATACGAAGAGAGAATGCACTTATCTAAATTAAATTATTATCATATATTGATAATAAAAATAAACACAGTTTTTAACACAAAAAGGATATAAAAAGTCTCTGATAACCACGTCAGAGGGCTGATTAAAAAAAGATGGAATGCCGATAGTAATATCTTCTTGACAAATATGTATAATATGCTTCTACAATCATATACTACTATCACAATGGGCACCGGACATACAAAATGATGAATCCTCATACGCCGCTACTCTACGCATTTGTATATTTATATAAGGAAAATGTCTTTTTATATAGAATAAGGGTAACAAACGAACACAGTCCAAATTAAATGAATATGTGTCCAATAGATATCCGAATCTATCCTCAATTAAGAACATAATTTAAAATTTAATATTTTGTACAACCGACTTCAATTTTTTTTATGGAATAGGGGGCAAACGAGCATGCGGCTCACCTGATGGTAAGTGACTACCGCCGCCCATGAACAACCGCAACACCAGGGGAATTGCAGATGAGTTGCTGACCTTTTAGAAAGGTGTAAGCTCTTTTCTTGAAGGTTCCTAAGTCGTATTGGTCCGGAAAATTCGCTGGTGGTAATTGATTCCACAAGGAAGTCGGGCGAGGGAGAAAACTTCTTCTAAATCGCACAGTGGTGGACCGCCAATCATCCAGATGGTATGGATGGTAACGCGAGTTTTGTCGCGATGTGCGATGGTGAAATGGAGCGGCTGGAATTAGTCCGAACAATTCCTCAGAGCACTCCCCGTGATATATGCGATAAAATACGCAAAGAGATGCAACATCTCTACGCAGTGCCAGTGTATCGAGCCGATCAGAAAGAACTCGGTCGTCGACGATTCGAACCGCTCTGCGCTGGATGCGGTCAAGTGGAAGGAGCTGGCACTGGGGTGCCCCGGCCCAGAGATGAGAACAGTATTCCATGTGGGGCCGAACTTGCGCTTTGTAAAGTTGCAAGCGATGTGGCGGCATGAAATACTGTCTCGCTCTGCTGAGCACGCCAAGCTTTTTAGAAGCCAATTTGGCCTTCCCTTCCAAGTGACCACGAAACTGCACATTATTCGATATGTCGACGCCAAGGATTCCGATACTGGCTGAGGCAACAAGGGGAGTGCCTTGAAACTGAGGAGATACGACAAAGGGGTTCTTTTTAGCGGTAAACGCGCAAACTTGTGTCTTTAGGGGGATTAAACTGGACTAGGTTTAGTCGGCCCCAATCCGAGACTTTGTTAAGCAAAGACTCGACTTCAGACACAAGTTTGTCCCGGTACTCGGCGACGTTTTCCCGAGAAATATTGGCACGTCCGGTATATAAGGCATCACCAGTGCTGTCGTCCGCATAGCAATGAATGCTACCAGTTAGCAACATATCATTTATATGCAGGAGAAACAGCGTTGGTGATAGCACGCAGCCTTGTGGTACACCAGCGTTGATAGGCTTGAGATTAGAGCATGCACCGTCTACTACGACCTTGATGCTCCGATCAGCAAGGAAACTGGTGATCCATTTGCACAATTTCTCGGGAAGCCCATAGGCAGGAAGCGTCGAAAGAAGCGCTTTGTGCCAGACCCGATCAAAGGCCTTCGCTACGTCCAAACTAACGGCTAATGCCTCCCCCTTGGACTCTACTGTCTCCGCCCATCTTTGAGTTAAGTAGACTAGAAGATCACCAGCTGATCGACCCCGATGAAAACCGTACTGGCGGTTACTAATCAGCTGGTGATCTTCAAGGTACCTCATGAGCTGGCAGTTTATAACGGCTTCCATTATTTTGGAGAACAAGGAGGTGATAGCGATAGGCCTGTAGTTGGACGGGTCTGAGCGGTCGCCTTTTTAGGGATCGGGTGCACCAAAGCTGTCTTCCATGAGTTCGGGACTACGCTTTGGGAGTAGGAGTACCGGAAAAGACGCGTTAAAACCAGTGCCAACTCCGGAGCACACGTCTTCAGCACAATGGGAGGGACTCCATCGGGCCCACTCGACTTGCTGACGTCCAGAGAAAAGAGTGCTTTGCGAACCGAGCGCTGTGTAAATCGCACATCCGGCATGGAGCACTCACATCGCGGGGTGATCGGCGGTGTGTTCCCCCCGTCATCTAGAGTCGAGTTGGACGCAAAAAGAGAGCTCAACAGATCGGCTTTCTCCTTTGCGGCATGGGCGTCGTCGAGTGAGTCGTCCTCGCTGTGCAGAGATGGAGGAGATGGCTGACAGAAGTTCCCTTGGACAGCCTTGGCGAGACACCAGAACGCACGGGTTCCAAAACGCAAGAAAGGCGAACTAGCTTCTCGCCAATTCTGCCGATATGCTCAGACCTTGCCTTGGCAATGACACTTTTGAAGGACCTGGAGGCGGAATTATACTTCTTTTTAATTGGCGGAAATATAAATATTTTTTTCTGGTGTTTCCATCCCGAGACGTTGATGCGTCAGCCCAGGCCTGGTAGCACTCCTGCTTATAGCCTGATGCTATTTTACAGGAGCGACCAAACCATGGCTGGGATCTGCCTCCGATGGGCACCACAGAGGATGGAATAAAAAGTTCCATACTCTGAAGTACCACATCAGCAACAGAATCGGCAACAACGCTGGGATCTTCCGGCGAGAAGCAAACCTGCCCCCAAGGGTAGGATGCAAAAAAAGACCGCATCCCGTCCCAATCAGCTGACCTATAGTGCCAAACACGGCGGCAAGCTGTAGATCGCAACTGCGATTGGAGCGTGAGTGGCACCGTACTCCGGATCAGACAATGGTCCGAAGAGCCCAGAGGGGCATCGACGGAGAACTGATATCCGTCCGGATGAGAGGTCAGCAGAAGGTCTAACAGGGAAGGTACATGGTCTTCCACATCTGGGATCCGCGTAGGTGAAGTAACCAGTTGTGTTAGACCATATGCCAAAGCAAAGTCATAGACAGATCTACCAGCATGATCGGTTAAACGAGAACCAAGCCATTCAGCGTGGTGGGCGTTCAAATCACCGAGTATCACGATCTCTGCGGATGGGAACTGTTGTAGCACGGAGTCTGCAGCCATTTGGACGTGGTCGATGAGTCGGTCTGTGTCGGCATTACCGCTATGGGACCTATAGAGGCACCCGTAGACGCGGGGATGGTCGTCGCTGTGTACGCGCAGCCATAGGATGGACAGGTCCGTACCTTCAAGACTGCCGAGGCGTCGAAAACAGATGTCCTCTCTGACATACTCCAGCCCGGGGCACAAACGAGTGTTCTAATTTGTACCCCGGGTAGGAGAGATACGAAGTATCAGCCGGAGAGGACACCTGTGTCTCGGTTAGAAAGAGCAAGGCCGGCTTAGCTATCTCCAGATTGTAGTGGACGGCGTTAAGGTTTGAATAAAGTCCCCTTATATTGCAGAAATCCACGGTAAGCGTGGCAGGGGTTGCCTTTGTCTTCTTGCTCCGCTTGCCCCGAGCAGGTTTCGTCTTGAATTTGGCCCCCACTAGAATACGCGGGGCAGCCTGAGCACCCACGCCCAGGAGTGGAGTAGTTTGGTCGTGGATGCTCAGCGAGGGATTCTCCAGGGGTGCTGGTACCCTCCTGGGGTAGTCTTTTATTCAATTCCACTACCATGTTGATGGGGGGGGGGGGGGGATTGGGCCTCCGGCCACCTGCACTCACCAAGCGCAACGCAGAGGTAAACCTCTACTTCACACTGGTATTCTGTGAGGTCGTGGTACCACCCCGGTTCGAGCTGGCCCATCCGTGCGACAGCAAAAGCTACCGCTTGGCTCTACCACTGTTAAACTATCAAGAATAACTCAAAAACTATTTGTCAGACCTTGATAAAAATTTTATAATTGAATAAATGTTTATATGGGACCACGTGTGAAGCACCAGCTTTCAAATAAAAAGGAATCATCGAAATCGGTTTACTACTGGGTGAAAAGTTATGAGGTAAAACACATAAAAAAACATACTGTCGAATTGAGTACCGTCTTCTTTTTGAAGTCCATAGAAAATGCATATGCATTGTCACCCCTGAGGGCTAAGATGGAATACCTCGTTTCTAGTAAAAAGGGCCTCCGGTTTTCCACACTCACTTTACGAAACACAGCAGCATTAAGCTGATTTTAAAAATATTCTGTGAATGCGTATCCCTTTCCCGGCAGAGCCGATCCATCCGTGATACAACCACAATATTGATTTCGCAGAGCAGCAGAGCTATTGCTGGGATTACATAACAATAATAATCAAAATAAATAAATCTCTGCAAAGTCGAGCTGACGGTCAACGCTAAATTTATATATGCCCGCAGTATACACGATGCGATGTCCGATAAAGCCGAACGCATAATATTCATCCGCCATTAATTATCTACTTGTTGCTCATAAACAAATCTCTGAAATTAATAAAACAAAACTTTATTTGTATTTCAGTTCATCATCGTCGTCGTCATTACTGCCCTTCACAAATCCACTGCTGAACGCAGGCCTCAAAAGAATGCCACAAGGTACGGTCCTAAGCCACCTGCATCTTTCGACATCCTGCATGTCCTACCAGTTCGACACTCCATCTGGGGGGGGGGGGGGGGGATAACGAGTACGATTATTATATTTCCCTTAAAAACAGACACAAAGGGTGGACTCAACACTAAATTATTCATTTAGTTCACTATATTATGCGAAAAAGTAATTCGTCTGAGTATGAAACTAACTCTAAAATTTGTGATTAACGAATAAAAAAGCGTAACGCCTTCGTAAGGCGCCTACTACACACTCGATAATTATCGCGATATTTGGATCGTAATCTAAGATTACGATATTTATCGAGTGTGCAGTATAGCATATCTTGGATCGTGATACGGATTGCAGGATTTCTAAAAATCCAGAAATCCAACGATCTGTATCAAGTGTGAGTGTCTAGTCTCTGGTCGATATTTATCGTCAGTATTCATTGTCAGCGATGGTGGAGGATGCGCTTCTTGATGCAGTGGCGGCGCCAGCCGTGCCTCAAACGAATGACCAAAAAACCTTGAAAGAATTCACGTGAGAGAGACGTGTAAAGAGAAAAATATGGATGGAGCCAATGCTTCGTCCATTTTTTTCTCTTTATACGCCTTTTTAATGCTATCGCTAATATAATAGCAACGCGAGCTTTATTTTTATAGTCACTCATTACGATACTGGCTTCGAATTATGGAACGTACACGTCTTTAGTGAATGAAATCTATCGTTGTACTGACGCGATTAGTATCGAGTGTGTAGTATGTAGATTCGATCCAAAATATTGCAAGATAAAAATCACGTTAAATATCGTGATAATTATCGAGTGTGTAGTAGGCGCCTAATGATAGATTTAAAAAGGTTTTTTTTATTCCTATACGAATGCTCGTGTATTGTACGATTTCCAACACACAGTCCGAGCACAGGCATCAAATACATTGAAGATGAAGACAGAGAATAATAAGCAGATAAGGAAAAGTACTTTCTGTAAGATTATTAGGTTGAAGTAAAATATCTAATTGCAATATCCGCAGTGAAACAGAGTGACCGATATAGCTCAACGGATTAGTAAGCTGAAGTGACAATAGGCCGGCCATATAGCTCGAAGAACCGACAACCGATGGGGAAGAAAGGTTCTCGAGTGGCAGCCTCGTACCGGCAGGCGAAGTGTAGGGCGTCCCCCCACTAGATGGAGTGACGACCTGGTAAGATATGCAGGAAGTCGATGGATGCAGGTGGCTCAGGACCGTGCTTTGTGGCATTTTTTGGGGGAGGCCTATGTTCAGCAGTGGACTTGTGAAGGGCTGTAATGATGATGAATGATGATATTTAGATAACTGCTCTTAGTAGCAATATTAATGCCAAATTAATTACGTTAACGCGTGAATTCACAACGAAATAATTCTATTTAATTTTCCATGATGTTCAATTCATTGTTATTTTCTTATAAGCCAGATTAACGCGCAAATTCACAACCAACTTATTATTAATTTTCCATCATATTCAATTCGTTGCTATTTTTAGATTCTTGGAAACAATAACTGTTCTGTAGTTCTTATGTATTCTCTAAAGGCACGTCTTACTTGCGAATAGCAACCAAATAAAATGTATGTTGATAGCTTGTTTATTATTTGTAAATTGTAAAGATTACGATGAAACATTTTTGTCATCGCAATCTTTCATATCTAAACATAAATACGTCTGTTGAAAAATATTTCTGGAAAATAAACCTTTCAACCTGTTTCAAAAGTTAAGAAATGAAATATTAAAGATTTTACATAATTAATTTACTATAATATTGCATTCTTTGTGTTTGAATTCTAAATTTTAAGATTAAATTTTATTAAAGAAAAACTTTTAATAAAATTTTACCTTTATGTATTTTTAGCTTTGGGAAATCATCCACCGCAGGGACGAAGAAAATTGGTTTTTAGTAACCTTTTATCTGGATGACCCATCGGCGGAGACAATCCGAGCAGTAGGTGCCAAAGTCGGCCTTGGTTTTAAGATGATAACTTTGAAGACCAGAGGCAGCACTGACACTTCACCGGAACAAGAATACACCAACCCCAGCCATTCAAATTCTTCACATCGCGGAGTGAGCCTGGCACGGTGTCAGTGTGAGTGTCTGGGACCCAAGGTTTTAATCTCACTTCCTCCACTTAATATCACCCTGATATAGACCAAGGTTAAGGGAGGGATTGGTAAGAAGGGGGAGCAAGGGTAAATTTGTGGTTAGGGTCGAAAGCGCCAGCACAGATCTTCTTCGTCCTCAGCGGGCAAAATAGACACCTACACATCAAAGCCTAATAAATGGCTAACTCAGCTGATGTTATCGCATCCCACAGCGTTTGACTTAATGGAAAGGATTATCTTTTTAATTTCATCCGAAATAACTTTAGAAAGATGGAATGGATTGATATTTAAAAAAAGGTAAGCCATTTAAATAACCAAAAGCTTGACACTTGGTTTGGTGACCCAAGGGAGCATGAGAAACAAAATGACTGTTAATGTCATTCAAAGTAGTTTTAATAATATTACCTACATTTTTTATTAATAAAATACTTTTATTAATTATTATGTTATTATCCGTATTGGAAAAAATCAATTCTATTTTACCGTTAGCGTGATTATGAAACAAAGTATAAAGATAAAGTATTAAAACTGAAAATGTAAAAAAAATAAGGGGCAGCTTTCCAAGAAGCTTTGATTTAACTAGGTCTTTGAAAAAGAAACAGATTTATAATAACGTATTCAAAGAAATATGATTTTCCAGGAAGATAACTGGAGGCACATTTAAAGTACGGAGAAATAATTGACAACCGAACTGAGGAAATCGACATGGGATAGAGAAATCTGTAAAAAATAGTATTATGTTAGACAGACATGTATATTTTATAAGGGTGTAAAACGAATCTACCGATGGCAAGTGGAAGTGTGAGCTGTGTGATAAACATTTATATCTATTCTCGATTGTGAATTAAAATGAAGGAATGCGTTGCTATCCCAGAGGACTAAGATGGAATGCCTCTATGGATTATGGGTCTGCACTATGGAATAGGTGGTAAGACATCAACTTATTTCTGCCGCCAAAAAGTAGTGCAAGCAGCACTGCTACGATTCGGTCTAAAGGCTATAGGGAGCAGGTATACCTTTTCAGGCTGTGCGGCATTCTTAGTCCTCAGAGATGGCAACAAATCTGTAGCCTCATTTATTTGAAGTCTGTCGCAAGTGTCCATGGACTGCAATGGCCACTTACTATCAGGTAGGCTGTATATTGTCGCTTTAGTTTTATAAAAAAATAATATTGTTGCGCACCACTATTAATGTCTTGTACGTGGCAACACTAGTCACCACTAGCGCCCTCTAGTATCGAGTAGCAGAACTAGGAAAGTCAAGATCCTTCTAGAAATTTCGGGACCGATATGTACTCGAACATTCTAGATGTCGCTACAGTAGAAGGTTCTGGAAACTATCTGAGGCTCTATATAAGGCCGGTATAGACCACGACCGAAGCAGTATTGAATTGGCGATACAAGAGAATACTTCGAAGCGAAATACCGGCGAACGAAAGTGATCAGTAGTGCAACTGTGTTTTATTATTAGTGTGGTTTTAGATTGTAATTAGTGTTGTGTAATTAATTACGCAGGATACAGGCCTAGGTGCTACGGCTGTGGGAAAATGGGCCATCTTCAATTCAGCTGCCTTAAGCGAACTGTAGAAAGGAAAGGTGATCGATCTTGAGAGTGTAGTGCGGCTAACAGCACCGCCCAGCGCAGCGGAAAATCTCATGACAACGCAGATGCATTGTCAAGAAGACCGTGTCCTGAATATTGCAAGCATTGTACTAGGCAAGAGGGTAAGGAAGTGGTATCTGTGAGGATACTCAGCACAGACCAGCTTAACAATGAGTGGAAGGACAGCTTACAACATGCACAGCAGGAAGATTCGGACATTTAGCCGATTCTGGAATGGATGAAGGCCAGTGTTCCTAAGCCCAAATGGAGCGACGTCTCAGCGATGAGTTCGACCACGAAAAGCTATTGGGCACAATGGGACAGCTTGCTGATTCAGGATGGAGTCTGTCGTGAAGCGACAATTAAAAAAAAGAACCTAACCTAAGAACAACAAAACAACAAAAGTAGAACAAGAAAATAATATATTTACATTTTTAAAAAGGTATTTACAATTTTATATAAAAAAATGAAATATGATGATGGTGATGGATGACGTGAAATTACAATTAGATAAAAAATAAAGATAGGAGAATATTGTAGTGGAGCCTAAAGGTCGAAGTGACACACGCTGCGCTTGGAGTAGGAGTAGGCACACGCTGAGCTTGTAGTTTCTTGGTGGTGATGGCACGCAGCGCCTGGTCTAGGCACACGCAGCGTCCGGAGCCGGCACACGTAGCGCCTGGAGTAGGTGCACTCAGCGCCTGGAGCAAGCAGTCGCAGCGCCCAAAGGTAGCGCGGGCACTAGCAGGTGGAGGTGCAGGCGACGACTCCAGATGAAAGTATAGGCTTGTAGGATCCCGGAGTAGTGCGGCCCCGCGCTTGAAGTAGACTACGCCGACGACTTCAGATGTAGATAGAGGCTTGCAGGATCCCGGAGCAGTGCGGCCCCGCGCTTGAAGTAGACTACGCCGACGACTTCAGATGTAGATGGAGGCTTGCAGGATCCCGGGGCAGTGCGGCCCCGGGATAAGGTCTTTAGTAGATGCTTCTCGTTTGAAAACTGAAGCGAGACTCCTCGTATTCACCGATGGTTCGGCTTTTATACCTTTTTAGAGAGAACGGAAAATTATTTAAATTAAAAGGTAATTTTTTGTAAATGACCCAAAGCAAAAGAGTATTTATGTGGAAATATCGAGATAAAACATCAGACCGGTAACGAATTTGAATAAAAATTGCTATGACAACCAAATAAATAACAATTGTCAAATATGTAAATTTTTGGTTTTAGGCTTGTTATTAAGAATTGGCAAGTTTTATGTAAGAAATGAGATATTATTTATATAGGAAAAAAAATAGCGCAACAGCGCGCATGAAAACCGAAATTGCAGAGTTACGGAGAACTAAATAAAATATCGAAAAAGGTAAGACTCCATTGACAGCGATTTAAAAAGTGCTGATAGCATGAAAATACGAAGTGAAAATGATTTGTTATTGTGTAAAAACGTTACAGGATCCTATGGAAATAAAGATGATGCAAAATATGAATGCAGAAAATCAAAAACAGAATGGAAAAATAGTGTAAAATGATATGTAAGTAGCATAATAATACAAGTCCTGTGCCGTGAATGGGAAAATGGTCGGGGAGACAATTGTCATTTGCAAATTGTTGTCCCTAAGGCTAAAGTACCGGATGTTCTACAGCTGTACCATAGTGGTTGTTCAGGAGGCCACCTGGGAGTTAAACGAACTCTACTGAAGATCCGAGAAGGGTTTTACTGGGTCCACTGTCGTGACAATGTCGAGGACTGGTGCCGCAAATGTACAAGTTGTGCGGCTATAAAGGGACCTCAAACTCGTAGTAGAGGCGCATTGAAATTGTACAATGTTGGTGCACCATGGGAGAGGATAGCCATTGACGTAGCGGGGCCGTTTCCGGAAAGTGAAAGTGGTAACAAGTATTTCAGGGTTGTGATGGATTACTTCACTAAGTGGCCAGAAGTCTTCGCCATTCCAAATCAAGATGCTTCAACAGTTGCAGATAAACTAGTTCATGAAGTCTTCTGTCGTTTTGGAGTACCTTTAGAGATTCACAGCGATCAAGGAAGGAATTTTGAGTCTCAAATATTTCAGAAAACTTGCCGAGTTATGGGTACTCATAAAACACGAACAACTTCTTACCACCCACAATCTGATGTAATGGTAGAACGATTTAATCAGACATTGGAGAGGTACCTAGCAAAAGTTGTGGAAAAACGGCAACGAGACTGGGACAGGCACATACAACCGTTTTTGTTGTCATATCGAAGCGCTGTTCACGAAAATACATCAGTGACACCAGCTTTCGCAAACTTTGGGAGAGAATTACGGCTGCCTGCAGACCTGATCACCGGAATACCACCTGATGCCCCACGCAGTATAACCGATTATACAAATGACTTGCGGAACAACATGAATGACATTTATGAGCACGTCAGACAGACGGGCCAGAAAACGTCTGAGAAGTTGAAAACACGGTATGACCGCAAAATAAACAACAAAGGGTTTGACGAAGGTTCATTAGTGTGGTTACACAATCCAGCTCGCAGCAAAGGGAAATCTTCTAAGCTTCAAGCTAAATGGGACGAACCGTACCGGATTGTGACAAGGATCAACGACGTAACCTACCGTATACAGAAAGGTGCCAGAGGTACTCCTAAGATCGTCCATGTGGATCGACTGTCGCGTTATTATGGAACCAATAATGCTCGGGACGGGCATGTCTTAGGAGGGGGCAGTGTTGCGCGCCACTATTAATGTCTTGTACATGGCAACACTAGTCACCACTAGCGCCCTCTAGTGTCGAGTAGCAGAAATAGGAAAGTCAAGATCCTTCTAGAAATTTCGGGACCGATATGTACTCGAACACTCTAGTTATCGCTACAGTAGAAGGTTCTGGAAACTATCTGAGGCCCTATATATATATATATATATATATATATATATATATATATATATATATATATAGACCACCGGTATAGACCACGACTGAAGCAGTATTGAATTGGCGATACTAGAGAATACTTCGAAGCGAAATACCGGCGAACGAAATTGATCAGTAGTGCAACTGTGTTTTATTATTAGTGTGGTTTTTAATAATGTAATTAGTGTTGTGTAATTAAAGTGTCAATTTTGGTAATCCAATCGGCAGTTTTTAATTGTCTAAAACCCCAAGCTCGTAACAATATGCTGCTATTTCACGCTGATATTCTATGACAGCGTGGTCCTTCTTCAGTAGACTAGTCGCGATGTAGCCCTAATACACTACAACAGGGATCTACCGCGTAAAAGTAAGTGTATGTGTGAAATGGTGTACCGAGGGATATTCTAACTTTTCTTCAAACGACAATCTCACTCAGTTATCAGAACTACTTATTAGCGATACTAGCTAGTTGTGTTACAAGAACACCTGTGTTCTTTTATAGAAGAGAGGACAACGAGCATGCGGCTCACCTGATGGTAAGTGACTACCGCCGCCCAAGAACAACTGCAACACCAAGGGAATTGCAGGTGCGTTGCCGGCCTTTTAAAATGGAGTAAGCTCTTTCTTGAAGGTCCCTAAGTCGTATCGGTCCGGAAAAATCGCCGGTAAATTATTCCACAAACAGGTCGTACGAGGAAGAAAACTCCTATTGAAACGTACAGTGGCGGACCGCCAAGCCATCCAGGTGGTGTGGATGGTATCGGGAGTGTTATATTCCTGCCGTTTGACATTTTTTTTAAATAAAACTTTACCGCCACACTAGGATTTTCTCCTTTATCGTGAAGGCAGTTTGCAAACATTAATTGCACGAAGACAAACATCTAGACCCGTTGCCAGTTTTTTTGTAGGCTGTGCCGGATTCGAACATTAATCCAGCAGTGAAATTAAAACGTTGAATTTGAATGATTTTTTTTGATGTTGAATAGCGCGGTGCAGTACAGTACCGAATAATGGATAATACTGCGATCGTTAATCTGTCTTCCAACAGTTATGTCAAATTTTACGAGAAATCGATATTGATGCAATATTTTAACTATTGAACGTTAGTCATCTTAGAAATGCGAATTCTTTCGTGTAAAATATTTCAAAATTAAAAAAGATTCAACTTATATAACGAGAAGTGATTTTGTTAAAAGCATAGCCCGATGCATTGGCGCGTGAATAGAGAGCTCTCTGATGTTGAATAAAGTCTGAATTTTGCAGTGTAATAGTAACCATTTTAACGGATTAAATTTTAATAGTAGATAAAAATGTTTATCAAACATAATACGTACATAACACAGCACCTGCTAAAATGCATGCATATAATCGTTAAAATTTTGCAGATTATATGTTCTGGATCATCATCATTACATCCTTTCACAAAGCACGGTCCTGAGCCACCTGCATCCATTGACTTCCTGCATGTCTTACCAGGTCGTCACTCCATCTAGCACACACTTCGCGTGCCGGTACGACGCTGCACTCGAGAACCTTTCTTCCCCATCGGTTGTCGGTTCTTCGAGCTATATGGCCGGCCCATTGCCACTTCAGCATACTGATTCTTTGGGCTATGTCGGTTACTCTGGTTCCACTGCGGATATCCTCGTTTTTAAGTCTATCTATCTATCACGCAGAGAAACGCCGAGAACAGCCCTCGCCATAGTTCGCTGAGCGACCTTGAGCTTCCTCATACGGCCAGCAGTGAAGGACCGTGGTCCTGAGAGTGAGAGTGTGGTCTGAGATCCATAGGTCATCACTGGCAACATGCACTTGTTGAACAGTTTTGAGGTATGTCTAAGGAGAAGATGTGTCGTAATCTACCAAACGCTGACGTCGATTGACCTCTAGGTCGAAGTTGGACTTACCTAGTCGGACTTTTGTCCCAGGTAAACATATTCGTCATCAACTTCGAGCTTAGTGCTCCCAACAACTACCGGCATAGGTGTGACATGGACGTCAAACATGATTTTTGTTCTGTCCATGTTCATCTTAAGACCTATCCGTTGGGAGACACTATTAAGGTCATTGAGCATAGTGCTTAGGTCCTCCAGCGATTCTGCCATAAGGACTACATCGTCGGCAAATCGAAGGTGAGTGATGTACTCGCCATTGACGTTAATACCGTATCTTTTCCAGTCCAGTAGCTTGAAAACGTCTTCCAATGCAGCGGTGAAGAGTTTCGGAGATATTACGTTACGCTGTCTTACACCTCTCTGCAGTTGGATAGGTTTCGTGCTCTGGTTCTGTTCTCTGATATCCATCACGGCTCTACTGTACAAAAACTTCAACACTTTGATATACCGACAGTCCACTTGCCACCGCTGGAGGGACTGCGGCACCGTCCAAATTTCAACGGAATCAAAGGCTTTCTATGAGAACCATGCGTAAGATAAAGTGGCAGATGGTATTCTTCGGTCTTCTGTACAATTAGCGAAGGGTATGTATGTGGTCTATGGTGCTAAAGCCTTTTCGGAAACCGACTTTTTCGGGAGGCTGGAAGTCATCGAGTGTGTAATTAAACTTAAATTCTACTTATTGGTACTTCTCATTCTACTCATGAGGCAAGTCATCATGATATTTACGATAGTCAGAAGGGGTCTTTTTTATTTGCTGCAAGTCTTCAAATTTTCGTGCAGTAATTTTACATCGATTCTTGTGCAATTGAGATGGTTCAGTAGATTACTGAAAATGAAAATCTCGCAAGGATTACATTGCAAAGATCGGCTTTGAAGTAAATCGGCTTTCGCTTGGTGAGTGCAGGTGGCCGGAGGCCCTTTTTACTGGAAATGAGGCATTCCATCTTAGTCCTCACGGGTGACAACGCATCTACATTTTGATTTGTAATAGAGGATAGATGTAGATTTCTATGGGCCGCAGGAACCACTTACCATCAGGTGGACTGTGTGCTCGTTTGTCACCTTTATCCTATAAAAAAAAATCTTTGCCATTCATCCTTAAAGCAAGTTTTGTAAAGAATTGATCCATTGCTTTCGTAACGTAGTGCATGGATGACAGTCGCCCTAAGAACCCCTTTGGATCTTCCTGGACGAATACTTTTATAAAACTGATTTTTGTCGAATTTTTTGAAGTAAGTGTAGTCTAAATATGTTACAGAATCGGGTAGTGGGTATTTACGAGCATGCTTAGCAATAGATATGTATTCAGCTGGCACATTTATGACTTTGTTCTTTAAGTGACGTTCTATACATTATCTGTAATAAAAGTACTTGGTGAATATCGTCATTTATCTCATAATAATTTGTATGAGAAACTAAATCTGAAGGTTCTGGTATAAAATTTCTTGGTTCTGAATATTGTTACTAAATATCTTCTAAAACGTATATTACTTTATTGGGATCATAATCTGAATTAAGAGGTACATTTTCAGGTCTATCTTGTAAGTTACAAGCCTCAGAAGCCAAAGCCACAACTTTTTCCCGATACATTCTGAAATTGTCGAAAAAAAAAATTATTTAATTTAATGAAATTAAAGAAGAAGAAGAATAAAATTATGATAAAATAAATGAAATTTAAGGTTTTAACTTAACTGTATATTGGTACATACAAACTTTGAGAACATTTTTAATGAGTAATATCTTAGGTTATGAGTTGAATGTGATGAAAAACATTTGATGATTTGATTTGATGATTTGATTTGACAGGGAATGGAACTATTTATTCCATCATCTGTGGTACCCATGGACCTGGAGGCTGATCTCAGCCTTGGTTTGGTCGCTCCTGTAAGACTGCATTATGCAGTAAGCAGGAGTGTAATCAAGCCTGGGCTGCGGCTTCGGCGACTCGGGATGTAAACACCAGCACACTTCAAAAGAAGTATAACTTCGCCTCCAGGTCCTTCAAAAGAGTTATTGCCAAGGCAAAGTCAGAGCACATAGTCAGAATTGGTGAGTAACTAGTTCGCCTTCCTTCGGGAACCCGTGCATTCTGGTCTCTCGCCAAGGCTGTCCAAGGGAATTTCTGTGAGCAATCACAACCATCTCTGCACAGGGAGGACGACTCATTGGCCCCAGCCGCAAAAGACAAAGCCGACCTTTTAGGCTCCCCTTTTGCGTCCAACTCGACTCTTGATGACGGAGGGAAAACACCCCCGACTATCCCGCGGTGTGAGTGCTCCGTGCCGGATGTGCTGTTCTCACAGCACTCGGTTCGCAAAGCACTCCTCCCCCTGGACATCCAGAAGTCGAGTGGGCCTGAGGGAATCCCCCCAATTGTGCTAAGGGCGTGTGCTCCGGAGTTGGCACCGGTCCTAACGCGTCTTTTTCGGTACTCCTACTCCCAAGGTGTAGTCACGAATTTATGGAAGACAGCTTTTGTCCACGTGATCCCTAAAAAAGGCGACCACTCAGACCCGTCCAACTATAGGCCTATCGCGATCACCTCCTCGTTCTCCAAAATAATGGAATCCATTATTAACTGCCAGCTCATGCGGTACCTTGAGGATCACCAGCTGATTAGTGACCGTCAATACGGTTTTCGTCGGGGTCGATCAGCTGGTGATCTTCTGGTCTACCTGACCCATAGATGGGCGGAGGTAGTAGAGTCCAAGGGGGAGGCGTTGGCCGTTAGTTTGGACATTGCGAAGGCCTTCGATCGGGCTTGGCACAAAGCGCTGCTTTTGAAGTACCTTCCTATGGGATTCCCGAGAAGTTGAGCAATTGGATTACCAGATTCCTTGCAGATCGGAGCATCAAGGTCGTTGTAGACGGTGCACGCTCCGACTACAAGTCTATTAGCGCTAGTGTTCCACAAGGCTGTGTGCTATCACCAACGCTGTTTCTTCTGCATATCAATGATATGTTGCTAACTGGTGACATTCATTGCTATGCGGATGACAGCACTGGTGATGCTCTATACACCGGCCGTGTCAATATTTCTTGGGAAAACGTCGCTGAGTACCGGAACAAACTTGTGTCTGAAGTCGATTCTTTGCTGAACAAAGTCTCGGATTGGGGGCGACTAAATCTAGTCCAGTTTAATCCTCAGAAGACGCAAGTTTGCGCGTTTACCGCTAAAAAGAACCCCTTTGTCGTATCTCCTCAGTTTCAAGGCACTCCCCTTCTTGCCTCAGCCAGTATCGGAATCATCGGAGTCGACATATCGACATGACGTTCAGTTTCGTGGTCACTTGGAAGAGAAGGCCAAATTGGCCTCTAAAAAGCTTGGCGTGCTCAGCAGAGCGGGACAGTATTTCATGCCGGCTCACCGCCTGCAACTTTACAAGGCGCAGGTTCGGCCTCACATGGAACACTGTTCCCATCTCTGGGCAGGTGATCCCCAGTTCCAGCTCCTTCCACTTGCCCGGATACAGCGTAGAGCGGCTCGAATCGTCGACGATCGAGTCCTTTCCGATCGGCTCGATTCATTGGCACTGCGAAGAGATGTTGCATCCCTTTGCATTTTCTTTCGCATCTACAACGGGAAGTGCTCTGAGAAATTGTTCGGATTAATGCCAGCCACCAAATTTCACGAACGTACATCGCGGCAGAACTCCCGATACCTTCCATACCATTTGGATGATTGGCGGTCCACCACTGTGCGATTTAGACATAGACATAGACATAGACATAGACATATGTTTATTAGCATCAATACACACACAAAATATACATTTAGAAATAATGAGACATAAAAACATACAAAGTAGTTGAAAAACATAAATAAAAATAAAATTAATCTCAGCAAGAGTGAGTGATGTGATGCCAAAAGGATTCCGTCTCAGCATATGCTACCACAGATACTGCAGCAGCGCTGATTTTCAGCGGAGCCCTGATAAATATTGATTCCGTATTTATATTATTATTATTATTTATATTATTTAGAAGATGTTTTCTTCCTCGCACGACTTCCTTGTGGAATCGATTACCATCGGCGGTTTTTCCGGACCGATACGACTTAGGGACCTTCAAGAAAAGAGCCTACTCCTTTTTAAAAGGCTGGCAACGCATCTGCAACTCACTCCCTGGTGTTGCAGTTGTTCATAGGCGGCGGTAGTCACTTACCATCAGGTGAGCCGCATGCTCGTTTGTCCCCTCTCCTATAAAAAATAACAAAAAAAAACTTTATAAAGTCACCTGGTTTATAATAAGTTGTTTACATCCTTCAAATATTTGACTAAAACACGACAATATTCGACGCGTCGCAAACGGCACGTAGGTTTGGGAACGTTGTCAGTGCAAAACTAAGGCCCCAATAGGGTTCAGCAGTTTATGTTGTGGAGATTGGTTGGTGGTTAGAAAGCAGTTTTTCGGGCATAACATTGGTCACCTTTTTAGGTTAATACCGCTGTTATTCTTTAAAAGTTCCGTTCGTAGATATTATACTGAACTTTTTGAATCGTTATACGATTCAATTTTGCCAAAAATGGACTTAGCAGGTTAACGAATTAGGCCGACGAAATTTCATTTACCGAGTGCTCTATCACCCAGTCACGCAAAATTGTGTAGTTGTGTATCCTGGCACTACCTAAATATTCACATGATAACTTTCATATACAGCTTCTTTACCCCGTTCAATTTTCAGTATCGACAATTTTTGCATATTATATGTATGTATATTTTATTTAAGCGACACCTTATAATTGTCTCCATATAATTTTCTTTTTAAGGAGAATTTGAACATAGTGCGGATATAACATGTGATTATTATTAAAGCCTAGCTCAATATTTTAAACTTATTAACAATATTTTAAACTATTGTAAACGAACCTAGAAATAAACTATGAATAATGAATAGTACACTACTAGTGCCTGTTTGTGCATGCACTTTGCCTTAATGTTATAATTATGTAGTAAGCAACTTTGACTCGTTGTCGATTATTATAAGGAAAATGTTTCTTCGAGATATAATCTTGATAAAAGTTATTCATGTAAGAAATAATATCATTTAGCTTTTCGTATTGGTATTAAGTTGATCGTGACCAACATGTTGGTTACATATCATGTTAAATGTTTAGGTTGTTTCATCATCATCATCATTATAGCCCACTGCTGAAGATAGGCTTCCCCCCAAGGAATGCCACAAAGCACGATCCTGAACTACTTGCATCCATCGACTTCCTGCATATCTTACCAAGACGTCACTCCACCTAATGGGGCCGCCCTACACTTTGCCTAGGCAATATGCAGGGCGGCCCCCATCGTTTAGTGCCAACTAACGAAAAGAAAAAGTAATAAGCTATTGGTAAAGAACGCTTTCATCAATTTACAAAATTCAATTTACACTTAATCATTCTGGCATCGGATAAACTATTTAGATTATATCACGTAAGGCGATTCGATCCAGCAGAAGATAAATCACCCCTGTGCTTCGAAAAGCACGTAAAGCCGTTTGTCCTAAGCCTGATCTCTCAATCCGGTCGTGTCGGCAGAGTGAACCTGTGTATTTCGTGACTGTAATTCGGCCTGGAGGATATAATTGTTTGCCATAGTGGCTACCAAGAGGACTAAGATTGAATAACACGTTACTAGTATAAAAGGGGCTGTGATTCTCTTAGCTCATCATACGAAAGAGCAGCATAATCCTACTATTTTACACTAGTATTATGTGCGGGCGTAGTCCTACCCCGGTCGATCAGACCCATTCGTGCTGCCATATGCATTCGCGCAGTGTAGGCACACTGCATTGTGGTTCTAACTCGGTTACTAACACGTAACAGATGTTTCGCACCTTTGACGTTGCTGCCTGACGCCAGTATAGGTTTTTTACTTCTGACGTAAATGAGATTAGGAATTAGGATCAGGTATTGTTTTCCTCTCCCCCCTCCGAACGGGTTGCTTTGTCGTAGTGGGGCGGCTTAGTATCCGCGGCTTGGTCACCCGCGGTGAACAAAGAGGAACTCACTTGGCTGGCCCGTGATGTAGGGTCAGCCCGAGGTGGCCACTCCGAGTGGGCTTGGCGAGCCACTCGCCATATCCTCCGGGAACAGGACCGCAAAGTTGACGCGGTGGTGGTGGGGCTGCGGGAGGTAAGGAGTGTTGGTATTGCGAGGCAGCGCTTCCCCTATCCTCGGCAGCCGAATCTTGGTTGGCGGCGGAGTCATAAACTAGATCTGCCGCTGAGGTCGGGAAAGCTAATGCTTCTAAATGCTCGTTTTTCCTGGCCCCATGGCCTGCGCGTATCGGACTCGTGGGAGTCCGTTTCGAAGTTACAATAAGAGGCCGTGGAGGAAGGCGCGCCTTGCGTTCCTGGTGCGCCTTACCTGAGAAGGAAGGGGAGGGGCATGAAGTCCTCCCCGAGGAGGGTCTGCCATGGGGCAGCCGGCTCTGGTGGGGCCGCGGATATGTGCGAAAGCATTCCCGTGGCCCTGCCAATATGCGGGGAAGGTGAAACACCATGGGGTTTTAGTCGGGGGAGTCCGACATAACCCGTTACTGTCATTGTGCATTTCCCCAAAAAAAAAAGGATTAGGTATTGTTATGGCATACCGCAGCTTTGACGCTGCTTCACTGGTGTTAGTACCAGACATTCAAGTATCGATTCGTTTTACAAAGCGAGTAATTTGGTTCGATCATTCAAATGGATCATTTCGAGTTTCAGTACTCTGTGTTCTGTGAGACCCGCTCACTGACCTCTATAAAGGACCCGTTCGATTATCTCGTCGTTGGACATTACTATACTCTTTGGTCGTACGTCCAGTCAATCGTTTGATCCGGAATGATAACAAAATATTATTGCAAATCTTAATACTTTGATGCAACCCGGGAATGAACGAATCATTCACGAGTGACACGTGTCTATTTAGTTAGTACAGCGTACGTCTGGTGTTAAAGGAATAATTATATCGACCACCGACACCCACGATACGAAATAAGGTGATGGATTGTCTCCATATCGCATTAAACATATCGTTGACACTATTTTTAAGTTGCCAGATGGAGGTTCATCTTATCCTTTGAGCCATAGTAATTTTATTTCGTATATTACTGATATCTGTTCTCCTTCTACCACATAGAACGAAGTTCGTATGATTTATAAGCTTTTACGTTGTTGGCTGGTAAAACTGGAATATCTGTAACATACCTAAAAACTGACTATTATTTGTGTTTAAAAAATTGAAGTCATTTGCTTGTGATTTGGTGTTGCGTGTTCAAGGAAATGACAAAAATAACTACGCGCTATTATTAAGTATCTGTGCTTATTACACAACGGAACAAGTCAATCAAGTTTTACGGGATACCTAATGGGTGGCGGCTGTATTCTACATTTGCACGTTGATGCACCGAATTTAAACTTTGACGAACATCCGAAAAAAATTACTTTCGTACCGGACTTCTTAGAACATATCAGTGACCGAAGAAATGGTTAAAAAATGTTATAGCAGAAAGAAATTCTTCGGTGCATTTTATTCCTGGGGAAACAAAGATTTTGACAGTAGATACATATAATTTTACATGAATGCTTGGGGATGAACAAAATATCCTCGCTGGGTTAGGTACACCTAATGCTTACCGATGTACACACACACCAGATTGGATATGAAATAAAAAGTAATGATTTTTTTTTTAATTTTGATTGAATTTTTTGAAACGCGATCATCAGCTACTCTTAACTGAGCGCTTTAAGAGCAGAACAAATAAAAAAAATGCGAGACAGCACGAGACAAAATCGCAAAAGTTTTTTGTTTCACAAAAATAATGCCCGGGCAAACAAGTCCGCCGTTGCGATGGCTGCCATTCAAAATCTGATTTTGAAATACTTGAGCACCCTCCATTTCACTAGACTTTGCAATCAGTGATTTCTATCTTATTCAGAAATTGAAGAAGCTTGTTTTTAAGAAGCACTTTTACTTCTTCTTCAATTTCGGAAGAAGATTGTTAATAAGAAGAACAGGGATTTGAAGATAATGAAGCATTACTCGCTGCAGTTCAAGAATTTCTAGGTGTTCAGAGTGAACACTTCTTTAAAATCGGAATTTAAAGCTTTGAAAAAAGGCATTCCAATTACAGGCGTATTATATATTATAATATTAAACTAAAAGATTAAGGATTGTAAATATTTAATAAAAAATACTCGTGTCACACTTAAACTCACTTTTACTGAACGCCTCTAGTGACTATCATACTCGTTTATTATTATTATTCATATCATTAAAGAGTGTAATATTGAAAAATCTATTTGTAGAAAATTATAATGTTGTGTTACATTAATATGTTTTTTTATTTACTTAAAAATAGTGAGTGCTTTTGTCTGTTAATGTTCGTTACTTTTGATTATATGAACCTAAAATAAAATAAAATAGCTTTATAGCTATTATATTATTTTTAAACTACGAATATAGCTGTAACATTGTCAGATTTTTTAAATTATTATCTGGGCTGCGGTTCGTAGAGGATGGAGGTTAGAAAGTACTCTGACAAGAAATACTTTTGTCTGCTTATAAAAGCTAATGCACAGCTAATGGATGTTTCTAAAACTTGTTACACAGTTTTAAGGCCTAACTCGGCTATACTGCCGTGACTAACAGGATATTCTGTTTATGTCGATCAAGCAGCAACATGTAAACAGGCTGTAAATAAATTTATATCTATATATATCGGGGTTATTCTTTAAATTATGGTGCATACGATTTCAGAGCTTTTAAAAGATAATATCGGTCTCTATAGAATTGAAATAGAAGTGTGTATATTTAATAAAATCAGTAGTAACATAACGTAGTTTAGTGTACGTAATAGACAAAATATTTAACGGCTCCGTGGCGCAATAGCTTAGCAATGAGTTGCTGCGCTGGGGGCCGCGGGTTCGAATCCCGCACGGAACAAGTATTTGTATGGCAAATAATTGTTCCGGGTCTGGATGTTTGTCCTTTGTGCAAGTTCTATTTTTGTAATCTGCCTCCACGATACAGAAAAAAATCCTAGTGTGGGGGTAACGTTTTTGAAAAAAATTAATATTTAAGAAGAAAAAAACGTTCATCATTTATCACACAACTGAGTACCGAAGGAGACTTTCTGGTGCATCAGATAATACGAATACATCAGTTAGCTGATTCATACGCCACGAAAACAACCTTAGAATAATTTTTTTTAACATAATATACAATATTTTATTATATACAATACTTAAAACTATAATTTTTTTATAACATTTTATCTATAGCAACAAGCCATAGCGTTTTTTTTCGATACAGAACTGTCTGTCATTTTTTGTGAGGAGAAATCTGCGTACACAAAAACTACGAAACTTACACCAACAATTAAAACAATAACCAAACATAGTGTCGATCTATGTACATTATCTATATACATTATCTATGTATACATTATAACACTATCGCTTGGTGACGGCAACAACTTGGATACAGACACGGATCAGCCGCTCGACCGATCTGCATATTGTATGAAGGCGAGCGGTCCGTGTTGGAAAAACGATCCGAAACAACATGACCATTTTTATTGTAATTTTTAAGTTTAAAAAGACGTAACTAGCAATAATATTATTAAAAATTACTTATATGTGAAAGGTAACGCCATATTCTTGTAAATTTGACGCGGTATATCTCATTTTGCAGCAAAAAACTGAACAGATCGGCATTTTTGTAGGATTCATCTTCCCAACTAGATTTAGTCTAATGACCAGTGCGGCTGCACTAGTTTTATTGTCTGCATAAGACCGCGTGGACTTATACCTCGACAGAGGGGAATGCCTGCTTATGGCTACTCTCCTCCGGTCCGCCGGTGGCGCGTGTTGCTCTATGTTACTCACTAATGTCTGATTTACTTCAAAAGGAGTGCTTGTAACCTCTATGCGCGGTTGTAGTAAGACTTATGAATATTAATATAATTAAATATTTATAAGTGTTAAGTATTTATTTTTATTGTTAATTTTTTAATTTGTGGTTTATTAATAATTTTGAGTTAGTAATAACTTTACTGGGTGGTCTTCTTTTCCGCCTAAGAGTCCCTTTGGGTAAGCACTACCCTCTTACCCATTCCTGTCGTCAAACGCAGTGCTTGCACTGCTGTGTTCCGGTGTCAATTACATGCGATGCCACCTTCTGATTGACGGGTGAGACCCTAAAGATCGACTCACGGATCTCACTACATACAAAATCGCTGTACCTGAATTTCACGGACCGGTGATAGAAGCAATATTCAATAGTGCGAGGTTATTGTCTCCGCGCTCACAAACATATCTAACAAACAATTAGAAATCTAAAAATCACAAATTACATATATATTATATTGTTTTTGAAGTAAAACTTCTTTAAGCGTGACTTGGAGGTAACTCAGATGGTTTTTCGGATGGAAGTAACGTTCAGTGAAATCTATAGTACGTTAACGCAGCCTTCGTTATAAAAAGGCATGTGTTATACGACTGATCTTGTAGAAAGATTTACGAGTTTTTATTTTGTATGAGTCAATATAAGATATTTAAAAAACATTATAAAATACGCACGTTCCAATTTCAAATTTGACTCCACATATTTTATAAATTAAACTGAAATATCCATGGAAGTATGTACTTACGTATCATTACATCAGTGAAAATATCATGGTTCATTAAAAATGGATCTGCGTCTTCTACCGTGCGTTATCTACCTAACAAAGATTATCAAAATTATGAATTTCTGTCGTAATCTTCTAAATTGTTCGTGAGTTAAGTACATGAACTTTCTTTGATCACTTGTCAGATTCCCGACAAGCACATTTGGAATGTAGACCTCGGGATTTAAATTATAAATGCATATTTATCTGCTTTAAGTCACGTTACTGTAAAGAGGTCAGTGCAAAGTTATTTCTCCAACAAACAATTCATAGTATAACATTGTTATCGATAAAACTTTGTTAGAAATACTCGACTTTTTCCGCTTGAACTACAATATTCAAAACATTTCTATTGATTTTAAATACGTGATACCATTACAATTACTGCTGCGGCTGGTGAAGCCTAAAGGATCTCTCTCTCGTGGTCGATTTATTTATTATATATAACATCTTTTTCATCTAATGATTCGTTATTTTTAGGTGGAATTTGAAATCATTTAAAATCATCAGAAAATGTTACCGACGCAGATCCATTTTTAATGAACCATGACATTTAAAAAAATCTGTGAGCAAAGATATAAACATCAATATGATAGTTTCCGTAAATTATTTATGATCTTAGTTTATATGATAAGAACGTGAATATATGAGCTTTCATTGAGGCTAGGCTTAATGAGAATACTTGAACTTATTTACATGTGTAATTGAACATAAGCAATAAAATATTATACCACGTAATTTAAAATGTCTTTTTTTATTTTTCTTTTATTTTATCAACTCTGTACACCACTCACGCTATTTTATTAAAATCCCTAATTTCCTACACTCAGAGTACAGTTATAAAAATGCACGGGTTCCATTACTGTATTTCAAAATCAGTTATTTCTACTCCATTGCGATTTGCGTGGACAGACGGAATGACATCAGTGGCCCGCCAACTTGTTATTTCCTTTTTCTAGGTGTACTTACTGCTGATGGCGGTTGTTATTCAAAATAAAATAATTATTTTGCGCCACCACCCGCATTATTAACAACGTGTTGTAACAGAATGTACAGGAAGAAGGGTTAAACCTGGAAATAATATATTATGTGTGTAAAATTATTTGATCACTGAGTCCCTGCATGTCCACAGATTTTTGAAACTTCTCTTATTTCAATTCTCTGAATTCTACTTTGGTAACGTTGGTACTACTGTGTGGAATATTTAAACGTACTCTTTTATCTAATAGGTAGTATGTCCCTTTTAACCATCATAGAGGAACGTTAAACCTAATATTGAAAGAATCGTCACAGAATTTATAGTTTTTTGCAGTGCCAGTTGATGCTTGGAAAGGATGTAGGAAACGTTTCCACAAAAAATATTGTAAGATGCTAAAAAGGATTCTCTACTAATTAGAGAGGCTAAGACTTCCAACCGTACTAACAGGGAAGCGTCATGGTGGTACTAACCAAGATGGAATCCTGGGCAGAAAAAGTATCCTACCGCCTATAGAAAATATAAGTGGGGTCAAGTACAATAATTATGTACAACCATTTAGACCAGGTACAATTATTTTCATGTCATACATAACGTAATGTAGTTTATAACTACTTGCAATTATTGTCACTTGGTGAAACTTCCTATTCATTTGGGATTTGGATTGTGTAATTCTTCGGTTCTGCAACTGTTTTCTTCTCATTTTGGATATTGTTTATGACAGGAAAGTATCCGCCGGATTGCCGTAATACTTGTTGGTGATCTTACTAAAATACTTTTAATACTTTTTTTATTTTCTCAGACATGCAGGTTTCCTCAAGATATTTTCCTTCACCGCCGAGTACGTGCTAAAACAGCACTTTAAATTACAACTAACAATTTTATTGGTGCCGGCGGGGATCGAATCCCGGTTGTTTGCGTAGTGTGAGATTTACAGCAAGCGCAGCAATAGTCCCCGACCTACCAAGGCTCTTGTGTGTCAATTCATATCACACATAGTTAATTGTTTGTAAAATCCGTGAAAAAAAGTCGCGGCAAAGCTTTTAGTATCGGTACGGTACCAAACTGTCGAGTTAATAAATTGTCAGTTAATTGAATGAACATTCAAAGTCAATATCGACGTAATTTTATTAAAAATTCCAACCCATGCTACTCGATATTTCTTCAAAGGAAAATATTATTTATTTAATTAGCGCAAGAGATTATATCAATCAATTGCCATAATAAGCCATACTTCCTTCATCATTTTCATTAAATTAAAAGGATCTTGTACATTAACGTATACGAAGTAATTAATAATCTAAAATACGTTGATGGTTTTATACGTGGTAGAGCCATGCTACAGCTATATTATATTGTATAGTTGTAGCACAAATGGGGCGGCTCGACCGGGGAATGACCACGCTCTCGTAAAACCAGCGTAAAATAACAGCTTAATGCTGCTCTGTTTCGTTTGGTAAGTGTAGAGTACCGTAGACCTTTTTTACTAGAAAAGAGGCATTCCATCTTTGTCGTCACGGCTGATAAGGCATCTACATTTTGATTCGCAAACGAGGATAGATGTAGATATCTATGGACCACTGCAACCACCTACCTTGCTTGCTCGCTTGTATTGTGTGTGCTCCCTCATCCCATACAAAATAGTTTGTTACGAACACAGCAGCAAGTGGTAAACAATTTCCATATTCCCAAGCTATTTATCACCAGATTTCACTTGAGATAAAATATCTAAGTATTATATTAAACAAAAAACTTAAATGGAATTACAAAATAAACATAAGATAAATTAGGCAAGACTTCTGGCAATTTGGGAAAATTATCTTTATATATAAAAATCAATTGCTGTCCGTTAGTCTCGCTAAAACTCAAAAACGGCTGGACCGATTGTGATGAAATTTTTTGTGTGCGTTTGAGTGGATGGATATATTCTCGATTGAAGCCGCTAGTTCCAGTTCCAGGGGACTAAATTAAATGCACTGAGGCCAAATTAGTGATTTTTAGAGTTTTTGTCTGTCTGTCTGTGTATTACCGTTTCACGCAAAAACTACTGGACAGATTTCCATGAAATTTTGTGTGTAGATAGTTAGGGACCCGGGGCAACTTATAAGTTACTTTTTATCCGATTACAAATCATCAAAAAAGAGGGTTAAGTGTTTTCCTTCCTCAAGATGTTAATTTCTATTTTATAATATTGATTATTATTGTTTTTTTAAAATAAATAACATTTTTATAAATAAAGCCTAAAATGAGTTTTAACCGTTGCTTTCTAATTTTAACTACGCCGACAATCTAAATTTCACTTTATTAAAACAGTGCCATCCTACGTGCAATCCAAAAAGTAGTAACATTTAACCTCCAGTTACTAATGATAAAAGTAAAATATACAACTTACATTTATATTATGTTTAATAATTTAATTCATAATTATTTGAAAATTCTAACATTCATTTTTCAGTTCTTTCCTTATTTTTATTTTAGTAGGAATTAATAAAGTTTATAGAAAGTAATTACTACTTAAATAGTAGATAATAGTGAAATCCAACAAAATTCATAAAAATGTGAAATTGTTTGAATCTATAAAAAGTTTTGATTATCTATATAAAGTGATAAAACTGTAATTATTGGAAACTCTCACTATCCATATAGTTTAAATAAAGAGATTTTTATATATTTATTAGCCAGATCTTAGAATTAATAATATAATATAGTAGTTAATTCTAGCATAAAATGGTGGCATTTAATTAAACTTAACATTGTTTTTTGATTATATAGCCTGACCAAATCAACGAATAGAGGTCGTTTGGCGATATTAACAACTAAACACAACATTGCTATTTATTTATATTGTTATATCGTAAAATAATTTTATTACACACTGTTAACAGCGCTGATAGCGTATTTTAGACAGAAGCAGAATTTTTAATAGAATATAATTTATTCCTAATTTATGTATTACATAAATGTTGGCGGCTTTGTTGTATGAGACGGTATCCCACTCACACTACAACTTATTGTCGCTGAGTACTATAGGTTTTTTTTAGCGCCCAGAAGCAATTGGAAAAAGGGCTACCCCATTACGCGGTGAGGCGGTAAATGCTTTATGCATACCACGACAGCCGGTCTGTCGTGGTTATGTGGGACTCACTGTGTCTAACCTAAAGGGGAGCCTAGGTGCTGTCCACTAAAAACCGCCTGTGGGGACTGGCAATTGGCCGATTAAGCCTCTTTGCCGGATCGGAAGCGAACCTCTTTTGGGAGAAGAGGGCGCAGGCGGCTACAAAGAGCCGCTGAGGGAGAGACTACTTAGGCAGATTTAAAAAGAATCGGCCCGAGCCGCCAGGAGGTAGTTCAGGTCGGTTGAAATTTTATTTGGCGGGTCCGAGAGAGAGTTTCTCGGCCTGCGGACTCGATAGCAAGGGGGATAGGGCTGCACAAATAGCTGCCTCACGAATAAAATGATTCTCAGAGAGTGTTTTTAGAAATTGCTGGATTGTAGGGAGCTCTAAGTCCCGATGAATGTCGGCATTACGGACGTACCAAGGTGCGTTCGCAGCTCGACGGCAGAAGAGGTTTTGAACTACTTGGACTTCATTAATAATATTAGGGTCAGCGTGGGCAAAAATGGGGCCCGCGTAGGACGTGACTGGTCATATACAGACCTTATAAAGTGTACGCTTGTTCTGAGGGACATTTCACTGTGTCGGCCCAACATACTGTTGAGCCTACTCAGGTAACTCAGGTAACGTGCGTGACGGGTTACTCTTTTGACATGGGGCTCGAAAGAGAGCCTTGTATCAAGGATGGCGCCTAAATATTTGGCAGACGTATGCCAGGGGACAGTGGTCCCTAGCATACGTATTGGTGGAATGTTTTTGAGTCGGCGTCGTTTATAATCGAAGTGTACGGCAAAGCTCTTCTCCGGGTTCACATCGTTGCGCCATTTTTGGAACCAAGCTCCTATGTCATTAACTGACTTTTGGATCTTGTTCCGTATGAAAGGTAACGAGGTACCTTCACAACAGAGGGCAGTGTCATCTGCGAGGAGAGAGAGCTGAACACCATTCGACGGGATAGGAATGTCGTTGGTGAACAGGATGTACAGGAGAGGAGCAAGTACTGAGCCCTAAGGGACACCAGCTTTGATGAGGCGCTGTGAGGAGAGCGTGCTTTCGTGCCTAAAACGAAAGGTACGATGCTGCAGATAAGAGGCCACGAGACGTACTAGACGATCGGGGAGATCTATTCTATCTAGTTTGAAAATAAGGCCTTCATGCCAGACTATCGAAAGCTTTGGCGATGTCGAAAAAGATCGCGATGGTCTTATGACGACGAGGATAAAAACCGCTGAGAATATATTCCACAATACGATGAACTTGTTGGGGGCAAGTATGTTTTGCTCGGAAACCAAATTGATGGGGGATGACAAGAGGGTCACCGTCTGTGGGAAACAGATGGAGCCTCATGCGAGTGAGGATGACTCTTTCGAAGAGTTTGCCCATGGCCTTGAGGAGGCTAATGGGACGATGACTGGAGGTTGAGAGGCTTTCCTGGCTTGAAAATACCAATCACAGTTGCCTCTTTCCACGTAGTGGGAAAGTTTAGTTACTTTTGTTGTTGACGCAGGCATTAAAGATAATAGTTAAATGGGTTAACACCAGCTCAGGAAAGTGTTTAAGGGCTTGGTCGGTGATGCCATCCGCACCCGGAGCCTTTTCGGGCTTAAGTCCGTAGGGGGTGAGTTCCGGCGGCGGACCTAGTTCTCCACTGCCTGGATGTGTAAGGGGTTGAGAGCTAGGAGAGTATTTTGCGGCAATGCTGTCTGCAAAGCACTCAGCCTTTTCATCGTCCTCGAAGGCAACCGTACCGTCAGGACGGGAGAGAGGGAGAGTGTGGGTGATAGCGTCTATGCGGAGGTCTCTTGCCATCTGATAGTACGCTGTATGAGAGGGAGAGATATTCTCCATGAGTTTACTCTTTTCGAGGTCTCGAAATTCAGGGAGTCGGAAACGGAGTTCCCGTTGAAGACGATTGGCCGTGCGCCTATATTCGAGGGTGGGATATTTTGCTGCTCTCCGGAAAGCAGCTTTTTTGGCTTTTAATAGGTTGCTAATGTGTAGGGGAAGCCTATTATTATTAGCAACCGCGACGACCCTTTCGTTGTCTTCAAGGGAGGATTTAATAAGGGTGGAGAGTGAATCGACCGCGGTGTCAATTTTTTCGAGACTGTCTAAGTCCGACGATAGGGAGATGGGGGAGTCCTGTGAGTCCAGAGCTTTAGCTAGGGACTCCTTGAAGCCCTTCCAATTAGTGAAGGTTTTCGTGGGTGTTGAGGGAGGTGGCTGATGGCCAAGAATATGGGAGACCGGTCGGTGGTCGGATTCTAGATAATATAGTGTCTCGATTGACCTGAGGTTGAGAGAAACTCCTTTGAGTAACGCAAAATCTAGTACATCGGGGGCGTGGTCGGTGTTATCGGGATAGTGAGTAACACCGACGGGACCGTGGATGGTAAGTTCAAGAGACTGCGTGATATCGAGCAGTTTAGTGCCACTACGGGAGGTAGTACGGCATGTCCATTCAGTATGCTTGGAGTTAAAATCTCCAAACATAATGACTGAATTGCCTAAAGATAAAATAGCCTCAAAATCTTTTTTGAGGGGATGGGTTCCAGCAGGGATGTAACAGGAGGCTATGAAGATGGACTGATGTCTAGTCATAGCTATCCTGCATACCGTGGCGTCCATGTTGGTAAGCTGCGGAGTAGAAATGGGAGAGCAGTGAAGTGTCATCTTGTAATAAATGACCGAACCGCCGCCTCGGCGGTCGGATCTGTCATTACGAAGAAGAGAAAAGTTTTTAATAGAAAGGCCTTTAGTGTCCTTAGTTTTAAGATTAGTTTCCTGTAGGAAGAGGAAATCGGCTTCACGATCTCGAAGAAAGAGTTTAAGCTCTGGGAGATTAATTAGCAAAGCGTGAATGTTAAAGGATACAAGCGATAACCCCTTAGGCTTGATTAGACCGTGAGCTTTTGGCAGAGCAGATTGCTCTGTCATTGTATAGTTAAGTTAATTAAGTTAACTTAATTTACAATGAGCACAAAAGATTGTTATGCTCCACAAGAGCGAGGAGACGGTCCTGAGGGGACCGAGCAGCGCGCAATTTACGTGCTAAGACAGTGATTTCCCCGATGTCGATGTTCCTTATAGCGGAGTAAGCCGTATTAAGGTCGTCGACCATTGAGGGCTTTGGTTGTTGAGGGGCGGAGGTTGTCCGCGGTGGATCGGTCTTTTTGGGGCCTCAGGGAAATACTGGAGGCTACAAAAGCTATGAGAAGCCCGGAGGGGGCCTAGGGGGACCCTGAGAGGGCCGAGAGAAGCCCTGGAGGGGCTGAGAGAAGCCCTGACGGGGCATTCTTGGATAGAGAGCCGGGAATGACCGGTCATTGACCGACGGTGGAGCTCGCCTGATGGGGCTAGGATGAGGTGCGCAAGGGCAGCCTCTGTAATTTGCCGGGTGGCCTGTTTGTTGACACAGGACGCACGCGGGTGGGGATTCGGCGTCTTTGGGCTGAGGACACTCTTTCGTGTTATGTGGATCGAGGCACTTAACGCACCTGGGTGGGGCGGAGCAGTTGGCCGCCGTATGACCATATAGCTGGCAGCGATGGCACTGTGCCGGGAAACCGCGCCTATGCGGGGGCTCAACCCTCACCCCCGACAGGCCACACACTGTGTGTACCTGCCGGAAGATGGTTTATGCCTCCGGGACGTTAGAGAGAATTACTAGGGCAAGCGGGAACCTCTTGCCCGTTCTGCTGTGCATTTTATGCACGGCCTCAACGGGGAATCCTTGGGGCTTAAGGTCCTCAAGGATGTCCTCGTTGGAGAGTTCGAACGGGACGCCTCGGATGACGGCCCTGACATTACGCTCTTCCGGAAGAGCGTAAGTGTGGTAGGACACACTTTCGTTAGTAAATAGCCTTGTAAGGCGGCGAAAGTCGTCAACCGACTGAAGGACTATTTTGATTGCTACACCCATGTTGATGGCCTGGTCATACTTTATTCCTGCGTCATAGCAGATCTTAGAGAGGCGAGTAAATTTGGCCTTGTCTTACGGTTGGTCTTGGCGTTGTTTTACGGTGCGCTTTGACGTCACCGTAGTGTATGAAGAAGGAGAATCACCGGTTCCTTCGGAGTCAGAGGACTCCGATGTCCCGGTGCCAGACTTAGTGGCGGGCCTCTTCCGGGAAGCCGATACAGAGGACCCGGAGTCGGAGTAGGAGCACTCCATATCCATTTCCAGGGGTCGAAAGAGTGTAAGGACTCTAAGTGGGTCGCGACAACGGGCGGCGGGTGGTTTGCCTGACGGGCAGGAGTGGTCAAAATGGCCAGGGCTGCGGCGAGAACCTGCACATCATCCATTCTATTAATGATGGCGAGAAGGGACCGTTTAAGTTCATGGGTGGACATTTTGTGGTGTGGGACTAGGGACGACGTTTTATACTAAGAAGTATGGGTGGGGATCACTGCTCTGAAAAGAACAGAGACGTTTTACACCAAGACAGTAAGGAAGGGATCACCGCTCTCAACAGAACGGAGACGTTCTAAACCAAGAAGTAAGGACCCCTGTTCTTAAAAGAACAGAGTCTTGCTCTGAAAAGAGCAAGTCACGTATTCTAAGAAACTGTATACACAAATACACATTAATAACAACAAGAAGAAAAAAATAGAAAAAGAACTATAAATTAAACAAATAGATAACAAAAATAAACTAACAAATATATCTACAATAATAACAAGCAGAGTCAGTCAAACCTCTCCAACCGGTAGGCAGGAGGGGGGGGGGGGGGAAGTAAGAACTGAAATTTAGCGTTGAAACACTTACCAGGCGACAGCGCTGTAAAGCGCGAGCGGAACAGCGGAGGCGCGATAGCAAGAATGCACTAGCGCACGGGGACGTTAGCGCGGACAGGCTGTACACGTCACTCAAGAGCGACGGCGCAGGCGGAATGTGATTGTTGTGAGTACTATAGGGTACAGTTTTTGTTTTTATAGTTTTAATCTCATAGTACCGCCATCTACCTACTAAATAAACTAATAATAAGTGATAAAAAATAATAATTTTTTTCTCCCACCATCAAAAATTGTCAAACTTAAAATATCGAAATCGGTGTCGGGATGATTTGTCGTTAATGTTACTTTTAGCAAAATGACTAACAGAACTGTGTTATATATATTTTATATATACAGTGGATTTCATTTATTACGACCTTGTTGTAGCCACCATTTGCCTATAGCGACGTTAAATCTAAGTCCCTTGAATTTAAAGCATATTTTAGTACGAAATTCATGTGGTTATAGCGGCTTCGGATGTAACGCCAGGTTCGGGTGTAGCGACTGTTTTTAATGAATCATTTGTAACAAATTCCTAGAAATCCCATGCAGATAATGCGACTATTTTGCTATTATTGCGAAATTTTATTTACATCCACACAGATGGTCACCAGGTATGGAGACCTTTATCTTTTGTTTATAGATATCAGCTAAGTAGGTAGGGAAGCGTGTACGTTTCGGAGTTAAATTTATGGTTCAGTTACAAAGTGATATTCTGAGTAGCAACTGAATGTATTGAATATATTGAATTTGTTACCTTTGCCTGTAACGACTTCCGGATATAACGACGAAAATAGAGTGGTCACTTCATCGTCGTTATACCCGAAATCCACTGTATGTGTATATTTTATGTATGTGTTGCATGTATTTATTTAAACTGAATTATATCATGACAACTTAACTGCCCAAACTCACTCTCTGTTCTGCCCAAGGTTAGCTGGTAGAGAATGCCATGTAGCATTAAGCTCGCCTTTTGTACAAATATTTGGTGCAATAAAGAATAAATAAATAAACTGTGTACACAAAACTGTGATTATGACAGAATGTCTTTAGTTGAATATGTTGGGTGTCTATCAGCATAGCAATATTTCACCAACTTCTTTTTGTATCCAAACCGATGTAAGTAATTGAAAACTTAGTGGACTGTAAGATTTTCACATCTAATTGAAGGAATAGTTTCATTGACTAACTACAATGTAGATGGGGTCCACAATAGTGCAAAAGCTTATTTTCAGTGTTAATGAGTTAACTTAAGCAAATACGAGAGCTGTGTAGCCCGCCGTGAGATTTCAAAGCACAGGAACAAAAGAGTTCGATTCCCGCGAGGTCCAATGAAACTACTACTACTACCTACCTATTGAGATTTTTGTGACAGTTCCGGTTTCATAGCTGACATGAGTAAATGAACAGGCCCTTGCGAAAAAGTACTATAAATATTAAAGACAGCAAATTTTAATCGCATGTTTATTTTAATTTTAACTATGAGTAAAACTACATTGATCGAATCTTGAAAAATATCCAGTAATCGAACCGATCGTAAGAACCCAAATTCGATCCGCACCGACATCAATCATACTTTAATTGCCATTTGAAGTTTCGATTTACCACGTTCTCGGTGGTGTAGCAAAATATCGCGAGAATATTTACATATTAGAGAAGTTAAAAAAATATTTCGGAAATAATTTTATTAGGTTTACTTATGTGAAGTCAGTCAACTCGCGTTGTAGTTAACTCAATCAACTCTTTTTTGTCCAGTAGTGGGATGTATGTAGGCTGCTACTTTTTACTTTTAATAGGCCTATCAACTGTTGATCATAGGCTTCTCCCATTGTTTGTCAAATAGGCCGGATATTTGCAGAAGTAACTACGCTTGGAGAGTGGGTTGGCATCCGCAGCTTTTCATTACTCTGCATTATTATCAGGAAGATGCTGCCATCCATCTCCTGTTTCAGTTTCCCTTCTGTCGCCTCTTACGACACACACGAGACGAAATGAGGTATAAGTTTCCATTTCAATGATTATGATGAACTCTTTCTTCCAGAAGCGGCCCCACAGGAAGTGGACCTGGTCGAGCCCCGACGGTTCGACAAAAATGAGATTGACTTCATTATGACGACCAGACGACAACTGTTCAGTGATGTCTCCGTGATCGAGAGGGTGAAAACTGATAGCGATTACCGAATGGTTAGAGGCACACTAAACCTAAACGTTAAGTTGGAGAGGTCTCGTCTAATGAAGTCAACGCTCCGTCCCCTCGTGCTCTGTTCCAAAGTCCCGAAACCTTTCAGCTCGAGTTACAAAACCGTTTTCAGTGCCTAGAAGACTGCAATGAAGTGGGCGATATGAATGACAAGCTCGTAGAAACTGTCCATGCGGTCGGAGCTAAGTTCTGCAAAACCCGCCAAAGAAGAACACAAAAACTCTCCGATCACACTCTTAATCTCATGGCTGTTAGACGGGAGATGAAGCTACATTCTTCAACAGACTTGACAGCATACAGGCATCTGAACAGACAGATCTCCAAATGCATGCGGCGGGACTTACGCAACTTCAATACAGCTCGTATTGAAGAAGCGATCGAGCGGAACCAAGGCTCCAAAATATTTGCCAGAGATCTGTCTGCCAGAAAGAGCCAACTGTCAAAGCTGAAGACAGAATGTGGCAGCATCGTTTCCGGGATACCTGAGATTTTTGAGTGAGATTGAGAGGTTCTATGGGCAGCTGTACACGTCATCGTTGGAGCCACACGCAAGTGTGAGTAACGATCCAAGAGCGAGTCTATTCCGAAGATATCCCGGACGTCAGTCTGAGCGAGATTAGAATAGCTCTCCAGCACCTTAAAAACGGTAAGGCCCCAGGCGAGGATGGAATTACAGCGGAGCTTCTGAAAGCGGGTGGAAGACCGGTACTTGAAGTCCTTCAGAAGCTCTTTAATTCCATCCTCCATAGTGGCATTACACCGGAGGCGTGGAGCAGAAGTGCGGTGGTCTTGTACTTCAAGAAAGGTGACAACGCTCTCTTGAAGAACTACACACCGATTTCCCTTCTGAGCCGCGTCTACGTGCTGTTTTCGAGAGTCATTACGAATCGTCTCGCGCGCATACTTGACGACTTCCAGCCTCCTGAACAAGCCGGTTTCCGAAAGGGCTTTAGCACCATAGACTACATACATACCCTTCGGCAAATTTTACAGAAGTCCGAAGAGTATAATTTGCCACTATGTCTGGCGTATGTGGACTATGAGAAAGCCTTTGATTCCGTCGAATGGGCGGTGCTGCAGTCCCTTCAGCGGTGCCAAGTTGACTGTCGGTATATCTAAGTGCTGAAATGTTTGTACAGTAGAGCTACGATGGCTATCCGAGTACAGACCCGGAGTACGAAACCTATCCAATTGCAGAGAAGTGTAAGACAGGGTGACGTCATATCCCCGAAACTCTTCACCGCTGCATTGGAAGACGTTTTCAAGCTTCTGGACTGGAAAGGATACGGTATCAACATCAATGGCGATTACATCACTCACCTTCGATTTGCCGACGATATAGTCCCTATGGCAGAATCGCTGGAGGACCTAAGCACTATGCTCAATGACCTCAATAGTGTCTCCCAACGGATAGGTTTTAAGATGAACATGGACAAAACAAAGATTATGTTTAATGTCCATGTCACACCTATGCCGGTAGTTGCTGGGAGTACTAAGCTCGAAGTTGTTGACGAGTATGTTTACCTGGGACAAATAGTCCGACTAGGTAAGTCCAACTTCGACCGAGACGTCAATCGACGGATTCCAACCGGGTGGGGCAGCGTTCGGGAAGCTACGACACATCTTCTCGTCAGACATACCTCAAAACCTTAAAACGAAATTGTACAACCAGTGCGTGTTGCCAGTGATGACTTACGGAACTGAGACGTGGTCCTTCACAGCTGGCCGTATGAGGAAGCTCAAGGTCGCTCAGCGAGCTATGGAGAGGGCTATGCTCGGAGTTTCTCTGCGTGATAAACTTAGAAATGAGGGTATCCGCAGTAGAACTAGAGTAACCGACATAGCCCAACGGATTAGTAAGCTGAAGTGGCAGTGGGCCGGCCATATAGCTCGAAGAACCGACAACCGATGGGAAAGAAAGGTTCTCGAGTGGCAGCCTCGTACCGGTAGGCGAAGTGTAGGGCGACCCCCACGAGATGGAGTGACGACCTGGTAAGGCATGCAGGAAGTCGATGGATGCAGGTGGCTTAGGACCGTGCTTTGTGGCATTCCTTGGGGGAGGCCTATGTTCAGCAGTGGACTTATGAAAGGCTGTAATGATGATGATGATGATGATGATACCTTAATGTACAAGATCCTTTTGATTGAATGAAAATGATGAAGGAATTATGGCTTATTACAATTTATTGGTATAATCTTTTGCGCTATTTAAATATATAATGTTTTCCTTTGAGGAATTATCGAGCAGCATGGGTTGGAATTTTTAATAAAATTACGTCGATATTGGCTTTGAATATTCATTCAATTAACTGACAATTTATTAACTCGACAGTTTGGTACCCGTACCGTTACTAAAAGCTTTGCCGCGACTTTTTATTTCATGGATTTTACAAACAATTAACTGTGTGTATGAGTTGTGATATGAATTGACACACAAGAGCCTTGGTAGGTCGGGGACTATTCGCTTGCTGTAAATCTCACACTACGCAAACAACCGGGATTCGATCCCCGCCGGCAACAATAAAGTTTTAATTTTTTAATTAAGTTGTTTTATTAATAAAGTTGTAATTTTAAGTGCTGTTTTATCACGTGCTCGGCGGTGAAGGAAAATATCTTGATAAAACCTGCATGTCTGAGAAAATAAATAAAAATATTTCGACATGTTAAGATCACCACTAAGTATTGGGGCAACCCGGCGGATACTTTCTTGTGATAAACACTGTCCAAAATGAGAAGAAACAGTTGCAGTGGGGTGAATATAGTAGTGTACCTTTTTAAACCGAAGAATTACACAATCCAAATCCCAAATGAATAGGAAGTTTCACCAAGTGACAATAATTGCAAGTAGGTATAAATTATGTTACGTTTTGTATGACATAAAAATAATTGTACCTGGTCTAAATGGTTGTGCATAATTATTGTAATTGACCTCTCTTTTATTTTCTATAAGTGGTAGTATACTTTTTCTGCCCAGGAGTCCATCTTGGTTAGTACCACCATGGCGTTTCCCTGTGTTGGAACGGTTGGAAGTCTTAGCCTCTATAATTAGTAGACAATCCTTTTTAGCATCTTACAATATTTTTGGGGAAACGTTTCCTACATCGTTTCCAACCATCAACTGGCACTGCAAAAACTATCTATTTTGTGATGATTCTTTCATTATTAGGTTTAACGTTCCTCTATGATGGTTCAAAGCGACATACTAACTAGTTAGCATTTACTTTAACTACCTCTCTACTCGTACATGTTCTGCGTCGTACTGGCTTTGTGAGAATAAGTTAGATAAAAGAGTACCTACCTACGTTTGAATATTCCACACAGAAGTACCAACGTTACCAAACTGGAATTCAGAGAATTGAAATAAGAGAAGTTTCAAAAATCTGTGGACATGCAGGGACTCAGTGATCAAATAATTTTACACACATAATATATTATTTCCAGGTTTAACCCTTCTTCCTGTACATTCTGTTACAACGCTTTGTTAATGATGCGCGTGGTGGCGCAAAATAATTATTTTATTTTGAATAACAACCGCCAACAGCAGTAAGTACATCTAGAAAAAGGAAATAAGTTGGCGGGCCGCTGATGTCATTCCGTCTGTCCGCGCAAATCGCAATGGAGTAGAAATAACTGATTTTGAAATATACAGTTATGGAACCCGTGCATATTTACAACACTACTCTGAGTGTAGAAAATTAGGGATTTTAATAAAATAGCGTGAATGGTGTACAAACAGAGTTGATAAAATAAAGGAAAAATACAACAATATTTTAAATTACGCGATATAAAATTGTATAGCTTATGTTCAATTACGCATGTAAATAAGTTCAAGTATCTTTATTAAGCCTACCCTCAATGAAAGCTCATATATTCACGTTCTTATCATATAAACTAAAACCATAAATAATTTACGCAAACGAACATATTGATGTTCCAACTCAAACTCAAACTTTTATTGCCAAACCATAATGTACATTGTACACATGATGTTATAAAATAATATGAGACCAGTGTTATGGACCCTGTTGGGGACGCAATTTAGGGGCTAGGAGAGAGGAAGCCTATTTAACTACTTATAAGAATGTCATTGTGATTTATTGAGATAGAATTCAATTTAAATTAGTGATCATTTTGTAAAACCTATATAAGTATTACATATTTGTAAAATATTCATTAGTACTATAGTAACATTTATTAGTTAGGTACTGTTTTAATTTTTTTGTAATTATGTAGTCATTATTTTCATTTTTTAATATGTCGGGTAGTTTATTATATAATTTTATGAAAGAACTTAATGTGCTATGTTTAGTTTTAATCGGGAAGTTGGCAATATTAATTTATTTTTGTGTCGTAACGTGTATTTGCATGGCAAATCTTCACGTTTTGTATAAAATTGCTTATTTTTTCATAAACTTAATATTTTATATTTAAAAAAGAACGGTCTGCAACTATCAGTCTGATCTATATTTGCTATAATCCGGATTAATTTCTTTTGAACGGAAAAAAATCTTTTGGAGGGTGAATAGAGAGGCTGCATCCGTGCTGTTGTTACAAAATGATGCCGTAACTCAGCCAAGCGTGCGCATACGCATAGTAGGTTGTTATTGCCGTTTCTATGTTGGTACTTTTTTAATTTCGCGTAATGCACATGAAAAGCTCGAAAGTTTAGACCTCACTCTATGGACATGCGCTTTCCAATTCAAGTGAATGCCTATATCTATATCGAGTAATTTAAATTCTTTCACAGATACTAAAATTGTGCTATTATAATCGAATTTTAAATTTAGTGAGGTTTTTTGATGGGGATGAAAGGTAATTTTTTAGTTTTAGAAAAATTTATTTTTAGATTATGATCATTCAACCAGTCTGAAGTTTTGGTAATAAGTAAATGAAGTTTTTTATAAATATCAGTATCTTTTTGGCATGAAGTTAGTTAGTGACATATCATCGGCAAACAAGACAGACGTTTCTTCTATAGCTTTAGGAAGGTCATTGATGTAAATCAAAAATAAAAGACCTCCAACGACACTTCCTTGAGGTATTGATGCATTTATTACCTTGCAATCGGAGCGCACGTATGAAATATTTTTGGTAGTCGTATCAAAGTATTCGATCTCAACGAATTGCTGCCTATCCTTCAAGTACGAAGCAAACCATTTATGAGCGGGGCCACGAATACCTAACTCGTATAATTTATTTAATAGTATATTATGTTGCACCTTATCATATGCCTTCGTCATGTCTAAGAGTATTACCTACACCGTATTGTTTACTATCTAAAATTTTTACAACTTCATTAATATATTTATACACTGCTAAAACTGTGGATCGGTTTTTTCGAAAGCCGTTCTGGCAATCATCAAATATCTGGTATTTTTCACAAAATCTAGTAACACGGTTATAAATGGCCTTCTCAAAAATTTTTGTTACTGTCGGCAAAAGGGCAATAGGGCGATAATTACTTGGGTCGGTTTTTTATCTTTTTTATGAACAGGTTTTATAATTGTATTTTTTAGTTGAAAGGTGCCTTCGTTAAAGGATTGATTTATTAATATTGTCAACGGTATAGTTAATTCGTCTGCACATTCTTTGATTAAATGAGGTGAAAGTTCATTTATGCCGTGGCTTCTTTTATTCTTTAAGCTCTTAACAATTTTATACACCTCGGGACAGTCGACTGGGCTCAGATACATAGTGTTTTGTGTCGGTCGAAGAACAGGGCGGCCTCGAACGCCGCTGCCTGTTGCTGGATCAGGATTGAACTCACCAATCGACGCGAAAAAGTTAATGAATGCGTTTGCGACTTGTTTTGGATCTGAACTTATCGCATCATTTACTTTTAATTTTATATTGCGCTTTTCCTTTACATTTGTTTTATTTGTTCTCTCATTTATTATTTGCCACATAGTTTTGATTTTGTTATCTGAATGTTTTAATTTATTAATATATTGAATTTTTTTAGCATTATTTATAATTTTATTTAACGTTTTTGCATATTTTTTATAATGTAGTTTCAGTATTGGGTCATTCGTTTTTGTTGTAAGTATTTTTAAGCAATCTGTTATTTTTACACGATATCCTTATTCCTACTGTTAACCAATATTTTTTTGGTTTTGATTTTATTTTGATTCGTCGTTTCGGAATGATTTGGTTCAATAAAGTCATTAGCTTATCGAGGAACTTATCGTAATTTTCATTTATGTTTTTGTGTTCGTCTATTATTTCGTTCCAATCTATTAACTGTAATTGTGTTTTAAACTGTGTTATTGCACTTTTGTTATAAATACGTTATTCCGTGTCCCATTCTAGTTGTTTAATTTGTCGGGGTATTTTCAGCTGCATAATAGTCGCCGAGTGAAAAGAAAGCCCTAGTTCTTCTACGGTAGTATTTAAATATTTATTATTAAAGTTCGTAAATATGAGGTCTAGACACGTAAATGTGGTTCCCATTGTATGAGTTGGTGTTTTAATATGTTGGCTGAATTTATATTCTGACATTAAGTTAAGATAACCAGAGATTTTATTTGTTATGTTCATATCTTTGAACAGAATTTTTTCATTACCTGCTAAAAACACGTTTTAAACAAATCTAAATCATTTAAATCGATTATTTACGACCGAAGTTCAAATAATCCACTGCCCATTGGTTAATTAAGCTAATACTACACAAGAGCATCATATGTACCGTAGAAACAAAATAAAATACATTCTTAAGGAGTTTTGTCACGCTTTATCGTTCATCGCCATCAGATAAGTAAAGCGGTGATTATTAAAGCAAGAGACCTCTTTTATAGGTTTTGTAGTGTAGTTTTGTTTTATTACTGTGTAAGAAACGTATTGGTGGCAAATTAAAAGAAATACTTGCATAAATCCTGCTAGTTTATTTATATCTAATTCATTACCTTCTTTTTCTTACACCCTTATGACAGATGGTAATGCGTCTGATTGGAAGGTAATAAAACACTAATCATAATCACATACCAATTAACATTATTGTAAAAATAATCTATGTTTTGAGCTTTACGTAACATTGGCCAACCTTTATTATCCATATCTGAATGTTTATAGCATGTTTAAAATCCAGCCATTATTGAAAGGTTGAAAAGAACATCAGTGAAACTAGTAAGATAATTTTTTTATTTTTGAAATATCACGGATATAGCAAAAAAGGAAAACAGGAGCTAAGGATAGATTATGCAAAAGAAAAAATATAAGCAGATCAGAAGGGACCACGTGGTTTTTTGTTATACAAAAAATAAAAGAGAGTTTGGGATATATATCGCGATTCTTCCGATCCTAGGGCGTTTTTGCAAACTAGTTTCCGCTAGACGTAAAATATTCAGACCGGTGGCGAGGAGCAGCGTCAAATATGTGAGACTTCTGGTACTGCGATTGTCAATAAGCCAATCAAATGTGATAAATATTAGAAAACCTTCCTCCACCGGGAAAGCTCCATGTCAATCAGTAGACTTTTAAACGCTGATTATGAAAGAAAAACTGCATTATAGGTACTTGTAGTAATCAATAAAGTAAAAGAAAAAATGATGAGTTATAAAAAGAGAAAGTTAATCATAAATTAAAACCGTATAAAACAGACAGACATCAAATATAATATGTATATTAGAAAAGAGAGTTAATGAACAGACATAAAGCGTGATAAAGTAGATGCAGTCAAAAATAGGCAGATGAAGAGGCACCCTGGAGTATTGAGCATTGGAATCAATAGCTCATCAACATGTCAGTTAAGTACATGTAATTTAGTTGCTAATCCTATACAACCAAGTAAAAATTTTGCTGGTCATATGACTTTTGTATACTTGATAGTTGAAAACAAGACTAATTGAACATCAAAGAATAATTATGTTTTGGACGTAGCAGGATATAACAATATAATAATTACTACTTACAAAATAATGAATTATTACAGCATTACTTTCCAACGCAGGTTCGCAAAAATATTGGTTATATCAATGAGTAATATATAAGTGAATGGGTTATGTGAACAAAAATATGCACTTGAATGAATTTGTCAAAGATTTGTTTTTAAGTGACTGAATAAGTTCACCAATTAGTGTATTGACACTAATTGGTGAAGTTAGAAGAAGACAGAACTAAACTACTAAGGCACAAATATTAATGTGCCTTTTGATTGATAGCATTTTAGCTTTTTTGAAAGCAAATCTCGAGCCTTTAATCGAAATCAGTATAGAGAATTTGAAAAAATGTTAACGATGTTAAAGAATTGGTGCCAAAGGAAGAAACGAATGATTTAATAAACGACTCACAAATAGCAAAGAAGATAAATAATTCAGATAGCATTTATATTGTAAAGGATAATTATTCCAATATCAAATCATGTCGAAGGTTCCTTTAAAAATGTACCAAATTACAGATTTCTTTTTAGTTTTTCTTAAAGTATAAGATAGTCTTAAAGTATAAGTAGAAGAATATTTGATTTAATAAGCTTACTATTTAAAGTTAGGTTAAGATTGTTCTTGATTTTTTATGTTCATTCAATTTGTCTGATTTATTGCCAAAATTGATTCTATTGCAATTGAATTTAAATAAGTATAATACAATTATAAATTATAACTATTAACTCATGTTTTTATTACCATTTTTTAAGTCATATTACCTTCCGTGCTTATTTCATTACATTCCATAGAGTCATTACGTTCCGTCCTGTTTCTTGAAAATTATTCAATATACCTTATGCTATCTTATGCAGATATTTTTTATTTTAGAACATTTTAAGCTATGTATCATAATAATCTCTAAAAATAATATTTTTTCTCCCGCGGAACAGTCCGATATACGCGAACGGACGGAATGAGTCCCTTAGCAACTTACAAATTAAAAATTAATGTCGGAGTAGGTACACTTTAAGCACATGAGTAGAAAAACGAAACAGAGACAACGCTTCTTAAGAACGTGCAAAATTGTTACCTATTTTGGTAGGGTTGTCACAATAGGTAAAGACAAATTAAACAAAACATTTGTTAAATAGTTTTATTATTCAGTATGATGGAATACTTTACAAATTACTTACTCTAATAATTTTCTTTTTATAATTTATGTTTTTTAATAATTTATTGTTTCTTTTAATAGTGCGAAAAATTCTGAATCTAAGATAAAGTTTTTTCAAGTAATCTGACGGGAAACACTCACATGCCATATCAAATTTACAATCTTTAATACGCTTAAGTATTTCGTTGCCAACATTGACAAGGAGTTCCCGGATGAGGAGTTTCTTCGTGAGGAGACTATCCTGTTTGCAGCAGCAGTTTATAGTGAAGATCATGTTTAGCAAACAAAATTAAATTTTAATACAAAGTTTCGAGTCCATACTATTAACCGTTAAAGAGTTCCCTCATAAGGAGACAATGCTGGCTGCAGCAGCATTTCATAATAAAAATTATGTTAAACTGTCAAAATTAAACGTTTTAATTATTGTAACATATTATAAATAATGCAGCCCTTGTAAATTCACTCACAGAACATACAAATATGTCGACTTCCTCATGGATAAGGTTAAGGGCGCCTCCCTCAGCAAATTGGTGCGAGCGCGCGACACCGCCAGCAGCCGCGGCCGCCGCCTTCGCCACACGTATTTCTCCGGGACATTCAAATATATACCCTCCAAAAAATAAAAGTTTGCAAGTATCCATAATTTTACAATAACATGTTGACCACGAGTTGTGGCGTTTAAGCTTTTGATATTGGATTACTGAAAAGATGTTATGAAGTGTAACGTTACAGAAGACGCTGACTCCACTGTACAAAATGGTTATTGCTGGTCAAACCAAGGCGTCATACGTTCAATAAACAGATTTGTTCTGACCATCCTATAAAAGCCGTTGCATTTGGAATTATATTCATTATAGTCCTCATCGTAGTAATGTAATCAAATAGTTAAGGAAATCAGTATTGTACTGAATTAGTTTTAATTAAATATTGTAAAGAAATAGTAATAAATGTCATCGAGACATATTTGTTGTTTTGAAAAAGCTTCAGCACTGCTCCCGAAACTTAATTGGATAGTTTAGAATCTCGTAAAAAAAATCAAAGAGTTGATAACTAAACTAATAATAAAATACTTTGTTTTATTAATAATAAGAATGCTTAAATTATTATTATATAGTTATAAAAAGTTATAAGATTGTCTACTGTTTTTATTTGATCTTTGAAAAACATGATATTTCAGTTAAAGAACCGGCAACAAACTCGTAGGAGTTTTTGAATGCCATGATACAACTTCATTTACAACTTTGTGTGTGGGCAAGGAACATAAAATGTTCTCTACCTAAATAAGAGGAATTAGTTAAATACTTATTTGGCCGAGCTACAAAGAAAGCGTGCACATAGCGTATTCAGCAGTTTGCGTGTCGCCTCGTATTTTTTTTCGGTATCATAAAATAGGATAGTATATCAAAGAGTTGAATGGAAGCGCTGATTTCGGGAGCTAACAATGGAAATTATTTTATTTAAGTTCTTTGAAGCTGGCTTTTATTTTTATTAAAAGTCAAATTTTTTACCCTGATGAATGAATGATGTCAAGGAATATCAGAAGTTGAACACAACAAGAATGTCGTATAAATAAACAGTTATCTACATAATATATCCCTAAGAGGTGAAGCGTTTTCTTGAATTTAATTAAGACTACTCCCCTTAGGTATAGTTTATTAAATAAAAAAATAATATTTTAAATCATTTCATAATTCACAGCATTTTATTTATTTATATATACAATTTATTCAAATATAAGATATCGCGTAACATAATTATGTACACACAAAGAAGAAGTGTAGACGAATAGAAAACCTCCTACTTTCTTGAAAATAAAACTGTGAGGTATTTGCTAAATCAAATAATAAAAAAAATTCAATCTATATATTAACACGTAAAGAGAGAACTTTGTACCCTGGTTTAAGCATATTGGCGCGCGGCGATTGTAAGAATTGGTATAGTTAAAGTTTATATGGAGAAGGAGTGCCGAAAACTAAACTACGTTTTACGTTCAGACTGCCTACGTCAAAAATTATAAGACCAAACATATATAATAGTCTGTGCTCAAACAGTTGCATGGATGATAGATTGTCGCAAAGAATTGTAGATGTTGTCAACAAATAATTACTGATTACTTTTGTGTGTTTTCAAACGTTCCTTTTTCAATAGGCCGTGCAGGAACGGTGTAAGAATATCCATTACCCCATATCTTCCCGTGGGTGTCGTAAGAGGCGACAGAAGGAAACTGAGACAGGAGATAGGCAGCAGCATCTATCTGATAACAGCAAAAATTACAATAAAAAACTGCGATTATCAAGCCACTTGCCACGCGTGGCAACTATGGTAAATATCTATCCATGAGCAGTGATATAAAGAAATGGCCCCCAGTCCCCGGCGGCGCTACTATTCCTGGCTACGGTGGCGACCACGGTTCTCTACCCTCACCACCCGAAACACAGCACCATTAAGCTGCTATTTTACGCTGGTATTCTACGAGAGCGTGGTCCTTCCCCGGTCTCGCCGACCCATTTGTGCTACAACTATACAATAAATATAGCTGCAGCATGGTTCTAACACGTATAACACTATCGACTTATTTTAGATTATTAACTACTTCGTATACCTTTGCCGTGTAGTGGCGGTCAAGAATATCCACTACCCCATATCCTCCCGTGGGTGTCGTAAAAGGCGACAAAGGGAGACAGGCAGGAGATGGGCAGCAGCATCTTCCTGATAATAGCCAAACTACAATAAAAAAACTGCGGTTGTCAACCCGCTCGCCAAGCGTGGCAACTATGAAAAATACCCCCCAATGATTAAAGCAACAAACAGATGGCCCCCAGTCCCCGGCGGCCCCGCTATTCCTGGTTGCGGTGGCGACCATGCAGACCGCGGGGCAGGGGGTCCTAAGAATCACCGATGGAAGTTCGGTTGCCACATAAGACTGACCTGGGAACATTCAACGCGCACACCCTGACGGCCGATCTGGGAGTTGGAAGAAGAGATAGACAAGTTGCGGTGGGATATTCGAAGAGAGGGGAGGAATACGGTAATCATCGAATCCGGCAACTTGTTCTATCACCGAGAGGGAGACTATCCGTCCCAAGGAGGTGTCGGATTTAGTATCCATGAGTTTCCCGTTAACAACGTCGTAAAGATTGTGGGAGTGTGTCGACGAGGGACGTACCATATACTTAGAACCAACAAACGGTATTCGTTGAAGGTCATACAGGTTTACGCACTAATCTTTTCGCATCCTGATGAGGTGGTGGAGAAAGTATGGAAAGGATGTCTTTAGAACCATGCATTCCTCAAAAACTTACTAAACGGTGTTAATGGGAGACTTTAATACTTACTTACTTACTTATTTATCGTCACGCACAATCCCTGACGGGGTAGCCAGAGAGAACAGATCGCCAAGTGTCACGATCCTTACATACCTCTTTCGCTTCTTTCAGATTCATTATCTTCTTCATACATGCACGTGTAGGTATCCGAGTACTCTTGACCCTCCCCTCTTCGAGCAGTTTGCTCACATGATCTTCGAAAGTTAGTCTCGGTCTACCTGGAAACCTTTTAATATTAACTTTCGCGCTATATATTTTCTTCACCATTCGGTCTTCACTCATTCTCTCATCGTGCCCAAACCATCGAAGCACGCCCTTATCAATTTTTGTGATAAGGTCATCTTTAAAACCTGCCATATTGAGACTATAATGTAAAACTTTTTTTATTTTTTATTTTTTATATAGGATAGGGTGACGACAAACGAGCACACAGTCCACCTGATGGTAAGTGGTTGCTGTGACCCATAGATATCCACATTTATCCTCAATAAAGAATCAAAATGCAGATGCGTTATCACCCGTGACGACTAAGATGGAATGCCTCTTTTCCAGTAAGAAGGGTCTCCGGTTCTCTACACTCACCATACCAAACGAAACTAGGCACAAGAGAGAACTGTAAGCTGAAGGTAGGAAAATTCGGGGTCCAGCAGCTGGCTGGCTTCATGGAGAAAGAGGGACTCTTTACGACGAACTCTTTCTTCCAGAAGCGGACCAACAGATCTGGTCAAGCTCCGACAGTTAGACAAAAATGAAATTGACTTCATTATAACGACCAGACGGCAACTGTTCAGTGATGTCTCAGTGATCGCGTGGATGAAAACTGGTAGCGATCACCGAATGGCAAGTGCATTGAACCTTCATGTCAAGTTTGAGAGATCAAGTATAATGAAGTCAACGCTTCGTCCCTCTCGTGCTCTATTCCAAAGCACCGAGAACTTTTTTTAATTACCAAATTGATTTCAGTGCCTAGAAGATTACAATACATTGGACAATATGAATGACAGGCTCGTGAAAACTGTCCATGCGGTCGGAGATAAGTTTTTTAAGATCAGTTGTAGAAGAACCCAGATACTCTCCGATCACACTCTCAATCTCATAACTGTTAGACGGGAAATGAAGCTGCAGTCTTCAGCAGATATGACAGCATACAGGCAACTGAACAGACAGATCTCCAAATATGTGCGGTGAGACTTACTCAATTTAATACAGCTCTTATTAAGGAAACCATCGAGTGGTACGCTTCATAAATAACCCATCTGTCGAAGTAGAAGACCGAATATAGTAGCGTCGTTTCCGGGACACCTGAGATTTTAAATGAGATTGAGGGGTTCTACGAGCACCTGTACACGTCATTGTTGGAGCCACGGATAAGTGTGAGTAACGATCCAAGAGCAAATCTAATACGAGACTATTCCGATGATATCTCGGATGGAATTACAGCGGAGCTTTTATCCTCCATGGTAGCACTACTCCGGAGGCGACGAGCAGAAGTGCGGTGGTCTTATTCTTCAAGAAAATCGCCAACGCTCTGTTGAAGAGCTACAGATCGATTTCAGTTCTGAGCCGCGTCTACGTGCTGTTTCCGAGAGACATTACGAATCGCCTCGCACGCAGACTCGACAACTTCCGAACAGGCGGGTTTCCGTTAAGGCTTAATACCATAGGCCACATGTATACTATTCGGCAAATTGTACATAAGACCAAAGAGTACAATCTACAATTTTGCCTTGCGTATGTGAACTACGAGAAAGCCTTTGATTCCGTAGAAATTTGGGCGGTGCTACAGTCCCGTCAGCAGTGATGGTGAAGTGTTTGTACAGTAGACCTACGATGACTATCCGAGTACAGAACCAGAGTACGAAACTCATCCAACTGCAGAGAGATGTAAAACTGAGTGATGTTATATCCTCGAAACTCTTCACCGCTACATTGGAAGACGTTTTCAAGCTACTGGATTGAAATGGATACGGTATTAATATTACTGGTGAATACATCACTCACTTTGATTTGCCGACCATATAGTCATTATGGCAGAATCGCTGGAGCACTATGTTCAATGACCTCAATAGTGTCCCTCAACGGACAGGTTTTAGGAAGGAAGAGAAAAGGAAGATGAACATGGACAAAACATTTTTCTTCTTTTGAGGGTGGAATGTTTTCTCCAAATTTTCTATTATACAGCAATTATCTATATTGCTTTATCTGACTGCAGATTTTTCACTGAATTTTTGAACAATGTATTTGCAGGCTCTGCTTTCCTATATTTGAAGAACTAGAATAGCACTGAATCAGTTAATATTGTATAAACTCATAAATGATTAACGATTCGCTGCATCAAAACGGAACCGACAATAGATCTCTTGTCAAATTGGCTATTGGAATTGTTTCGAAACTATTATCCGCACGAGAACTGCCGGGAAAATTAAATACATATCCTGTATTACGTAACTGTATATATGTATGTATCTATATTTGACACCACGACTTCGTTCACATATAATCTTTGTTAGTAATTTAGTTTTCTTTCTTGCATGCTGGTTTATGTGTTTGCTTTGAAGTTTTATTACTTGGGACCTAATTTTATAAAATACACTACTGTTCGAACTCATACGGTTCATTCTCATAAGAAGTAATTTTATCATAAAATCGATCAAGTGCATGACTTTAGCACCGAGGTTGCCGTGTGATACGGATATTTTTATATTATATTAAGCGAATACGGCCCGTATCTGTTTAATATTGTAATAGAAAAATAAAACTCAGTAACGGAAATATGAAAAGGAAAACTAAGGAAGGGATTGCCAATTACTGAAATTTGTAAAATAATAGGTTTCTTGTACTGCAAACTTCCATGATAAGGAGGGAACTATAATTTGGTTACTGTGTGATAGCGGCGTAAATGAATTCATCATACGTATGTCCCGAGGGTAACTATAGTAAAATCTAATGATTATCAATATATGTTGGTACGACAGACCCAGACTTAAAATGAGTCCGGTTAAGGACAGCAACTTCAAAGATGCGATATACCTGCTATTACGATTGTCAATGTGCCTGCCGACGGAAACAATGATGCCAAATCAATGAGGCCTTTGTCTTACAGTTGACTTACGAGCTGACGATTAAAAAGAAGACAAGTGGTAAAATTAAAAATTTTGTACAACCGACGCCAATATGAATTATAAAGAATAACTAAAAAACTAATGACCATATATAGATTAAAAATTATTAATACTGGATGGGTAGCCGTGGTTAACTATGACATTGGGACGTCATACACCTCAGCCCCCCGTGACCATGGGTGCGTAAAGTGCTCGAAACGTAGGGAATATAAAATAAGTTAATATACGCGATAAAAGCCGTAAAATTAGTTTTATTTAAATGTGTGGTGTTCGCGTAAATATAAGAAATCGTTATGAATTCTTTACTGTTTCAAATAAAACGCTTTCAGACATATGCATATCACAGATATCTTCATATTTCCCCACATATAATTTCCCAGCAGGAGGACGTATGTGTAAAGACTATTGGTTAGATAATTGAAGTAGATAATCATTCTTTTGCCCTTGTACTTATATATAATACAGGTGCTGTTAAAAAATAACTACAACTGAAATATTTGTTTGACGACCTTGCTCTACGTCTTTTCTTTTTAAGATTAATATACTTTAAATAGTTGGAAATACATAATATCTATTGTTATTTTAAGGTTCCGTCTATTAGTAATATAAAAGATCTGCAGCAATTTTTAAGACACACAGGAAAGAAAAACACAATCTGCTTCTATCGACAATTTTAATTATTGTACTTTTTCTTTAATAAGTTGGTATTGCGTAAATTTTTGTGAACAAAGAAATTATTTTTTTTACTTTGTTTTAGGTTTGTGTATACCAATATAGAAATTACATCACATAATTTTATCATAATTATTATGATTTCTAAGATAAATGCACTTAATGATTCAACGCCACCATTGAACAAATTGGTCACCGTTTTAAAAATAAATGTTACTCGAAGATATGCTTTACGATTTTCCTAGTGATTCTTTTGAAAACAACTAGTACTTTAGACGTGATGCATTCATAAAAAAACAGACAGACAATACTAAAAATGATAGAAGTATAATTAATTGCTTATATTTAGTCCTTCTAAAATTTTTGTGACAAAAATTATTTAGAGTCTTCGTAGGCGTCGTAGTCTTCGTAGGCTGAATAAATTACTTACACCTAAAACTTCCTCTTTTATCATCTTTTACATCAGCCTGTAAGAATTTACAGCTGGATATGGATCACTGGTGAATGTGTGAGATTTATGGTCTTAGAAGACATAAGTCATTTGGTGGATTCTTGAAAAGGAAATATACAAAAGGGCAATTTCAAACATTATAACGGCCTAATATTTCGCCACCATCTTAGAGAGACGGATATTATTTAATACTGAAACAGACTTATAAAACTGGTTTTTACGAATTTTATTGCGTATATCAACTTATTATATAATATATTCTGCAATTAACAGCACCCATGGTCACGGCTCTCACGTGTTTGTAATGTGAAGTGTCCCAGATGTGAAGCTCACAGCAGATGTGAAGAATCGGCGCTCCGGGAAGTCTGCAGTCTGTAAAAACGTACAGGATCGCTCGCATTACATCAGATTTGATAGACCATAAATCCTCACTAAAGAACACCGATTCTTTCCAAGGATGATTCGCGAGGCTATTGAAATCAAAAACATCCTATTTCAATAGAGAAGATGGCTGGGTGCTACCATCTGCTTGGCATCTTATAACTAAAAGTAAATCCTAACGCAAGCATACAACTGCAAGACTTCAAGATATTACTATAAGTTCATACTGCGTAGATCGAACCAGAAATTAATAATTTTATTTAAAGGTAGTTGTGGTCAACCACGAACACTTTGGTGTCCCCCCCCCCCCCCTCGTGACCAAGGATGCTATAAATTGCTCGGAATGTCGGGATTATAAAATAAGTTTTTACAGTGGTAGAGCCACGCGGCAGCTTTTGCTGTCGCAGGGATGGGCTGGCTCGAACCGGGGTACCACCACCTCACAGAATATCAGCATGAAGTAGAGGTTTACTTCTGCGTTGCGTTTGGTGAGTGCAGGTGGCTGGAGGCCCAATCCCCCCCCCCCCATCGACATGGTAGCGAAATTAAACAAAAGACTAACCCAGGAGGGTACCAGCACCCCTGGAGTATCCCTTGCTGGGCATCCACGACCAAACAACTCCACTCCTGAGCGTGGGTGCTCCAGCTGCCTCGCGTATTCGGGGGGGGGGGGGGGGGGGCAAAATTCCGCTCGCGACTAATACTGCTCGGGGTAAGCGGAGCAATAAAACCAAGGCGACCCCAATCACGCTATCCGTGAATTTTTGCAACATCAGGGGACTTCATTCCAACCTTAACACTGTCCATTACCATCTAGAGACGGCGAACTTGGCCTTGCTCTTTTTAACCGAGACTCAGGTGTCCCCTCCGGCGGAATACGTCAAAGAGGACATCTGTTTTCGACGCCTCGGCAGTCTTGAAGCTACGGGTATCCTATGGCTGTCCGTAGACAGCGACGACCATCCCCGCGTCTACGAGTGATTCTATAGGTCCCATAGCGGTAATGCCGACACAGACCGACTCATCGACCACATCCCAGACCAGGTCCCATCCGCAGAGAACGTGATACTTGGTGATTTTAATGCCCACCACGCTGAATGGCTTGGTTCTCATTTAACCAATCATGCGGGTAGATCTGTCTATGACTTTGCTTTGGCATATGGTCTAACACAACTGGTTACTTCGACTACGCGGATCCCAGATGTGGAAGACCATGTACCTTCCCTGTTGGACCTTCTGCTGACTTCTAATCCGGACGGATATCAGGTCTCCGTCGATGCCCCTCTGGGCTCTTCGGACCATTGTCTGATCCAGAGTACGGTGCCACTCACGCTCCAATCGCATTTGCGATCTTCAGCTTGCCGTCGTGCTTGGCACTATAGGTCAGCTGATTGGGACGGGATGCGGTCTTCTTTTGCATCCTACGCTTTGTTTCTCGCTGGAAGATCCCAGCGTTGTTGCCGATTCTGTTGCTGATGTGGTACTTCATGGTATGGAATTTTTTATTCCATCCTCTGTGGTGCCCATCGGAGGCAGATCCCAGGCATAGTTTGGTCGCTCCTGTAAAATAGCATCACGCTATAAGCAGGAGTGCTACCGGGCCTGGGCTGATGCATTAACGTCTCGGGATGTAAACACCAGCGCACTTAAAAAGAAGTATAATTCCGCCTCCAGGATTTTCAAAAGCGTCATTGCCAAGGCAAGGTCTGAGCACATCGGCAGAATTGGCGAGAAGCTAGTTTGCCTTCCTTCGGGAACCCGTGCATTCTGGTCTCTCGTTTAGGCTTTCCAAGGGAACTTCTGTCAGCCATCTCTTCTATCTCTGCACAGAGAGGACGACTCACTGGATTATGCCGCAAAGGAGAAAGCTGATCTGTTAAGCTCTCTCTTTGCGTTCAACTCGACTCTAGATGACGGGGGAACACACCGCCGACCATTCCGCGGTGTGAGTGCTCCATGCCGGATATGCGATTTACACAGCACTCGGTTCGTAAAGCACTCTTTTCTCTGGACGTTAGCAAGTCGAGTAGGCCTGATGGAGTCCCTCCCATTGTGCTGAAGACGTGTACTCCGGATTTGGCACCGGTTTTAACGTGACTTTTCCGGTACTCCTACTCCCAAGGCGTAGTCCCGAATTCATCGAAGACAGCTTTGGTCCACCCGATCCCTAAAAAAGGCGACCGCTCAGACTCGCCCAACTATAGGCCTATCGTCATCACCTCCTTCTTCTCCAAAGTAATGAAATCCATTATAAAGTGCCAGCTCATGAGGTACCTTGAGGATCACCAGCTGATTAGTGACCGCCAGCACGGTTTTCGTCGGGGTCGATCAGCTGGTGATTTTCTGGTCTACCTGACTCATAGATGGGCGGAGGTAGTAGAGTCCAAGGGAGAGGCATTGGCCGTTAGTTTGGACATAGCGAAGGCCTTCGATCGGATCTGATACAAAGCACTTCTTTCAAAGCTTCCTTCCTATGGGCTTCCCGAAAAATTGTGCAAATGGATTACCAGTTTCCTTGCTGAACGGAGCATCAAGATCGTAGTAGACGGTGCATGCTCTGATTTCAAGCCTCGCCCCTCAATCAACGCTGGTGTACCACAAGGCTGCGTGCTATGACCAACTCTGACGGCATATCAATGATATGTTGCAAACTGGTAACATTCATTGCTATGCAGACGACAGCACTGGTGATGCTTTATGTACCAGCCGTGCTATTTCTCGGGAAAACGTCGCCAAGTACCGGGATTAAATTGTGTCTGAAGTAGAGTCTTTGCTGAATAATGTCTCGGATTGGGGACGATTAAATCTAGTCCAATTCAATCCACAGAAAACACAAGATTGCGCGTTTACCGCTAAAAAGAACCTCTTTGTTGTATCGCCTCAGTTTCAAGGCACTTTCCTTGCTGCCTCAGCTAGCATCGGAATCCTGGGCGTCGACATATGGAATAGTCTGCAGTTTCGTGGTCACTTGGAAGGGAAGGCCAAATTGGTCTCTAAAAAGCTTGGCGTGCTCAGCAGAGCGAGACAGTATTTCATGTTGGCACGTCGCTTGCTACTTTACAAAGCGCAAGTTCGGCCTCACGTGGAATACTGTTCTCATCCCTGGGCCGGAGCATCCTAATCGTCGATGACCGAATTCTTTCTGATCGGCTCGATAAAGTGGCACTGCGTAGAGATGTTGCATCCCTTTGCATTTTCTATCGAATTTACTACGGAGAGTACTCTGAGGATTTGTTCGGATTAATTCCAACCGCCAAATTTCACGAACGCACATCGCGTCAAAATTCACGATACCATCATCACCATCTGGATGCTTGGCGGTCCACGACTGTGCGTTTTACTAGGAGTTTTCTTCCTCGTACAACTTCTCTGTGGAATTGTTTACCACCAGCGACTTTTCCGGACCGATACGACTTAGGGACCTTCAAGAAAAGAGCTTACACTTTTCTAAAAGGCCAGCAACGCATCTGCAATTCCACTGGTGTTGCGGTTGTTTATGGGCGGCGGTAGTTACATACCATCAGGTGAGCCGCATGCTCGTTTGTCCCTCTTCTATAAAAAAAAGGAGATATACGCGATAAAATCCCTAAAAACTAGATTTATTTAAATGTGTAGTGTTTGCGTAACATAAGAAATAATTATGAAACAAACTTTACTTTTTATTGCGTGGTAGAGCCACCCTGCAGCTATATTATGGTTGTAGTACAAATGAGTCGGCTCGACCGGGGTGGAACCACGTTCCTACAGAATACCAGCGTAAAATAGCAGCTTATGGCTGCTGTGTATTGTATGAGTGTAGCGAACCGTAGACCCTTCTTAGTTTTACTGGAAACGAGGCATTCCATCTCAGTCCTCAGGGGTGACAACGCATCCTCATTTTGATTCTTGATAAAATAAAGAATTCAGCCACTTTCCTAAAACAAATTAACAGTCCCACTTAAAGTATTTGGTTAATTACCTTTTGTTATAGTTTTCAAAGGCAGTTGTATTTTGACGGTGAACAATATTAACTTTCTGTCTAACTTTTGCCTCTGAATAATTGCATTGTTAACTTCTGCGGGCTTGCTCTGAAAAGTAAAACAATATCTCCGGACTTTTGTATCATTAACAACAGGAAAATTGTTTCTGTCCTGATAGTAAGACAAATTTATTATGCGAAATGAGTAAAAATATAACCGTGTAGTGGCGGTGTAAGAATACTCATCATGCCGTGCGTGTCGTAAGAGGCAAGGGAAACTTAAACAGGAGATGGGTAGCAGTATCTTCCTGATAGCTCAAAATTAATTACAAAGTTCCCAATCAACTTCTTCATTGCTGATTCTGGCTGTCGCTTGTTTAACTTTTCTCCGTAAAAATTACCTTTCTTCAACTCTTGTAAAATTAAAAATAAGCAATAAGCAAGAAATTCGCAGTCCGATTTGACTCTCTCTATGTCTATATCTATGGACTTGAAAGACGAAATGACGGCGTTTAATTGTCAGTTTCGATGTATTCGGATCATTTTTATGCGTTTTTATGAAAAATTAGGGCATCCCACGGAAGTAGAGACAAACTGGGACCCACACTCCACTCTCAATATCAACATTAGGAATAATCAAATGACCGCATGTAACCCCTGTTTTCCCTACAGCATAGCCAACGTGACGACTGATATTACCCCATTGACAGCCATTATGAATTTCAGTAAAGTTTAATTGTTTGCATGGCAAGAATTATAAGTAAATAATTAAAAATGAAAAATTTTGTACAGCCGACTTTAATATAAGTTATTAAGAATAACTCAAATAACTCAAAAACTATTGGTTTGACCTTAATCAAATTAATATGGGACCACACGAGAAGTATCAGCTTTTATATAAAAAAAGAAACATCGAAATCGGTTTACCCAGTAAAAAGTTATGAGGTAACACACATAAAAAAAAATATACGCGTCGAATTGAGTACTGTCTCCTTTTTGGAAGTCGGCAGAAAATGATAAGACAACTTGACATAAACGATTTTCACGCAAGTGTTTGCTTTTTCTTTTAAACACTTAATAAAGATTTACGATGAACTATTTGCCTAGCCTCCTACATATTTCACTTTAGAAATTTTCTTAAAAGCCGTTACATGGCAACCCAAAACCTATTTGTCAAATTATTTTACTGCAAATGACAGATGTTTATGTTCGTTGCGTAAGTTTGTTTTTGAATTTTGGAATAATCCAGAGGCAAAACTAGTAAAATGGTCATTAAATATATTGTGCGCGGTTGCAAAAGTGAGTGGCATCCAGGATGTAATATTATATTTCATTCGTAAGTACAAAACACCATGCAAATAGTACGCGTAATGTGAAATTGTTTAGTGATATTTCGACATTAATTGCTGTTATTTCTGGATAGACAAATGGTTATTTTGGTTTAGATGTTAATTTTGGTTCGGTATTTCCAATTTTACTTCGTTATTTGCTTAATAATACAACTACGACTAGGGTGACCATACATTATGAATGTATTTTCATTTTAATTAAAAACGGAAAAGGTTTTCTCGAATGGTACTCTGATTTGCGTGAAATTTCGAAACGTTGTTTACACAAATGATATCATCATTTGTGTAAACAACACTGAAACATCAAAATTAAAATAAATTTATTCTAATTTATTAATTAATTTTAAAATAACTTCATTTTTTGCTGATTTCCTTCCAATCTAACAGAAGGTAATAAATGTTTAAATAATGTGGAACTAAAAAGACGCTTTTTTGAAAAAGCAAAGATTTATAACATCCTATTTTTTGAGAAAGAAAGAAAAATGCATTGTGTTACCTAGAAAATTGGAAAAGCTTATGTTATACTACTAGCCTATAATTTTTTAAATATTTACAAGCTCAGTATCAGGTGAGCCGCATAATCGTTTGCCCCCTATAAAAATTAAAAATATATAAAAAGGTATTTTTGCACAACATTTTTCAAAAATTTATAAATGTATTTCATTTTTTAAATGAAATATTACTCATGTTTAATCAAAATTGCGGTCTCAGAAAATTCATTTTTTTGATAATTTTGTTACACCTCTATAAGTGCTATTGTTTTATATAAATGTTTAGATATAATGTCACCTACAATTTTTGTTTTAATGTTTTTAAATGTAGTTCAAATTTACTTCCTATCATTTTTATATTTTTGTTTACCAAATTTATATTGTTAATTTCAGACACATGTAAACAAAGAAAATCAACCATCAGATTAACTTGATACGGTTCAAGGTGATGAAGAGTCGAATATTTTAATAAAAGTATGTATATTTTTAAAGTGACGATGAGAACACACCATCGCAGGTTTAATTTAATACTTACTTAATTATATTTGCAGTCAAATGAATAATATGCAACTAGCGCAGCTTCTAAACGAACCTGGGAGATAATGATTTCTTATATTTACGCGAACACTACACATTGAATAAAACAGTTTTTTTACGGATTTTATCGCGTTTATTTTATTATTTTTATGCCGGACGTTTCAAGTTATTTTCAGCAACCCATGGTCACGGGGACTGAGATGTTTGACGTCCCGATGTCACAGTTAGAATAATAAAATAAACGCGATAAAATCCGTAAAAAACAGTTTTATTCAAGAACCTGGGAGATGTTAGACGCGTCATCTTGCAGTCATATAAGTGCTCTTTTAATTTGCACAATTAGCCATTAACGTGTTTTTAAATTTGTATAATAAATGTGTATATTAGTCAATAAGGTATTTATCTAGATAAGTTTCGGAAGCGGTGCTGAAGCTTATTAAAAACTACAAATATGTCTCGATGACATTTATTACTAATACATTGCAATAATGTATTGAAACTAATTAAGTGAACTCATAGTATTCACATAAATACGATTAGTTCTATAATGAATCTTATTCTAAATGCAAGGGCTTTTATAGGATGGTCAAAACAAGTCTGATGACTGAAAGTACGACGCCTTGGTTTGACCAGCAATAACAATTATACAGTGGAGTCAGCGTCTTCTGTAACGTTACACTTCATAACATGTTTTGAATAATCTAATATCAAAAGCTTAATCGCCACAATTCGTGTGTTATTGAATTTATGGCTGCTTACAATTATCATGTTTTCGAGTAATCTAATATCAAAAGCTTATTCGGGACAATTTGGAATCAACAGGTATTAAGGCTATTTCCAGACTGCATAGCTATATATAGGCATCTGTTTACATTAATTAACATCATTTAATGTTAATATTGCCTGAAATAATTTATTATTATTACTATTATTATTAAATTGCTACCTTGATGTGTAATAAATATATTGTTATTCAGTATTGGAAAATCAGATGTACGTGACTTTTCAGGAATCTTGGCCGCTACGTGATGCTACAAAAGAAAATGTAAATGTTCCTGTTTGTAAAAAACCACGGTCTCTATTTCGAGACATTTTGGAAATGGTAAAGAAAAATATGAACATCGATGATTTTATGACATCCAAAATAGTAATGATATTTTAATTTCATCAGCATGCTTTGTCGGTTTATAAAATTGCTAAGTACAATGTCTAAATTTTTTCAGTGTTTCAGTTTTTAAAAGTTGAATTGAGATTTTAGTTCTGACTATAGCATCTTCACAACTAATTAGTCAATTATAAAAATATTCGTTTAACAGCTCTATATTGTTTTAGGTCATGAACAAAAGCACTTCCCCTATTCAAATCTTCTGCACTGATAAAAGTGTCCAAGCAAGGATTAAATCATCGCGAGAAGAAGAGCTAATGATAAAAACAAATCATTAGTGCAAAAAGTATTTCGTCTTAACAAAATTGTTACTAATTTGAAATCTTTAATAAAAATTGTATCTGTAAAATTGTAAACCACAAGGTATGAGGTATAGCGATGAAGTGAAATCCTTCGCTTTAACATTATATTTTTGTTCGTCAAAACATACGAATTTATTAAACAATATTCAACTTGCCACACGTCGAGGCCTTAAAACGTTCTCTGGCCTCTTTTGATTGCAATGTTGGTCTTTTGTTCGAAGTTCTAGAACATTTGAAACAACAAGTATGACTACCCGAAAGAATTTATTTAAAAAATGTTGCTTTAATATTTGACGGGATGGCATCAAAACCAGATTTATGCTATGATCAAAAACTTGATAAAGTCTTCGGCTATGTAGGACTCCGTAAAATTGTCGTAAGCGTTCCGGAAGAAATAGCTACCGAAGCCTTAGTCTTTCAAATCGTGTCCTAAACACTAAATACTTCAATTGCCCGATAGCTTATTTTTTTATTAAAAATAGTTTGCACGGTGAACTTTAAGCAGAATTATTAAATACTACTGTGGTGTTCATTCATCGATGGATGCATAAAGTCGATGGATGCAGGTGGCTCAGGACCGTGCCTTGTGGCATTCCTTGGGGGAGGCCTATGTTCAGCAGTGGACTTGTGAAGGGTTGTAATGACTGGTGTTCCTTAACGAAATTGGAAGCACAGTCCGCTCAATGACATGCGATGGCACTCCATCGAATATACGAGCGTACCAATTTTTCGGCTGTTGTCTAGAACAAGAAAATTTCCAACCATATTTTGTACACCAAAATGGTAGCGAAAAAATTTATTGTTTGTTTGGATGCCGCACACATGTTAAAACTGGCACGTAATGTTCTAGCAGAACATGAAATATTATTCTCAAGTGGGACTACATCATACGCCTTTATTCGTAGTTTACATACAGTACAAAGAGAAGAAGGTTTAAAATTTGGTAACAAATTATGATCTACCCCGGTAGAATACGAAAATAAAAAATTAATATTAAACTTGCCGCCCAAGTTTGGAGTTCATCGGTGGCTGAGTCCATGAATTTTTTAAAACTTAATGGAAATCCGCTTTTTTTGGAGGGGGAAGCCACGGTTGAGTTTTTAAAAATAATAGGATATTTGATTTTATAAATTCCGAATCGCCTTTTAGACGTGGTTTCAAAAGTCCTATGATAATTGAAAACAAAAAGTACTGAGAACTGATTTTGCAACAGATAAAAGAGTATTTAAAATCATTGAGTATCAGTGGAAAAAGATTTTACACCACTGGCGCAATACATTTGCTCTAGGTTTTTAATGAACATTGAAAATTTTCCATTACATTCCTCCAATTAAATATCTTTTAACATTTAAATGTTCGCAGGATAGTTTAGAAATATATTTTCTTGTATTAGAGCCCGAGGTCAAACAAATGATAATCCCAGCCCTTTAGAATTCCGACAGAGATTAAGAAAATTATTATATCGAAACACTGTACAACCCACAATTAATGCAAATTGCATGGATCATACATATGAGGCAGCGCATGTTTGAATTTGGCACTAAACAATCATTCCTAGTAGAACCAATCTCAAATACTGATGATACAGATACTGATGATACACATACTGATGATGAAATCAAAAACCACTTGCAGGCTTTGGAATCACAAAACACCCATACGGATTACCAGAAAAATATTATTTATTATATTACCGGATCTATAATAATAATTTAAAATTAAAAATTTTGTACAGCCGACTTCAATATAAGCGACTTCAATATAGGTTATTTAAGAATAACTCAATAACCATTGGTCTGACCTTGATCAAATTCATATGGGACCACACGAGAACTATCAGCTTTCATATAAAAAAGAATCATCGAAATTGGTTCGCCCAGTACAAAGTTATGAGGTAACACACATAAAAAAAAACATACACCCGAATTGAGTACCGTCTCCTTTTTGGAAGTCGGCTGAAAATATTGTCAAACGGCTGAAATGTAACGATTGTAAAAATGTGCTAATTGCTGCAGATCATTCACAAACCGATCATTTATAAGTTTTGAATGTAAATAAATATAAATCCTTTACAACATTTGTAAATAGAGGTAAATTGCATTTTCCATCCACAGGTGTACAAAATTGTTCTTTTTGCGGATAAAATATTTAAAAGAGCATCAAATATGAATAGTGTCAGTCAACCTTATATTAAAAATGTGTTAATTAATATTCTTTTTCATCACTTCACACCACAGTTGAGACAAATGTTTTATCATCCTATGGAAGACAGTATAAATTGCTCTGAATTTCATGAAGCCAGAATCTTAAAATTTATTTTAAAACTCTTTTATGAACATACGTCTCAGAACGCATCTCAAAAATTGTATATATAGTTGAGTGCTGTTCATACCAAGTGTCAACTTCACAAAGCTGTTTTATTCAGTCATTTATAAAAAATTATGTTGTTGTAAAAACCTTCACTTCTAATTATTATTATTGTATCTTTCAAATTTGTAAGTACTATTACTATTGTATTAAAAATGTCAGTAAAAACGATTATTATTTCATATTTATTATTTCCTAATGCTACTTTATAAAGGATGTAAAGACAGCCTCCCGAAAACTTTAACCACGAACTCATCATGACCATCATCTTGAGCAAGGTACTCAAAGAATTTATTTGCGGAAATAAAAATTTTTTTGACTTTCCATACAAAATTGGTCACGTGGCTGATACAGTTTGTATAGGAAATTGAATTTTTTTTTCATTTCCGGACAAAAATTCTTTTGGATTTTTTCTCCGCATGATGGTTTGAGTTCATGGTTAAAATTTTGTATATTGAGCCCGTTCACCCGTTTATTCGTTTATTGCCAAAAAAGCACACGAATAAATAATATTAATTAATAAACTTCCGCCCGCAGCTTCGTCCTTTTAAATTTTTTTAATATCATGCTTTTTAATGGAACTACTATTTTCAATTAAATTAAAATGTCATAAATGAATATAATAAAAATAAACTGATTTTTTCCATAATATCCCAAATTCTTGTATTTTGTATTCATCCTAATTAGAAAGAGACGGAGGGTTAAATAAAAATTTCAAGGTCAATTTCTTGTATTTTTTGTCATTCGAGAGGGCGGGTTAAAGTTTGTACGAAGTACATGTATTTCCATGTGACATCCGATGGGCCAATTGAGTTTAATACTGTCATCCGAATACAAAAATTTTAATAAATTAAAATTTTACAATTCTTGACAAAATTAAAATTAAAACAACTGACTCTTCTCAAAAATAAACAAACACTTCATCATAATTAATGCAGCTCTTTTCAAGTCTACTGTGAACTTAGAGCTTCCCAAGGAATGCCACAAAATACGGTCCTGAGCCACCTGCATGTCTTACGAAGTCTTATCGGCACGATACTGCTGCTCGAGAACCGTTTGTAGATTCTCCGAGCGAAATATGGTCGGCCGAATGCCACTTCAGTTTACAGATCCGTTAGCCTATGTTGGATATATAGACCATCGATTATTTTTTATTGCAAAGTAGAGAAGCCTTCAGCTTTTACAATTAATACACAGCTTTTTAAAATCGCATTTCTTCAGTTCTTCAGTGAATGGTTTTGACGGGTGTCAGATAGGGAGACTTCAACGATTATTAAATCGGATAGAGAATTGTTACCTTAAATTACGATACATTAAAATAATAAAATTTTAGCATGTTTATAATTATTCTATCACCGGGAAGGCGACTACCTGTTCCAAGGAGATATCGGATTTATAATCCACATCAAAAGTCTCATTAACAACGTGATCAAGATTGGGAGTGTGTCGAGGAGGGTTGCGGACCTTATTCAACTTAGCCTCAGAATCACCAAACGATATTCGTTAAGGATCATACAGATATACGCAACAACCTTGTTGCGTTCCGATGAGGACGTGGAAACGATACGTGGGCGGCACTGAAAATTTCGGGAATCAAGGAAGTGACACAACATTACTATTTAAAAATGTATTTATTGCTTTTCGAAGTATTCTCCGCGAAGTTTGACACATTTTTCCGTACGATGGAACCAATCATTCAAGCAACCATTCCATCCGGAAATTCGGGTCTCCAAAATGGCCGTTTTGTAGGCGTCCACAGCTTCTTCAGGTGATGAAATTCTCTGTCCACGCAATTTATTCTTTATTTTAGGGAAAGTATAGAAATCAGTAGGGCTTAGGTCGGGGCTGTACGGCGGATGGTCTAATAATTCTATGTTTTCTTGCTCTAAAAACTCTTTTGTTCTGTGTGCGGTGTGAGAACTCGCATTGTCGTGATGGAGGATGATGCGGCGGTTGCAGTTCTCTTTACGGAGTTCAGAAACGACCTGTGGCAAACAAATGCTAGCATACCATTCTGCATTAACCGTTCTTTGTCCTTCAAGAGGAATAGTCGTAACATGGCCGGTTTTGGAGACAAACGTGGCCACCATTTTTTTTGCAACACTCCGTGAACAAAGAATTTTTGTTGGCTTTAACTCATTTTCGAACACTGGCTGGTGAACTGATGACTGGTTTTTTGTTTCGGGTTCGTACGCAAGAAGTAGAACAAAGTATAACTGAGTAGAACCGAGTAAAACCCAGTATAACTGAGAAAACCCGAGTAGGACAGAGTAGAACCGAGTAGAACTGAGTTGAACCGAGTAGAATCGTGTAGAACCATGAAGAACCGAGTAATACCGAGTAGAACCGGGTAGATTACAGTAGAACTGAGTAGAACAGAATAGAACAGATTAGAACAAAATAGAATAGAATAGAATTTTTTAATTTATTTAATATAGATTATAAATAGTTACTTTATTAATTACTTATTACACATTATTAACTGAACTCATTGAAAGGATGTTTTCTTTTACCACTGGTTCGAAATAAAACTCTGTCCTGGGAAGAACCAGTGAGAAACCCAGCAGGCCTATTTTTCAAAGTATATTAATATACAATAAAAACACTGGTTATAAGCGAACAACCAAAATTGTGATAATCCTTTGTATACAATATTTCTAAATGAAATATTTTATCTTGGGAATAGAGAATATTACCCTTTTTATTAGAGAATATTACCCTTATCAAGTGGTGAAGCTTGCGAAGACGCTTATTGATTTCACGATGTCTGTCCGTCTGTCCCACGATTATTTCGAGAACGGTTACGAATTTTCAAATTCTGTTTCCAGCTATCGATTACTGATTACCCAGGCATCTGAACCTCCTATTTTGAAACTGATTGCTCAACGGCAACCGTTAGAAACCGCTAGAAAGCTGATTGCTTCGCCACTTTGCTATGCTGTTAGCTTGCTAGGTTTATTTACCTTGTATATTTTCTGGAACTTCGTTATAAAATAGTATAAATTACCCCACGAATGAATTACTGACTCTGAGGAATCGAAAAACTGGTATCATGGCCTGTTGTATCAATAGTTGATACACTGTTATTTATCACAGAGTCTTACGCACTTAAAAGCAGATAAGGGCTATTACAAGTTGCTAAGGATATAATATTTCAGCCGGAGGACTCATTACCCAACAAAGAAACCAAAAGTACAAAATATTTGGTTAAACAGAGATTAATTTTAACAAGCCTCTCCCCTGGGTTCAAAGTTGCTAGGGTAATTTTCGCAGCACCAGCTGATATGTGACAAGATGATAATGTCCTCTAAACCAAATTTTGGTTACGGTGGACAGGGTCATAGTTAGTGCACGAGTTTGTGCGCAAGCACAGGTGTACTCTCTATTCCATCACTCTCATAGTCTGATGAGACGGCAATTCAACACGACCGGAGAGAGATCAGGCATAAGACTCTTTACATGTTGTCCGAGGCACGAAGATGAAATATCAGCAAATAGCTGACTCCGGACTGATATTGAGAATATCCCAATGACTGATTTTGGTTCGACTCTCGATTCGAAGAACACGGGCAAAGGTGGATACATAAACACACATTTCCGAGTATATATCTCCAATATACACTGGGAAGCTAACCGAAATAAGCGAATGTTGTTTCCACTCAATTGATATGCATTCGACCACAAGAGAAACTAGTGCTTAACAATATTACTAAATACGTATATATAATATTAGAAGTGTGAAGGTACGTTTGTTTGGACAAATAATCTTCAGTCAAGCTTGATTGGCTGGACAGATTCTAATGCAATTAGGCATAGCAATTAATTATGTGATGAAACTGGACATAGGAATGTTTTCCCAATACACCACACGTAACACACACGTAACTTGACCGATTGTTGTCATATTCACACTCAACAAAACTATAAACTATGTGTCTAAACGATGGTTTATTTATAGGTGACTACCTAACTAATTTCATATATATGGCTATTTTATAGGATAGGGTGACAAACGAGCACACAGTCCACCTGGTAGTAAGTGGTCATCAGTAAAGACTCAAAATGCAGATGCGTTGTCACCCGTGAGTACTAAGATGGAATGCCTCTTTTCCAGTAAAAAGGGCCTCCGGTTCTCTAGTCACCATACGAAACGCAGCAGATTTATGTTGCTATTTTACGCTGGTATTCTGTGAGTACGTGGTCTTTCGCCAGTCGTGCCGACCCATTTGTGCTACAACTATACTACTAATATAGCTGCAGCATGGCTTTACCACGTATATGGCCTAAATAGCAATATTTTTAGAAAAAGAAAAAACAGAACCTAGGTCCATAGGTGCCGCAGTGGTCGAGTTGTCAATATACCAATATTTTTTGTGAATACTTGTAGTGTTATGCTACTTACTTATCATTTTACATTAATTTAAATCCATTTTTCCATTCTGTTTCGATTTTCTGCATTCACTTCAAAACTGGATATTTTACATCACCTTTATTTCCATAGGATCTACCTGGAGTCGCCGGAACCGACAGGTCAACCTGCTCGGTTCCGGCGACTCCAGGTAGAACAGAAACTTGTAGGAACCCGGCGACTTCAGGCAGAGCAACGGTTTGTAGAGTCCAGCGACTTCAGATAGAGCAGAGGTTCGTAGAGTCCAGTGGCTTCAGGTAGGACAGAGGCTTGCAGGATCCCGGGGCAGAGCGGCCCCGGGATAAGGCCTTTAGAAGATGCTTCCAATTCGAGAACTGAAGCAAGACTCCTTTCTTCACCGATTGTTCGGCTTTTATATCTTTCTAGAGAGAACGGAAAAATTATTTAAATTAAACGCAAATTTTTGTAAATGGTCAAGAGGAAAGAGTATTTATGTGGAATTATCGAAATAGAAACAACAGACCGGTAGCAAATTTGAATATAATTTCCATGGAGACCGAATAAACAACAATAACAAAACATGTCAAATTTTAGTTTTAGGCTTGTAATAAGAAAATGGCAAGATTTAAGTGGAAAAGGTGATATTATTGATATAGGAAAAAAGGTAGCGCAACTACCCACACAAAGACCGAAATTGTAGAGTTACGGAAAACTAACTAAAAGATCGAAAAAAGGTAGACTTCATTGACACCAATTTAAAAGTGCTGATAATGTGAAAATACGAAGTAGAAATGATTTGTGATTGTGTTCTTATGGTTTGAAATCGTTACAGGATCCTATGGAAATAAAGGTGATGTAAAATATCCAGTTTTGAAGTGAATGCAGAAAATCGAAACAGAATGGAAAAATGGATTTAAATTAATGTAAAATGATAAGTAAGTAGCATAACACTACATACTGAGTTAAACTCATCGCGCCGCCTATCGGAAAGGGCAAATGTTCCGGGCCAGTTACTTATTGAGATTTTTTTTATTATAGGATAAGGGTGACAAACGAGCACACAGTCCACCTGATGGTAAGTGGTTGCTGTGGCCCATAGACATCTACATCCATCCTCGGTTACGAATTAAAATGCAGATACGTTGTCACCCATGAGGACTAAGATGGAATGCCTCGTTTCCATTAAAATGGGTTGCCGGTTCTCTACACTCACCAAACGAAACACAGCAGCGTTAAGCTACTATTTTACGCTGGTATTCTGCGAGAGCGTGGTCCTTCCCCGGTCGGGCGGACCCGTTCTTGCTACAACTATACCACTAGTATAGCTGCAGCATGGCTCTACCACGTAAAGTTTATTACTGCCTGTCAGAAGCCCACTGCTAAACATTGCCCATAGGTTGCCTCATTTTTGCTAAGGATTCGATTAAGAAGCAACACGTCGATGGGTTATCACCTCAGATCCTCTGAGGACTAAATATTTTGAGTACCTCGTTAGCTCATTACTATTGAAAAGGTTTATCTACTCTAACTAAACAGAACAACGATAAGTTGCTATTTCACACTGGTATTCTATGAGAGCGTAGTCTTTCCCCGGTCGAGCCAACCTATTCGAACTATAACGATACTATAGCGCCAGCGTGGCTCTACCACGTTAACTTTTACTAAAGTTCAATTGTTTAAGTACACAAAATTGGATTAATTTGATATGGGTTAGTAGAAATTTTTAATATTCGTAAGAGGCGACAGAGGGAAACAAATTAGGTGTTAAGCATCGGCATCTTCCTAATAACCACTAAGATAAAAACTGCGGGTGACAAACTTGCCAAGTGTGACAACTGTGCAGTAAGAGACGACAGAGCGGAACTGCGTGCAACTATGGCAAATATCCCCCCCCCCCCTCCCAATGAGGCAATCTATGGGGGAGACCTATGTTCAGCAGTGGACTTTAAAAGGCTGTACGAGTAACGGACAAAGTTATTTCCAAAATTTGTTTATACTCGTACATAAAATTAGTAATAATTTTCATTTTTATTAAAGTAATAGATTTTAAACATTCCTGTTCTACTATTTATCCATTTTTTTCCTTACTATATATATAAAAAATAATCTTATTTAAAATAAGTACGTTTCAAAAATGACTACTGCAAATTGACTAGAGAAAGGAGAAAAACAGAACTTTACACGTTTAAAAAAAATGTATTGAAAATGTAGCGACGGTACTAGACTTTAAGCATTAACAAAAATCTTTTTTATAGTTTTATTCCTGTTTCGTGAAAAATGATAAAATGTTATATGAATAAAAAATATTAAATGCTTTTAATATTTTTACGAGACTTTTAATTTCATTTTGACAAGATCGTTTCCCAGCCGTTGTAATCCAATGTTTATTTAGATGAACTGAATAATTCTACTATAAGAGAGGATCCACAGGTCAGAATGTACCATGGCCTCCTATAGATCTAAAACAAAGCCAGTTTGGCAACAAGGGTCTACGTCAAATGTGATTTTTGGTACTATAACTTTTATATCCTAGGTTCATCCATTGCGTGGTGCATTAACGTTTATGGTAAACAATACATTTTTCGCCCTAAGTGACACCAACATCCGTATGCAAGGACTTATGACCGAAATTATAGAAAATTCCTTCCACTTATGTTTTGATCAACAAAGTCCAAGCTTCGTCAATTCCTTCTCTCTGCGGATCATAAAAATCGTGTTATACCCAGTTTGTTTTAGGTGGATCGGCTTACACTATCCCTCGTAGTTCCTAGCTGTAGACACGAGTGGCGTTTATAAATTGCCTCTACCATTATCTTTGAACTCAGCATTCATATCATGCGGTATTTGTTCCCTGTTTGTCCTATGTCGAATATGATATTCCAATTACTACTACCATACATATCTTGAGTTGTTATCGGGCAGATGTTTCTGTCCATCTTCTGTTTACTTAAATTTCTAATGTCAAATGTTACAACACGTATAGAATGACATAGTGTAGAGTGTTCCCTCAAACCGTCCCAACACGGGTAAAACTTTTAGTAGTAGCGAAACCAAATTTAAAAATGGTATGGTAGGGCTACCTTTTACTTTAGCTTTAATGTCTGCTGTGGTGTTTGCGGTTCACATTCGCAATGCACTTTTTGCAGAAAATCAGTCAACCCCTAAGTACTTAAAGGAGGAAACAGGAGTGTCAATAATCTTTTACTTGCCAATGAACTGCAAAGAAATTGTTTGTTTTTCCTTTATGATGCTTGTCGTTATTTTTAATTTAATATCGTCAATACAGCTTATATTGTCTGCAATTTTCATATTAATTATTTACATACTTATACCATTTATACATACTATACCAATATGTACCAAAATATTTAAAAAATAATAGGTAAATATTTACTGCCTTATTTCTTTAAATATATATCCGTTGAAGTAGATTATTCCGTTTAATTAAATTACGAACATTTTACCATGTTTTAATTAGCTGACAATAATTGTTAATTTTTTTAAATATCTCGACTTTTTTTACGTTTTTGAATTTTAAAACATCATACATATTATATAAAAATAACGGTAAGTTATTTTAAACAATATTTGACGGCATGTCGTACAGAATTTAAACTTCATATGAAAAGTCGTTATTTTGGAAAAAAAACACGGCCTTCAATAACCGGTCGAGTCGAGTAATAGATTGCACAACTCTATTTTTTATTACAAAGCGGCACATTCACGGTCCAAGTAAATATTTATTTCGCAGAGATTGAAAGATCGAATTGAAGCTCTCATAAATCACTGAAAAATTAACATTATTAATTATCCAAAATAATGTCAAATTTTGATCAATATTTCTTATATTTCATTAATTTTGTGTGTCCTCCATATTTACTATCACGTGAATTTGGAATACCCAGGGCGAAGTATTGCCATTATAATTTTTTCCCCTCAATCAGCGGCATTAATTTTATTTTATCTCCACAGACACATATCTATACAAATAAATAAAATTGAAGTATCTATTTGTAAAGTCAAAATAACAGCTTTTTACTAAATGCATATGAAAGTTTATAAGGAACTTCTAACAAAAACACAATTTTTTAAAATTTTGTCTGTCTGTTTGTTCCGGTTAATCTCCGAAACGGTTGGACCGATTTCGACGGGATTTTTACTGGCAGATAGCTGGTGTTATAGGAAGTAACTTAGGCTACTTATATTGAAAAAAAAAGAATAAGGGTTCTGCGCAAAAAAATTAAAACCCTAAATAACACGCGGGCGAAGTCGGTTACAGTAGGTTAAGGTGCAGCTGGGGTGGCCCCTGGGGCACCCTAAAGCCGCATACATTACAATCATATAAAATATAATATTGAAAGATTAAATGAACTTTTATGTAATTTTAAAAATTCAAAAGTAGTTTTGACTATCAATTTTGTCAAAACCACTTTTAACCAATATAATTTGGTTAAAATCTCTATTACAAAGTTTAAAGGAATTTCTCTCTGTACGTGACGAGCTGCCAGTGCTCATCCACACACGCGCCTCAAGCTTGTAGTAGTGTATCTATCACAGCGCGGTTGTATGAAGCTTTTGTACGGTACAATTTCTTTACTCATGTGGTAGTACTTCAAACAAAACAGTCTAGTCCTTGGAAGTAACATCGCACCTGTCGCCTTCTTTATTTAAAGTTGGTCGCAGGTGCCTATGGCAGCAGTAGCTTACCTTAGGTTGACTATAAGTTCGTTTACCAGTTTAGTCTTATAAAATGTATTAAAAACAGTTCTTTTATGTCCCGCCTTAACGTAATCAGTAAAAATACTTTAGCGACACTTACCGACTCGCGATTGAAAGCATTTTAGGTTTAAGCTTCAAAAAAAGTTGAAAACGTTTTAGTTGAAATTGTGTACTATAAATTGACCCGTCCTTCGGTAGAATATGTGTTTTCCCTGTTATATGAATGTTTTATATTCAAACACCTGTTCATAGTGCCATTCAACTGTCAAGGCCAAGAAATAATAAACGCCGAGGGATTACCTACAGAGTAACGACATACGATATACGTATATCTATACAAATGTAAAAAAAAAATAGTGTTTATCTGTGATTTGTAATAACTGGGTTCTGTTAAGCATAAGATGTTTTATTTGAATGCTATCGAGACATAAATAAACATTTTTAAAATGTTTGTCTGTCTGTCTGAAATCTTCGGAATAGCTGAAGCGACTGTAATTAAACTTTACAAGCAGATAAAAGCCAACATAACACCAGGAAGGATCTTAGTTATATTTAATCCGAATTTCAATATAGCCTAGATCCTTAATTTACTAAAAAAACGCAGAATTGATAAAATTAAATGGTCCTTGTTTATCATTAATAAATCCTATGCAGGCAACACTGGGTTGGATCGTTAGTTAACAAATAAATTCCGACAAAAACATAAATGAGGAAAAGAGGCCAAGTTTGGTACAAAATGATATTTGAGATTGTTTGCGCAAGATTCATAGTAGTTGCTTAAATCATTAGTTCATTGGATCTATAGGAATGTATAAACTTCTTGGAACTTGACGCCCATTCAGGTCTCAATTCTTTTATCGGCAAAGCTGACAGACCTGAACGTCGTTGATACCAAATTTGGCTCCTGTTTACTTTTATATTACGTACTATTAAGATGGGATATCATTAAGAAAGTTTTATCTATTAATTATCCATATACATAATAAATAAAATTGAAGTGTCTGTTTTTAATATGGAAATAACTGATTTATAATATGATGAGCTGAGGAGGTTATTTGCATGCCATATAGACAAAAATAACCATTTTTTAATTTTTGTCTATCTGTCTGTCTGTCCGGATTAATCCTCGGAACGGCTGAATTGATTACAATGAAGGTTTATAAACAAATAGAGAGCAAAGCCAGGAGTGATCTAGACTGTATTGTATCCGAAAATCTTGAAGATTTTTTTCGAATGAAACCAAAAAATTATTAAAATAAATAGTCTTTGATTGTAATGTAATAAATATAAAATGATAAAATATAGTATTGTTACAATATATCTTTGTTTAAGCTATGCGACTATTACTAGGTATTGAAATTGACATGTAACTAATTATTATAATATTATTTCTCTTTGTTAACTAAATCAGATGACTAATGTATTTGAAATAGTTAAGGAAAATTTGACATTGTTTAAAAATATTTGCATGCTATGTAAAATAAGCAAAATATGAGCGCTCGATTTTTACATGTGAACAACATCTATACCACAGTATAAAATATATTTACTATGTCTATATCATGTTTTACGCCTAATTATTATTACTATTATTATTATTTGATTATCTTAAATATAAGCAACGCCACATGAATACAACCTACCCAGGTGTAGCCTGGGCGGTTTACTAGTTCTAAATAAAAACATGACCTACATCATTTCTTCTTGTGTTAATGGTTCATTTTGAATCTATTTAGATTAAACTATAAGAAATATATCTCAACGAAGTTATTGGTGAAGTTAACTTCAAGTTGATACTTGTACACGGAATATCGATAATTTACCACGACCACACGAGTAAAGAAACAGTCTTTACTCATGTGCTAAGACCAAATAAAAAAGTCACACAGAGACTTTATTTTGTGTGAGATAGTTTATAGTTTTCAGACATTTACTTTGTATACGCCTAATCATCTATCCATACATTCTTGGGCCCAAGTTTTAACAAGATGAAAGTAGGACCATTTGAAAGCGTATATATAAACAATTAAAAGCTGAAAATCTGGCAAGATTTGCCAATCTAGGAGCTGAGTTTTTGTAGAATAAGTAAAAGTAAGATAATACCCAGTCAGGTCATAAATTCTGTCACATGTTTAATATAAAATTATGTAACCATTTATATACCAAAATGAACTTAGCAAAACATAGATTCTTATGACACTAAAGTTTATTCAAAATGATCTCCGTGATTTTGAATACAGGCCTTCAATCTGCGCGGCCAGTCGTCTATCGCAGCACGAACGAGGTCCATGTCAATATCGGCGGCTGCCTTAATCAAGGATGTCTTGAGTGACTCCCAATTGGAATGACGCTTTGAGCATGCCTTTTCCTCCAAGTGTTGCCATATCTTGTAATCTAACGGAATCAAATCTGGACTGGAAGAGGGCCAGTCTTCGTGCCGGATGAAGTCGGTTTCACGCGCCGCCAGCCAGTCTTGTGTGCTCTACGCTCTATGAGCTGGCGCCGAATCTTGTTGGAATTCCCAGTGCCTGTTATTGAACATGGAATGAGAAACAGGTTCCACAAGGTTCGTCAGGACTGTATTTTGATACACAACTGCATTCGTTTTTACACCTTTCTCACAAAAATGTACCTCTGTTAAGCCCCAATAAGAAACTCCCAACCATACCATGAGCGAGGATGGAAAATGACCTCGTTGGACACGCGAAATACGGTTGCTCGCTTCTTCACTACTGTGTGCGTATACCTTATCATTTTGTTTGTTGTAGCTCTCTTCTACGGTAAAATTTTTTTCATCCGAAAAAAGAATTTCACTATATTTTTTTCCCGCGTACCGCTTCAACAAAGCGCGGCATCTCTTCAGTCTCTGCTCCATTAGACGAGCATTCAAACGATGTCCTGTTTTTCTTCGATATGCCCGAAGCCCTAAGTCGTCATTTAACACCCTTTTCACCGTGGTTCTGCTTAACCCCATCTGAAGGGCCAACAACTTTCTGCTTACGTTTGGGATTTCTTTGAATTCGCGCCTTCACAGCTTTTATCACTGCTGGAGTCCTAACAGACCGAGAGCGACCACTTCTTGACCTGTCATCTATACTAGAGTCTTCATTGTATCGTTTGATGGTACGATAAACGAATCTTTTGGTTATATTCAAATTTTTCAGTATGTCAAAAATTTGAATTGGCGCGTAACCGCAACGATGCAACGCAATAACTGCTACACGGTCTTCTTTAAGCGTCCACTCCATATTTAAAAATGAGTAAAATTCTAAAAAGTATACAGTTTTATTTTCATGAACAATTCGAAATTCGAATTCAGTAAACTATTTTGTGGCCAGCATTCTAAAAGAAAAGTTTTTACTGTGTGACAATACATAAGTATTGACCTGACTATGTATATTACTTCCACTATAACAGGTGATTTTTCACTGTTATTACACTGTAACCGGCTATTTTCACTATAATTACTTAAATATATAAAAGCAGGATCAGTATAAAATCACCAAAAAAGCTGTTGTTAATAATGAAACGAAATGGTGAAACGATTAAAGAAAGTTAAAACAACACCAACTAAGTGAATATTAGGGATATCGATCTGTGATCGATTACTTCAATTATTGTTTTAACTGTTACTTGCTGGAATATTAATATTTTGTAATTTTTATTATTATTTTCTAGATATGTACGCAATCATTTTTTATCTCCTTAACACAAAAAAATAATCGAAAATAGATATTAAAATGCTCAGTTTAATCGAGAATCGATTGTATTGCGCTCGTTTCAAATCGAATCGAAAATCTGCCTTTTTCTTTTATGTAAATGTGTGTAAATGTAAATAATTTGAAGTTTGAACTGTCAAGTTTGAAAATAAGAAGTCCTCTATTGGACGATAACGTTCACAGATTATTTCACTAGTGTATTCTTTATGGCAATCAATTTATTGCCATAAAGAATAACACTACAATCGATTTCTTAACTTATTTCTTATTTTATTGTTTTTTCAAATTCTAGATTATAAAAAGAGCTACATTTTTGTATTTTACTTTATAAAATATGGCCAATTTTTTAAAGTATAAACCAATTAGTTAACTTCAGGCCCAAAAATCCCATTCTCCTTTCAAGTTTTTATGTAACTTAGAACCATTTAATGGTTTTCGTTATCGATGAGTCAGTGAGTGACTGAGTGATCAAAATTTCACTTTTCAAACCTTATTATCTCGAATACTGCAATAGTAGTATAATTTATTTTTAAAATTTTAGGTATGCAAAAAGATGCTATTTATAAATACTGTTGTATAAATTCCTAAAAGTTGTAAGATTTAAGTACATAATGGAGATTAAAATGGTAGCGCCTGCATTTATTATATACACAACGTTGCTTTTAGGTGACTGTTATCTATAACTTTTTAGATAGACATTTAATGCGTCGTATATTTCTTATTAAAATTAAAGATTGTATTTTAAGAAATTCTTTATATTTCAATTCATTTATACTTTTGCCACTGTATACATTTACAGTGTATGTTGCATAATTAAGCATAAAAAAACGTTTGAAAATAGCATGATACCCTTTCATCTTATTCCCAGCGTTAATTTTCAATCCTGTATTCTCTAATATTATATTCACCATTTTTATACAGATTTTTTATTTGGTAAAGAATTTAGGGACTGGCGACACATGGGCTTGGGTACTTACTGTGACACAGAAGACTTACTATTTAAATATGAATATTAGGCTCTAAGTATGATTTTTAGTGGTCGACTTATGGACCCTAAGATATTCCACCGTAGGGATAGAAGTCTTCTCATAAGAGCAATCAATCAGCATTAGGGGACTCAGCTCCATCATGCGCAATAATTTTTAGACATGGATCTATCAATATGATCCGAAAAATAAAAGGCAATCATCGGTATGGGTCTACTCAGAAGGACAGTTACCGACAAAACTGCAAAGATCTCGCAATTTCGGCAAAAAAATGGTGGCTAGTATTTTTTTGCGGAGCGGACATTTGTCGATGTCAATGCTGGAAAATTGTAGGTCAGTCAACTCTGACGGTATACTACGTAATCGTCTGCGTGTATGCTTATGCACACAGCAGGTCTCGGGCCTCGGGGCATGTCCCCCTTTGCCCGGAATCTCCTCGCGGTGCATCACTATGCACCGGTCGTGGGAGCCATTATGGCGTTGTAGGATTGAAGCAGCGACGCGGGTTTGATTTCCCGGTCGCTGTAGTCAAATTAAGTTTTTCATGAAATTTCTTCATGCGGACGGGTAATATAGCCGCCGTCTGTAAAACGTGGCATGTGTGGTAGTCAAATGTGGCCGGTTGTTAATCTGGCCAGGCGTCTAGGTTGGCCTATCTGCGGCATTGAGGGTTGTTACTCAACTCTCTAATCGCTATAGAGAGGAGTTCTCTTGGCAGAGGTCGCCCGTCCGGTGGTCGAGCATGTAGAGGCGCAAAATTTTGTAGGTGTTCGTGTGGCCCGTTATCAGCGCGGTCAAACATACCGCGCGCTAATCAGGCCACAAATTGCTCGACTGTCTCCATCTTTAGGTTGGCCGCGATGACGTCATTCCGGACGTAGCGACCTGCACCGACGATGGTCCGTAATGTCAAATTTTGCTGGACCTGCAATCGCCGCTTCTGATGATCGCTCAGGAGCGCGTAACAGGCCGGCGCAGCGTGAGTAAATCTCGATCTTATGTAGGTCTTGTATATTTTTAATTTAGTTCTCAGTGGTAGGTTTGCGGTTAGGACCGGACGGAGCGCCGCCCGCGCACATCTGGCGTTGCGGACGGCGTTATCGACGTGCACGGTCATGCGCAACATCCGGTCAATCCTACATCCCAGGTACGTCACTGTCTTCTCGTAGGCGAGCTTCTCCTGGCCCCTGAGCGTCAGTGGTGGTGGAAAGTTCCTGTAGCGGCGAGTGAGCAGAGCGGTCGTCTTGCCAACATTGACGGCCATCCTCCACTCGTCTAGCCATGGTGGCAGCAGGTCCAGCAGGCGCTGCATCCTGGCAGTGGCTATGTGGGCTCTTCTAGACGATGTGAAGTAAGCACTATCGTCCGCATATAGTGCTAATTCAACATCGTCTTCCCATTCGCGCAGGTGGTCTGCCAGGGTAGGAATGTCATTGGTGTAAGCCGCGTACAGGATCGGCGATAGACAGCTGCCCTGTGGTACGCCGGCTCTAATTGGTCTTGCTGCGGACTCGGCGTCCTCTGCACAGACGTAGAACTTCCTATCTTTCAGGAATGACGCCTCTAGCCGCAACATAGCAGGAGGGGTACTTGTTTGTGCTTCCAATTTATAGAGTAATCCAGAGTGCCACACTCTGTCGAACGCCTTCTCTATGTCGAGAATTACGCCCAACGATGTGCGGCCGCGGCCGCAAGATAGTGCGGCACCCTGGTCAGCTGTGTTGCTGTAGAGTGGCCCCTCCTGAATCCGTGCTGTTCCGCCCGAAGTTGTATGCACGGGCGGAAGCTTCTCAGCAGCAGTCTTTCACACAGTTTAGCTATGTGCGGTAGCAGCGTGATCGGCTTATAACTGGCTGCTCTACGCCTGTCCTTCCCGGGTTTCGGCAGAACGATCACTTTGCCGATTTTCCAGTCCTCCGGGAAGTGGGATGTCCGCAGTATACCGTTGTAGAGTCGACCTAGCTCTACAAGTATTCTATTAGGCAGCTGTCGAAGTGCTGCGTTGGTTATCCCGTCGTGCCCCGGCGCCTTCCTGGGTTGCAGGCGGGCTACTGTCCTCCGCAATAGGGCGGGGGATATAAACCACTCTCTTGCAAGCGGTGGCGCGAGCTTCGACAGGAACTCCTGTACGCGGCTCTCCTTTCGGGTATGAAGTTCCATGAACTCCACACTTGCTGGGTTCGGCATAAATTGCTCCTCGAAGTGCTCTGCTAGGATATCCGCTCTATCTTTGGCCTCGTAACAACGATCGCCCGCGTTGTTGGTCAGCGGGCAAACGGGGGGTCTGGTTTTTGTTAACTGCCGGTTCAGTTTGTAGAGCGACGCATCTTCCTCCCCTGCTTCCGATATGCGCCGCTCCCAGGCCTCTCCTCGGTGGGCCCGGACTGCAACCGACAGTTCATCCGTTAAGGCATTCAGTTGCGTTTTTAGTCGAGGGCAGCGAGTACGCGCCCAGAGTTTTCTTAGAGCTCTTTTGCGTTTGAGCTGCACGCATATCTCTCGCGGCAGCTCTTCCCGTCTTTCTGTGGCTGGGACGATCGTAGAGGCCGCATGTAGAGCTTCTTTGATCGTCCTTGTAATTCTGGTTGCAGCGGCCTCTACGTCGTCCGCTGTATTTATGGGTGAATATGTTGGAGGTCTCTCCATTAGGTGTCTCTGGTAGAGCCTCCAATTTATTTTCCTTTTAAGAGCTCCGGGCAGCGTAGTCACTGCCTTGAGGCCAATGGTGATAAGAATCGGGAGGTGCTGAGACATCAGGTCATACAGCACCTCTACCACTACCGCGTAGTTGACGTTCCTAGAGAGCACGATGTCCAATACATCCGGACATTTTCGGTGATCCGAAGGAACGTGAGTTGGTTCTTCGGGACCTAAAACGTCATAGCCGTTTCTCTCGGCGTCATCATAAAGCTCACGACCCGACGGGGTGATCACTCTGGACCCCCACGCCGGGTGTTTCGCGTTTAGGTCCCCTGCAACGATGGTTGGTGTTTCGCCTTCCATTACTGTCCGGATGTCTGAGGAGCAGAATGAAGTCCCTGGCGGGCGGTATGCTGCGTAGATCCTTAGTTCCTCGCCCGCCGCCTCCATTTTTATGCCGATAGAGCGCATCGTTTCATAAGTTGGTAGGTCCAGTTCTTGATGGACGATGTCTCTCCTCACTAGAACCGCCGTGCCTCTATAGACGGTCCCTTGAGGATTGACCTCGTCCCTTCTGTAGATGTTGTAATTTGGCAGCTTGAGATGCGTCTTTGGATTTAATTTCGTCTCTCCCAGCAGTATCACCTGTATATCCTGCTGCTGGGTGACAGTGCGGAGTTCATGGATCTTCTGTTGTATCCCGTCTGGATTCCAATATAGTAGACGCAGGTTACTCGCCTCTGTAGTGCCGGGCAAGTAGTTGCGCCAACGCTCTCATGATCGCTGTTATTGGATCTGTCCCGGCTCTTATATCGGCCAGGACTTGCGTGCCGACCTCTATGGCTATGCCGACCAATCTGAGGATGGCATCGTCGTAGCCTAGGCCGGCAGTTGGTATTCTGTTTGAGGTTGGCTCTTGTCTCGGCTGGGTTTGGGTCTGTCTGCGTATGGTAGAGCGTGCTCTAGTTGTAGAGCGGGCTCTATGTTCCGGTAGAGCCCTCTCTGGTGCTCTACCTACGGTGGTCCTTGTATCCCTGACGGTAACCTGCGCCTGAGAGGCTATCGTGACCGCTGGGGTGGGGGTAGAGGTAACGGCTTGAGGAGGCTGTTGTGTCTGACTCTTCTTCCTTCTCTCCCGCTTTTTCTTTTTAGGAACTAGACGCTCTGTAGCGTCATTTGCGGGGGGCTGGAGAGTCGCTCCGGTGGATGCTTTCTCTTGCGGTGGCTCTACAACGTCCATTGGTTGATGTTGCTGTGGTTGCGGGGGGGGGGGGGGCTGTTTGCCTCCCCCCTTCCCTCTTATGGTTGTCCACCCCTCTTCGTTGACTTGGACGGTCCTCTGGCGACTCTCCGGAATCTGCTTCGGCGCTTCCGGAAGCAAGCCCGGAAGTGTGATTCCTTGCTTCCGTGCAATCCTCCTCAATACCGGACATCGTCGATCGTTGGCCGTATGATCTTTGGCGCAATTTGCGCATGTAGGTGCTTCATCCCTACCCCTCGGGCATTGGTTTGCAGCGTGTTCCCCCGCGCAACGGACGCATTTTATCGGGCGGAAGCAGTTATAGGAGGCGTGTCCAAAAGCCTGGCAGCGGTAGCACTGTGCTGGTCCCACTCGTCCTTGCCAGGCTTCTATCACGACTCCTTTCATGAATAGGAGCTCGTTAACGTTGTAAAGATCCTTGAGCCTTTCTTGGCTTAAATGGTCCAGTTGCGTGAAGTATAGGCAACCCGGTCTTCCTCTGCGCGGCGGGATTGCCTTTACGTAGCGAATTGGAAAACCTAATGCCTTGATAGCCTCTCCTATGGCTTGAGTATCCGTGTCTACTGGCAGCCCCCTAATGCCCACTTTCGTGGGCTTCTCTTCTTCCGGGGTGTAACAGTACCAGGACATGGCTGGTATTTCTTTAGATAAATCAATGAGGTATCTTTGGATGGTCCGGAATTCTTCCGGGCTCTGGGGGGAGAAGCGCACCCCCTTCCCAAAAGGACGAGCGTTCGGAGGGTGACCCAACTTCTTGTTGAGCACCTCAAAATGCTTCGTCCAATTTGGGAGGCATTCTACGACTATGGGAGGGTATCTCCCCTTCCCGGTTTCTTCCTCTGGTTTCGGGGCTTCAGCCTCCTGCCTTGGTACTGCTGGGGCTGCTGCCAGTTGTGCGTAGCTTGTTGACGGACGTTGTCCGTCGTCCGTTGGCAATCCAGACGGGTTTGTTGGCTGTCCATCCGATGGTGCTAGGGTAGCATACGTAGTGCTATCCCAGCCGTACAATTCCTCCCCCCCCCTGCTCGTACCCAACCGCGTTGCTACGTCGGTCGGGGGAGATAGGAGGGGTTGATTTTCTCGGAGAAGGTGATTTCGGCGGCGTATTGTACTTCCTTACTTCGACCGCCGGTAGATGGTATTCTTCGTCGGATGATTCGGATGCTGACGAGTTTGGAGACACGACGCATTGCCTCTTCTCGTATAGGGATGCTTCTGTCTCCGGTGGTGTATGCCTCCTGGCTGACTTTTTCGCCCGCTGCGGTAGGGGCGACGGTTCGCGTTCGCTCGTGCACTCAGGCGCGGAGAACACGAGCGCGGCGCTCGATGCGGGCTCCTTAGGCGGCGAGGTAGGCTTCTTAGTGGTTTTTCGGGATCTGGCTGAAGGAGCTTACGATCCTGGAGCGCTCCGGGTTCGCGAGGTCCCTAACCATAAGAGGACGATCTAATATCCCCGGACGATCCGGAGGTTTCCTAACGCGAGGGGGTGGGGGGGTTCCCCCTTTCCCCTGCCGGTCATTACTTACAGATCCTAGTAATCTCTTGCGTGTCTTATCTAATTCCCTACCTAGCAGGCTGACAGACAGGTGACTGACGCGCGCGCCGCGAGGTACGGGAGACGGTGGAGAGTAGAGTTGGCTGCAACACTTGGGGCACTGCCTACCCCTTTCGTTACGAAAGGGTTGGGGGAAGTGCAATAGGTGGCACTTAAAAACGCGACTAGACACTTAAAAGCCGAGAACGCTCTTAAGTGCCAAGAATCTACCTAAGGGCCGGTGACCTCGACACCTCACGGAGTATGCGGACTCGACGATCGGTGGAGTATGTCGTACCGGCGGTTGTTGGAGCCACTGCTAATCCACAAACAACACACACTTAGGAGATCCTTGGTGACGGTATACTACAGTTGCATTACCCAAAGCTTTTCAAGGTGTCCGGGAGAGAAGACCAAAGACCGGGCTTTAAATAAATATTAACAGTATCTAGAATACTTTTTGTACATCCTACTCGTAAAACTTTTTGAGTGTCCTACGTATACACTATCCCAGTTGTAAGGTTTATACGTGGTGGAGACATGCTGCAGCTATATTATGTAGTATAGTTGTAGCACGAATGGGTCGGCTCGACCGGGGAAGGACCACGCTCTCACAAAATACCAGCGTAAAATAACAGCCACTGCTGTGTTTCGTATGGTGAGTGTAGAGAACCGGAGACCCTTTTTACTGGAAAAGGCCTCTTTTCCAGGATGAATGCCTTTCCATCTAATTACTCACGGGTGACAACGCATCTGCATTTTGATTCGCAAACGAGGATAAATGTAGATGTCTATGGGCCACAACAACCACTTACCATCAGGTTGACTGTGTGTTCGTTTGTCACACGATCCTATAAAAAAAAACTTAAACTATAGGTACCATAGTTTCGTAAATATACACAATTCTAACTCCTAGGTTAGGAGTCTAACCTTCACTAATGTACTCTCTGGTGGTTCTTTGACTGATCCCAAGATTTTATATCATAAGGTTAGATTAAATACAATAATATATCTTACATTTACATTTCTAGTGTTTATCAACCGAACCCAAGATTTGATATCGTAGGGCTAGCTTGTTACAATATAATAGAAATAGTACGCCCTAATTTATATCGACGCGAAAAAAAAGCCTAATACCATATATTTTATTCATTCACACACCCTCCTCATACTCTATAGTCTACACACATTAAAAATACACACTACACTTACACTATACACACTTCACAAATACTTTATACACATACCCTCACTTAATATTTAATTATAATCCATGGGAAGAGCAGAACCAACCAATACAAGCATTTTACGTGCTTCCTGGGTGGTTCTTTCCACTGCATAATACTTTAACTAATCATTGTTAAGGAAATAAAGTATTTTTACTTTAAATATTTTTAAATACATTAAACATTTTATTATTATCTCAATTACACCATCGCACATCGCAACAAAACTCGCGATACCATGCACACCATCTGAATGATTGATGGTCCACCATTGTAATATTTAAAAGAACTTTTCTTCTTCGCACAACTTTCTTGTGGAATCGATTACCACCAGCGATTTTTCCGGACCGATACGACTTAGGGACCTTCAAGAAAAGAGCCTACTCGTTTTTAAAAGGCCGGCAGCGCATCTGCAATTCCTCTGGTGTTGCAGTTGTTCATGGGCGGCTGTAGTCACTCACCATCAGGTGAGCCGCATGCTCGTTTGCCCTCTCTCCTATAAGACATTTTTTATAGGTAGGTCATGCATATTTCTTCTGGGACTTTGTTGTTAAAGCTCAATCATTGCCATATTGAGTAATTACTGGCTCTTTGGGGTGTAATCTTTGAAGTTGAATTCAGTAGTGTTGGTGTAAGAAAATCTGCTATCACAAGTAACCCCGTGGGTGTCATAAGAGGCAACAGCAGAAAACTGAAACAGGACATGGGAAGCAGCATTTTCTTGGCAAGAATACAAAATAATAAAAAACTATGAAAAAATCCCCCTTATGAGGCAATCTATGGGGAGACCGATACGACTTAGGTACCTTAAAGAAAAGAGCCTACTCTTTTTTATAAGGCCGGCAACGCATCTGCCATTATTCTGGTGCTGCAGTTGTTCATGGGCGGTGGTAGTAAATTACCATCAGGCGAACCGTATGCTCGTTTGCCACCTCTCCTATAAAAAAAGACCTATGTTGAGCAGTGGACTTTATAGACTGTGATAAATGGATAGATTTAAAAAATATATGTATTGACTTCTAAGAATCATCATCATCATTCGTCATTACTGCCCTTCACAGGTCCACTGCTGAACAAAGGCCTCTCCAACGAAATGCCACAAAGCATGGTTCCGAGCTACTTGCAGCATTGACTTCCTGCATGTCTAACCAGGTCATCATCCCATCTAGTGGGGGGATGCCATCCACTTCGCCTTCCGGTACGAGGCTGCCACTCGAAAACCTTTCTTCCACATTGTTGTCGGTTCTTCGAGTTATATGGCCGCCCCGTTGCCACCTCGGCAAACTAATTCTTTGGGCTATGTCGGTTACTCTGGTTCTACTGCGGATATCCTCGTTTTTAAGTCTATCACGCAGAGAAACCTCGAGTATAGCCCTCTTCATAGTTCGCTGAGCGACCTTGAGCTTCCTCATTCGGCCAGCAGTGAAGGACCACGTCTCAGATCCATAGAGCATCACTGGCAACACACACTGGTTTTACAATCTAGTTTTAAGGTTTTGAGATATGTCTGACAAGAAGATGTGTCGTAATCTCCCGAACGATGCCCCGCCGAGTTGAATCCGTCGATTGACCTCTCAGTCGAAATTGGACTTACCTAGTCGGGCTATTTGTCCCAGGTAAACATACTCATCAACAACTTCGAGCTTAGTGCTTCCAACAACTACCGGCATAGGTGTGACATGAACGTTATGTATACATGATCTTCGGTTTGTCCATGTTCATCTTAAGACCTACCCGTTGGTTAAAGTTGGTTAGGTTTAGTACTCTGGTTCTGTACTCGGAGAGCCATCGCAGCCCTACCACATGAGTAAAGAAACCGACCAGAGGAGAAGCTACATACAAACGGCTCGCTGTGAATACACCCATAAATAGCGCAGCGATGTGTGCGTGAGCTCTCACCGACAGGTTCACCGACGCTCCGTCGGGGTACAAACCGGTTTGCGCCGGCTCAGTCAGAGTATCCATGAAAGGGCTGTTAGTCGTGCGCATTTAAATAAATAGGCCAACAATATTTCAAAATTTAATTACATCAATTAATTTATTAAGTTTTTGCAATTATTAAATAATTATATTTAAGGATTTTAATGAAAATAATTAAGAATTAGGTTTTAATAAATTTATATAGGTAAATAATAAATGTTCTGTATAAGCAAAAATACCTAATAGTTGTACAGCATGCATGAATAATTCCAAAAAAAAAGAAAGATATTTCCTTTTTTTGTACCCGAGAGATCAAGTGAAGCAAGTACCTTTTTACGTATTATATGTATACACTATATTATTATTTTTTTCCTTATTGTTTAATATTAATCGATACAAAACAGCTCTTGATTTCGAACAATTAATAGATATTATGTTGTTACATTATGTAACATAAGTTATAATGAATATGTATGTTGTTTTATACACTATAAAATACTTAAATTTTTTCCTTGTTGTTTAAAATTAATCGATACGAAACAGCTCTTGATTTCGAACAATTAATAGAGTTGTTACATTAATATAAGTTATAATTAATACAAATGTTGTCTTATGGTATACAATATTTTAATTTTTTCCTTAAATTGTTCACATGCAACATGTGACAACCCTATCAGAATAGGTATACATATTCGACGTTGTTAAGAAGCTTCCCCTCTGGTCCTTACTCTTTACTCTGTGGCCCTACTACGCAGGTCACTCAATAAGTTTTGAGATGCTCGAAATTTATAAATGGAACGCACCCGTGTTGTATGTTTCTAAAAAGCATTTATTTAAAAATAGAACTCCATAAGCCAATTGCTCAATGTTAAAAAAAAACAAAGTTCTATTAATTTTCCTGTAACGCTTCCCGCGCTTTTCATTTAAAACGATGGATCTTAACCGTGAACATTTGCGCGCTATGATATATTATGATTTTAAATTTGGTTTAACCGAACAATTAAGTTTACAACGGTTACAATCAGCATTAGAGGACTCAACTCCATCACGCGCAATAATTTTTAGGTAGTTTGCTGAATTCAAAAGGGGTAAAATTAATCTTAAAGATGGCCAAAGAACCGGAGCCCCGCAAATAGCAGTAACGGCAGAAAATGTATGGATTACGGAAATGTTGGTGTCAGAAGACCCACGAATCACATATATGGACTTCAAAAAGATTATAGGCATTAGTTCGGGGAGCATTCATACCATCCTACATCAACATCTTGGAGTGAGGAAGCTTTGTTGTCGATGGATCCCTCGTTTGCTCTCCAAAAGCGAAAAACGGACTCGTGTGGATTAATGCCATGAAATCCGTCTACGTTTTGAAAACGGGGCATGTGGGCGTGTTTCAGAAATCGTTATTGGTGACGAGATATGGATCTATCAATATGATCCGGAAAATAAAAGACAATCATCGGTATGGGTCTACTCAGAAGGACAGTTCCCGACAAAACTGCAAACACCTCGCAACGTTGGCAAAAAAATGGTGGCTAGTTTTTTCGCAGAGCAGACATTTGTCGACGTCAATGCTGGAAAATTGTAGGTCAGTCAACTCTGAACGGTATACTACAGTTGCAATTACCAAAGCTTTTCAAGCTGTGCGGGAGAGAAGACCAAAGTCCGGCCTCCGGGGCATCATGCTGCATCACGATAACTCCTCTTTACCTCCTCCTCCCTTAGAACAAAATCAATTATTGAGGAATATGGTGTTGAAACTCTAAGTCTTGAGCTAAGTCAAACAGCCTTGACTTAGGTCCTTGTGATTTCTTTTGTTCCCAAGAGTTAAAGTTAAAATGAAAGGGAAGTTTTTTTCAAGCACCGAAGAAGCCGTGGCTGCCTACGAAGAAGCAATTTCCGACCTGTCAGATCAAGACTGGCAAAAGTGTATTCAGAGTTGGTTTAGGCGAATGGAACTTTGTATAGAGCATGATGGAGAATATTTTGACAAGATATAAAATAAATATTAATAGTATCTAGAATACTTTTTGTATATCTTAAAACTCATTAAGTAACCTACGTATACAAACACTTCGATATACCGACAGTCCACTTGGCATCGCTGGAGGAACAACAGCATCGCCCAAATTTCGACGGTATCAAAGTATTTCTCATAATCTACATACGCAAGACAAAGTGGCAGATTTTACTTTTCGGTATTCTGTACAATTTGCTGAAGGGTATGTATGTAGTTTATGGTGCTAAAGCCTTTTCGGAAACCAGCTTGTTCGGAAGGCAGGAAATCGTCGAGTCTACATGTGAGACGATTCGTAATTACTCTCTGAAACAGCACGCAGATGCGGCTCAGAAGGGAAATTGGTCTGTAGTTCTTTAAGAGAGCGTTGTCGCCTTTTTTGAAGAATAAGACCACCGCACTTCTGCTCCAAGCCTCCGGAGTAGTGCCACCATGGAGAACAGAATAAAATAGCTGCTGAAGGACTTCAAGTACCGGTTTTAAACCCGCTTTCAGAAGCTCCGCTTTAATTCCATCCTCACCTGGGGCCTTGTCATTTTTAAGGTGCTGGAGAGCCATTATAATTTCGCACAGACTGACGTCCGGGATATCATCGGAATAGGGTCGGATAAGACTTGCTCTTGGATCGTTACTCGCACTTGCGTGTGGCTCAAACGATGACGTGTACAGCTGCCCATAGAGCCTATTAATCTCACTTAAAATCGCAGGTGTCTCGGAAACGATGCTGCCGAAAGTGGTCTTCTACTCTGACAGTTGACTCTTTCTGGCAGACAGATCTCTGGCAAAGACTTTGGAGCCCTGGTTCCGCTCGATTGCTTCTTCAATACGAGCAGTATTAAAGTTGCGTAAGTCCCGCCGCATGTATTTGGAGATCTGTCTGTTCAGTTGCCTGTATGCTATCAAATCTACTGAAGACTGCAGCTTCATTTACCATCTAACAGCTATGCGATTAAGAGTGTGATCGGAGGGTTATTGTTTTCTTCTGCGGCTGGTCTTGCAAAACTTAGCTCCGACCGCATGGACAGTTTCCACGAGCTTGTCATTTATATCGTCCACTGCATTGCAATCTTCGAGGTACTAAAATCGGTTTTGTAACTTGAACTGATAAGTTTAGGGATTTTGAATTAGAGCACCAGGTGGACGGAGCGTTGACTTCATTAGGCGACACGTTTTCGACTTAACGTCTGGGTCCAGGGTGCCTCTAACCATTCGGTAATCGATACCAGTTTTCACCCTCGCGACCACTGAGAGAACAGCTGCCGTCTAGTCGTCATAATGAAGTTAATCTCATTTTTGTCGAACCTTCGGGGCTCGACCAGGTCCACTTCCTGTGGGGTCGCTTCTGGAAGAAAGAGTTCATCATAAAGAGTCCCTCTTTCTCCATTAAGTTGGCCAGCTGCTGGCCCCTCGGATTCCGTTGCCCTATTTCGAATTTCCCTAATTTCAACTCACCGTTCTCTCTTGTGCCTATTTTTGCGTTAAAGCCTCCCATTAATACTGTATAGTGGGTTTTGCAGGAATGCATGGCTCTAGAGATATCCTCATACATTTCCTCTACCTCCTCATCGGGATGTGCCGAGGTTGGTACATAATCCTCTATGATCTTCAGTGAATTCCGTTTTGTAATTCCGAGTATAACGTACGCAACCCTCGTCGACACACTTCCAATCTTTACAACGTTTTTAATGGAAGACTTGTGGATGATAAATCCGACACATCCTTGGGATAGATGGTCGCCCTCCCGGTGATAAAACAAGTTCCCGGATCTGAGGATTAACGTGTCCTCCCCCTCTCTTTGGACCTCGGATAATCCTATAATATTTCAGCGCAACTTGTCTACCTCTTCTTCCAGTTCCAGGATATTCTCGTCACTCCTCAAGGTGCGTGCGTTATAAGTTGCCAGGTCGATTCATCGTAGGTGGCAACCGAACCTCCACCGAAAATTCTTAGCACCCCTGCCCCGCCGTTATTATTGTTGCCACCGTAGCCAGGAATAGCGGGCCCGCCGGGGACTGCGGACCGTTTATTAGTGTCATTGTTCATGGGGGCTATATTGCCATAGTTGCCACGCTTGGCGTGCGGGTTGGCAACCGCAGTTTTTTTTTGCTTTTTATATTATAAGAAAGTGAGGCAGAAGATGGGCAGAATTTGCCCATTTTCTGCCTCAGTTTCCCTCTGTCGTTTTTTACGACACTTGCGGGAAGATATGGGGTAGTGGGTATTCTTACCCGCACTACACGGTGCCTTCTAAAAATATTTATATATAACTACAACAATTGTAATGACTAAAACAGTCTATAAAAACTCGACCGTGTATAAAAGTATACTGAAAACAGAAAACTTTATACCCAAATACCCAAACGCTGCAAATTTTAAGATCTCGTGCTGAAGTGACTGTGATACCAAGAGACTTACGACATCTTAAAATTGAGTGGCGTTTGAATATAATGTTTTTAGCAAAGGTTAAATAAATTAACAAGGAAGGTATTATATTCAATTCAATTAATTAGAATGAAATTACGATATAATGTTAATTATGTACAAAAATATGTCAATAATGACTTAATTATAATTTTAAGTTAATAATATAATTGAAAGTTATAAATAGTAATTCGCCGATAAATAATCTTATTAGTAATAGTTTCAATATCTAAGCCGACATAAATGTTATCTGTTAACCCTTTGGGTTAATTCGAAAGGTTTATAGTTACGAGTATTATTGTATTGTATTGCAGATCAGCCAGCGTTACCATATACACATAAGGCAATAGCGTATCAATTTCCTTGCTTTGTCTGTGGTTTATTATAGTTATTATCATCAATTTATTAATACGGCCCGTATTGAATCAACCTGAATGCAATTTGAAAGTATGCGATTTTTTTAATTAAATAAGTAACCGTAAAATAAATTGTAGTAAAGTAGGTACTTTATTAAATAATCTTATTCTCTATTACTCCATAAAATCCACCGTTGGACGCGGACCTCTGGCCTCTGGCAGGCGACTTAACGATTGCAGTGTTTTAGCGCTGCTTTCCGTCTTCGGTCTGGGTACTATACGTTGGGCGTTATATCGCAACCTATTAAGATATTTTATATTACAGGATATGGCGAGTTGCGCTTCGTCATAGCATCACGCCTCTTCTTCCTAAATGTATTCATCTTGGCTGGGGCGGTAGTGGGGAGGACCTCTATCACCGTGGTCATAGTATAAAGAGAGGCCAAGCAGGTTATCTGCGGCCTAATCCGCGATATAATTGCCTACTGTCTCAGGGTTGTCACTGTCACCAAATCATTAGTTTAAAACTTGGCCCTTGCCAAAGATATAAAGATAATACATCTCTGTATAACTAATTCAGTGATCATTAGTCGATAAAGTTCAACAATGGTTTTCCTAACAATTACAGAAATGTATTAAGATTCAGAGCAGTATAATAAATATATTTAATAATAAAAAAATTGAATAAAGCGACTAAAATATTGTAAAAAAAAACATCGTACAATAACATAAAATTACTAACGCCTGCTTCTTAGACTGTAATCAACTTTTTGTTCTGTTGTTATTATTCGAACTTTGCTCTATTTATCTGATTCACAATTAGTCAATTACTTATTTTTAATTACGATTTTATAACCGTAAGTAGGTACTTAGTTACTATTCTTCCTCTGTCTGATAGACAACTAATACAACAAAAATAAGTAAGTAGGTATCTCATCGTCAAGTAAAAATTATATGCTATAATAAGTGACTCGCTTACGTGACGCGCGAACCTCGTGCGGTGTTAGCTTCGACTGGCGCATTGAGAAACACTTCGAGATTGTGTTTAAGTGAGCGTGCGGCGCCTCATAGATACTATGGCGCACACATACAAGCCGCGCGCAGTGCGTTTGTATCAAGATAACGTACTTCCCCTCTCTTTATACTATGCCGTGGTAGACTGCACATACGAAGTGGGCTCGCCTCGCCTCGCCAAAAAGAATCCACCTGATACCAGCCTTTCTAGCCTCTTAGTTCTAGCCTGTAGCCAAGTCACGGCGGGAAAACAAATTAATTTTTACCAGTATTCCGTGCAGTTTCTTGCGAATTTCATCCACATTTTTTTAAATTTCATATGCATACAAAATTCGCGATAACTATGTAGCTTATATTTTTTTACGTATGTTCCAGATTTTAAATTCCATAAAATGTATACCGCAATCACGGTATAAAACAAAAAAGTATAAAAGAAAGGCCCTCGTAATTTTAATTTTCAGAGTTTTATATTTAAATTAACAGTTAAATAATACTAAATACTGCTTAATAAGATCCCCTTTTTATAATAAAAAAAACATTTTACAACGTTTTAAGAGACCATGAATTCCGATTGTGAAGTTAAATAAACTTCTAGCAAATGTTATTTTACTTACTATTTTACAAAAATATTTCCGTAAGTCGTGCCTGCCATGAGTATTCAAAAATAATCCTTATTTATACAACCATTAATCTTAGAACCGTTTGTCGTCTCCTCTGAAGGGATCAGGTGCAGTGCTCGTTACACATAATTTTATCAGGAGCTCCGTGAAAATTCGATAACAAAGTGCCTTCAACAATGGATTTATACTTGACTATGATGTCTTATAAATTGTTGTAAGCCCTCAATAGTATGCTTCTCTATTATCGGGCTATTTGTAGAGTACATTATTACTTTATATCGGTGCACGAAGATATTTTTTATTGTGTATTAAATACACTATAAGTAATTTTTTTCCGCTTTTTAATCTCTTTTAGAAATTCACAATCGACTCAGCGGAGTATTTAACATTGAAAGGGGAACCACCAGCTATATTATGGTTGTAGCATGAATGGGTCGGCTCGAACGGGGTAGGACCACGCTCTCACAGGATACCAGCGTAGAATACAAGCTCAATGCTGCTGTGTTTCGTATGGTGACTGTAGAGAACCGGATACCCTTTTTACTGGAAACGAGCCTACAGTATACACTTATCAACAGATGAACTGTGTGTTGGCTTTTCACCCTAATTCTATAAAAAAAATTGCCTACAAATTAAACATTTAAAAATAAATCTTATATCTCGTATATATAAAATTGAAGCATCTGTCTGGAATATCGAAATAAGTGGAGGTTATTTGCATGCCATTAAATCTTTTAAAATTTTTGTCAAACTGTCAGACTGGTTTAATCTCCGGAATGGTTGAAACGAGCGTAATGAAACTTCACGAACAGATATATCTTTGAGCAATTGCAGGAACGATCTAAGCTATATTTTGTACCAACAAAACTTAGAAAATTCCTTTTTGAGCAATCGAAGAATTAATCACATAAAGGGTCTTTGATGATTACTTTAAACTCAAAAACACCACATTAATAGATCCCAAAGAGCCGAAGCCGGCGCAGGTCGATAGTTATACATAATTTTATAAGAATTATTATTTATATAAATGTAAAATTACACGAGTTTTGAGTAATTGATCAATTATTTGATGCAAACTAGTTTATTTACATCTCTAAAAACTAATTTGAATATCAAGGGAAGTGAAGTGCGACGAACATTACACAATGGTATTAAAACAAAGGAAAATTTCTTCAACGCAAATAAAATTGAGAATCCTTCTCGATTTCGTTGAATTAATACTGGTACCTTGGGACTACTAATAAATATACAAGAATATCTTTTCCAGTGAATAATGTCTTACTGAACATTGCTAATATTATTTATCTTAAGAATAAAGACTTTACCTTGTTATAGAGCACTGCTTTGTAAAAATAAAAAAAATATGCTTTCTGAAACTTCAGTGATATGTTGGCAGTGTTCAAATCCGTGTGGGTTCCGCTTCATTACTTTTTCCCGAAGGAAGTAGCCTTGAAATGAACTAGATTAGAATATTTATATATTTTATTCCTGTAATGGTGACTTATTTTCCATCGTATGGACATCAAACAACATCTCTATTTTGTGACCACGGGTCAGAAAGAGAAAAGGTGGATTAAGAGATAGAGGATGTAATAAAATAGAAAACATATAGATTAAACTGCAAAAAGACGATGTAATAGGGAGATATTGCATGGAGATAGTTCCATAAAACTGCGGTTGCCAACCAGCTTGCCAAGCGTGGCAATTATTTCAAATACCTCTCCTATCTATGGGAGGATCTATGTTCAACTGTGGACATTTTAAAGGTAAAGGTTAAGGTACACACTAACTACTAGGAGGATACTAAAGCAAACTCAATGTCAGATTTTAGGGTAAAGTAATATCTAAATATATTTTCACAACTCTAAATGCATTAACACGTCGCCACGGGTCTTTATTCAGAAAAGATGTAGATGTCAATGGGTCACAGCAACCACTTGCCATCAGGTGGACTGTGTGCTCGTTTGTCACCCTATCCAATACAAAAAATCGTTTACAGTCCAGTAGCTCGAAAACGTGTTTCAATGCAGCGGTGAAGAGTTTCAGCTCTATAAAGTTAGCAGTGAATAGTCAGCAGAAACCTAAAAATTGTATCTAGGAATTTGTAGCTAATTTGTTGCTAATTAGTTGCCAAAATCGCGATTTTGTTGTTCCAACCGGTTTTGAGAAAATCGATTTACTGCTATCTTTACAGCACTAAAAACTTTTAATCAACCCCGCCGTAGCGGATAAAACGGGATAATTTGTTGCTAATTAGTTGCTGAAATATAATACAAAAAAATGTAAAAAAAAATAAAAATTAAATAAAAAACAAAAAATAAAAAAATTAATAAAAATCACGTTATGTTTTAATAATGATTCTAAAGTACCAAATTAATGAGAATTTTGCTGCTGATTAATAAATAGATCAATAACTCCCAAATAGCCTACAACAACATAAAATCGGTCGATAAGCTGTATCAAGTAATAAGTTACAAATAAAGTGTACATGCTGCCTATACGGGAGATTCAAAAACAGAACAACAGATACATTGTTGCTGTTCAGTTATGGAAGCAGCAAGTCATAAAGAGCTAGAAATCAAATCACACAATCTATGAACTGCACCAAGTTATTAGTGAGTAATTTTTTGTGTACAGCATGTAACTGCTGACTCTTAATGACTTGCTGCTTATATAATTGACCAGCAACAAAATATATGCTATGTTTTTTCCTACAATTTTCCTAAAAATATTGCTTGTACACAAATAATTACTAACTAATATCGTGGTGCAACTTATCGATTGATTTTATTTTGTTGCTGGCTCTTTTTGAGTTGCTGCTTTCGTTACTGACCAGAAACAAATATTCTGCTAACTTTTTTTCTTAAAATGTTCATGTAAATATAGCATGTACACAAATAATTACTAACCAATTACTTGGTGCAACTTATCGATCTATTTTATATTGTTGCTGGTTCTTTATGAGTTGCTGCTTTCATTGTTGAGGAGCAACAAAATATCTGCCTTATTTTATCCAAACATTTTCATAAAAATATAGTATGTACACAAATAATTACTAACTAATTACTTCGTGCAGTTTATCGATCTATTTGATTTTGTTGCTGGCTCTTTATGAGTTGCTGCGTCAGTTACTGACCAGAAACAAAATATCTTTTTTTTTATATGATAAGGGTGACAAACGAGCACACAGTCCACCTGATGGTAAGTGGTTGCTGCGGCCCATAGACATCTACATCTATCCTCGTTTGCGAATCAAAATGCAGATGCGTTGTCACCCGTGAGGACTAAGATGGAATGCCTCATTTCCAGTAAAAAGGGCCTCCGGCCACCTGCACTCACCAAGCGAAACGCAGAGGTAAGCCTCTACTTCACGCTGGTATTCTGTGAGGTCGTGGTACCACCCCGGTCCGAGCCGGCCCATCCGTGCGACAGCAAAAGCTGCCGCGTGGCTCTACCACTGTTAAAATCTGCTACCTTTTTTCCTAAAATATCATAAAAATATAGCATGTTCACAAATAATTACTAACTTATTACTTGGTGCTCCTTATCGATCTGTTTTATTTTGTTGCTGGCTCTTTATGAGTTACTGCTTTCATTGTTGACTTTCAACAAAATATCTGCTAGGTTTTTTTCCTACAATTTTCCTAAAAATATAGCATGTACACCAATAATAATTAACTAATAACGTGGTGCAGCTTATCGATTGATTTTATTTTGTTGCTGGCTCTTTATGAGTTACTGCTTTCATTGTTGACTTTCAACAAAATATCTGCTAGGTTTTTTTCCTACAATTTTCCTAAAAATATAGCATGTACACCAATGATAATGAACTAATAACGTGGTGCAGCTTATCAATTGATTTTATTTTGTTGCTGGCTCTTTATGAGTTGCTTCTTTCCTTACTTACCAGCAAAAAAAAATTTCTGCTGACTTCTTTCTCAAAATTTTCACGTAAGTATAACATGTACACAAAAAATTACTAACTAATAACTTGGTGCAGTTCACAGATCGATTTTATTTTGTTTCTAGCTCTTTATGACTTGCTGCTTCCATAACTGAACAGCAACAATATAACTGTTGTTCTGTTTTTAAATCTTCTGTAACAAATTATCCCGTTTTATCCGCTACGGCGGGGTGAATTGAAAGTTTTTACTGCTATCTTAATGTAAAGAAAAATAATTTTTCTCAAAACTGGTTGTAGCAACAAAATCGCGATTTTGGCAACTAATTAGCAACAAATTAGCTACAAATTCCTAGATACAATTTTTTGGGTTCTGCTGACTTTTCACTGCTAACTTTATAGAGCTAAGAGTTTCGGGGATAGAACGTCACCCTGTCTTACACCTCTCTGCAGTTGGATAGGTTTCGTACTCTGGTTCTCTATCATCATCATCATCATTACAGCCTTTCATAAGTCCACTGCTGAACATAGGCCTCCCCCAAGGAATGCCATAAAGCACGGTCCTGAGCCACCTGCATCCATCGACTTCCTGCATGTCTTACCAGGTCGTCACTCCATCTCGTGGGGGGTCGCCCTACACTTCGCCTACCGATATGAGGCTGCCACTCGAGAAACTTTCTTCCCCAGTGATTGTCGGTTCTTCGAGCTATATGGCTGGCCCACTACCACTTCAGCTTACTAATCCGTTGGGCTATGTCGGTTACTCTGGTTCTACTGCAGATATCCTCATTTCCAAATTTATCATGCAGAGAAACCCCGAGCATAGCCCTCTCCTTAGCTCGCTGAGCGACCTTGAGCTTCCTCATATGGCCAGCAGTGAAGGACCACGTCTCAGATCCGTAAGTCATCACTGGCAAGATTCGTTTTAAGGTTTTGAGGTATGTCTGACGAGAAGTTGTGTCGTAGTTTCCCGAACGCTGCCCAGCCGAGTTGAATCCGTCGATTGAACTCTCGGTCGAAGTTGGACTTATCTAGTCGGACTATTTATCCAAGGGTTGACGAGTTGTTGACATACTTGTCAACAACTTCGAGCTTAGTGCTCCCAACAACTACCGGCATAGGTCTGACATGGACATTAAACATGATCTTTGTTTTGTCCATGTTCATCTTAAGACCTATCCGTTGGGCGACATTGTTGTGTTCATTGAGCATGGTGCTTAGTTCCTCCAGCGATTCTTCCGTAAGGACTATATGGTCGGCAAATCAGAGTAAGTAATGTATTGACCATTAATATAAATACCGTATCCATTTCATTCCAGTAGCTTGAAAACGTCTTCCAATGCAGCGGTGAAGAGTTTCGGGGATATAATGTCACCCTGTCTTACACCTCTCTGCAATTGGATAGGTTTCGTACTCTGGTTCTGTACTCGGATAGCCATCGTAGCCCTACTGTACAAGCACTTCAGCTCTTTGATATACCGACAGTCAACTTGGCACCGCTGAAGGGACTGCAGCACCGCCCAAATTTCGACGGAATCAAAGGCTTTCTTATAGTCCACATACGCCAGACATAGTGGCAAATTGTACTCCTCGGACTTGTGTATAACTTGCCGAAGGGTATGTAAGTGGTCTATGGTGCTAAAGCTCTTTCGGAAACCGGCTTGTTCGGAAGGCTGGAAGTCGTCAAGTCTGCGCGCGAGACGTTTCGTAATGACTCTCGAATATAGCATGTAGACGCGGCTCAGAAGGGATATCGGTCTGTAGTTTTTCAAGAGAGCGTTGTCACCTTTCTTGAAGCACAAGACCACCGCACTTCTGCTCCACGCCTTCGGTGTAATGCCACCATGGAGGATGGAATTAAAGAGCTTCTGAAGGACTTCAAGTACCGGTTTTCCACCCACTTTCAGAAGCTCCGCTGTAATTCCATCCTCGCCTGGAGCCTTGCCGTTTTAATCTGCTGGAGAGCCATTCTAATCTCGCTCAGATTGATGTCCGGGATATCTTCGGAATAGTATCGGATAAGACTCGCTCTTGGATCATTACTCACACTTGCGTGTCGCTCTAACGATGAAGTGTACAGCTACCCATAGAACCTCTCAATCTGACTCAAAATCTCAGGTGTCCCGGAAACGATGCTGCCACACTCGGTCTTCAGCTTTGACAGTTGGCTCTTTCTGGTAGACCAATCAATGTCTGGCAAAGACTTTGGAGCCTTGGTTCCGCTCGATCGCTTCTTCAATACAAGCTGTATTGAAGTTGCATAAATTCCGCTGGGTTCTGGTTCTCTATAATAATAATTATTTACAGATTACAAATTGACTGCTGGTTTTTAAACGAGATTATCGGGCTTAAGTTTAATCTTATTTGCGTTCAATTTTATGTGGATTAATTTGGAAATGCATTCGAGTGTTTCGTAGATAAAATTAAACTCACTTGTTAAATGTATTTTATTTTTCCGTCATCAAATTTAATACTATCAATTGACATTCATAGTTATTATCGACTTTTAAATTGAAAGCACCCTCACTGTGGCGCAAATTAGCCAAGCCATTATAATTCAGGTTTTAACGCCTGCTATCTATCTGGATTCATAACGGTAATATAAAGAAAGCTTGATCTTTGTGTAAGGCTTTCTCCTAAAATTGGAAAGGAAGCTTTACTAAAAGTACTTTGTGTATCATATTTGTGAGCAAAACTAATGAAAGTTTATTAAATAAAATATTATCGTGCCATCATCATCAACAACATGATTACAGCCTTCACAAGTACACTGCTGCAGATAGAAATGCCACAAAGCACGGTCCGAAGCCTGCATCTCTAACTCCATCTAGTGGAAATTTATACGCTTATTGTCACTCTATTTATAATATATTGTTATATTTACATAAAAAAAGTTGTGCTGAACATAAAATTATCTCAATCCGTAGCAGAAAACTCCGTGACTAGATGAAAAATATATTATGTTAGTAGCTGTTTACCCTCGGCTTCGCTCGCGTGGGCTTTAATTTATGAACATGATCACTAGTGTCTGTGTCTCTATATCTGTCTCTTACAGGAATTTTCTCTGAGACTATTTGACGAAGATGATTTAAATTTGGCATAGTTTTAATACAGGAATACAGAAAGGACTTTTACAGAATTGCATTAATATGCAGAATTACATTATGTATGCTTATGAAGGGTAAATTGTCCTGGAATCAGAATTGCGTAATTTACTTTTTACTATTGTATCATTATCATCATTAGAGTCCATGACAAATCCATTACTGAAACAGTCCTGAGCTACCTGCATCCATTGACTTCCTGCTTGTCTTACCACTCCATCTAGTGGGGGAACGCCCTACACTTTGCCTGCCGATACAAGGCTGCCCCTCGAGAACTTTCTTCGCCATCGGTTATCGGTCCTTCGAGCTATATGGCCGGCCTATTGCCACTTCAGCTTACTAATACGTTGGACTATGTCGGTTACTCTGGTTCTACTGCGGATATCCTTGTTTTTAAGTCTATTATTGTTCAACCAGTATTATTGTAAGTATACTAAACATTTATTGAAAATTAAAATTAATTTAGTTTTAATAAAATAATGCTAAATTTCATGGTCTTCTTTTAATTTTCGTCACCTGCGGCAACTATGGCAAATATCTAACCTACGAGACTTATGTTCAGCAGTTAATAATTACGGTAGAATGGAAACAAAAATGTTTTCCTTTCCCGCCGAGAACTTGCGTTGTTTACGCACTATGAACATTCGGAATACATAAAAACATATGAATATTCGGTAATCAAACCAATCCAAACATATGTAATGTTTGGATTGGTTCATTACCGAATTTGACATGTAACTTTCAAAATTCTATCAGTGCAATTCTACTCAATTATATAAAAATAACAATAAGCCCTTTCTATTAAAGTAATATTTTGTTTTTTAAAAATTATGGTACATTTTCTCTTTGTGCTTTGTGTTAAACGCTTGTTCATTTACATATCTTTATACTAAGTAGGTACATCCGAAAATATAAAAATTATCTTTGTAATTGACAATTATCTTTATAATTGACAAACTGTTTTATAGGTTCATTACATGTTTTTTACGTGGTAGAGTGCTGTGTTTCCTTGCTGTGACCCTTTGTACTGGAAACGAAGTATCCCTTATTAGTCCTCAGGGGTAACAACGCATTTGCATTTTGATTCCTAATTGAGGATAAATATAGATGTCTATGGACCACATATTACTGCCACCACAGGCCTCATAAAAAAGCGAAAGTCTCACGCCCGTACACAGGACACATTGTTACTTATAGTGGTTTGTGGGTAGGAAAGAATCCGCCGCGATACTCCAATGCGTCTTTGTGGTTTTCAAATGTCCACCATTTTTTAACTTCTCAGACATCTAGGTGCCAAACATGTGGTGAATCAGCATATAATATTGCAAGAAAAATACACGTTTTGCTCCCGTGCCGCGAAATCTCACAGGGAGTTGTAAAGCTCTCGTATTGGTTTAAATAAAATTCATAAAAACTGAAAAGAATCTTTTGCACGAATGTGGAACACATCTACCTAGTAATAAGTCAGAGAGTAGAGAGTAGTAGAGATAAAGATCTCACAGTGCATTTTATTTTCAATTACTTACATCTGATAAGTATAAAGATATAAATAAAGAAGTTATAAAAAAAGAAGCGTGTGAAATTATTGCTATACCGATAGACACCGAATACAATCAACCAAAGAGCTTCTCTCTTAATTACATTTTTGTGTACCAGCTCAGAATAATAGATTAGTTCGTAGTTTTGCAAACTTGGCAATTACGGTAAATCATCCCAATAAAGGCTACCGGTGTGACTATTTTAAGTCTGACAATTTTTGATGCTGCACTAATAAATATTCAGTATCATTCTATATTTTAATTTTATCAGTTACCTACCTGCTTACAAATGATAAGTTTTCTTTTAACAACAACTAAGTGGCGCTATTATTAGATTAAACTATGAAAGCCAAAGCTATAAGGGTAAATTTATAAAAAAAGGTCTTAATAATGAGAGTTTTGCAACAACATTATTGATTGACATTTGATTGGTAATTAAACTAAACATCAACTAAATCATGTGTTATAACATGGTATTTGCAAATACATCAAACACGTATAATATGTATATAGGGTTAACACAGCTACCTACCAACCACAACAACGTCATGCAGGCAGACCGTTGTCGCCTCCTGGAATATATGGGAAATACTATGAGCGTACAGTCACCCTGACGGTAAGTGCACGATGCCACATAGATACATCACAAAATGCAGATATGTTGTCACACGTGAGGACTCAGATGGAATGGAATGTCTCGCTACCAGTACAAAAGGTCTCTGGTTCTCCTCACTCATCGTACGGAAACCATCAGATTAAAGATCTTAAATATGAATTTGCTTATATCCGCTAGATAAAATAAAATGATGGGTCTTACCTAATTTGAAGAGCAACTCCTGCCCTCCCTCAATTGCGTGCCCCCTAACACCACAGACAGACAAACATTTAAAAAAGTGTTTATTTGTTATAGATACCGTATATACTTTTATGCATTTAGTAAAAACCTGTTATTTTGACATTACAAACAGACACTTCAATTTTATTTAGTTGTTTAGATAATAAATATAAGCTGTCATGCTTAAAGTATAGTTATCGTTTAAAGTTTAAATCAATGTTTAAACTCTATCGTTTATCGTTAACTGTAGTGTACTGTACCTGAGTACAAAAGGAGAATTAAAATGTACTCGACGGCTCCATGAGTTGCAATCCCGCTCGGAACAAATATTTGTATGGCCTACAAATAATTGTTCGGGGTCTGGATGTTTGTACTTGTGAATTTTGTGTATGTAAACTACCCCCACGTTACAGTGGAAATCCTAGTGTGGAGGTTATATTTATTAAAAAAAAAAGGAATAAACTCCAAATTTTAATTTGTCTCCAATACAAAAAGCAACAGGGTTCCAGCCAGTGGTAAGTACTTTTTTTTTTTAAATTAGATATTAAATCAATATAACATAACATTATAATATGAATAGAAGAGGAAAAATCAATCATATGTGAGAATATAAGATGTAAATTTAAAAATATTAGCTCATAACATTTTTACTAGTATTTGATACAAAAATCTCAACGTTCAATAATAAGTATACCAAGCGTTATGTCATGTGCAGTCAGTCATGTGGGTATATTCACAGATAATTTTTTTTTATATTAAAATATTTATTAAATAATATAAATAAAAAAAAAATATAATTTTTTCATAAAAATATTTAAACATGGCAATGTTTGTGTTAGGTGTAGAACATCTTTTGTTTTTTTTTTTTTGGCGGGAACTCCAAACGAGGCGGTCGATTTATTTTTTATATTTATCGTTAAAATATTCTGTTCAGTGTAAATAATTGTACATTTTGTTAATTGTTAAAATGAATGAACCGGAGGATCCAGGTGGAACCCCGAAACGATCCAAAATTGTTCGTAAAAGAGGTACGAAGGAAAGTGGACCTGAAGTAGGCGGCGGTGAGGAAGACTTTATTCCGTTTTTCAAGCCAGGTTATCTGAGACTTTATCCTGATTATTGTACAAATACGGACTTCAAAGTTTTTGTTGAAAGCCAGGACAAACAGGTTAAACTTGGAAATAAAAGCCCAGTTTACTTAAATCATATTTTTACTTCGGAGGTGAAAGGTGTGGTAGCTTTACATAGAGTCAATGCCAACAAAATTGCGATTGTTTTTAAACAATACAACACTGCAAATAATTTCATCACAAATACAGACTTTTTAACAAAGCACAACTTGAAGGCGCATATTCCTGCAGCGCAGATAGAAATAACTGGTATCATCCGATATATGCCTACCAACATTTCGAACAAGGAATTATATACGAAACTGTCTTCGATTTATGAAATTATTTCAGTGAGAAGATTCACGAAAAAAGTCGGTTAAAGTACTGTAGGTCTAGAGACGGTCAGTATAACTTTCCTATCAAATGTTCTGCCCGACAACATCCAATATGACCTATTTTCGTTCAGGGTGTTTGAATACGTTGCAACAATGCTTCCGGTGCTTCAAGTTCAACCACCCTGCGAAAATTTGTAATGGTAAACAACGTTGCTCGATATGTGCTGGGGAACATAATTTCAGAGACTGTGATAAAAAAGAAAACCTGTGTTGTGTCAATTGCAGTGGTCCCCACCTGGCCATTTCCAAATCTTGCCCAATAAAAATGAAAAAAATACTTGAAAAAAAGGGTAAAATTACTTATGCCTCTGTAGCTAATACAATTAAGTCATCTGATTTTCCGTCTTTACCTGCACAGTCGAGCAGCATTGTTAAGACCCTACCATCAATAAGCCAAAATGTACATAAATTAAATAAAAATGTAAAAATTGTAAATAATGTAAATAAAACAGTGCCTGAACCCAACTTGAACCAAACTCAACTTAAGGCTCAAATTGCAAACAATAAGAATATTTTGATGGCAATGGTCAAAACTTTAGTTGAATTGGGTAATAAAACAGATAATGAACCTGTGACTACACTGTTCATTAAAGACTTACTTTTAAAAAATCTGTCACAATAATGGACAGTACAGTACAGAACATACAGCAGTTATGTATAGCTCAGTACAATATTCAAAGTATACATAGGAAAAAACCCTTATTGTCTAAATTTTTAGATGAGCAAAATGTTGATATCTGTCTACTCAATGAAACTTGGCTGAAAGATACTCAGCATTTTAACATTTCGGGATATAATTTCCACTATCATAATGCCCAAAATGAGCACGGTGGAGTAGCAATTTTGATCAAACCGTATTTTAAATATAATATTATTCAAACCAGATTTTACCAAGACATTCAGACTGTGGCATTATTGTTATATGTAAGTGGTAAACAATTAACGATTTTATGTGTATACTGCCCTCCATCGAATGGTAACTTCAGAATAAGTAAACTGCGTGATATAATTAGAGATTTGCCTAAGCCAATATATGTGGCTGGAGATTTCAACGCTCACCATGTGGCATTTGGGTGTATGACCACGAAAAGTCGGGGTCATCAGTTATACGATTTAATTGATGAATTTGATCTATGTGTCCTCAACAATGGTAGCTTCACTACTATTAATTATCCTAACCGAAATCCATCGGCTATTGATGTCAGCTTTTGTAGTGCTTCAATCACTCCACTATGCGAATGGTGGGTGCATGATGATTGTATGGGGAGCTATCATTTTCCTACGCTTACTCGTGTTTTATTGTCAGTTGATAGATACCAAATTAATCCTCCCATTGAAAAATTCTTATACAACAAGACAGACTGGACAAAATACAATGAGCTGTCTATAACTGCTTTTTCTAATTTTGAAGTTAATAATGAGAATCCATTACAGTCATATGATGAATTTATTGAAAGGCTTGATACACTTAGGAGGGATACTGTGTCAAATTTTGTCAAAGCAAACAACTATCGTTGCAAACCTCCAGCACCTTGGTGGAGTGACACATGTGAACAGAGTATTATTAAAACTTATGAAGCTTTAAAACTGTACAGAAGAGATCCTACCATTGATAATTACATTAATTACAAAAGACTTAACTCTGTTAAGAAAAATACTATTTCAGAACATAAACGCAATGGTTGGGTGAACATCTGTAATACTTTTAACAGAACTACACCTGTTAGTATTATTTGGAAATACATCAAGTTATTTAAACGATTAAAATGCAATAATAGAACATATAAAGACGAATTTGTTGTCCCTCTTTTAGACAAATTATCTCAAAATGTATGTAGGGTTATTGATAATCTAGAAAGTTATTTTCAAATTAATAATAGTCTTCAGAGGTCCAGTTTCCTCATAGAACCCTTTACTTGGAGTGAGTTTTGTACAAGTTTACAATCCAGACGAAACACAACCCCTGGTTTAGATAATTGTCCATACATTTTGATCAAAAACCTAAATCAGTCCGTACAAAAGAAACTATTAGCTAATCTTAATGCTCTTTGGCACTTAAAAGAAATTCCTGAATCTTGGAAAACACAGTGTGTAATCCCTCTACTTAAGCTTGACAAGCCACCTGAAGATCCTAATTCATATCGTCCTATATCTTTGTCATCTTGTGTTGGAAAGCTTAATGAAAACATGATAAAGATGCGTCTTGAGTGTTATGTCGAGGCGAACAACATCATTCCACATGTTCAATATGGCTTCCGGAGAGGCAGAAGTTGTGCTGACAGCTTCATCTCTCTCTTGTCAGATCTGAAATATGCCAATAATAATAATAAGTCCAGTGTTTGTGTTTTTCTGGATGTTGAAGGTGCGTTTGATAATGTAGATCCCGGCATTTTGGTTCAAGTTCTTTCTGACATTGGTATACCAGGCATACTTTGCCATTGGTTATTTAATTTTTTAATAGATAGAACTTTGTATATAAGGCATAATAATATTCTCCATGGTCCCAGAAGAGTCTCCAAAGGTACAATGCAGGGGGCTACATTATCTCCATTGTTGTACAACATATACACTAGTCAAATTCTTAATTTTGTAAATATAGAAGGTGTAAATATTTTACAATTAGCGGATGATCTTGTAATATATTGTACAGACCATAATGTAGATAGAGCTGTAAATAGTATAAATAATGCTTTAGATCAATTGTACATATATTATAATGACAAGTTGGCTCTACAGATTAACCCCAACAAAAGCAAGGCCATGATTTTTAGTAAAGATTTTCCCTCTAATGGCATACTCTACAATAATCATCCAATTTCAGTTGTATCTAACCATAAATTCCTGGGTGTTGTCATAGATAACAAACTTTGTTTTAATTTACACATCAATCACATTATAACTAACTCTCTTAAGGGCTTAAATATTATAAGATGTTTAGCTGGTGTGACTTGGGGTGCAGACCCCAAAGTTTTAAGTATGCTATATAAATCTATAGCCAGAAGCCATTTCGACTACAGTTGTTTAGCCTACTCAAATAGTAGTTGTGTAAAAAAACTAGACATAATTCAAAACAAAGCTCTGCGAATTATTTCTGGGGCTATGTGTTCAACTCCCATACGAGCTATGGAAGTTGAAACCAAAATAATGCCACTATGTCTTAGAAGACTTCTGCTAATAGAGAGATATTTACTAAAGCTGGTATCTGGTAATGATAATGTTCTCAAAAAAATTGTACCTTTTCCTTTACAATGCTCGGCCCAGCAGACTTCGGGAGGTGAGCTTTTACAAGGTTATTTTCCAGTTTTGCCTCTCATTGTACAGCAAATGAATGAAGATTTTAAAAATGTAATTAAACAATCAAAGTGGACATGCTACACATACCCATATTCCTGTATTATATTTGAGACCAATATTGTTACCAAAAAATTTTTTAATAATTGTGAATTATTAAGTTTTCTTTCCGACAATAACTACTATACTTTGTATACAGATGGTAGCAAAAGTGAGCTCTTTGTGCGCAGTGCTGTTTATGATCCACAATGCAAGTTTGGTCAAAGTTTTCTTCTGGACCCTAAATGCAATGTTTTCACTGCAGAGGTATATGCGGCCCTCGAGGCCCTGAAGAGGATTGCACATATAAATAGTTTTAATAATTTTTTAATTTTAACAGACAGTTTAAGTATGGTCCAAAGTTTAACCAATCTCAAATTTGACTTTAAAAAAAACTATATTTTGTATAATATTAAAAAATTGTTATTTAGTTATGCACAAAAGGGTATACAGGTCTCTTTCATGTGGATTCCATCACATAGGGGCATAACAGGAAATGAGATAGTAGATAAAATTGCACGTGATGGAACAAACATGTTGGATGTTAGCTCCATAGTAAAAGTACCTTTGACCGACTGTTATCAATCTATTGACAACCAGGTCAATAGCTTATGGGTCGAATTTTGGAAACAAGATCAAGAACAGAAGGGTAAATGGTATGGAACTGTTCAAGAAAAACTACCTGTAGCACCATGGTATAACAAACTGAAAATGGCCAGTCGGGACTTTATTACCACTATAAATAGACTGCGCTTTGGTCACTCCACCGTCCCGGCCCACCTGGCTCGATTGGGCATAGTGGAGAGAAGCTACTGCACCTTCTGCAATAATTCTGTTGGTGATATCGAACATTTCATATTTACATGTGAGTGCTTTTCATTTGACAGATTGATTCTTGTCAGTGAAATTAGTGACATAGTGCAAAATCAAGTGACAGTGCAAGATCCCTCCCGCCGCCTGAGTGATATGTTAAAAAATAGATCTTATTACGTGCCTCTATATAAATTCATCAAAAATACAGTGGGGAAATTATAATAAACCGAATAAAAATACTCAAGACTTGGCCTAAAGGTCTAGATACCAGGCCATAAACTCCAAAAAAAAATAGAACATCTTTGTTTAGGAGGCCGGCTGTACAAATTTTTTAATTTTAAATTATATTTAAATATAAAGGAAGGTTGTATATTTATGCTCTAAGACATTCGGTGACGCTTAAGTATTTTCTACCGACTTCAAAAAGGAGACGGTACTCAATTCGACTGTATGTTTTTTTAATGTGTGTTACCTCATAACTTTTTACTGGTTGAACCGATTTCGATGATTTTTTTTATTTGAAAGCTGGTCCTTCACATGTGGTCCCATATAAATTGGATCACGGTCTGACCAATAGTTTTTGAGTTATTCTTAATAATTTATATTGAAGTCGGTTGTACAAAAATTTTAATTTTAAATTATTTTACATACACATATGGTCATAGACTTAGAATATAGACTATGACATACGGTACTATGTTTGTCAACTGACATCCGTTTCATGGGGAAGCAAAATATACATTCTAATTATTTAGAAAATAATTGTTATACTAGTGTTCATTTTTAAACATAGTAATTAGTTGTCGAATAATTAAGAATCGAGTAAACATTCTCAGTTTCCACAGTTCGCATATTAATGCTTAAAATCGGTTTATAATTGTTTATAAGTAATAACAATGTGCTTTAGTAAAAACGACTAATCCATTATTTGTAAAATCATTTAACTGAGTTAGCATTTGTCAGTTTTTAACCGAGTACAAAATACCTCCTATTTCTTTCTTTTAATGTCTTTCTACATTCGACACGTAATTTTATCGATTAACCCGAATAAGGCTGATCCGAGTTAACTGATATTTTTTTATTAAATACGTTATATTTATGTATGGTAACATATACATTTGAAGAAAAATTCTACCTCTATAGGGGAGGAGGATATTAAAGTAACGTATTAATTTAGACGATATTTTTGTTGTGACCTTGAATTTGTGATATTCTTTAGTCCGCTGAATGTGTTAAATAAATATTTCTTAATGAAAAGTAAAGACCGTCTTCAAATGCATACATATATGTATTATTTAAATTCTTATATATTTAAATAACTCTACTGCGTAAAAAATGATTGAATTGCTGCTTTCGTTCACAGTCAATTTTCGCATATGTTATTTAAGAACAGTTAACAAAGTTATAACTTCTTATAAATAATTGATATATTTGTAATCATTTGATATATTAATAGTAGTATTTAAAAATAAATAATTTACACAACCACAAGACCAAGCGCTTTCTGAAGCGACCTTCTGAACAGAATTAGCTAAAGTTAGTAAATTGGTTCAATGTTAATAATTTGCATTTAAATGTCACTAAAACGAAATGTATGAAATTTATGACTCCAAATGTCAAACAATTAAATACTAATGTAATTTTAAATGGGGAGAAACTGAGTCTTTTAGATACCACCCTTTTTCTTGGAATCACACTAGACGCGAAGCTTCAATGGAGCCCCCATATATCAAAACTAGCAAGCAGACTTAGTTCTGCAGCATATGCCGTAAAAAAGATTAGAAGTCTAACTAGTGTTGAAACAGCTAGACTAGTTTACTTTAGCTATTTCCATAGCATAATGTAGTATGGTATTTTGCTATGGGGACACGCAGCTGACACTGAAATTATATTTGTTTTACAGAAGAGGGCCATAAGAGCAATTTATGATTGAAAGCCTAAAGAGTCGCTGCGACAAAAATTTAAGGAAATTAATATATTAACTTTGGCCTCTCAATACATTTATGAAAGTGTAATGTACGTACACAAAAATAAAAGTAGTTTTACAAAAATAAGTGATATTCATTCTGTAAATACTAGGAACAGACACAAGCTAGTAGTACCAGTTACTCGACTCCATCGAGTCAGTAATTCATTCTTGGGGCGATGTATACGCTTTTACAACAAAATTCCAGAAAATATACAAAATTTGACCTGCTCAAAGTTCAAAAACTTTATTAAACTAAGTTTGTATAAAAAGGGTTATTATAATATTAAAGAATTTGTAGATGATAATAACCCCTGGAAGTGGGGTGATCGCTCCCAAGCTATTTCTAATTTGTTGTGTTGTTAATTTGTGTAACATGCATGATTGTAAGCTGTTATTTAAAAAAATAAGTCCCGCTGGGTTTCTTGCTGGTTCTTCCCAGGACAGAGGTTTTTTTCGAACCAGTGGTAATTATACAAAAGAGTGACTTTCAATAAGTATTATTTATAATCTATATTGAATAAAAAAGTTTCTGTTTCTGTTTCTAAAAGCGATACAAAGACTATGATCCATAGTGGCTAGTAGAGATCTTACGGAGGTTCGATTCCGATTCCGAAAGTTCGGAACTTCCGATTGATTTTGCACTTTCGATTCCGATTTCGGTTCCGTTAAATTTTACTCGGAAGTTATATATCGGAGGTCAAAGTACAGTGGAGACGGCGGTCACCATCAGCGTGTACAAACAATTTTATACTTGTCGCCCCGGGAACCTCCCTCCCCCGTGCCTTCTGTCGATTACGCTTTAACTTGATGTTTTGTTTCATATTTGGCAATTGGCATGTTGTGCGTTTCGTGTAACAAATTTATTTGAATTGGACAATGAAGCGTAATCAAGTGCCATTTGGAATTATTTCAATGACGTTTCTGAGAACGCGGCAAAGTGTTAACTATGTGAGAAGATATATTCACGAAAGGGAGGTACGACTACTTCGTTAAAAAGTCATTTAAAGTCTGTACATGCCACTGAATGCGAAGAGTTCAAAAAATTTGAAACTGAATTAAGACATCTCTTCTGCCGCCACCTCCGATTCCGGTTCCGGTTCCGACAAACAAAATTTAAAAACTCCGCTTCTGAATTCGGTTCCGATATAACCACTTCCGTAACATCCCTAGTAGCTAGCACCCACGTTGAATGTGCCGTCCTATTGCCATCGCTCGCGCGATCATGTGCGTCCGACGAAAATGATATTGCGACCGTGCGTTTAAATATACTCATATCTGCGGAAAGTCGTGCATTCATGCAATGCGACCTAATTGTCTAGTTTTCGTCGTGCGATTATCGACGCATCGTATAGATCGGACTATCGTCCGATCAAACATACGATGATGAGACGATCACATGACGTGTTTTATACTTAGTACTTTGTACAAATGGGCATGAAACGTTGTTGATTACTTTTAACGGGCGTAGTAGTAGGTAACAGCCATATTTTTTTCATCTCCAATACGTTCATAGCACGCTCACTTCATAGTATGTGCGTAATAGAACAGACACCGCGAACAAAATCTGTGGGACAGTGAGGGGCGCATGCGAGGAATCACCGAGTATCATTTTAAGTCACAAAATAGCAGCCGCACGAAGACGGCAGTTTTTACGGTGACGACACGTGGAAAGTTCCATCACTGCTACGGCCAAATTTTAAAATAAAATGTCAGAAACGTATCGTATCCTTCCTTTTATTATAAATAGGGTCGTGGTTGCGCACAAAATTTATTATAATTTCGACGTCCTACCACTGAAGCAGGGCAGTTGAAGTTGGAGCTCATTTTGTTTATCGTCACCGGTCACCGCTATCGAAAAAACGTTAACGTCATTACAACTACGAGTATATTAACGATAACGCAAAGAACGGCAAAACTTTTCAACGTTACGGCGTCAAATACCGTTCTCTAGGAAACTACACTATTTTGTTTATATAGACAACATTATAGTGACGTTATTCATCGCATTATTACGCCCGTCATGTAGGGGCACCGCAATCCTAGAAAACCAGAGCTTAAGTTTGAGCCTATGGGCTGAAATGAGTGTGCAAACGACCAAGTCTCGGTGTCTCTTTTAGTACGTAGTACATATTACTTCAATGTTATAAAATATTTGGCAACTTGACTACTACAACTAACAACTATGACAGGAAGCGTAGCAGGGTTAATGCTGTGGGTTATACTAATGTCATGTTCGATGTGATGGTTAGTTAGCAAGGATTTAATAAATTCCGAAAACACCAGTAAGGAATCGGTATTTAGTTATTCAGATAATAAAACCAGTTGTGCGATTGTGTAGAACTTTTTGTTTTGTGTAAATGTATTACTTTAAGTTATAAAATAGTATCGTTATATTTATATAGTATACTTTTATTTATTAGAATATAATGAGCGATTTCCACCAGAGCTAAGCAATCGCGCTCCAGAACTTTACCGAAACCTAAATGAGAATTCATTCATTCGAGAGTTCACTCGCACACAAGCGAAACAAATTCCAACTTTTGCTTTATTTTATGGAATGATAGTCACAAAATGATGTTTTGAGTGAAAAAGACCAACCTACGTTTATTTATTTCTTTATCCTTTTTTTTTATTAATTTCGAAGTAACAATACAAAAATAAAGTTTAACTGTAGCGCCACGGTGGCCTTTTTTTTATTTGGAAACTGAATACTTTTGGTAATTTTAAATCAGTATTTTACAAATACTTAAGGTACCTTTATCGGTACGGCACCTAATTGTGGACTGACCTTTAATATAACATAAATGAAGAATCGTAATTAAATTTGGGTCCGGTTGTCAATCCCTGTTAGCCAGACACGGAAAATCCATTCAACCAAATCGGATCGAGATTTTCGTAAGAAGTGAGTGAAATGCCAAGAAATTGTCATTGCATTTGACAGGTGGCTATCAGAGAATTCGATTAAATATCGTGAAAAGGAAGAATTCAAGAAGAAGTCATGAAAACGTGTATAATAATTCATTATTCCTTACAGCTTATAAAAATCCACTGCTGATCATGATCATAGGACTCACCCATATATTGCCTTATAAAGAGATATTTGCCATAGCTACCACGCTTGGCAAACCGCACCGGCTTGCAACCGTAGTGTTTATAATATTGATTTGTTATCAGGAAGATGCCCATCTCCGGCGGAAAGCTGATAAGCTTTCCGCCGTTGCCTTTTACGTCACCAATGGGATAATACGGTGTAATGGGTTCTTTAATGTATCTACTCGGCGATAGATTAACATCGAAAAATAAGTAAAATTTAAAATGACTTCATTAAGTGAAACACAAATACTCACCTGTACCTTCCACCATCGGACAACCAGACGCTCCGCGAGTGTCCCGCCTTTCGTTTTCCACTCACCACGCGTTCGAAACATATAGTTTGTTTAATCGCTCCTCTTGCCTTTCATTCGATACAATGATTCCATCTTCAAGGATTTTTATACATGGTAGAGCCATGCTGCAGCTATATTATGATTGTAGCATGAATGGGTCGGCTCGACCGAGGAAGGACCACACTCTCACAGAATACCATCGTAAAATAGCAGCTTAACACTGCTGTGTTTCGTATGGTGAGTGTAAAGAACCGCAGACCCTTTTTACTGGAAAAGATGCATTGCATCTTAGTCCTCACGAGTGATAACGCGTCTGAATTTTGATTTGCAAACGTGGATAGATGTAGATGTCTATGGGCCTCAGCAACCACTTACCATCAGGTGGACTGTGTGCTCGTTTGTCACCCTTATCCTATAAAAAAGGCAAGAGTGAATAGGCTTTTGTTAAGTCAGTGCGCTTTTTTATCTTCGGTTGCATCACCACTTACCATCAGGTGAGATGGTAGTGAAGCACTGGCTCAGAATAGTTAAAAAAAGGATACAAATAATACGCAAGGTATTAGTATCATATAGAAAATATTTTACAATATTTGAAATATGGAGCCTCTTAGCGACAACGGTGGCGCATTGTTTACACGTACTTGAATTAAATCATATTTGGAATCCCTTTGACGATCGAGTGACAAAGGCCCTATTTTACCCTTGATTTCCATAGAGATTACCAAGGATAGTGAATCAATATCTTATAAAACAATACGCGCATACAAATGGAAGACGAATGAATAGGAAAATCTTACTTATAAAATGTATTATGCATTTAGTGTATTCGCCGTGCTGTGGTAGCATAAAGGATTATATCACCCCATATCGTCCCATGGGTCATAAAATACTACTATGCTAATGGCCAATCATATCTCATTGTCTTCGATAGATATCGTTATAAAAACCTTGTATAATTATGTAAATACTGAGACCAGCAACAAGATGCGTCAAATGCGTGATGCGTCTGGTAACATTACGGTGGCCAACACGCTTTCATAGTCCAAATCATTTTTAATTCTTCCGTAATTATAGAGGCCCATGTCCAGCAGTGTACGTACTGATAGAGAAAAATAACCTATGGTACACGTACTTTTCTAAGTATTTATCAATCAAAGGAAATATATTACAAGATGTACAGATTCTGTATACATAATTAATTTCTTCCACCAAATCTTATCCATTTCAAGTGACGTAAAAACCAAGTCAAAATTATGTTCTACTTATTATATGAGCACGCACTGACGTATAAGTAAGAATCTATAGTAGCAACCAATAAAATGGTTATAGGTTCATAAGTGTGTGCGTTCAGCAGTAAACTGTTATGGACTTTTAAAATAATTTGAAATTAAAGATTTTGTACAGCCGACTTCAATATAAGTTATTTAAGAATAACTCAAAAACTATTGGTTTGACCTTGATCAAATTCATATGGGACCACACGAGAACTATCAGCTTTCATATAAAAAAAGAATCATCGAAATCGGTCCACCCAGTACAAAGTTATGAGGTACCACACATAAAAAAAAAACATACAGTCGAATTGAGTACCGTCTCCTTTTTGGAAGTCGGCAGATAATGCGTGTGTCAAGTGTCCGTCAATCGTTTTTTGTTGGTCGCTATATAATATGCGAATCCTTTCATAACCTCCTTAACCTTTCATAAGCTCTACTAGAAACGTGTTTTACGATGGTCTTTCATAGGCGAGTCCAAATCGCACTTGGCTGGTTATTAGCGAGATGTTTTTTATTATTACTCAGGGGTAAAACACATCTGCATTTTGTTTCTAAATCGAAGATAGATATGTAGGTATATATTGGGCACAACATCCGCTTACTATCATGTGATGTATGTGTGTGCCTTACTTCCACAAAAAGTACTTACAGTACCCGCGACCTATTAGCCAGGTACTCCGACCATTCTGTCACGTATGCGAGCAAATTATGTGCAGGTACTGCCATATATCTTTTTCTAATACTTTGGTCAACCAACACGATGGGGTAATAGATTATTATCATAGATTAATGATAAGTCATCGCAGAGCGCGCGATGACTTATCATTAATCTATGGATTACGAGTATTATATTACGCCGATACATTGCGCTGGAACATATTAATTATGTTTCGATTACGACATTTTGTTCAAAGCTTTTCAAGAAATAAAAATATTTAATATATAAAAGTTTATGTTTGTTTGTTCGAATTTTGTGCTGCCATACCGTTCATCAGATTACACTAAAACTTTGTCAACTTATTACTTGGTCTTGCGCGAAGGTTATAGGCATTAATAAAATTAATTTGAGTAAGTGGCGCGCGTATCGTACCGACTAATTTATTTGAAAGTCATTTAACATTCATTTTCTAAGAATTTATTATCATTCCTAATCTTCTATACATATAATAAATCTGGAGAAAAGTCTTGTCTGTAATTATAATATTTTCTGGAAAAAACAAGTCCAGGGGACTAAATAAAGGACACTGAAGCCAAATTAGTGCTTTTTAGAATTTTTGTCTGTATGTGTACTCCCGGTTCACGCAAAAAAACTGCTGGACAGATTTCTTTCCTTTTTTTTTTTAGCCGACTGCGGAATTTCAAAAACGAGGGTAAAGTATTTTCCTATAAAAAATATTATATATAAAAATGTTATATATAAGATATGGTCGGGAGTCTATCAGCATAGCAATATTTCACCAACTTCTTTTTGTATCCAAACCGATGTAAGTAATTGAAAATTTAGTGGACTGTAAGATTTTCACATCTAATTGATGGAATAGTTTGAGTGACTAACTACAATGTAGTTGAGGTCCACAATAGTGCAAAAGCTTATTTTCAGTTTTTATGAGTTTTATAAGCAAATACGAGAGCCGTGTAGCTTGCCGTAAAATTTCAAAGCACAGGAATAAGTGTTGGATTCCCTCGAGGATTTATTTTATTTTTTTATTTTATTAAGTGGCGAAGATTGCGAAGACACTTATTGATTTCACGATGTCTGTCCGTCTGTCCGTCTGTCCGTCTGTCCCTCTGTCCGTCTGTCCATCTGTCCGTCTGTCCCACGATTATCTCGAGGACGGTTTCGAATTTTCAAATTCTGTTTTCTGCAATCGATTACTGATCAACCAGGCATCTCAACCTCCTATTTTGAAACTGATTGCTCAACGGCAACCGTTAGAAACCGCTACAAAGCTGATTGCTTCGCCACTTTGCTATGCTGTTAGCTTGCTAGGTTTATTTATTAACACAATACAGTTTACAGTTGTGGAGAAAGTTTCTTAAAATTAAATGATTAAATACTAAAATCTAAGCCAAAACATGTGTTAATGAAGTAAATTATAAAGAGTTACATCTGTAAAAGTTATAAAACCAGATGGTAAGTGACTATTGCCGCCCATGAACAACCGCAACATCAGGGGAATTGCAGGTACGTTGCCGGCCTTTTTGAAAGGAGTAAGCTCTTTTCGTGAAGCTCCTGAAGTCGTATCGGACCGGAAAATTGGCCGATTGTAAACAATTTCACAAAGAAGTTGTGCGAGGAATAAAACCCCTAGTAAAACACACAGTGGTGGACCGCCAAGCATCCAGATCCAGGTATCGCGAATTTTGACGCGACGTGCGTTCGTGAAATTTGGCGGCTGGAATTAATCTGAACAATTCCTCAGAGCACTCCCTGTGGTAGATGCGATCGTAAATGCAGTGATGCAACATCCCTACGCAGCGCCATTGAATCGAGCCGGTCAGAAAAAACTCGATCGTCCACGATTGGACCACTCTACGCTGGATGCGGTCAAGTGGAAGGAGCTGGAAGGATAAATGAAAATTTGCGGTATATACGTAAACTACAGTCATATATGTTAACATTTAAAGCCTTATCTAATTCTCGGGACGCTTTACGCTCGTTGCTCTTGCTATCTTGCTATTTACATTGCTTAAATCGTAGCCACACAGTATTGCTTAACAAGGAAAGCAGAGTTGGTCTTTTCAAGCCAAGCGAAACCATGAAGCTGACAACTTTTCTTCTAGTTTTCAAGAGCGAGTTTTCACTCTGTAAAGCAGTGCTCCTTTCAATGAAGTTTTTCTGTTCTGGGAACTTCATGAACTGTAATATAAAGTCAAATATTTATAAGCATAGGTCCATGGTCTGAAAAAGACGTTTTATCTGTTGAAATCACAAAACTTCTTGAACGACATATCCCTTCGTAGCTCAATTCCTTTGTTTTCTGATCGGGAACATGTGACAGATTATTAATTTTTCACCCCACAGTAGAGGACTTCTTTACTGTGCTGGTCACCAGTTGTCGCAGCGTTAGAGGAAGCATCGTAGCTTGTGCCGTATGAACATTTACTCAATGTGCGTCTGCAATTACGGCTATCATGGGTATTCCTTGATGCGACATATTTCCGATGAGTTTTACATTACCTCTTCTTTCCTAGCCTAACCATTGCCAAACTTAATTACGCGTTACTTTATACAACCGCAGAGATAGTGGTATATCATATTTTTCTTGACTATGGAGACCCATAGTCAAGAAAAATATGGATCCAGTACCAGTAGATATAATTCCTTCTATAACTTCTTTATGTCAATTTTATTATCACCTTAGAGCACCATTTCGAGCTTTAAATTCTCAACACACATTTTGCAAAGAAGTTTATCATTTTGATGAAGGCCAGCTCTTTTTCTTTATTAATACTGCTACTCAAGAAATTTCAATCAATGTATAGGACATTTTTTGGCTTATATTCATTAACTGCACATTTTAGGTCCTGTAGTTATAAAAATACAACATTAGTACTTAATGTAAAATAATACAACAAAATCCCATTACTTTTAACTCTTTCCGTCGTTGTCTCATCAGCACTTGGGATTTTCTTACTTTGCCTGAAGTTAAACCATAAACTAGTTGGCACACAACCCTTGTTATTTATGTTTAATGATGCGTACTCGTAACGAACTAGCTAGTGTAAGATAAATTTACCAAACTAAATTCTCTAATTTTTTCATTTTCTTTTAATTGCTCAAAATAGCTTGGTTTTATTTCCCACTAGCTGTTCCCCGCGACTTCGCCCGCGCGTATATTATTACGATTGGATTTCATGGGTTTTAAATTTTTGCGCGGAAACCTAATTCTTTTTTTAAAAATAAATATAGCCTATATTATTTCTTATAACATCAGCTATCTGCCAATAAAAGTCAGGTCAAAAACGGTCCAGATGTTTCGGGTATTAGGCGGAACAAACAGACAGACAGACAGACAGATAGACAGAAAGACAGTCTGACAAAAATTTTAAAAACGTGTTTTTGTTATAAGTACCGTATATACTTTCATATGCATATAGTACAAGGCTGTTATTTCGACATTACAAACAGACACTTCAATTTTATTTATTTGTATAGATGTATAGACTACGCCAAAATCATAATTTGTTGTTGTGGCTGACTAATTTAGCTTGCTACATATTTATTTATCTATGGTCAATTTGTTGATCTAAATACTGAGTTTTATTGTGGTTTTATAGTACCATTAAAATGTTTATAGAAAAATAATAAAACTATTTTATTTTTAATTTAAAGGCTATAGGTTAAAAAAATGGTCACGGTCAAGCTACCCTCTTCTTCCTGAGCGTGAGTCCTCAGGCTGCCCCACGTATTCTGGTAAGGGTGGGGGTGGTATACCAACACTGCACAGGGCAAACAGAGCGATAAAACCGACGATAATGGCGACCCCTGCCACGCTATCCGTGGACTTCAGGGGACTTCACCCGAACCTTAACGCCGTCCACTACCATCTAGAGACGCCGAAGCCGACCTTGCTCTCTCTCTCTGACCGAGACGCAGGTGTCCTCTCCGCCTGATACTTCGTACCTGTCCTACCCGGGGTACAAATTGGAACACTCCTTTATGCCTCGGGCTGTTCTCGACGCCTCGGCAATCTTGCAGGTACGGACATGTCCATCCTTTGGCTGCGCGTAGAGAGCGACGACCATCCCTGCGTCTACGGGTGCCTGTATAGGTCCCATAGCGGTAATGCCAACACAGACCGACTCATTGACTACGTCCAAATGGCTACAGATTTCTTGCTACAAGAGATCCCAACCGTAGAGATCGTGATACTTGGCGATTTTAATCGGTTACACGTGAACCAAGCCATTCGGCTTGTTTCACGTGAAACCGATCATGCGGGGAGATCTGTTTATGACTTTGCCTTGGCATATGGTCTGATATAACTGGTTACTTCGCCTACACGGATTTCATATGTGGAGAATCATACACTTTCCTCAGGTCCAACAGGGACCGGACGGATATCAGGTTTCCGTCTATACCCTTCTCGGCTCTTTGGATCATTGTCTGATCTGAAGAGTGGTGCCACTCACGTTCCCCTCGCGGTTGCGTTCTGCAGTCTTTTTTTTTTGCAGATGGAAAATCATCAAATGACGCCTTTCGCTCTGGGTGGAGCGGAAGGGAGTGTCAGACTTTTACTGACTAAAAACCATCCGTGTTCCTTCAGTGCCCTTACGTTCCGGAGCCGCGGTATCTCTTTCGAACAGCCCGCAACCCCGGCAGGCGTCGGCCCTTGCGGGCCCCTTCACGCTGCTGACAGCTCTTTGAGGCGCGCGTGGAACAAAACGCGCCGTCGACATGGCCTGTCGTCGTTAGACGGACGGACGGCGAGCTACCCATTGCTCGCCGTCCACAGGCCCACGCCTACGGTGGCCGGGGGCCACGACGTAGCCCCCGACGCCCGGGGCGTCTCCCGCGGCAGCCGGGAAGGAAAGCTGCTGCTCTCTCCTTCTCCCGCTCCGCCACCTCCTTCGCTAGCATCACTGCTTCGCAGAAGGTGGTGACGGCATCCCATTCCGTCTCGCTCCAAACCATGGCTTCGACTAGGGCCGGACGCGAGAGGTCGCCACCGCCTATCGCCGCTACGAGGACACGGCGGTGCTCCGCCCAAGCGTTCTGCAGTCTGCCGCCGTGTTTGGTATTACAGGTCAGCGGATTGGGACAGAATGCGGTATTTCTTTGCATCCTACTCATAGGATCGGGTTGCCTTTTGCCGGATGATCCCACCGTTGTTGCTAACTCTGTCACTGGTGTGGTGCTACAGGTAATGGAACTATTTATTCCATCATCTGTGGTACTCATCGGAGGCAGATCTCAGCCTTGGTTTCTTCGCTCCTGTAAGATTGCATTAAACAGTAAGCAGGAGTGTTATCCGCCTTGAGCTGAGGCTTCGGCGGCTCAGGATGTAAACATCAGCATGCTTAAAAAGAAGTAAACTTCGCCTCCAGGACCTTCAAAAGAGTAAGTTCCAAGGCAAAGTATGAGCAAATTGGCAGAATTGGCGATAAATTAGTTCGCCTTCCTTTGGGAACCCGTGCATTCTGGTCTCTCGCCAAAGTTGTTCAAGGTAATTTCTGTAAGCCATCACTATCATCTCTGCACAGGGAAGATGACTCACTGGCCAACGCCGACAAAGAGAAAGCCGATCTTTTAGGCTCCCATTTTGCTTCCAACTCGACTCTCGATGACGGGGGGAACACACCGACGGCCATTTCGCAGTGTGAGTACTCTATGTCTGATGGGCGGGCCCCACAGTGTTATATACGCAAATCACTCCTCTCCCTGGACATACACAAGTCGAGTGGGCCTGACGGAATCCAGTTGTGCTGAACACGTGCGCTCCAGAGTTGGCGCTGGTTCTAACGCGTCTTTTCCAATACTCCTACTCCCTAGGCCTTGTCCCGAATTAATAGAAGACAGCTTTTGTGTACCCGATCCCTAAAACAGGTAACCACTCTGATCCGTCCAACTACAAGCCTATTGCCATCACCTCCGTGTTCTCGAAAATAATGGAGGCCATTTTAACTGCCAGCTCATGCGGTATCTTAAAGAGCACTAGCTGATTAGTGACTGCCAGTACGGTTTCCGCCGGGATCGCTCAGTTGGTAATCTTCTTGTTCACTTAACACATAGATGGGCGTAGGCGATCGAGTACAAAGGGGTGACATTGGCCGTTAGTATGGATATAGCGAAGGCCTTCGATCGGGTCTGACACAAAGAGCTACTTTCAAAGCTTTCTTTCTATGAGCTTCCCGAGAAATTGTGCAATTGGATCACCAGTTTTCTGGCTGATCGAAGTATCAAAGTCATAGTAGACGGTGTATGCTCCGATTACAAGCCTGTTAAAGCTGGTGTACCACAAGGCTGGGTGCTATCACCAACGCTGTTTCTTCTGCATATCAATGATATGTTGCAAACCGGTAACATTAATTGCTATGCGGATGACAGCACTGGTGATGCTCTATACACCGGCTGTGCCAATATTTATCGGGAACATGTCGCCGAGTACCGAAACAAACTTGTGCCTGAAGTCGAGTCATTGTTGAACAAAGTCTCGGATTGGGGGCGAGTAAATCTAGTCCAGTTTAATCCTCAGAAGACACAAGTTTGCGCGTTTACCGCTAAAAAGAACCCCTTTGTTGTATCTCCTCAGTCTCAAGGCACTACCCTTTTTGCCTCAGCCAGTATCGGAATCCTCGGCGTCGACATATAGAGTGACGTGCAGTTTCGTGGTCACTTGGAAAGACAAATTGGCCTCTAAAAAGCTTGGCGTGCTCAGCAGAGCGACAGTATTTGATGCTGGCACACCGCCTGCAACTTTACAAGGTGCAGGTTCAACCTCACATGGAATACTGTTCCCATCTCTGGGCTGGGGCTCCGCAGTGCCAGCTCCTCCCAACTTCCAACTTCCAACTTGACCGCATCCAGTGCCGAGCAGCTCAAATCGTCGACGACCGCGTCCTTTCTGGTCGGCCCGATTCACTGGCGCTGCAAAGAGATGTTGCATCTATTTGCATATTTTATCGCATCTATCACGGGGAGTGCTCTGAGGAATTGTTCGGACTAATTCCAGCCGCTCAATTTCACCAACGCACATTGCAACAAAACTCCATACCATCTGGATGATTGGCAGTCCACCACTGTGCGATTTAGAAAAAGTTTTCTTCCTACAACTTCCTTGTGAAATCGATTACCACCAGCATTTTTTTCCGGACCGATACGACTTAGGGACCTTCAAAAATAGAGCCTACTCCTTTCTAAAAGACCGACAACGGATCTGTTATTCCCCTGGTGTTGCAGTTGTTCATGGGCGGCGGTATTCACTTACCATCAGGTGAGCCGCATGCTCGTTTGCCCCCTCTCCTATAAAAAAAAACAATTGGTGAAAATAATCGTTTTATCCAGAGCATTTTCAATAAAAATTACACTTGGTTTGAATATTTAATTTCTTATGTAATTACACTTACTTATTAATTAGCCTAAATCAAAATATCTTTTCTAGTACATAACTATTTTTCTTGGGGTCTGTCAAATTGGTTGCATTTTTTATTTCGTAAAATTGTCGGTCATTTCAGATATTTTAAGCTTTGAAATCTCTGTTTAGTTTTCTAATTAGCATCCACAAGTACTGCATTAATATAAAAAGAAATCTTTTATTAATATTAATAAAAGGTTTTTTTTAGACCATAAATTTTCCTAAAGTTATGAGTAATTAAAATTTGTGTAAGATAAGTGTTTGATGGTTATTAAAATGTTTGAAAAATACTGTTTTGAGCTAATGAGCGCTTGGAACGTATACACGTCCTTAACCTCATAGTAAGTTAAAATATTATAATAAGTCACAGGTAAAATAACTCATTTATTATGTATTTCCTAAAATATATTAACCTTAAAAACGATGCGATGTAGATGCTACGATTTAAATCAAATGAAAGATTTAACTTGCAAGTACTTTTTGGAACAAAGTTTTTTATAAGACAGGACGGATTTGGCGGATAGGAGCTATGAGAAAAAAAGTTTAAGATTTTTTCCTTCACGACACCTTCTGACTTAGTGTAGACTGCCTTGGCTACGAAAGGAAATTCGTTCATTTCGTAGGCAAGGCACACCCACGCATGTTTTTACAAAATAAATATTAGAACGGCAAAAATTAAGATGTTCACTTCAATTAAAAAATAAACTAACAGCCTATATACGTCCCATCACTGGGCACAAGCATCTTCATATTTCTATAATTATATAAGTGTTTTATTTTTGGCACTGGGAATAATTCAACGCATTGTCATACTGCGTGTGAAGCGAACTCATTTAGGTATTTACTATTAAATATTAAAATGTAGGTTTGCTCATAAAGGTTTTTTTTTACCTCCGAGTAGGTGGTAAATCAAAATTTAAAAGTGCAATTCACAATTTCGGTCATTTCGGCGAGGATTGAACTTTCGTTTTTCATTTACTACGGCAGGCATTTATTTCCCGAGATACCGCGGCACTCTTTCCGTTATATTATATATATATATATATATATATATATATATATATATATATATATATATATATATATATATATATATATATATATATATAATCTTATTGTGATATCCCTACGCTGTGGATTATTGAAAACCTGTCATTATCTTATCCTCCTGATTTAAAATTCCTTTTATATAATGTATTTATATAATGTATCAATCGCGTCAAAATTTTTATTTTTATTTTAAACAGGACCATGCCTCTTTTTCACAACTCCTATCCCCCAACTTATTTGAAAGAACGTTTTGTATACATAGGCTTATCCCGTTCGATAACCAACAAAACTCTTAACTAACCACATGCATAAATCTACATACTATTCAAATTCCTTTATGGTATCATTAATTAATCTTTGAAATAACCATCCACATGGTACAAATGACGCCTCCTCAATAAATTAATTTAAACATTAGGTTGAGGCACATTATTTAAAATTACTTGGTTAAAATATTACTGGTTTATATATAATTTGTTATTCAAATTCATAAACTATAAATAATATACTCACTTCAATGTAGTTAGCCGTCAGTTTGCACGTCGCACAGAACATATATGCCCCTAAGCTCGTCGGCACGTGTCACCGTCCACTTTTATTATATATCTTCGTAATCTTTACAATAGTAGGTACCTACGCGGCCCAAATTAGTTGTTTTTTAAAGGAACGTGGTAAACACAGACCACATTCTAAATCGGTATGATCCCGGAAAAGACCGGGATCTTACGGGAATTTACAGGAACGCATCTAAAGTTTGGAGGGGTCAGAGACCGAAGACTTTAGTAACATTATTATTTATCAAACGTCTTATGTAGGTTCTAATAAATTTTAGTGGTGTGTAGTAGTAGGAGTAATTGTAGTAGTAATTATTACATTGTTGGTAATAAATAATGTGCGATGTTATTATTATAAAATCAGTAATATCTGCATCTCATTTTTTTCTTTTTTACTCACTATTATGTTTATGTGTAAGTGCAACAAGTGTAGCGTCGTTAGTCGTACTGGTCGTACTGGTTGTTGTATATTCGTCCGTACGTTACTCACTAGATGGCGCACTGAAAACCAGCTTCGTGGATAATACCACGAAATTATGCTGAATTTAGCCATTTTATACGAAACCTACACACATAGTAAAGCTTGGATTGTATTGATTCCATTTTATTTAGGTTTTATTAAGTGGCGAAGCTTGCGAAGTCACTTATTGATTTCACGATGTCTGTCCGTCTGTCCGTCTGTCCGTCTGTCCGTCTGTCCGTCTGTCCGTCTGTCCGTCCGTCTATCCGTCTGTCCCACGATTATCTCGAGAACGGTTTCGAATTTTCAAATTCTGTTTTCAGCAATCGATTACTGATCACCCAGGCATCTGAACCTTCTATTTTGAAACTGATTGCTTAACGGCAACCGTTAGAAACCGCAACAAAGCTGATTACTTCGCCACTTTGCTATGCTGTTAGCTTGCTAGGTTTATTTAGGTTTTAGTTTGCTTTTGGTGTGTAGTTATGTTTTTTTTTTGTGTATAATATTTTTTGTAACATTTGTTGGTGTTTGTTGTAATAAATAATTTTTCTATCTTTCTTCATTTCTTTCTCTATTTATGTCCCAAACATTTCGAAAGTATTAGCTATTCTCCTTTATTATCATCAGTCTGAAAAAGTATACCGCAAAACACGCCTCTCCCACTGTAGAGGTGACATGCCTAATAGTCACGGTTGGTAATTGGTATGCAGATTGCAGATTAACGATCGCAATCCAAGTTGTCTCGCGCCTTTAATGATGGTAGTGTTAGAGCAGTAGCTTTTAATCTGTGATAATAGTGTAGCTTATAAAATATAATCAATTAGGTCCAAAATAATCTTCAAAATAAATAATTTACTAACAAATAATCTATGCGATCGAAGTAAGGGTCACAGCTTGTTACAAAATAAAAATAAGTACTATAAATTGTTTACTCTGACCATTCATTTGATGATTTTTCGAAATGTTGTTAACGTAATTTAGGTTGCAATTTAATATTATATAATCCGTACGTAACGCTTGCTTACGTTCAGACAAATATTGTCTTTCTTCGTTTGTTAAACGTTGGTAATTTTAAGTACATAAAGTTTCAACATCTGTTTTGGAGCTATTTCTTCAAGTTGATGTCAATATACAAGTTTTTTGTAAATATTCATATTCATTTTAAAATACTGCATGAAGTTCAATAAAAGAGTAACTTTAAAAAAAATATATGTACGAATGAAGGGCCATCCCCACACTAGATGGAGTGACGACCTGGTAAGACATGCAGGATGTCGATGGATGCAGGTGGCTCGGACCGTGCTTTGTGGCGTTCCTTGGGGGAGGCCTATGTTCAGCAGTGGACTTGTGTAGGGCTTTAATGATGATGAATGATGATGATGATGATAGTTACTAATTACTACTTAAATAGATAATAATGATCTATCGAAAATCATAAAATGTGAGATGTTTCCGAGTTTAATATCTAATCTAAAAAAAAGTTTTTTTTTACGTGTAAATAAACTGATAAAAACTGTAATTATAATCTTAAAGATCTCTAAATTTTATTACATACATAAACACTCACGCCTGTCACCCGGAGGGTTAGGCAGCGACTATGGACTTCCATTTGACACGATGCTGACACACCTCTCTGGCTTCCTCCATATCCATAATATACCTACTCATACACGTTCGTCGGTTAAAGGTATTCTTAATTTGGCCCATTTTCAATATATCGCCAATTTGGTCGATAAACTTTTGCCTAGGTCAGGGGTCGGCAACCTGCGGCTCGCGAGGCACATGCGGATGTGATTCTTTGGATGTGAAGCTGCGGCTCTTTAGTTTCATACGTTTATTTTTATTTATTTAAAAATCGATCCACACTGAGCCATTTGGAGTTGATACTGGATCTCTAAAAATGCAATTGATCGATTTAAAGTAAAGCTTTGTGAAGTTGAAAATTTACAGAGTTGAAAATCAAGTTGAAAGAATTGGACGTCCAGAAATGTATGTACGTAACGCAACAAAAATGAACAACGTTTAAAGAAATGCTGCGATTTGTTGCACTTTTATTCACTAATAGAAATTAGATTCTAATTTATTGTGAAAAATACTATATAATATGAATAAATATATATTTTTCTTATGAATAAATTGATTAGCTTTTTTATCAAAAACCTTTATTTATGCAAGTACTATTTATGGTTAGCAAGAAAAAAAACTATGGCTCTTTAAGAACTTTGAAATTTTGTATATTGTAATTTTTGACTCTTCCGACTCAAAGGTTGCAGACCCCTCGCCTAGGGCGTCTCTTTCCGACTCTGCCGTTCACTTCTGCAACATAAACTTGCTTTGTCACTCTTTCCTTATTTATTCTTTCTACCTGACCAAACCACCGAAGCATTCCTTTCTTAATCCTGGTCGCAACATCATCTTGCAAACCAGACTTTTCTCTTATCAATCAATTTCTCACCCTGTCATTCAGATTTATCCCTAAAATACTCCTTGATGACCGCATTTCTACAGCATTCATTTTACTCTCGTGCTTCTTCTGCCACAACTAACTTTCACTACCATACATTAAAGTAGAGACTGACACAGCATTGTGAATTACCATACTTGCCTTTTTGGAATTTTGGAGAATGTAGAGTCACATTTACTCTATTTATTGCGTTCACTCGTCGTTCTATATCCTTATCATATCTACTATCCCTGCTAAATACACATCCCAAATACACAAACTCATCTACTTGCTCGACGAACTCCCCTTCTATTCTTATTTCACATATCGAGTTTCTTTCTATATTTTTTTTGAAAAACCATAACTTTCGTCTTACTTACGTTCACTTTCATTCCCTTTTCTTTTAATGACCTGTTTATTAATGTAACCATCATTTGCAACTCGGCCGCCGACGATGCAAGTATGACTTGATCATCGGCGTGCAAACGGCATTTGACGGTTAACTCACTCATTCTTAACCCGCATTCTTATACTTTCAAATTTTCCAAAAAACTGTCCGTAAATAGGTTTAACAGCCACGGGGAAGCCACACGGCCGTGTCTGACACCTTTATGGATGCCAAACCAGTCCGAGTAGACCCCGTTGATCTGCACAGAGACTTCAATGCCTGTATCCACCCAGCGCTCAACCCAAATGAATTCAGTGTTTGCCATAACACATCCCTGTCCACTCTGTTATAAGCCTTTTCCACGAACGCACAAAAAGCTTTTTGTGCGTTCGTGGAAAAGGCTTAACACAAAACCTTCTCCGCGACCATGCGGATGAAAAATACCTGATCCGTACACTCCATTCCCTTTCTGTATTACGCTTGCACATCCCAAATTTTTTCATCAGTTTCTTTCATAACTCTTTCAACTAGTACCTTAGCATACAGTTTTCCCACAATGCGAAGAAGGCTGATACGACGGTAGTTTTTACAGTCCTGCTGCGATCCTTTTCCTTCCTATATTGGGACTATTACGGCTTTGCACCAGTCTCTCGGTACCCGCTTAAGTTTCCAACATAAATTAAACAAAGTGTACATCAGATATGCCACCACTCCTTCTCCAGCTCTTAGCATTTCGAGAGATACTCTATCATATCCGGCTGCCTTACCTGCTTTCATACTTTTCATTTCTTTCATTATTTCATCTATACTTATGTCTTTATCTATTTCCTCTTCTTTCGTAATTTCTACTTCATTTAATTCAAACGTCTCATCACTCATAAACACGCTTTCAAAGTATTCCTTCCATCTCATTAAACTCGAAACTTCGTCGTTCAAAATACAGCCATTCTGCTCTCCTATAGCATTCATTCTGGGCTGTTTTGAATTTACCCTGGCAGTTTTTATAAGTTTCCAGAACATTTTAATGTGTGCCTGGAAGTTATCCCATATTCTTCTATCATTCTTATTCGTTCTGTCTTGCTTTTTCCTTTCAACTACTTGTATTACTCTCTTATGCAGTCTTTAGACATTTACTGCCTTTTTCTTTCAATATCATCATACATACCGCTAGAATTACTAGCCTTGGTTGCTAGTAAATCTAGCCATGCTTTCTTCTTTGCTTCAACTTCCATCCGTACCTCATCATCCCACCATAGCGTGTTATTTTTCCTTTCATTCGTTCTTTTACTTACAATTAATGTTCCAAATTTTCTTACTTAAAATTAATGTTTTAAATTTTATTAATATTCCGCTAATTTTATCTCTAATTACCTATGTCAATTTGAGTAATTATATTATATTACAGACGAACATTTTAAATAATAATAAAAAATAAGCAGCTGACAACCTCTTAGTTTGATCTGCGAGATGTCAGTCTAATAAAACAAAACAGCCCAGAAAAACAGACTTTCCAACTGATATCTAAAACAAAAAACAATGTTTATGTGTATTAGTGCTGTAGTGGCTGTAATTATAAACCACAGACGTAAAAACAAACAACGTCAGTAATTGTGTTATCAATTCAATAATAAAGCGTCTCCCACACAGAAGCGGCTTGCGGTGGCGTGCAATGTAAGTGAGTCTGCAAACCCGTGCGGCCAGTGCTGCCACATGTCAGTTTAACAAATATGTACTGTTAATATAAAAAATCTGTATAATATCTATAGAAAGGAATCAAAGAAAATCTGTTTGAATCTGTGCTGCTAGTGTAAAAAATCTGTACAATATCTGTAGGAAGGAATCAAATTAAAAGATTTTGACCTATGTAAGTTGAGGGAAGAACATGTGATAATAAAAAAACAATTAAACTGATAGAAATATTTTTTTATATATTCCTTTGTTAATTTTATCCAAAATGGTTTTGTCTGGAGAGAAAGAGTAACAACATTCATTTTTATTGTTAATTAGCTGTTTGGTTAAAATTAATTCTTCGATAGTCTCAGTATTCAAACTAATCCTTGTCTTGGTTTTAATTAAATTAATTGATGAAAATATTCTTTCTACAGATGCCGTAGAGTATGGCAAACATAGAAGGTTCTGAATAAATTATTTTAATGTGAGATATAGCATATTTCCGTCTGTATCCGCGATGCTTCAGTTTATTTATATTTGTATAATATATGTATATATGTGTGTATAAGAAGTGTAAATATGTATAAAGTTACATATTTACATAATATTATATTACTGAATAATATGTGAAAATAAGTTAGTTTTTTTCCTCTGTTGCGGCTCCACCACCTTGCGCTCTTACCACACTACCAAAGGTTATTTGGCAGAGCAAGCCTTTTTGGCATTAAGTTCGCCTTTGTACCAAATGTTTATTTGTTTGTTTGAGTGCAATAATGAATTTTATATCTATCTATTTATAATTCGGGGGACTCCCCGATAACAAGCAAGAGTAGATTTTTTACAGTGTTGCTAGCTTTGATTTTTGTTAAGCCTCTTACACACGGGCACGATATTATCGAGAAGACTGATGAGGTGAAAGGCGATCCTAGAAAGTATTTATGTATAAAAGTACAAATATCAAAAATCTGTATGAACACAGATAAATCTGTAAATATGGCAGCACTGCGTGCGGCCATGGCGCGGCCTGCTAGCGACTGGCCGCGGCCGCATGCACTGCCCCATCCGCCAACGCGTGTGTGTTAACGAGTACGCCGTCAGTCGGTGGCCGCAGCGCGGTCATTTGCAAATTTTTACAACAGACCGCGTGTACCGCGTGAAAAATAGTGCTATATTCGGAGGTTTTAATAGAAACAGTGCAATATTATCCAGTGCTTTATAATAATTCGCATCGTGATCACAAAAACATTAGGATTAAAAAGAAAATATATGATAATATTGCTAAATATAATAAGACTTCGTCACGGTTTATCATGTTTACTGACATCTGATCGTAGCACTGACACCACAGCGAATGGCGCTTCGGACCGCCACTCCGGCCGCGGTGGTGTGTTGTTGCAGTGGCTGGAGCCGCGGCTCGTGGTTAACCGCCACCGCAAGCCGTTTGTGTGTGGGAGACGCTTAATAATTTAATGACAAAAATACATTTTAAAAGTTTTTTAACGTGTTTATAAAAATAAATAAAAATGTGATAAATATGCATGAAAATGTTATTAAAGTTAAAGTTACAGCCTATATACGTCCCACTGCTGGGCACAAATCTCCTCTTATTCCTGAAAGGATTATAGGGCAAGGAAATATCCGCCGCGCTGCCCCAATGCGTGTTGGCGAACTTCACGTCTTCGAAATTTTTTTTATTTCTCAGACATGCAGGTTTCCTTCACCGCCGAGCACGTGGTAATTAACAATTTCACTGGTGCCAGCGGGGATCGAACCTGGTTTGCTCGCGTACTGTGATACTTACAACGAACGCTAACCATCTGAGCTACCACGGCTCTCAATGAAAATGTTATAAAGGAAATAAATACCTAATCGATAAAGATTTACAAAACAGTTAATTTTATTTATTCGACTACTTTTGCGGAGGACAAAAAAATGTCACTCAATTACGACAGAACGACTGAAGGGATCTTGATGATATTTATAATAGCTCAGAGATAGGTTATACGAGGGCGACACTGAACGTTTTTAGAACTGGCCACTTGTAAACGATATAATAAAAAAATAAGTTAAAATTTTGAAAATGGAACTCTGTGCTAATAATATTGTGTATGGATTTTATTAATTTGTCATTAGTTTATAAATTGGCGGCAAATTAACAATTGTCTGTGTCACGTCAGCGTGAATTTAACGCGAAAAAATTTTCGTACAATGAGTTTTTATGACTTTCGATGTCAATTAAGTCAACAAGAGAGTTATGATAGACTTCGATTGGCCTTTCACGGTGAAGCCCCATCTCGTGCCACTGTTTACAACTGGTTTAATGAGTTTAGACTTAGTCGCACTAACCTCACCGATGATCTGCGTGAGGGACGGCCTTCTACGGCGACGAATGAAGATAACATCAGTGTTGTGTGGCGTATGATAGACACTGACAAAAGAGTGACTTATCAGCAGATTCGGACAAGCATGAAGATTTAGCGGTCAGGAAGCTTTGTGCCCGGTGGATCCCTCATAATTTGATAGAGGCCCAAAAAGTCCGTCGTGTAGATTGGTGTCGTGAAATGGTTCAAAGATTTAACGGAGGTGACTCAAATGCTGTGTTCAACATACTTACGGGTGACGAAAGCTGGATTTATTGTTATGATCCTGAAACTAAGAGACAGTCTGCTGTCTGGGTGTTTCCTTCCGAGGAGTTCCCAATTAAAGTGAAGAGAGGTCGAAGCGTGGGAAAAAAGAAGGTGGCATCGTTCTTCGGAAGGACAGGTCATTACGCAACAATTGTTTTAGAGGATTGAAAAACAGTTATTGCAGAGTGGTACACTAACAATTGTTTGCCACTTGTCTTGAAAAAGTTCGCGAGAAACGACCTCGCAGTAGAATCCTCCTTCACCACGACAACGCCTCGTCGCACACTGCAAAGCAAACCTTCGACTATTTGGTGACGTCAGACGTGGAATTACTGGATCACCCGCCCTATAGCCCCAACCTCACACCTTGCGATTTTTCTTTATTTCTGAAAATAAAAGAAAAACTTCAAGGAAAACATTTTGTGGACGCCGAGGAAGCAGTGGATGCGTTTCAAAATGCCGTCGATGAGACCCCTAAGGACGAGTGGGCAAAGTGCTCTTTTCAATGGTTTCATGGGATGCAGCGATGTATTGATGTAAATGGACACTTTTTGAAAAGATATAATAAAACTAATAACTGGCTAATTTGTTCAGTTTTTGATTTTCTAAGAACTTTCAGCGTCACCCTCGTAGTCTTGCTACATATTTATTTATCAATGTCTGGAATAGCCTATGCCTGCAGAAGCCTATCTATGGTATGAATTATCCAGGTATTACGTTCCTGTGGGATAATTTTAGTTAATAAAATTTTAATAATTAACGGTGGTACAGCCACGCGGCAGTTTTTGCTGATGCACGTATGGGCCGGCTCGAACCAGGTTGGTACCACGACCTCACAGAATACCGGCGTGAAGTAGAAGCTCTGCTTCTGCGTTTCGCCTGGTGAGTGCAGGAGGGCGGAGGCCCAATCCCCCCCCCCATCAACATGGTGCGGAATCACACCAAAGACTACCCCAGGAGGGTACCAGTACCCCTGGAGAATCCCTCGCTGAGCATCCACGACCATGTTATTCCACTCCTGAGCCTGGGTGCTCAGACTGCCTGTATATGGGGGGGGGGGGGGGGGGTTGCAAAAGTCCGCTCAAAATATAACTGCTCAGGGCAAACTGAGCAACAATACCAAGGCGACCCCTGCCACGCTATCCGTGAATTTCTGCAATATCAGGGGACTTCACTCGAGAGACATCGAGGACATCTGTTCACGAAGCCTCGGCAGTCTTGAAGGTTCAGACCTCTCCATCCTTTGGCTACGCGTAGACAGCGACCACCATTCGCGCGTCTACTGGTGCCTCTATAGGTCTCATAGCGGTAATGCCGAAACAGACCGACTCACCAACCACGTCCAAATGGCTTCAGATTCCTTGCTACAACAGGTCCTATCTGCAGAGATCGTGATCCTTGGCGATTTTAACGCCCACCACGCCGTTTGTCCGTGACCGACTTTGCCTTATCATATGGTCTGACACAACTGGTTACTTCTACCACGCGGATTCCAGATCCAGATGTGGAAGATCATACACCTTACCTGTTGGACCTTCTGCTGACCTCTCATCAGGACGGATATCAGGTTTACGTCGATGCCCCTCTCGGCTCTTCAGACGATTGTCTGATCCAGAGTGTGGTGCCACTCACGCTCCCCGCGCGGTTGCGTTCTGCAGGTTGCCGCCGTGTTTGGCATTACAGGTCGGTGGAGTGGGACGGAATGCGGTATTTCTTTGCATCCAACCCATGGGGGCGGGTTTGCTTCTCGCCGGATGATCCCAGCGCTGTTGCTGACTCTGTCACTGATGTGGTGCTACAGGGAATGGAACTATTTATTCCATCATCTGTGGTACCCATCGGAGGCAGATCTCAGCCTTGGTTTGGTCGCTCCTGTAAGACTGCATTACGCAGTAAGCAGGAGTGTTATCAAGCCTAGGCTGCGGCTTCGGCGACTCGGAATGTAGAAACCAGCATACTTAAAAAGAAGTATAACTTCGCCTCCAGGTCCTTCAAAAGAGTTATTGCCAAGGCAAAGTCAGAGCACATAGGCAGAATTGGCGAGAAACTAGTTCGCCTTCCTTCGGGTACCCGTGCATTCTGGTCTCTCGCCAAGGCAAAGCAAAGCAAAGGAATTTCTGTAAGCCCTCACTGCCATCTCTACACAGGGAGGACGACTCACTGGCCCAAGCCGCAAAAGACCCTTTTTGCGTCCAACTTGACTCTTGATGATGGGGGGTAAACACCACCGACCATCCCGCGGTGTGAGTGCTCCATACCGGATGTGCTGTTCTCACAGCGCTCGATTCGCAAAGCACTCCTCTCCCTGGACATCCAGAAGTCGAGTGGGCCTGACGGAATCCCCCAATTGTGCTGAGGACGTGTGCTCCGGAGTTGGCACCGGTCCTGATGCGTCTTTTCCGGTACTCCTACTCTCAAGGCGTAGTCCCGAATTCATGGAATACAGCTTTTGTCTACCCGATCCCTAAAAAAGGCGACCGCTCAGACCCGTCCAACCATAGGCCTATCGCAATCGCCTCCTTGTTCTCCAAAATAATGGAATCCATTATTAACTGCCAGCTCATGCGGTACCTTGAGGATCACCAGCTGATTAGTGACCGCCAATACCATTTTCGTCGGGACCGAACAGCTGGTGCTCTTCTGGTCTACTTGACTCATAGATGGGCGGAGGCAGTAGAGTCCAAGGGGGAGGCGTTGGCCGTTAGTTTGGACATTGCGAAGGTCTTCGATCAGGTTTGGCACAAAGCGCTTCTTTCAAAGCTCCCTTCCTACGGGCTTCCCGAGAAATTGTGCACCTTTGGATCACCAACTTCCTTGCAGATCGGAGCATCAAGGTCGTTGTAGACGGTGCTTGCTCCGACTGAAATATATTTTTAATGCCTGGGAGAATTCACAGGATGCCTTAGGTGTTTTCTGTGATCTTTCCAAGGCTTTCGATTGTGTTCATCATGAAACATTAATCAGGAAACTACAACATTCGGTGTAAAAAAATTGGCGCTTAGACTTATTACTTCATATTTAAGTAACAGAACACAAAAAATCGTGATCAATGGTAAAGGTTCCTCCGGATCGGTAGTATTAATGGGCGTTCCTCAGGGCTCGATTCTTGGCCCATTCCTGTTTTTAATATATATTAATGACTTACCTTATCTTGTAGGGGATATAGTACACGATATAGTATTATTTGCTGACGATACCTCTTTAATTTTCAAACTCAAACGGCAGTTAATTCATTATGACGATGTAAATAATGCTCTATCGAAATTAGTACATTGGTTTAACGCCAACAATATGCTCTTAAACGTCAATAAGACAAAGTGTATTAAATTTACAATACCTAATGTAAAACATTCGAATACCAATGTGCTATTAAATGGGGAGGAGTTGAGTCTTGTGGATACCACTGTTTTTCTCGGTATTACTATTGACGCGAAACTTCAATGGGGCTCCCATATATCTAAATTAGCAAGCAGACTTAGTTCTGCAGCATATGCTGTAAGAAATATTAGAAGTCTCACAGATGTTGAGACAGCTAGATTAGTGTATTTTAGTTACTTTCATAGCATAATGTCTTATGGAATTTTGCTATAGGGTAATGCGACTGATATTGAAGCTATCTTTTTTTTGCAAAAGAGAGCCGTTCGGGCGATTTATAACCTAAATTGTAGAGTCCCTCAGACAAAAATTTAAAGAAATAAACATATTAACTTTGGCATCGCAATATATTTATGAAAATGTAATGTATGTACATAAAAACATAAATAGCTTTAATAAAAATAAGGATGTACATAATTTAAGCACTAGGAACAAACATAAGCATGTAATACCAGTTACTAGACTCCACAGAATCAGTAATTCATTTATGGGGCAATGGATACGCTTTTACAACAAAATCCCAGAACATATTCAAAGTTTATCAAAAAACAAGTTTAAAAGTTTTATTAAAGAAAAACTGTACAAAAAGGGTTATTATAATATCAAGGAATACATGAATGAAAATAACCCCTGGGGATAAGGTGATCGCCACCATGCTGTTCTATTAAAAATCATTTAAAAATAGTATAAATGAAATTATTGTTAAGTGAAATATGTTTGAAAAAAAAAGTCCCGCTGGGTTTCTTGCTGGTTCTTCCCAGGATAGAGGTATTTTCCGAACCAGTGGCAAATAAAAAATGACATTCAATAAGAATTATGTAATAATCAATATTGAATAAAAAATTATTCTATTCTACTCTATTCTACTACAAGCCTATCAACGCTGGTGTTCCACAAGGCTGTGTGCTATCACCAACGCTGTTTCTTCTGCATATCAATAATATGTTGCTAACTGGTAGCATTCATTGTTTTGCGGATGACAGCACTGGTGATGCTCTATACACCGACCGTGCCATTATTTCTCGGAAAAACGTCGCCGAGTACCGGAAAAAAACTTGTGTCTGAAGTCGAGTCTTTACTGAACAAAGTCTCGGATTGGGGACGACTAAATCTAGTTAGTTCAATCCCCAGAAGACATAAGTTTGCGCGTTTACCGCTAAAAAGAACCCCTTTGTCGTATTTCCTTTAGTTTCCGTAGTTTCAAGGCACTCCCCTTCTTGCCTCAGCCAGTATCGGAATCCTCGGAGTCGGGGCCGGGCTTTAAACTAATGATTTGGTGACAATGACAACCCTGAGACAGTAGGCAATTATATCGCGGAATGGGCCGGAGACAGCCTACTTCCCTGTCTTTATACTATGCTACCGGTGTGCGAGGGTGCGCGGGGCGCAACGGGGTATGAAGGGGCGACGGGGCGGCGGCTCCCTCGCCGTCCGTAATAGGTATTTACGCCGTAACTAAATCCCACCAGCTTCACAGGCTCTGTGATTCTCTTGTACTTACTTGGAATAGTATGGTCAAACATTACAAGAGGTCTTACTACTTAGAATGGCGCAATTAAGTTAAAGAAAAAAGGAAAGTTTACCTTATTTACAATTTAAGGGTTCAAAGGCAATTCTGAAGCTCCATATTATCTACAGTATAGACAGAAAATGGCCGCGAAAATAATTTTCTTCGTATGACAATAATCATAATATTAATGGCTCTAAATAATTACCTAAAGCATTATCGGCCTTACTCATAAACACTTAAGTTGAAAAACACAAAAATAAAACGCTTAAGTTGCTCTCTCAGTATGTCTGCGTATGACACACTGGGCTATGCAATACATTAATCATGCAAAGCCTCCTAAACACCATAAATAACTAGTGTATGGATAACAGTTTATCAGCTAATGCTGATAAAACTAACCAAAAACGAACGTGGAACTCTCAACTTTGCAACGTATATCATAAGACTAAAATTTTTAATAGTTGTATCGTTGGGAATAACCGGGGGCTTGCGTCACAGTACGATCCTATGGCTGAACAGCAGCATAGTGAAGTCGATTCTTACCTACGTCTCCATTATTTGGTGAAATAAAGCCAGCCAAAAGACGACAGACTAAATAGTCTACAAAAGACTGCCTGCTTAATGGCAATTAGAGTTATGCGATTATTGCCTGGAGCTCTTATTGCACTTTTATGCCTAACGCCCCTTTTATCTTTATTTATACAAGGAGGCGAGAACTAGTTTGTCTAGGATTAACGCCCCCCTGGGCATTATAGGAAAGCAAGCTCAGACTGCCCTCAGTCTGAGCTTGCTTTCCTATGAGTATAGACTGAGATCCTTGCTCGACACAATTAAGAAAACACCGTTCTTACGCATGATCTCAGATATCAATATTTAATAAAAATGTGTGCTACTGTGAGGTGGGTAGCCTTATATGGTATATCAATGGGTCAAAAGTGGCCTTCGAAGTAGGCTTTGGAATTTATGGGGAACGCCCTAAGTTCAAAGTTAGTATGGATTTGGGTAGATTCACCTCTATCTTCCAGGCAGAAATTTTCGCCAAATTTCAGTGCGCGGAAATCATACTGCAAAAACACTACGTTAACCATATATCTATATAAACTCTGATAGTCAAGCAGCACTGTTAGCGCTGATATCAAACTCAGTGAAATCGTAGCTAGTTGGAGACTGCGTGAACCGTCTAAACACCCTGGGATGCAAAGATAGGGTTGCTTTAAAATGGGTTCCGGGTCATGCGGGTATTTTAGGCAATGAACTTGTCGACAAGCTCGCAAGGGAGGACTCAAAGAGTACATAATTTGAACCCAAGTCATTTTGTGGAATCTCAAAAAGCCTAGCCCGATTGATCTTTGAAACTCTTTATCACAATAAATCACTTAAGATCTGGTCTGATACATCAGGCTAAAACGTTCAAAAACCTTAATCTAGGCTTATGATTAGGCTTGCCAACTCCAAGAAAGGCATTTCCGGGATTACCCAGCTCGACATCCGGGACTTGGGTATATTACGCGGGACACAACACACCACACACAAATTGGTTAGAAAAAAAAACATTGCTTATAAAATTCACTGCATTTTTGATGAAAATTAATGTTAATTTGTAGTTCAGCCTTGATGTGGTCAACAAACAGCTGTTGTCTGTCCATGCATTTCCACAGAGAGAAAACACTTTCTCTGCTGATGCATTTGAAAGTGGTATCGAAGCTGTTATAGCTATGTGTAGTTGGTACGAGATAGATACTAATATCATATAATCACTGATTTCCGGGACAAAAGGCGTCCCGCAAGGGGTTACGGCGGGACGGCCAAAATCGACCTATAAGCGGGACGTCCCGGGAAATTCGGGACGGTTGGCAAGCCTACTTATGATCGTAAATTTGCTTCAGAATCCCTGGGAATTGGTAAGAATAAATTGCGTATTTTGGCTCTTGCCAGCGCCCTACTGACTTAGTGCCGCTTCAAATATAGAACAATTACGCATTGAATTTCAAGAAGTTTTAGATAACTATAAAGTTAAAAATTTATAATTAAACCATAATGTAGCTATTGATTATAACGCTTGGAACTCATTTGAGGATTTATATAGTCGTATTAAGTGTCAAGTTACTAAACTATCCACATCACCTTCCACTGTTATGTTAAAAAATAGTTTTCTTACTAAATTAAAAACTTCGCTCCGCCAATTGAATTAATGTCATTTAAAGGTGATATACGCCAATGGTCCATGTATTATCAATAATTTAAACATTAACTCACGATAATTTACAGTAAAGAGATGCCGAACGTGTTTATTATTTAGTAAACAAATTGAGTGAAGCGTTGTCAGTTTGCGGGTTAGCGCCCACTGCAGAAAATTATTCTATTATTTAGAAGGCGCTCATACGAGTACGTAGATATAACGACAAACGCATACTAGCATCTACGTAAATTAACCAACTATTGGATTGGAACAGGTGACCGCAAACCATAGATTAGCCCATCTATGCCGCAAACACAACAAGCGGTTATCATAATTTTATGGACCAGTTTGATGCGTCAATTAATGCTTTAAAGGAATTAAATATTGATGACTTAGCTGATTTTTTGTTTTTAAATATTGCACTTAGAAAATGAGATCTTGAGACTGTTAAGTCATTTGAAATGTCTTGTCGTACTATTAACACACCAAAATTATGCCCCTTTATTACAATTTTTATACAAAGTAAATAGGGCCATATGTCATACATTTAATAATTCGCAGACTTTGTTTACCAACATTAATAATCGAAACAATACTATTTCAAATAAAATTAGTAGAACGTTTATTAATACAAATACTTTGCATTCATGTATCTTTTGTAAATTAAATGATCATGAACACTTGTATGTTTGTCCACGTTTTCTAAAATTAAATACACAACAACGTTATGATTTTATTAAACCAAACAATTGTTGTATTAATTGTTTGAGTTGAGTCTTCATTTGGAAATCACTGCGCAAGTGTATGTACTTTTCGCGTCGTCACCATTCATTACAGTACGTACCTACAAACAGATAGATCAATCGGAGGTTGTGCAGTCCATGAAGGAAAGCTTAACTCTAATGAATTTAGTTCACATTCAATTAACGACCGTGCAAAAAAATGCGATTGTATTTTTTGTTGAATAATATAAATTAGAATTTTGGTTACTTTTAAAAAAGTGGTTTAGTAAATATCCCGATATTCGCGCTCAATACAACGTTGTTATACAAGAATACATACATTGATAAGAGTATTTTATCCGTATACAGCCTTGTTTTTATTTGCCACATCACCCTGTCGTACGTAATTATAAAATTACAATGAAGTTACGCATTTTAATAGACGCTAGTGCTAAGTCGGATAACGATATTACTTTGAATTACATTTTGCACACAGGACAGAATTTAGAAACTGACATTTTTAACATTTTATTAAACGTCAGAATTTACCGCATCGCCTTTTTTGCCAAAAAAAAAGTCTAGTAATCTCATCGCGCATTTGAACGTATTATAGGTTCGTTTTTTTTTAACAGAAGAAACTATATGAACATATAAATTTAATCGCGTCATATTTGGATTACGCACTTCTCTTTTCCTCGCAATTCACACTTTACGCCAGTTAGCCGCTGACGAAAAGTACTCCTATCCCGGTTGCTTCTGCAGTAGAGAGGGATATTATGGATGACTTGCTTCAACAAGGCATCGCCACTCAACTAATCCCAACGTTTCGCCGGGTTGGATTCGAATTGGTTAAGTGGACAAGTAACTGCAATGAGTTTTTACAAGTTACAACATATACCAACGTCACATCGTCAACAAGAGTCGGTATCATTTAATGACGATGACATGACATTAAAATTGTAGGCCTTCATTGGCATCCCTCTACCGATAAGTTTTCTTTTCTTGTCTCGCTGCCACCGGTCACTTAAACCAAACGTGCTATACTCTCCGCAACAGCTCGCTTGTACGATGTTTTAGGACTTGTTAGTCCAATAATATTTTACGCCAAATTATTAATTAAAACATTATGGGTTCTTAAACTTAAATGGGTCGCCCCGCTAATACCCGCTAATATTATCAATATATGGCAGCAATATATTTCAGAATTACCTTTAATCTCACATTTACAGTTTTCACGTCATATAATCGTAAATGAAAATTAACATGTGTCGTTACTCGCCTTCGCCGACGTTAGTGAAAAGGCTTACCGGTGTGTCATTTATTCGCACGTTGTTAACGGAAATAATTCTCCCATTATAACGCCCATCTGTTCTAAAACTCAGTTGTCCCCATTAAAACCATAACTCTAACCAGGCTTGACTTATGTGCCTTAGTTTTGCTCGCTAAGTAAGTACGCAAAGTTTAGGATCCGTTGTCGTTGAATCATGCGATTGACAATATTTACACATTTTCAGATTCGGAAGTCGCACCCTGTTGGGTGTGTACTTCACCGCATAAGTTCAACACCTTTGTTGCTAACCGTATTTCACAGATACAGCCGTATTCATTGCCAGATAATTTTTATCACATCGCAAGGTCGAAAAACCCTGCATATTTCGTCCACTTCGACCATTGGTACATAGGCCTCCGTGGGTTTCCTCGCTGTGTAAAGAATGGCCTGTAAAAAAGGTTCGCACCGACACATATATGTAAGCTTACCAGAAGAAAACACAGTTAGTGAGATGGAAGGACACCCATTTATCTCGTTAAGCTTAAATTTTTTTAATTGGAATAAATATCTAAGAGCCATTGTTTATGTTTTAAGAAATCATAGTCATTAAAATTGTGCAAAGTATCGCTTTTGCAGAAGATACAAAAAATATTAACAAGCAACCATGCTCATCAACATTACGCAGGTTATCGTCATTTATCGCGGACGGTCTGCTTCGAGTAGGTGGTCAGATTATTATTATTAACTTAGAACTTGGTATAATTCAATTCAAAATGGGGATATGGCGCTGAATTATTTTATTATTAAATGTTAAAATTGCCTTAAAGTTTCAAAATCTACCTTTTCTGCCGAGGAGTCCGTTTGAGACCACCCTCTTAGCTACTTCTGCCTTCAAATAGCAGTACCTGCACTGCTATGTGCCAGTGACGATGGGTACAAAGAGCCAGCATATTTACAGGTAGTAAGATAACGCCAAGCTTCGTTGTAAGAGGTTGGTTGCAGGTGTCAACGGGCTGCAGTAATTGACTGTTTCATAACAAAATAGCAGGTGTAAGTTCGTGAATCACTTCAATTATTTATATATAAATACATAATTCTTATTTATTTTTATTATAACCTTACCTTTTTACACAAAATTTTCAAAGAGTCATCATCTTTACTTGGTAGAGCCACGCTGCAGCTATATTACGGTTGTAGCACGAATGGGCCGGCTCGACCGGGGAAGGACCACGCTCTCACAGAATACCAGCGTAAAATAGCAGCTTAACGCTGCTGTGTTTCGTATGGTGAGTGTAGAGAACCAGATACCCTTTTCACTGGAAACGAGGCATTCCACCGTAGCCCTCACGGGTGACACCGCATCTGCATTTTGTTCCTAATCGAAGATAAATGTAGATGTCTATGGGCTACAGCATCCATTTACCACTAAGTGCACTGTGTTCGTTTATCACATATTTTTCTGTATGGTCACAGATTTCTCAGAAATGACAGTTACATTATTTTTTTTATTAAATAATGTCCTTGTGGCCTAATTTTAGTTACGATGGCTAGTCATATGCGCTAAACAGGGTTATAGTGCATTAATTAAACGTGATAGAGTATTTTTTTTTAATTAAATTATGTCCTCCAGCTCTAATTTTAGTCATGGTGGCCAAGCTTAAGGGAGGCTAGCCATCTGAGCTGAACAGGGCTACAGGGTAGGGTCACACTACTGCTATATTATGGCTATAGTACGAATGGTTCGGCTCGACGTGGTAGGACCACGCTCTCATAGAATAGCAGCGTTAATATCAGCTTAATGTTGATTCGTATGGTGAGTGTAGAAAGCCGGAGACCTTTTTGCTGGTAACAAATATTTCATCTTGGTATTTAGGAGTTATAACGCATATTCAAAATAATCATTATGTCAAAAAAACTGATTTGACTCAACCCGGAATTAGAACTATGGATCATAGGATCAGCAGTATCGCTTATCTAATATTTTAGGGGTTACCATTTTTTTATATTAAATTTATTTTATATTAAATTCTAAGTTGAAAAATTTGGGATGTAGTTTTTAATGTAACTAGATGATAACATGATATTTGTTATCTTGACATTGTGATATAATTTATGTGTTTTTGTTAATAAAAGTAAAACCGAATTCAAAAAAAGGTCAAAATAATTAGCACATATCATATTACGTCTATAATCGTGACTTTACTTTTTTAATATACTGTCTTTGTGCCAATTTTAGAACTTATTGTGTGGAAGTTGTTTTTTCTTTTTAATTTTTAAATTGGTTTTACTTTCGTTAATAGTTTAATTTTAGGATATTTCCCGTTATTATAAACGAGCAAATACGAGCGTGTCCATAAAGAAATGCCTACCTTTGGTTTAAACTCTTGCCCCACCCATAACCAAATAACTTTTGCTTTTACTAGCACGCGCTAAATTGCATTATATCAGTTTACAAACGATAGTTGAGAGTGAGTGGTGTCGAAACGGCGAGGAGACTCGCCGAAAATAAATTTATGGTGTATTACACGATAGTTTGAGTAGCGTTCCGTCGTTTGCACAAGCGTGTAGCGCGTTTGTTGGCAGGGTGGCAAATAATACACCGTACGTTTCCGGACTTTGTCCAGTGAAAGCTTGCAGTCGGCTCGCTACAATCCTAAAAGGTAATGTTGGGTTTTGAAAACACGTTACACTGTTCCGGTTTAACTTCTTTGTGCTGGCGATTATGCAAATTTTCACTTTTTAATAATAAAAAGGTAGTAACAGTAATTTTGCATTAATTTATATTGTGTTATAACGCTTATTAATAAGAAAATGGAGAAATAAGTAAGTATGCATGTGTAACGTTTATAAAATGCCGTCATATTGAACATCTTGAAAAAATATATGTTTTCCCTCAGCCTTTTCTATCCTTTTGAAGTCTTCCTTAATCTTCCTTAATGTAGGTAATAATTAGTTTTATTAATTTTATAATAAATTTCGTACATTCAAGCCAATACTTCCCTTGTATAATATACAAGGGAAGTATTGCATACTTTAATTATGACATTAATGGCATCAATATTCATTATAACGTGTCTCTTTATTATTAAAGTTTTTATTTAAATAAAATATGTTAACAATAAAAAATTAAACATCTAATGGTATACCCAATACTTATTTTATAACGCTTCTTGCGATTGTATTGACATATTTTTATTTTGTGTAAAATGCCTTGCGTCAGAAATAGGCTTAGAGCTCGTAAATATTGCCTCTTCACCTAATTCTTAGTGACCTAACGAACGTGTTTACTTAGACAAGAACCTACGGAGTAAAATATTTCTACGAATTATAGAAATATTTTTTTTATAATAAACATTAAATTAAATTAAACAATTATGTATCGAATTGGAATGAGAAAGTTATTGCGTTCTGTTTTTAAAAATTATTAAAAAAACTTATATTAAAAATAGAATTTTTAACAATGAAATAAAATTTTTCGTCATGAAATAAATATATCGTCAATGTCAATATTACTATTAGTCCAAGTGCTGGCGACAAATTTTGGGAAGGTCCTTTTGGCAAGTTGAAATTGTGAACAAGTATAATTTCGTCAATTGGCGAATCCAGACCCACGAGTCTGGGAGAGCGTTTGCGGTTATTTCGTTACTGCGCAGCATTAACATAAAAAAAAATTGATATTTTCTTTATCTTTTAATTTAGTTTTTATATAATTCAAAAAACAGATCCCTGGCGTTATCGATTATTAAGACTTCTCCAAAAATATTTTATTATAATTCCCAAAAAATATACTTTAGGCAATCTCAAATTTTAATCACGTACTCGTAATTATTGAGTAATTTTAATAATACCTGCCAATCGCCAGACAAATTTAGCGAACAAATTTAGTTTACAAAACAAACAAATTTAGTTTACAAATGAATACGACAAAAAAGTTTTATGCCATAAGCTTATACGTGGTAGAGCCATGCTGCAGCTATATTAGTAGTATAGTTGTAGCACGAATTGGTCGGCTCGACCGGGGAAGGACCACGCTCTCACAGAATACCAGCTTGAAATAGCAGCTTAACACTGTGATGGTTGGTAGTATTTGTTGTATGGTGAATGTAAAGAACCGGAGACCCTTTTTTCTGGAAACGAGGCATTCCATCTTAGTCCTCATGGATGACAACGCATCTGAATTTTGATTCGTAATCGGGGATAGATGTAGATGTCATGGGCCGCAGCAACCACTTACCATCAGGTGGACTGTGTACTCGTTTGACACCCTTATACTGTAAAAAAATAAGTGCGAGAAAGTTAGCTTATCGAGGCATGCCGGCAGCTAATGAGGGCCCAAGCTCTTCGCGCTGTAATTGGTTATTGAGAAACCGCGTGTTTCCAGTATAGTTCCGGCTCTACTCTCACCAGAGTATTTTGTGTGAGAGCAATTGTAGCATCGTGTAAAAGTATCTAGTGTTATTATATATTTCTTAAAGATTTTAAAATTAAATTCTTGTTTTGGGATTTAGCATGTATGTATGCGCATATATGACCATGTAAATATCTGTGTATATAGTTTGTTTATTTTAAGTTTATTTAACTTCGTAAGGCTTGGCCAGCTCCCCGACTATATAATTTAGGGCCGAATTTCAACCGTCAGGTAAAAGTTATCCATGAAATAAATTATAACCTGACTGAAAATAAAAGTGAAACAATAATTGAACTATTTTATTCACCTTCACCTATATACACGTACATTTATCCTCGATTAAAATTACCGTTGGTATCGCAATAGACGCCAGAGGGATACTGAACAAGGATATGGTCAGTAACATCTTATTAATGATAAATTAATGATAGTAAAAAAAAAACTAGTTGCCAACTCGCATGTAAAACGTGCCAAACTTTGGTATGTATCCAAACATGGGTTATCAATTTCTTCACAAACACCAATAATGCAATTTTCAATAGAAAATCCATGCGAAGTACCTAAATATTCATGTTTCATTTCAGATGTGGTTAACGGTACTTGTAGTAGTATGCGTTATTTTCTTACTGCTTGGCATGAGCTCTTTCAAACCGCGAAATTTTCCTCCTGGTCCAAAATGGCTTCCTATCATTGGTAGTGCCAGCGAAGTCTACAAGTTACGAGAAAAAACTGGATATCTTTATAAAGCGGTTAAAGAATTATCCAGCATGTATTGCGATGGTGGGCCTGTTATTGGTCTTAAAATTGGTAAAGACAAGATTGTTATGGTTAACTCTCTTGAAGCAAATAAGGAGATGTTGCATAATGAGGATATCGATGGTAGGCCGAAAGGTATATTTTATCAAACACGGACATGGGGCGAAAGGCGAGGGGTCCTATTGACTGACGGAGAGCTCTGGAAAGAACAAAGAAGATTTTTAATAAAACATCTGAAAGAGTTCGGATTTGGAAGAAGAGGTATGGGAGAAATAGCTCACAATGAAGCTTGCTACATGATAAACGACGTCAAAGAGATATTAAATAGTGGCGACTGCGAAAATTATATGTACATGCATAATTTTTTTAATACCTATATTTTGAACACTCTATGGACAATGATGGCAGGAATAAGATATCAAGCAAGTGACCCGCAAATGAAACTACTTCAGGATCTTATGTTCGATTTGTTTCGGGCTGTTGATATGGTAGGCACTGTTTTCAGTCATTTCCCTTTTTTATCCATAATTGCACCAACTTTATCTGGTTACAAAGACTTTGTTCGAATCCATAAACGATTATGGAAGTTCTTGAGAGACGAAATTGCCAAACATAAAGAAAGTTTAGACGCTGGTACAGAAATCACAGATTTTATGGGTGTATACTTACGAGTGCTTAGAGAAAATGGTGAAAAGGATACCTATTCAGAAGGTCAACTAGTGGCAATGTGTATGGACATGTTTATGGCTGGCACAGAAACTACAAGTAAGAGCATGAGTTTTGCATTCAGTTATTTGGTTCGTAACCAAGAAGTGCAAAGAAAAGCTCAAGAAGAAATCGATAGAGTTGTAGGAAAAAATCGGATGCCGACTTTAGAAGATCGATCCAAGTAATATTATTATATATTATATTACATAATTTATTGTTTCATATTGTTAAGAAAATTATTTGTTACATATTCCGTTGCATAGTAAATTATGAAATTTAAAATAATATAATAATTTGTATTTTTTAGTATGCCGTATAATGAAGCCGTGGTACATGAATCAGTTCGTCACTTTATGGGAAGAACTTTCGGGGTTCCACATCGTGCTCTTCGAAATACAACGCTAGCAGGATATGATATACCAGAGGTGAGATTTTTCACTTAAAATGCACAACAATGTTAACTTGCTGAACCAATGATAATGATAATCATGTTGATAATGATAGTTTTGCGTTTTGATGAATTCCAACTATGTCCGAATATTATCGAAAGTTTTTTATTGCAAAATGCTTTAGCAAGACTTCTTTAGCAGCGCTGAGATACGAGAATGGACAGAAGCAATCACTCGTCCTACCTTACCCGCGCCTGATATAATGATTTAAGAAATAAATGGGCAAGTTTGAATGTAGTTTCAAGAACATGAAGATAATCACCATAATTTTTGTACAAATATTTTGTGTACAAAGTTAGACCGGTACCGGTAACCTGGTGATCTAGTAAACGATGAATGGTGTAGGGCGGGCCGTGTTCTGTTCAATGTTAATGTTATATAATATGTGTTATTCGTTCTATTGAATGCCACAAATTCATCGGTTTGCTTGTGATTAGTTGCAGTGATTTATATTTATAATCGTGAGTGACTGTCTCATCTAGAAATCTGAAATTTGGAGAGTAGTTGCGTTTTATGTCGTAAGCATCCAATAAGAAAGGATTTTGGAAAATTCAACCCCTACGGGTGTAAATAGGATGTTACTGCTTGAATAAACCGTTTATTTCACAATTTATCTGTAAAAAAATATATACGCATTTTAGGATTTTTTCAAAACAAACCTTTACACAAAGGGGTGTTGGGAGGAGGGTGTTCATATTTGTATGAAGAAAAATTATTTATGGTTTTAGTTATTTAAAAAATGCTAAAAATGCTCTTGAATTAAAATTATAAAACGTCTATTTCCTTTAACATTCTAAAACGTGAGTTTAAAGTATGTATTAGAAATAATGTATTTAGATGCAGATTCCAAACCACTAAACGTAGATGCGAGTGATTGTAATTATAACTTCCTTTTATCACGAAGGAAGAAAAGAAAGGCTTTTGGATAATTCAAGCTCATATAAGGTGGAATAAATAGTCTGCGTTACAGTTTGTACGACACTTTTTATTTTACGGGATGATTTCATATTTGTATGGAGAAAAATTATTAAAAGGTTTTGTACCTTTAAAATTTGTACAAACACTTTTTGCATTGAATACAATATTTTAATAGAAACTTTGCACCCACGTTTTAAGGTAAAATTTTAATTTGGATTAAAATAAGGAAATACGCATTTCTTAATATTTTGAAAATTTAACAGTAAATTGTTAAAAGATTAAGTTTGCGTTTTGTAATTATTAATGACTTATCTTACATGGTAGGGGTATTAACCTACTAACCAAGAGCATTATTTGCTGATAACACTTCCTTAATTTTCAAATTAAGACGAGAATTGCTAAAATATGACGAAGTAAATAATGCTATATCTAAATTAGTAAATTGATTTAATGTTAATAATTTGCATTTAAATGGCACTAAAACGAAATGTATGTAATTTGTGACTCCAAATGTCAAACAATTAAATACTAATGTAATTTTAAATGGGGAGAAACTGAGTCTTGTAGATACCACCATTTTTCTTGGAAATACATTAGATGCCAAGCTTCAATGGAACCCCAGTATATCAAAATTAGCAAGCAGACTTAGTTCTGCAGCGTCTTACCAGCGTTGAAACAGCTAGACTAGTTTACTTTAGCTATTTCCAAAGTATAATGTCGTATGGTATTTTGCTATGGGGACACGCAGCTGACACTGAAATTATATTTGTTTTACAGAAGAGGGCCATAAGAGCAATTTATGATTTAAAGCCTACAGCCGCTGCGACAAAAATTTAAGGAAATTAATATATTAACTTTGGCCTCTCAATACATTTATGAAAATGTAATGTGCGTACACAAAAATAAAAGTAGTTTTACGAAAAAGTGACATTCATTCTGTAAATACTAGGAACAGACACAAGCTAGTAGTACCAGTTACTCGACTCCATCGAGTCTGTAATTCATTCTTGGGGCGATATATACGCTTTTACAACAAAATTCCAGAAAATATACAAAATTTGACCTGCTCAAAGTTCAAAAACTTTATTAAACTAAGTTTGTATAAAAAAGGTATTTATAATATTAAAGAATTTATAGATGATAATAACCCCTGGAAATGAGGTGATCGCTACCAAGCTATTTCTAATTTGTTGTGTTGTTAATTGTGTAACATACATTATTGTAAGCTGTTATTTAAAAAAAGTCCCGCAGGGTTTCTTGCTGGTTCATCCCAGGACAGAGGTTTTTTTTTCCCAACCAGTGGTAATTAAACAAAAGAGTGCTTTTCAATAAGTATTATTTATAATCTATATTGAATAAAAAAGTTTCTGTTTCTGTTTCTGATGGCCTGCAGGGTCAACCGTTTTTCAGATTTTTAATATTTTATTAAACAACTATTTTTATGTGTATTTACAGGACACAATGGTGGTCAGCAATTACACCAATATTTTGATGGATGAGTCATTATACCCTGAACCGTACTCATTCCGGCCCGAAAGATTTCTGGTAGACGGCAAAGTTTTCCTCCCAGAGCACTATTTCCCATTTGGCCTTTCCAAGCACAGGTGTATGGGAGACGTGCTCGCTAAATGTAACATGTTTGTGTTCACGACCAGTATGCTGCAGAAATTTTCATTCCTGCCCGTTCCGGGGGAGCCTCTACCCTCCTTGGAGCACGTTGATGGTGCTACTCCATCTGCTGCACCCTTTAAAGCGTTAGTGATGCCTAGAATGTGATGATGTTTAGTTGCAATGACAGTGAGTATTGACGTTCAGTTTAATACTCTAATATAAAACAAACAAACTTGTCGTCTAATTGTTAAGTAGATTCAAGTGTAAATCATTAAATGTTTTAAACTTGGCTTAAGGTTTCTAAGAAAAATACCGATTAAACGATTTTCTAAAGACAGATTCATTTCAACTGTTACGTTTTATGCTTCGTATTTAAAGAAATGGAATGGTCACAATGAATTTAAAATAAATGTTCTGTTATATCATCGTTTTTAAATTTAGCGTCCTATTCGCGTAAGTTTCTCTTTTGAGATAACTTGCACGTTATTCATTTGTGTGTACTACGAATTAGATTTGCATAAAGTATATTAAATTATATTGCGGTGAAACGTCGATAAATGAACGCAATTTTACAGATTGTATAAGCTGGGTATGCCAATGGCACGCGTCGTAAGCATAACTTGTATAATTCTACTATTATTATGCAGCGATTGTGTAATAAAGTTACTACGGTTCTTGTTAAAAATATTTTTTTTTATAGGATAAGGGTGATAAACGAGCACACAGTCCACCTGATGGTAAGTGGTTGCTGCGGCCCATAGACATCTACATCTATCCTCTGTTACAGATCAAAATGTAGATGCGTTGTCACCCGTGAGGACTAAGATGGAATGCCTCATTCCCAGTAAAAAGGGCCTCCGGCCACCTGCACTCACCAAGCGAAACGCAGAGGTAAACCTCTAATTCACGCTGGTTTTCTGTGAGGTCGTGGTACCACCCTGGTTCGAGCCGGCCCATCCGTGCGGCAGCAAAAGCCGCGTGGCTCTACCACTGTTAATATTATCGTAAGTATCCAGAAAAATCGTAACCAATCTAAATAAATATATAGCAATAAAGAGGTTGGTTTTTCAAGCCGTGTTGTGTAATCTATAAACATTTCTGTCCGGTTAGACGTTAATTATGCAATAGAAATCTGACAGACGGAAAAAGAGCTTTAACATAAAATCCGCTTTTGACTTGTGTTAGCTTTAATCACAATATTACAATTTTTTATGCAAAAATTGTTATTCGAATAAAACGAACAAACGAAAGGGTATAAAAATAAGCACAGTAAATATACAGGGCTATATTTTTACTGCTACTTTTTAATTTCTTGGCCAACTGATAAATACAGACAGGTTATACCACAGGTGAATGTACCTTCCTATGAGATTGGAGCGTTAAGCTGGCAGTCTACCAGGTGGTAAGTGGCCCAAGCAACCCGGCACACCTGCAGTCAATTCCAAACAAAAAGGCTGCGGTCACATCACTTCGTCCCGGAGGATTATGAAACTATGATACAATACTTGCTTGTCTGTATGTATAGTACTTCTCACTCTTCCAATCACATCAAGAGAACAGCTGCATTGACCTGTTTCAATAATAATAGGTAAGAGGAATGCTGCTTAGATTCCCTCTATGTCCTACAAAAGCTGAATACTTTGTCGTATAAGTACTATGTAAGAATATGCGTAAGTCAATTGTAGTCCATTCAAATAAGATCAGAAATCAAAATTTCGGTACTAACTTTACATTTGAAGGGTTGAAAATAAATTGTCTAGTGCTTTTTCGCAATTACTCGAAAACATTAAAATTAGATAAAAAAGTTCTAGTAAAAATGTGTATTGTGTTGTGTAAAAAAGAGCTTAAAATTTTACATGAAAAAAGGTTTTATATCATTTTTTCCTCCGGTGAAAATTAACCGAGTTATGGAGGTTTTAAGTCTAAGCAATGAAAGTAAAGTTTGAAAAATCGTATATAGTAGAAAAATAAGCGATTTTTAATTTTATTTAAATTGCTTATAATATCTAATCTTTAATTTTAGGAAAAAAATAACAATTTTATACCTGTCTAAATTCACACCTGCTGAAAAAAATGCCACGTAATAATTTTTGTCAATAGTTTTTTAGATTTTTAAGCAATTTAAAAAAATCGCTTATTTTTCTACTACCTACGATTTTTTAAATTTACGTTCATTCCTTAAACGTAACACCTCTCTGCCTCGATTAATTTTGACCGGACGAAAAAATCACAAATTTTTTTTTATGTAAAAATTTAAGCTCTACAGACACATTTTTATAGGAAATTTTTGTCTAATTTTTACCGTTTTCAAGTAATTACGAAAAAACACTTTTGACAATTTTTTTTCAACCCTTGTCAGGGGTTGCAGACACGAAAACATTTACATATTTGAGGGGAATAATTATGCCCATTGCAATATTCATTATTGTTTGAATCGAGTAGCCACCTTTAAGGTCCTGTACCTTTTAAAGATTTACAAAAATTCCAGGATTGATTCTATAGAATCGGCTCATCTGCTTCTTAATAGAGGTACTATCGGCGTTTGAACATAAACTCCTCGGTAAATGCGGATGCCCTTTCTTTACTGTTTAAACACGGACATTTTGACCTTCCAAGCGACGAGACACAATCATTTGAGCAGGATATTATTACAAAGTCACTACTTCCTCAATTAAGTGGTATGTGGTTTGAGCTATAATCTTCGTTTAGAGCAAGATGAGAGACAAGGGACATAGATAAAATTGAATCTGGTTTTTGAGACTGAATAGACCCCCAAACATCACATTTTGTAAGTATGTTTATCTACAAATATTGGCTCTCTCTATTTGGGATATGTAGTTTGTTTCCTTAACATAGTAATCGGGTAAAAGTTACGTCGATCACTGGTGTGTTCTCGAACACACACTATTGCAATAGAATAAAAACAATAATTTGTGGGGATAAGCCATGGTGGGTACTAACGTTGCTAACAAGTTCTATGTCCACGAGCATCGGTGAAGTTGTATATTGCAATATTTTAGATACTAATTTATTACATAATATGTTGAAACCACATCAGCAAACTAGCTTGTCCAATAAATTACAATTATTTAGATAGGCGTAACACTCTTCACTGCTCTATAACTATATAAAACTTTATAACACTTTATCTATATTAAATATAAATATATTTAAGTTAAAAATCATCAGCAATAAGAACAAAGCCCAGCAGTGGACGTATGGTTATCCACATGCATGTGCTAGCATTAATTCATTGGGGTTGTCACTTTACTGTGGTACGGTACTTATCCCTTTACTTTTTTAAGTGGTAGGGTTAAATAATAAAAATATTTTTCATTAGTTTATTTTATATTGAACATTTACAACAGACATTTATTGAATAAAATGACATGCACATTAATATATAATTTTGAGACATTCTGTTTATAACGTTTTGCTGTGTTACGAAAGCATGGGACTAACGTATTCTTAATAACATTTTTAGTTGTAAAGAAGTAAAATAGAAATCCAATGTGTGCAACAAATAAGTGTTCTATTTAGAAGCGATAATATGTTAATGTCGAGTTAAACATGTGGGTTAAAACAATAAAATTTTATGGTGTTAAAATAATACGCTCCAATTTATTCCGAATTAACATATTATGTAAAGTAAACGAAGATATAAAGTATTTTTTAATTATATTTATCAGTGCCGCTATCGCTTAAAATACCAGTTTTGGAACCTGTTGCTACATAATTAAGTATGCACTGTTCAAACATTTGTACGCATAAGTAACCATTGAAACTAATTTATTTCTCAAACAATTATTTTATTGGATCTAATGTTTACCTGGATTAATTTTAAAAACAACACTGAATGGATAATATAATTCAACCGTAAAACAATAGGTTTTACATTCTTTTTACATAAAATTTTATTATTTCACTTATATTCATTATTTTCGGTTAGGCACAGCTCATTTATTTTACATGGTTATTCTTTAATATCCTGTAAAAAACATCAGCTTGTTCCAACCCTAAGCAAAAATATTTATTATAATATTTATTCCATATTATATATATTTATTCACCTTTCATGTGGGCATAAATGTAATATATGATAGATTAACAATTAATTCTTTATATTCAGTCATAAGTAATCTGTATCTTATATTTTATGACATTTAGTAGTTCTATAGTTTTATTTATATTATATTAAAGATAGAAATCACGATGAACAATATTTTTGGTGTGTGATTTAATATTAAACTTAAAATATTACAATTTTTATTGTAACAAAATGAATATAAAACTGAAGGTATTTGGGCTTACTAAAAAGGATGACTAATATTTAATGAATGCTTCAAAATATTAAAAGGTTACTATAATTTATGGCATAATTACATAAAATATAATGTTTATAAAAATAGCTGATATAATTGATTTCCATATTAAAATCGGTTCAAAAAATTTTAATCTCTACGTTCTACGATTAATATGATAAGCCTTTCACACTATCAGAAGAATAATAAAGTTACTATAACTCGTTATATTATTTATAAAAATAAACCATCGTTTCCTTAAACTGAGATGTGAGCAAATGCTTTTTTTTCTGAGCAGTTTATCCCACGCTTATTTGGCCTTATTACAAAAAGTAATTTATAATTATTAGTCTCAAGTATAAACAAGGATCTGTTTCACGAAAGAAGTCCTGCGGTAATAAAAAAAAATATGAACCAAAATGTAAAGTTGTTGTTTTTACGTTTCACCAATAAAGGAAGGCAAAGGTCTCTAAAATCGAAAATAGTTGACTTTTCGTAAACCATAGTTAAAACTGTAAATGTTTATTTTTTTACACTTTCTGAGATTTGTAAATGGTTAATGAACCAGCCCGTTACATACAGTTTGCGTACGTGGTTATGTATGCAATAAAACATTTATGTAGTGAAAGTTATAAAACTTCTTAACTGCAGTCGGTACAGGAAAGAAATATAAGCAGATCAAACAATTAATAGATAATTTAATTAAAGAATAATACAAAATAAACAGAATACTCTCAATTGATTAATTTTAAAAGCAATACATAACAATGGTCATTCCAACACGTCATAATTTTCAATTTTGTTGAATTTCTCCTACATTAAAAATAACTATTAACTAAGGCTAATATCTATCTGCTTTAAGGCTTCCGTTCCTTAAAGGAAAACCTTAAAGGATTGCATTGGTGCCCTTCTATCAAAACTCTATTTCTCAGGAACGGGAAAAGGTATTAAATTGAAATTAATTTCAAACTCTTAAGGTTTATGGTCCCTTGGAAGTTTAAAAAATCAAGCTTCTATGTCAAGGCAATCATAAGATACGGCCTATGTCACATAATATTTTAATATTCTCAAAACTTACTCATAAAAACCTATAGAGTAGGTATTTTCCTTTGACCTAGATTCATAAAATGTGGCAAGAAGCTATGTCCGACAACAGAAAAAGAAACAAATTTGAAAATGAATTTATGGAAGAATATTTTGTTCCACTGCAAAGTTAAGTTTGCCCTTCAATTAAGATAAACCTATGCGAAGTATAATCCAAAAACTTACTTATTTATTTAATATTTTACGTACACACATACAATGACAGAAAAAGAGAAATGTAATACACTGCAGCCATTTTGAAATTTATTCAAGCATATTTAAAAAAAATAGTAGGCTGCACTTTAATGCAAGATACTTATCTAATATATTATATAATTTAATTAACAAACATACATTACCTAAAAAGAGAAAATTACGTAATTTATACTCGTACATATTATATGCATATATATTACTATTTAATTATTATTATCAAGTAAAAGGTGGTGGTGCTCTTTAACATAAGAAGTATTTTCAAAATAGACACTATTTTAGCGTGACGAATCGTAGATGGTAGTTAACTCTACAATACTGACAGAAAAATAGTAAATTCATCGATCTGCATAGTACATCTAGAATATGGAAATGATTGGGAGTGGAGTAGTTAGGATTTTGTAGAATATTAAATAGGATATAAAGGATTCGAATGTTCCTACGAAAGCGGATAAGAAGCCACATAAGCAGCTTATAATAAATAGACACATGACCAAACTTCTTTAAATAAAACGTGTATCGTATACTCAATGTTGTTGAAAAAAAATGTGTACAAAGTTTATTTAATTGCTCCTCTATAGCTCATCCAAATAATTAGTAACATATATTAGCGGTAAGTAAAACTGGCAACATAGTGTGGCCAAGGGAAAACTTAGTTTTAGAGCATGAGACGTTACTTATTTTGGTGGAAGTAGATATTTACATTAAACTATACGGAACCCTCTGGGCGTGTCAGTCTTTTATAAATAATACATAAAAAGTAACAAATGCTATTGTGTCAACAAATACATAAAAAATATTAGTTATTCTACGAATGACGGCGGCCTTTGAGAAATTTATTCCGTCGGTATTAGAGGCTTGCGAGGAAAACTTAATAAGGCGAAAAGATGATAAAACCATCTCGAATATTTAATATGTTAAATAGACCAGCGATGAAGAGCAACGTAAAAAATAATAAACGTAGAAAATAAAACAAAACCGTGTGGTTATAATACCTTAATATTAATTGTGTATTATATAAGTAATAAGTGTTTCTCGAGTAGATAAGTGTAACTCGTTTAGTCGAAAACTGTAACGTTTGGACTGGGATAAACGATAAGCGGGAAAATTTCATTCAGTTCTATTAAACCATTCAAGCGTGGTTGTGTAAGCAACGAGGCGACTTTCACATTCATGTGATGACGTAACAAGGATTGCTATGCAGCTCATGTTTTGCGGCTAAACAATTTTTTCATTTACTAATTAAATTTATTGGTTTACATACGAAAAATTAATGTAAAATTTTAAATTCATTTTGACCTACACCGTTATTCAATAAAGAGTCAATAGAGCAAGACGTAAATCAATTTACTTCTTTTTCTATTGACTCTATATGATAGTAGGAAAGCAGCGGGTCAAGTATATCAAAGAATTAAACCTTAGAGTTAAACTATTGTCCTGAGAAATTATAGTACATCCTAATTATTAAGATTTGTGTCACAATTTGACGCAGTGATGAAATATTTTAATAAAATACTATCCATAAAAATCTAATCAGGTTTACAAAAAAGAAAGTCCCGCTGGGTTTCTTGTTGGTTCTTCCCGGGATAGAGGTTTTTTTCCAAACCAGTGGTAAATAAAACAAAATAGTGACTTTCAATAAGTATTATTTATGATCTATATTGAATCAATTTCTGTTTCTGTTCTTTCTCTTTCAATAAAAAATAACAAAAAACTTTATTATTGATTTTTATGTATAGTAAAGTACTTTCTGAACGTAATTAATTTAAAGATTTCTAAGTACATTATAATACTTTCAATTTATGTATTAAAAGCAAACATTTAAACTACCTTAAACGAATACTTAATTGAATAAGATTTACCTAAGTATTGTATTTCCATTTAATATATTTTATTTGGTTTTTTCTTTGCATAGTATGTTAAAACTTTGTTTGAAATATAGCTTTCTATAATATATTGGAAACCTATGCAAAGTAGAATATATAAGTACCTATATAATAAATAAATGTAATGTCACACATTTTTGACTTTCTGTTATCAATAAATTTAAGTTAATTTAAATACACTTATGTAATTTCTTTGGTTTGACTTTGTAATTTGTATAAATTAGATATCACGTAAAGATTTAGTCTCATTTTCCTAGATTTTTTAAATTTCTTTATTAACACCAACCCTATTATCCCAACTTCCCACTTACCCTGTAAACTTGGTAACGTGTAATGTTACAGCCTCCCCGCCCCAATTTTCTTTCCAAATTTTATACAATTAAAATTTAAACAGAAAATAGGCACAGATGCCTACTAATTGAACCCTGATTAAATCTTCTTAGTTTTATGAGAATCTGCAAACATAACGTAGTATCAGTAGGTAACTACCCACATAGGTACATATATGGCATTTCATCATAATTTTCACGGGTGACAACGCATCTGCATTATGTCTATGGGCCACAGTAACAACTTATCATGAGGTTGACTGTGCTCGTTTTGTCACAATTATCCTATAAAAAAATGTCGCCGCTCATCAACCCCGAATTGATTCTCCCTTGAGTAATTGATATTCCTTACATAAAATTTCTACGTAATGTTCGTATTTTATACTCAGAACAGCAGAAGAACAGCAGGTGAACCTCGTTGTCAATCCGGCAATTGTACTTTTACTTTGTGTAACTTGCACGTTACTACGCGCTGGTCGTAGGTGGACGGCATGCTGTTCGCAACTTATTCACTTCAAGGGTTAGTTAAGGGGTTACCCCACGTATTAAAATATTAAACGTGCTCTTGTTGTCAACTCGGTGAGAGTGCGGTGTCAACTCTAAAAAAAAAACCATTAATTTCCGCTATAACGCAATGTTGCGCGTAAACACAGCTGCACACCCTATTATTTGTCCCAGTCCAAATGGAAGGCAATTAGACACGAACAGAGAGAGATCAGGCGCAGCACCAACGGCTTTACGTGGTTTCACCTGCTCGGGGGCAAAATACTGTCAAATCACTTGGTTGCCATTGAGAATTTCTTGAAAGAAAAATCCAATAACTGATTTTGACCTGGCCCGTAATTTGAACTTGGGCCATCATAACCGGCAACAACGCTTACAAACTAATATAGAAGGCAGACATGTTATAGTTAGTATAGGTAGGAATGAGAATCAAATTATAGCATTATCGTGTTTTCGCTTATAACGCATGCAATAACTGAACATTTATCAAAATTATCAGGATTGAAAAATTATTCCATCAAAATGACTTGTTATTAATCAGCTAATCCGCCTGAATGGCAGCCCTACTTCTGCTGATCATGCCTCTTTTAGAGGAGAAATACGTGTCGTATTATCAGATAGTTTTCTGCACTAGAGGTAAAGCGTTGCTAGTCGGATGCCGTGTCGATAAATGAGCGAGGACCTTTAACACTTGTGTAGCCGTAATAGTTAGTCCAGAAGCAGAGCTCCTGCTTTAACCCGAGTCTACTCTTTAGCGGCACCATTAAAATCAATTAGCATCGTTTTCATCTCTCAATGTGCGCTTTATCATAATATTAGATTATACAAAAATATCGTTTCGCAAATTAATTGATGACAGTCACCGAGCGTAGGTTGCCACTGCATCTAGAACTGCCTGCCTGCCTACGTTTGCCTTAATGCTGTATTTTCTACTACAACCTGGTGTTCGTGTGACGACAGACGAGATCAGCCGATTGATACTTTAGTTTGCAAACACGGAAATGTACGGATTCTTTTTTACGAATTTTATCCACCTCAGAAACTTCAAGCACAACTCTTTCCATTCATTGCTTGATTTATGAAGTGATTGTTGGACACAACTTTCTTTAATTTTTCACATCTTTTTCTTCTTTTAACTTTTATGTAAACAACCAGACCAAACCCAAAACAAATTTTAAAAATTTTAAATGATTCAAAGTTTTGTATGCAAAGTTTCACATACAAATTGTCTAAATCATTAATCAACCATGCCGGCTTTTGGAATAATTGTCAAGATCAAAATGTACGAGTACATGCGTTATCATCTCTGGCGACTTAGATGAAATGCCTCGTTGTCAACAAAAATGCTCTCAACTTTTGTCACTCACAATACGAATCACAACATTATTTTGCGTTATTTCACGTTGGTATACCGTGTCCTGGCCAATCCAACGCATTCTTGTTGCAGTCATAATACGCTACAATGTGTCACCACTACGTAAAACATCTTGTACCCCTGCTTACCATTTATTTGGATCTCTTGGTTATCAATAATAAAAATTAAAAAGTGAATACCGAGGAGTAAAGCAATGCTTGTCGGATGCCACGACAGAATACTATGGTATTTCCTGCCTAGGAATCCCCTTGGGTAAGTACCACACGCCTAGTTATTTATGGCGCCAAATACCAGTGCTTGCATTGCTATTTTTGGCCTTTGTAGTTTTGTTTGTGTGGAGATGGCTGCAGGTGTCCATGGTCTGTAGTAGCCACGTACTACAAGATGGACTGTAGGCTCGATTGAAACTTCAGTTTTATAAAAAAAGAGTAAAACTTACAAAACGAAGCAACGCTTCAGAAGACAAACAGTGCTGCCAGAGCAAGCAACAACAAAAAATACTCGGGTCACTATCTTTAAAAATTACATTTGACTTATTGCGCACTGTGACTACTCATAAGTTAGAAAGTAGCCGTGAAGTTACTATTTTTTTATTGTTAAAATTGGTTAAAACGTTCCGTGTGAAAGTCTAGAGTGGGCAATTGACAAATGAAGGCAATATTTTGCGAATGAGTATAAAGTATGATTCTAGTAGTTATTGATAGAAGCGAGTGCCCCGAACCTTCAAAAATACTTATGGGGTCCGGACATCCAAGAAACTGACTGCTTTGGTGAACTCAGTATATTGGTGAGAGGCGGAAACATATTGATAGGTTAAAATGCGATAACGGTTTCAGGAATAATGGCGTCCACTGTCACGCAGTGAGAGATCACGCGCCGTGTCCTGTACGGGGTCCACACAGCATAGTACGTTCATGCCAACTTTTGAATTTATGTTTCTATTATTAAACCTTTACTTTACTACCAAATTTACTGGCGCAGTCGTTTATGATATTATCTTTAAAAATGATACTGCTATTCATATTGGTATTAAATTGAATAATTTAGTTGTTGTAAAGCCGGCCAAACAGCTTGTAAATCAACAAACGTCGGGGAAGACAAAATTTAATAGTAAGCTAGTAAGCATAGTGAAGGGCGATTCCTCCCTAGACAAGAGGCTTGGGAGCGTTCTTTACGGTATTACCTGCAACTTTAGCCACTAATAAATATCTTACACAATACATCTGTTGAAATTAAAAACACACTCAATAATTAAGTGTTTTAGAAACCGGAATGCATTATCGCTACTTAAATCTAAATATATTTAATTAAGTATATAGACACATGATACAAATTAACGTATTTTTAAAACAAAATCAAACTCTAATATAATTAAATATGGCAAACATCAACGATACAGAAAAAATATTTAGGTGCCTTGTTACCAACCAGAAAGAACAAAGATCGAATGTTTCTTCACATTTGCTGGAGTCTACTGAATTAAAACCCCATAGCAAGGCAATAACTAGTAAATAAATTATTTTTACAATAGTTACACATTGAGCTTTGGTATTTAGCAAAATTTACATTCACAAACGACTTAAGAACTACTTAAAGTAACCTAGTACCTTAACATGATTAAAATTGTTTTTTATCATGTTAAGTTTTTCTTTAAGACGCCAATAACATCATATTAGTACAATTATATAGACTAATTTATATTTTATTTTAAAAAAAGAGAAGAAATTACAAAAATGAAAATAAATCAACAAAAATAAACAAAATACAAATAAAATGGAATGAAAAAGTTTTTCAAAAAGTGCTCAAAAAAGGTCGACCATTTTAGACGCACATAACACCACATTAGTGGAGGTACATCGAGTAAAAATTTATTATTTACAAAACAAATTGCTTTTACGCAAAAAAAAAACAAAATTCGAAAAGATATTAAATAGAAAAACCTTATCTAAAACGTACGTGCTATATATTTGCTTTGCCAAAGTAGTAGGTAACTCTATTAATTTAGTTTCAAATGACAACGGTTTTTATTTGATTACGATTATTAAGGTTACGTAATAAATATCTAGAAATAATTATGTGTCGTTATTTTAAGCTTTGACACGTTCAAAGTTCGTCGAGAAGTGTAAATAATATGACAATAATTTAGGACTCGTCGCCCGATGGCCGCACCAAGAGCCGATGTCGTTTGATTTGTGGTGGTTTTATCAGCTTTTTGTATCGCTCCCAAGGTATCTTCACATTCTGTCATCTTGAATCCTCCCGTGTTTTAAGTTCGATCTGAAGAAATAGACAATAAGTGTAAGATTATTTCTTACAAGGCAAGACAAGGTATAGGTTTAAGAAGATCTTAATTATTTCTCAAAAGATCGGTTACAAGAAATTAAACAAGTAACAAATATAAATAGAATAGTGGAGTATTCAAACAAAATTAAAAATAAATTATAAACATACAGAATAATAACTATACTCGTAGATGAGGGTAAAATAGTTCTAATTTAGACGATGTAGTTTCAGTTTGTTTTATTTTTTTGTGGCAATTAACCTAAATATGGTGTTTTAATAATTTTTTAAATAAAGTTAATGTTTTTTTTTTTAATTTTTATATTTAGGTAATGTGTCATACAATTTTGCACCGTTAAACATTATATTTATCTTACAATACTATGGATGTAGACAGCTCAGGACCGTGCTTTGGGGCATTCCTTGGGGGAGGCCTATGATCAGCGCTCGACTTTTGATAAAGATGATACTCCGTTTTAACTTTTTGTATGTATATATCATGATGAACATTTTAAAGTTTACAACCTATGTATTTGACCTATTGCAGGGTATTATTCTACTCATGTCTGAGACAGTTATGAAGCGGTAGGTCCGTCTTTGTCCAATGCGTGTTTACAGACTTCATATGTCGTAAATATTTTTTTCTAGACTTGCAGGTTTTCTTAGGATGTTTAGCTTCACCGCTGTCAGTCTACTTTACTACTAAATGGGCTACTGGAGCCCATTTACAATCTCATGAAGTTCAGGAAACTACAAGAGCTAAACGCAAGTTTTATAATGCCTTAAATTATATGATGCACTGCAGTAAACAAAATCAGAAAAATATATGATATTTTTCAGGATGTATACTAGTTACAGTGTGTTAAAAACATGATACTAATAACTGGATATGATAGAAAAAAATCACAAAGGTACCTCTAAAATTTTCTTTTAACCATTTAAAAGCCATACTAATATATATAGAATCATTTTGATTTTTTGTCATATTATTCTAAAAAGGTGGCTCAGATCACTGTACGTAAAGCGAGACGTAGAGGTACAGGACTAGCGCTCGCAACTAACTTCCCATTTTCCAGTTTCCCATTAAGTTTGCCTCGAAATATTCACTAGCTTGACTCTCACTTTGACAGTTTTTAAATATTTATTTTTATAATTCACGCGAACTGGACGCGTACCATGAGGGCTGGTTCGATGTGGTGCAGGACAAAACCACTTGGAAAACTTGCGGGAGGTATATATACAGTAATCTATGCTAAAAACAATACATTGACATAATAGAGTTTTAATTTTTTAGATCAATCAATTTTATTTCTTTTTAAAATGCACATTCTTATTTCTGAACATAATACGTATGCACGTGTGCGTAAACGCCTGTGTACCAACAGTGCTGGCCAAAGCATGATGCTATACAGAACTTGTGTAAAAGTGTGCGTGCGTCATTCGTGCGTGGTCACTTAGCTCTTAGGCCCGCCACATACATACGAAATTCCGTTTCGGGTTTCCGTTTCGATATTCCGATTCGAGATTCCGAACGCAACAAGTTCATATAAAATATATGACCCGTCACACACGTACGGTAGTTATCCGGGAACGACAACCAAAACGGAATTCCGTATGTGTGTGGCCGAGCCGTTCGAAATCCCGAAACGGAATTCCGTATGTATGTGGCCGGCCTTAATCTGTAGAATTTGTTATGAACGCTACGCTTGGCAGGCGGATTAGAGATTGCAGCACAAGATATATTGCACTTTACGAAGTTCTTAATCGTCGGTTTGGGCTAACAGTCAGCTCTTGTGACATCCATGGGGTCATATTGGGGTCATCTTACGCCGCTAACACACTGCACAGAAACTGTTACTAGCTAGAAGTTAATTTTTACTAAGTTGAAAGTAAAGTAGTTGAAGAGAAAGTAAGTAGTTGCTATAAATAGCTAAGCAGTTGATGTTCTAAACTAAAACAACAAAATATTATATTGTAACTGATTATTATTGTAACTAGAAAAGTGCTCAACTATACATACAGGGTTATTTTTTCAAAGAATAGCCAAATTTTAAACTTCAGTTCAAATATATAAATAATGGTATATCTTTATAGCAGTTGTTGAAAATAAGAGTAAATAACGCCTCTACTTTTATTTGAAATTATCCCAAATTGAATGTGATTTATGGGCAACAACGTTTTTGCCTATCGATCGACCGTTACGAATGTGTGCAGTAAAATCAGTTAAAATAATGCATTAGCACAATTTAAAAGACAAAAAGGACAGAATGTTTGACATTTTTTAATTCATTTTTCTTCACCATTTGCCTATATTATTTATTCTGAACCTTGTCTGCAAATTTGGCCGGTTACTGCAAAATAACCCTGTATATTTTTATTAGCTGTTACCCACTCGCCTTCCTGTGCATAAGTTATAATACAGGCTGTGCAAGAATAATAATTGCCATAAAAAGTTTATTTTATCTCTTTTGAAGACAAAATGTACGTCTATGCCAAATATCAAAAATATCCCTTCAGTCGTTAGAGCGTGATAAATCATTAACTTTCAAACAGCCAAACTTTTATATTCAAAATATAAATAACGAATATTTAACTTAAGTACATAGAATATTACATATTACTTAGACGGTCATAAACCCTGAGGCATTGCAAAGTGTAGAGGACCGAACTAGTAACTAGGCATTTCATCTTAGCCCTCAGGGGTGAAAACGCATTTGAATTTTGATTCTTAATCGAGACTAGATGTAGATGTAGGACCACAGCATTCACATACTATCAGGTGGACTGTTAGTTCGTTTATTATCCTTATTCTATATAAAAAAATCACTGTTACTTTACTATTGAGTGATGTAAAAACAATAGTGTAGTTGGTATAATGTTACCCAAAGAAAATAAATATTTATTTCATCATGATCGTCAATACCATCTTTACAGCCCTTCACAAGTCCATTGCGTGACATAGACCTTCCCCGTGGAATTTGACAAAACACGGTTAAAAATAAATTATATTACATATATAAATACTAATAGTTATAAGTAATAACAGCTCAATACTTCACACATTTTTTAAATATGAAAACAATTCTAACCTACCGATCTTACAGCATCGTGAACTTTATCAGCCAATAAAAGTTCACTGCTGTACTTGGGGCCCTCACGTGGAATGGACAATTTGCCTTAATTTGACACGATTCGCGGGCGAATTGATGATAACTGTACCAGATGTCCAGCACATTTGACGCTCATGTTCGTCGATGGTCTAATTAATTTACGTCTGACCATAAGACTTTTTCACATTCACATCGCCTCTTATGGCGCACACGGCAAGAAAAGTGGTCAAGTGTCCTCTCTCACTGCCGTCACACGACAGTTATTTATTATTGGTTATCATCATTAAAATCTTACATTTCTTAAAAATAGTACTGTTCAAAAGGTATATAACAATCAGAAAAACCTTTGTTATTTCACATCTATGATCTTACCTCGCTGAGGATGACCCAGTAGAAACTGTCGCTGTTGATTCTAAGACGCATTGCAGCAATAGGTCCAATTTCCTTCTTAATTTCACCATCTGCGAGGCCAAACTCGTCAAATGCTCCGACAACAGTGAAGTTATTAGTCTTAGATGGCATCACTTCTACCACAGTGTCATAGAATTTGTCGGATACGTGGTCAACGTTGCCACTCCGGAAAGTGTAACTGTAATGCAAAACATATTTTTTTACCTGTTTTTTTGGCTAAAATTTTATAACATAATTAAAAAAAAATATTATGATATTTTAAAAATATTAAATATCTTTGTGACGTATGTACTCATAACGATATATTGGAAATTTTTAAAAGCCTTAAATTATATCTATGTTTTTAACTGGTGCTAAATATGTCAGTAAAATGCCCTCGTTAAATAAGTAAATTATGTCCCCAATTAAAAAGGGTTATATTATATTTTGATAAACTTTACGCACTAGTTTACCGTCTGTATGTCTGTTTCTTTCCACTGCTAAAATATATACCGAAATGAAACTCATATAGTTCTTTTAATGACATCACTTTGTCTTCACTATTGAGAAACAACTAACATCCATACAAATAAATTTCATTTAAGTAGGTCCACTTACATGAAAGTACTAGTGACTGTCTACTAATGCAAGATCAGCATATACTGGTTATTTATTTAACATTTATCGACAAAAGAAAAAAAGATATCAGTAGTTATGCCGTCGCGTGTCGCATGTTTGTAAATAGCAAAAAATGTGAAACAGACAAGTGACAGCTCCGTGGCGCAGTGGCTTAGTAATGAGTTGCAGCGGTAAGGGCCGCGGGTTCAAATCTCGGACGAAAAAGTATTTGTATGTCTTACAAATAATTGTTCTGGGTCTGTTCTATGTACGTAAACTGTCCCTGCGATAAAGGAGAAAATCCTAGTGTGGAGGTAACGTTTTTTAAAAAGAGAGGAAGAGAGACAAATAATGAAATTAAAAAAGTCGATTAAAATGGTAAGTAGGTAAATTATCTGAGTTTCAAAGACGTGTACGTTGTTCCTTCCTCATATTGAACAATAAAGTTTTTATTATCAGCAAATTGATGGCTCCGTGGCGCAGTGACTTAGAAATGAGTTGCAATGCTGGGGCCGCGGGTTCGAATCCCGCACGGAATAAGTATTTATTTGGCCTAAAAATAATTGTTCCGGGTCTAGATGTTTGTCCTCGTGCAATTTATGTTTGTTCCCCCACGATACAGGAGAATATAGTGTGAGTAACGTTTTTTTTTAACGAAATAAAAGAAATACTAATACATTGCATAACACTTTGGTGTATTCAACTACATACCAACTAATATCAAAGGATTCAATTTGTTTTCTCACATCACCTGACCCTACAGTAGAAGCGGTCTTAGGCTGAAAATACACGTCAGATTTTGTATCTGGGACAGTTTGATCTGACAATCGGGACGGACTATCGGGTGAAAAACCTGACGTGTATTACCGGCCTTAACAAAGGCGCATAACAGGCTAAGTGATACAGACACTCGCACGCAGACGTAATGGGCACTTTGATATAATACGCGCGCCGCACAACTTTTTTTGACGATATAAACGGTAGGCTAATTTCACGAAGGTCACTTCCGAGGAGTGCAAAGTTTTTACTGTTAAGTTTTAACACGCAAGTTTACTATCAGAGAATGATGCTTCTGTTCTTGTACTACTATTTATTGTGTGATAGTAGTTTACTTTCCTAATTCCGACGTCGGGGAAGTTCGGTCACCCAAGTACATCTTGCATAAACTTACAAAAGTTTCACATCTTATCGTTATAATCCGTACCTTTCCTAATTTAGTAGATTTGTAAGTTGTACCTACTAATTTAGATTATGAGTATATAAGCTAAGTAAAAATATCCAATACTGCGATTAAAAGCCCGCTCACCAAGCGTATCGATATTATCATTGCAACATGACAGCCTGTATGGAAAAATAGTTGAATAGTTGATACTACAATAAATTTACTCATTTGTTTTCTTTATCGCTAATATCTTGCTAAATATTTTGAAGTTTGATGCAAAAAGGATAATAGAAATTTACACGAATTGCATGTCTTAAAAAAATCTGGTGTTTATTTTTGTTAATGTTGTGTAAGACAATAACTGAATTATTTATGATTTTCAAAGACTTAAATTCATGGGTAGTTACGTAATAGGTATAGTAAAGTTGAGTTCGTTACCTTTCAATTAGAGTTGGCTTCTCGAACCAAAATTCTACCATATCGCCTTTCTTCGGTTTAACGCCCCAGAAGTAAGTTTGCCCATCGTAAGCCCTCCTTAACGTATGGTCAGATTGCTCTTGAATACTAGTCCTCAAAGATTGAACCGGTGGATTAGTATGTGGGTAATATGTTGGCACTGCGCCATATGGGTTATCCTAAAGTAAAAAATGGTAAAAATAGTGATATAATGTATAATTTTTGAACGAATATAAAATATTAGAATGTTTTTAAGAGATATTTTCGTTAAATAACCACGGCAGGGCAGAATAATATTTGGTTTCCCAGTTAGGTTTAGAAGAATTTACACGTGTTTTCAAAATATTTTTATCGTTGTCTTTATAATATCCATTATCGGAGAGCGCAAGCCAAGTAACGTATTAAAATTACATTAAGCAGTTAGCACCATAAATTAAACAAATGAAATTTAATGTTACATTGAAATGTATTATTTTTGCAAATTATACATGTGTCTATATTGATTGTATTTGACGAAAATTAGATGGTGGGAGAAGAAATAAAGAAAGCATGAGCATGCAAAGAGGAATGGTTTTTGTCTACTCATTTGTTTATGCACGCGTCATAAATCTGGAAGCTACAGTCAGCGTCAGATATGAGGGAGCAGTCAAGGTGCGAATATTTTGAAACAGCCAAAGTGATCATTAACCAACATAGTAGCCAAATTATTGAGAACCTCAATATATCTTTGAGAAAGAAGATATATAAAATATATATATTTTATAAATCTTAATATAAACATGTACAACATCAAATGTATGAGTTCATTTAAACCGTTCAAAATTATAGTAACAAACAGATCGCCAATGGTATTCAAGCAGCCAAAGTATTAAAAATGTGGAACACTTCAGGAAAAGAAAATACTGATATCATAGGATTGAAATTCTCTTTTCTTGAGTCTTTTTGTATGGGTATCGATAATTGGGCCAAAAAACAAATTAATTCGCATCAATCAATCGCATTAAAATGCTATGAGCTTTGATTGATAGAATCAGGCGTTACTTTGCGGAAATCCATTATATTGGGATTGTTATAAACTAATTTGCTTAATTCCGCGTAAAGAAAGAAAATTATGTGTCCTGCCCAGTTTTAAGGGGACCTCCCACCCTCCCTCAATCGCACGCACTATAGCCGTCGCCGTTACTTCCAGCACTACCACCCTCAGCACCATCACACTAGGCACGTAATTGGAGCGCGGTTGCGTCAGCAAGTAGTATAAATAGCAGTAGTTTCGGCTCGCTGCTCACTTAGCGGCCAGCCTCCGCAGTCTACTTCACCTGATGATGCCTCGTGTAGAGGCGAAACACGTGTCGTATTTTCAGGAGTGGTGTGTCGTGCCTAGTGTGGTGGTGCTGAGGATGGTAGTGCTGGGAGTAACGGCGACGGGTATAGTGCGCGCGATTGAGGGAGGGTGGGAGGTCCCCCTTAAAGCTAGGCAGGACACATCATTTTCTTTCTTTACGCGGAATTAAGCAAATTAGTTTATAACAATCCCGCTATGAGCTTTTACAATAATAAGTAAAAAATAATATATGATTTTTATTATTCCACGCAAATAAAGCACGGGACAGCTACTACTAAAAAAAGATAGAAGAATATGTCAATGACGTCATGTTTGAAGTAAGGGTTACGTAGTAACATTATTTAATCTGTAGTAAGGGTAAGCGAAATGATATTACTGAAAGGAACATTAATAATTGAATATGAAGTAAAATGTATATTTTATAATAAAACTTAGAGCAAAACAAATTGCACCCTATCGTATTAAGATAAAGTTATATTCCTCTTGTGTCCCGCATTTTTGAATATTTTAGCTGCTTCACTACCATTTTTTGTTTGTTACTTTATTATGAACTGTTGGACTGAAACCATATTTTTGTTGCTGTATATGTTCCGATATATTTGAGCAAGAATGTGCCTACTTTGGATGGTTGAATATTAATGATCACTTTGAATGTTTCTAAATATTTGATCACCTTGACTGCTACCTTCCATTTGACGCTGAATGTACTATTTCGTAGAATGTTCATTTTTATCACTACATGAGGTAATAGGTATTAAATTTGGTATATCATTACAAGCTATAGACCAAAACTAAGCAAATAGAAAAAAAAAATAAGTAAACCTTCACTTTCTGTAACTTCCCCTTCAACGAAGAGTAGAGCCCAATATGTTGGAACAAGGATGTTTTGTATTTTGGGCGAATTTGGATCTTGTTCTTTCCACAAACTTTCTGTAAGACAATTGTTTTTGTTACTTTATATTAGTGATCAGATACTTTATAATAACACACGCAAGTACGCACAGACGCACGCACGCGCTCACTCACAAACGCACGCACGCACGCACTCACGTACGTAAGTACGCATACAAGCACGCACGCACGCACGCACACACGTTACTAAGGGTAGAGGTTTATATGCTAGTATTGTACTGGATAATGTCACATCATTATGCTTAATAAAAGAAAAAAAAAGAAATCGAATTCGAAGGGTTAAGAAGGGTTAAGTTCTGGCTTCACTGGAGGGGGAGGCCCTGGGCGTTGTCAGCCATTTGAGCTTGTCGGACGACGCCTACCAGACTGCTCGGGACCTCCTAGCCCGAAGATACGCCAACGTCCGGCGAATTGCGGACGAACATGTTAAGCAGCTTCTGAGCCTCCCGCTGCTTAGTGACCGGGCCAGACTACGTCTGGACCTGTTGGATCCAGTCTTGGTGGCCTGTAATACGTTGAGGCGGCTGGATTTACCAGTGGGCGAATGGGCCTTTTTGTTGCTCCGCATCGTGCTGTCCCGCCTACCTCTCGACCTTAGAATACTTTTTGAGGAGAGGTACGGCGGGGACGAGGCCTCCCATATTCCGCCCTTCTGTGACCTGCTGCGATTTTTGGAGGAGCAGTGCCGGCAGATTGAGAACGCGGCGGTCACCGTTGACGACTTACGAGCCGTGCCCAGTGAGAGGCGGAATCCGCCGGGCAAGTCGTCGTCAACCCCCCCCCCCCCTGCTCCTCTTGTCGAGCATCTGATCACCGGGTAACGTCTTGCCCGAAATTATTAAGTAAGCCGGTTCCGGCGAGGCGAACTATCGCCAAGGAGCGCCGCTGGTGCTACTCATGTGTGGAAGGGCACCTCCAGCGAGACTGTCCGCACCGGCGTCCCTGTTTGCATTGCCAGGGCAATCACCATGTCGTACTGTGCCTGGGTGCGAACGGCGTCTCCTCTCGGGGTGCTGCCAGGCCCTCGACCCCCACGGGCGGGGGCGCTCCGCCACGCCCTCTGACGGGCGACGCTCGGCGCCCGCCGGCTAGCCAACAGACCCCTAGGTTTGGAAGGGGTCCCTCCCCCGACCAGTCGGGGGGTAATTCCTCCAGGGGCGGGGGTGTCATCAGCGTGCGAAGAGGAACTTCACGGCCACTCATCGGTCCGCTGGACCCTTCTCACTCCCGTTAGCTGAGTGGCCGCGACTGGTGTACCACTGTACCCCATTTGATGGAGGCGGCCCTAGCTAGCTGCCGCCTTAGCTCCCACCACGGCCGCCTCTACTGAGCCTTAAGCCGTCAACAGTCCACTTGTCAAGCTGTTCTGTTGCCGACGGCCTCAGTGAGGGCGTACAACCCGAGTGGCGACTGTTAGCGGTTGCGCTCTGTTAGTCTCGGGTTCACGCGGTGTGGCCTCCACTTGGTGGTGGGAAGATTAGGGCCCCCTGGAGCGTTGAATCACGCTCTCAAGGGGTATTAGATTTGGTTTGGTCGAGCACTTAGTTAAGAATTCTTTGAATTAAAATTAAAATGCTTTGAGTTTTCCGCGAAATTCATATTGTAGCGGTTGTGATTAAAAGAATTGAATTTAAAATACTCCTTTAAATGCTGTTGCATATGTTTTGTAAATACATTTGATCACTGCGTTTGTTGTTGCACGGAAAATTGAGATTTAATTGTGTGCCCTTTTTTAATGCTTGTGCGTATGCTTTGTAAATGTATTTGATTGTCGCGCCTGTGCTGAAGGGAAGTTTGAATTCATTTGAAATTTGAATGGCGCGCTATTTTGAAAATTATGTATATGTTTGTGATAGTGTTTGATCATTTTGCTTTGTGATAAGGAAGGTTGAAATTAGATAACCCTGTTGTTGCCGAAGGAAATAAGAGTCAATTCTCTTTTGGTTTAGATTTTGTTGGCACTGTCTAAGATATTTAGTTGAAATATGAGCATAGGATTACCTGCCTAAAGGGCTATCTGGTTTGTAGATTATCAGATGGAAATCGGCTGTCGCACCATTTGGTAAATGATTATAGGATGGCTTGGTTATGCCTACTTGTTTGAAAATTCATACTAGGGACTATCTGTGCGTTTCGTTCAGCTCTCCACAGACGACGTTCATGGGGAATTTGGGGGTGCTCTCTGCACTGAAGCTTGGAAGGTCCCTTTGGGCCGCTGCGTGTCGCGTCGCTGTTTGCAGACCTGATCCGGTCGGATTGCGGAACTAATCATAGGAGCGCAGATAGGTGTTTGAAAGAGGTCGTCGGACTTCTGTCTAGGAATAGGACTTATTTATGTGCTGCGATGTCCAGGAAGGGCATCCAGTTCAACTCTCCGGCTAGCCCACGTTGGGGCTGTAATTTTGAGGCGTTGGTTAGGGTTGCAAGATCTGATGGGGTGCGTAAGGTGGCCTAGTTTGGTTGTAGATTCGGTCTTGCAACTTGCCGTCGCGACCCTGTCCCGCTGACCGGTTTGCTCGCGGACCTAAATCCTTATGTACGGGACGGGGGTTGGTTCGCGCAAAAGCGTTAGTGTCAATAATAGACGTCAGAGGGCGTGCGTGCCTCTACGATACCGGTTTTGGACGTCCGGTCGTTTCGAGGGCACGCTAGAACAAGTAGTCCTTTTCATCGTTCTTGGTCGAGAAGTCGGAGGCGGAATATAATAGGCGCGTATAGTAAATATACCACTGGGAATTGTAACGCGCATTCCTGTTTTGTTAGTTTCATCCCGGGACTTAGAGTCTAATTCAGAATCTGTATAAGTGGATTCGACCGTATTAGTTACTAGTGCGGTAGTTGATATTCTAGAAATAACGGTGACCTTTGATCCGTACGTTCTGTGTTCATTTTCGCGAGTCAAGCGTTATAACAAACGAGAGTTAGTGGCTTATGTAAGGTAGTTAATCGTACGACAGAGTTAAAGAACTGTTATCGTAGAAAACGAAGAAAGTGACTGCGGAAGGAGACCGTAGTTTGGAGAGGAGCTGAGGGCCGAACTGCTGCAGAGGGAACGGTCTAATAAGGTCAATAACACTACCAGCCACACCCAAATACACATCACTGACCTTTACTTTCCTAGCACTACACATCTACACGCGACCTGACCGAATCCTGAGGGACCAGTCGCCTTTGATAGAGGTAAGTAAGCTTCCCTTATAGAAAACAACGCTCCCCCGTGATTGTTTATTGTAATTAGAAACTTTCCACCCTTGGCGTTAGGACGCCCGACCTGTACCTGCTTGTAGGTTCTTCCGTTCATGGGCCGCGGAGGTTCCTACTCCTGGGATAGGCAGCTGTTGGCCGTATCAGTCAGCATAAAGCAAGAAATTATATTGTAGAAAACCACCTACATAACTGTACACCTCTATAACTGATGTAACGGAAACATAGAATGAAATCCATAATTACAACCTGCCGCGATCTGTTAACAATAATGTCGCCCATCGGCAAGTGACCGCCCGGGATATTCTGCATGTACATGAAAAATTATCGGTAAAAAACCTAAAAAGGGGGGGTCTATCTTAAATACTTTTTAAGTTATTGAATTTTTAATTTTTTGAATGATGTTGGTCACCTTGTTCCACACTTTTTGCTCTAGCTCCAATGCTACGGGCACGATTTCGATTCTGTTTTCTTATTTCATCAGGTTAATAAGTTGTTTTGTTGGATTACGTAACATTTTTAGTTAAAATAAGGCGAATCATAAAAATAAACGTAGACAAAGACATTTTTTCTAAGCAAAAAAGTGATATTTATTTACAAAAACACGTGTAAGTACATAAAATGCCCCCTTAACATGGGCTTTTTACTCATTATTAATAATCTAGAGCATAACTACTACACATTTACAATACACTATCAATATCTATCTCTTAAAATTTTTTAATAACAGCGTGTCAAAAACGGGTCCCTCCTTGCTGTGCATCATCGTCATCCAGGTAGAGAGCGGTTCCTAGAAACCGGTAGATAGATAACGCACGTGCGCACCCTTTAAATAATTGATGCGGACGACATGGCGACATAGAGTTAAAACTATTAATGCAGAAATTATAATAAAAATAACAGGCATGATTAAAAAAAACAACAATTTTAATTAATTAAGTTTTCAAAATGGCCCCCACCCTCCTGTAAGCAAATAAAAGCCCTCGTGGCTACACTATTGGTTGTTCGCAGTAATTCTGCAGGATTTTCTTTAATTTCCTCTGCGGCAGCAAAAATCCTAGCCGTTAATTGTTCGCGGCTTTCAATGCGCGCGGCATACACCTTCTGTTTCATGAATCCCCATAAATAAAAATCTAAGGGTGTCAGGTCGGGCGATCTCGGCGGCCAAGCAACGGAGCCTCCTCGACCGATCCATCGCGGATAATTTTCATTCAGATAATTTCGCACTAGTCGTGCGAAATGTGCTGGGGCTCCGTCTAGTTGCAGATGCATTCTTCTTCTCGTTGCCAGCGGCACTTCATCCAAAAGTGAGGGCAACGTATTTTGGAGAAAATCTAAATATGCGTGTTGATCTAGCCTGTGAGGCAATACGTAAGGGCCAATGAGCATATTGTCAATTATTCCAGCCCATACATTAACAGAAAATTCTTTCTGAAAAGATGTTTTTCTTCTGACGTGTGGGTTTTCAGCGGCCCAGACATGAAGATTTCGGTGGTTTGTAATACCCGCCCTTGTGAATGTACTCTCGTCCGTCCACAAAATCTTCTTTAGAAACTCAGGATTGGTTCTTTGTTGCGATAAAATCCAGCTACAAAACACAGATCTCGCACGGTAATCCACATCTTCCAAATGTTGAGCACGCCGGAAGTGATAAGGATGGAGGCCTTCTTTCTTAAGAATTCTCCAGATTGTTATTCTTGGTACATTCAGTCTTATTGACAAGAGACGAATGCTTGTCATAGGGTCAGCGCGCACTAATCTTAACACTTCCTCTTCCATGTCCACGTGAAGTGCCACGCCAGGCTCATTTTGTCGTGGAAGTCCTTGCTCACAAAAACGACGATGCACAGCAATGAAGGACCGGTACCCAAGTACTGGCCTACCTGGATAACGACGTTTGTACTCTTCGACAGCAGAACGTGCATTCCCATCACAAAAACCGTATACAAAATGCATATCAGCTACGTGAGAAGGCGGTAAATCACGCAATCGTAGCATTACGATGCTTGAAACGCACAGGAATGGTCCTCGAAAAGATAAATAGCGCACAAATTAAAAAACACGTAACGTCCCGGGATCAGTAATCGAGCGACTGAATGATGCACAAACAACCAACCGAGAAGAGTGCGCACGTGCGTTATCTAGCGGTCTCTAAGAACCGGTTTCTACCTGGATGACCTTTTTTTTGCTTGATATGGAGCAAATTTTTGACACGCTGTTATTAAAAAATTTTAAGAGATAGATATTGATAGTGTATTGTAAATGTGTAGTAGTTATGCTCTAGATTATTAATAATGAGTAAAAAGCCCATGTTAAGGGGGCATTTTATGTACTTACACGTGTTTTTGTAAATAAATATCACTTTTTTGCTTAGAAAAAATGTCTTTGTCTACGTTTATTTTTATGATTCGCCTTATTTTAACTAAAAATGTTACGTAATCCAACAAAACAACTTATTAACCTGATGAAATAAGAAAACAGAATCGAAATCGTGCCCGTAGCATTGGAGCTAGAGCAAAAAGTGTGGAACAAGGTGACCAACATCATTCAAAAAATTAAAAATTCAATAACTTAAAAAGTATTTAAGATAGACCCCCCCTTTTTAGGTTTTTTACCGATAATTTTTCATGTACATGCAGAATATCCCGGGCGGTCACTTGCCGATGGGCGACATTGTATATGAGCAAAAGCATTTCAGCAAGTTTCTTCTTAATCCGCTATTTTACTTAATTAGATTCAATAATCCATCCTGTCGAGGGATTTTTAAAAATTCGAATAATTAGCGTCTACTTTAATACGTCTATCTCTAACAAAGATTGAAGAGGCCATACAAAACAAAGAAATATATCTAGGTTCCTTCATAGATATGGGTGCTTTTGACAGAACGAACTTCTCCAGCATAAAAGACGCACTCAGTAGACATAAAATTGAACCGGCACTGATTGACTGGATAGTATACATGCTCAGTAGACGAATAATAAAGATTGCTGGTAAATCTCAACTAATCCAAATTAAGAAAGAATACTCGTAGGATGGGGTTCTCTCACCTCTCCTGTGGAATATGGTCATTAATGAACTCATCAGGAAATTAAATGCTGAATAACTATCATCTCCCAAGTCTTTTCAGCACAAAACTCCAGCTATCCTCTGAGGTAAAATATTTAGGTCTTACCTTGGACACCAAACTTAACTGGAATAAACGCATAGAAAACAGAATCTACAAAGCTAGTATAACTTTCTGGCAATGCAGAAACATGATTGGCAAAAGATGGGGACTGACGCCAAAAATCATACTGTGGCTGTACAAAACTGTAATTCGGCCCATGATCACATACGGCGCTCTGGTATGGTGGACCAACACCAGCCACTACTATAAAGAAGCTTCAGTGCTACCAAAGACTGGCATGTATGGCTGCCACAGGCTGCATAAGAAATACGCCAACAGCAGCCTTAGAAGCGATGCTGGAGCTAACCTCGCTTCATCTACATATACAATAAGAAACGACTTTAGCTGCCATCAGACTCAAGATCCTAAATCTTTGGAGTAAGAATAGTGTCCCTCACATAGGCATAATTGATAGAATTCACTCAAAAATTCCTATCTTACAAGCCAAGTACGACAAGATTCCTAAACAATTTGTTTTCGATAAGAAGTACAAGATACAATTAAATGGAACCAGCCAGCCGGAAGGATTAAGCCCAAAAGAGCTTAGAGTTTTCACCGATGGTTCTAAAACAAATGAAGGTGTAGGTTCTGGAACTTTCTCTGAAGAGCTCAATATCCACATATGCACACCGCTGGGTACCTATTACGCAGTCTTTCAGGCGGAATGTATGGGTATCATTCAAGCGGCCATAGCAATAGATGCTAGGAAGGTTAATGACTTCCCCATCAGAATACTGACCGATAGTAGAGCGGTTACTTCAAGCTCTGAGTTGCAATGTGGTGAACTCGGGACTAATATATGAATGCCATCAACGGTTAAATGAGGTATGTAAGAACAACAATGTGAATCTGCAATGGATAAAGAGGCACAGTGGATCCAGAGGCAACGATGCAGCAGACGAATTGGCCAGAAGAGGATCGGCTCTGGCCACTATAGGGCCGGAACCAATCATACCAATCCCCTTTGGTAACGTTCGTTCACTGGTACGTAGACACTTCACTAATCAACACGCTCAGCTATGGAAAAATCTAGTAGACTATAGACAAGCTAGGAAGGCCCTGACTGAAATAAACAGTTGTTTAACCAAAGTTCTAATGAGACTGAACAAGCCGCAGATCCGGATAGTAACAAGTGCTATCACAGGACACGCCACCTTTAACAAGCATTTATTTACTATAGGTTTTACAGATAGTCCCCTGTGCAGGGCATGTATGGAGGAAGAAGAAACGGCAGCCCACGTGCTACTGAAATGTCCGGAAGTCGCTACGTACAGGGCTAAACATCTCGGCACGCCGGGATCACTCTCCGAAGTTGCATGCAACATCAAAGGACTGTTGAGCTTCTTCGGGGAGATCTCATGGCTCGAATAATCACATTATTCCTGCCCACACGCAAAATACGCGCATAGACGTGGAGTTGCGGAACAGCCCGTCGTAAACTAAACTAAACTAAACTAATACGTCTATCTACATTACCCGAAAGATGCCCAGTATCAAATGACAAGATTAGTTACTTCAGAACATCGTTTAACGAGTCAATGTTGTTATGGAATAATGATGTTGCAAAGTTTTTAATACAATTCATTTTGGACTAGTAGGTATGTATTATCTCTCAAATAAATTAGCTCTCGTTCTCATAAATAAAATAACATATTTACCGTCGTACAAAACGCAAAATCGTAAAAAATTAGATATTGAGGCCTTTTAAAATACTAACCGAAGTCTTGTCAATGGTGCATACTCTATCGGCCAAGTAGCTCTCTAAAAGCCAGTCGATGGGCATGTTCTTGTAGAACAGTTGCACGTAGGTGATGAAGTGGATCAGATCGGATGATCGGAACAGCTTGCCGATGCCGCCAACTTGACAGAACTCCAGGAAAAACCAATTCGGTGTCGAGACGCTCGTTGCTGCGGTGAACTGTTTGATATCCTGAAATATTGATGAATATATTCAAGACAAGCGTCCCGTCACTGCTGCGACTAAGTGGCGAAGCCTGGACGGGTCGCTATTTTATTAATTAATAAATGTATGTGGTGTCATTTTAATTTATGATAATCATGAAATACTAATATTTTATGAGTTTTCGATTTCCCAATATAAATCCTCCCTCCTAAATATATTTTACGAAAAAAACATATTTAGGAATATCATTTCCCCCTGAAGTTTCATCGCAATCGGTTGGAACCATTCCGAATATTATTAATATTATTATTAGCCCGGACAGACAAACAGACAGAGAGACCCAAAAATGCTTTAAAAATGGTTATTCATGTCTAAATTATGCAATTTGCATGCGCAAATAGCCCCAGAGCTTAAAAGAAGCCAGTTATTTTTATGTTACAACCAAACACTTAAATTTTATACGTATATAAAGATATATAAATTACCGTAAAATATTAGAATAATATTAAAAGAAAATGACATTGCAAATAACATTTCAGCAACGTTCACTTATTTCTCGAGAATCTACTATTAAAATGATCTATTAATAAAACAATTATTTAAGAAGAAGCGATTCACCCCGACTTGGCACGGGTGATTTATGGATCCTGACTACAGCGCCACCTACCGGTTGTTTGAGTTTTAGCGAGACTAATGGACAGAATTGATTTTTATATATAAAGAATATATCGGTGTTTCGTGTTATTGATTCTACTACTTAAAACGAAACTAGATACTAAAAAAATATTTTTTCTTTCTTTAATATTAGTATTGATCTTTTCTTTGCAAAAGATCGCCGTACGGGATTGTTTAACTTAAATTGTAGAGTCCCTCAGAGAAAAAAATTTAATAAGTAAACACTAACTTTAGCATTATATTTATGAAAATGTAATGTATGTAAATAAAAACATGATTGGGTTGGATAAGAATAAAGATGTTCATACTTTAAACGTTAGGAACAAACATAAGCTTGTAAAGCCAGTTGCTAGACTCCACAGAATTAGTAATTCAGTTATGGGGAAATGTATAAATAATGTACGTTTTTACAACAAAACCCCAGAAAATGTTGAAAGTTTGTCAATAACCATGTTTTATTTAAGAAAAATTGTACAAATATGGTTATTATAATGTTAAGGGATACATGAATAAAAATAACCCTTTGGAATTATCGCTACCATACTGGTTCTATTATAATTCATAAAGGTAACTTTTTTTTAGTTTTGTAGTAACTATTATATGTAGAAAACATGTAATACCGCTGGGTATCTTGCTTGTTTCTTACTTTTTTTTAACTATTACTTATTTAACTATTAATTATTTTTTTAATTATTATGCCAGCACTGACTTACTACTCTACCTGTTGGTAAGTAGATATTGACGTTTATAAGTGCCTTAAACAAGCCGAGTCTACTTTCTGTGATGATAATGCTGTTAGCCTACGCGGCCCTTACAGCTTCATCGGACTCAGAGGAAGGAGATTATTTATTTTAGTGTAACGTTGTGGACGCGACGTTGCACTAAAATCGATAATCTTGCGGGAGTGGGATAATACTGTGTACAGTTCAGTGATCACATTAACATAACATGGATGAGTTATCTAACAGCAGTCCGAACAGGGGTTGGCGGGCCGCGGCTCTGACGTCTAACTCGTATCGTTCGATGTTCTGGGCGGTAAGAACCGCCCAGGGATGCGGGTGTACGGTGTGTACGCGGTGTGTCCGTCTACGGACTCGCTGCGTCCCGTCAGTTGTTACAGTTGTGCTCACAGTGTTTGTGGCACTAGGTGATTGTGTAGTGTTCGTGTGTGACTGGCTGGCGACATTTCGGTCGTCGGAATCTAGCGGAACAAAACAAGCCGAAATTGAGTAAAAAGGTTTTGAATTTGAATTTTAAAGTGGTTACGTAGCCGAAGATGGAAAAGGCAAACTTCTCCTTAGACTTAAACAAAATCCTATGACTTTTAATAATAATAATAAATTTTATTTCATTTTTAAAAAGTACATGCCTTAAAAACTAGAAGATTGGAACCTCCATTTAAGCAAATAATACCTGTGTTTGGATGGTCCGCCCTTCCATTACTATATCCATGTTACAAGTCAGTATGGATAAACATATTCTATATCCATATTAATGTTATATATTACTTAAATTCTATATTAATTCTATTCTTAGTTTATTTGCTTATGTATACGTGTATGTGTGTGTGTGTGTGTATGTATATATATATATATATATATATATATATATATATATATGTGTGTGTGTGTGTGTTTGTGTCTATGCTTGCGTGAGTTAAATAGAGTGTGTGTGATTACAGTGTCTGAATCTGAACAAATCATGCTACACGATCCAGAAGCTTTTCGGTTTCGTCATATGTCTTATGATGACTCCATTTAAACAAAAGTTTTTTACAGTTGCGATATGTTTTGTCGTATATATAAATATCTTTGTTTATTTTATTATAAAAAAGGCAGAACGCGATATAAATTGTCTGCTTGCAAATGTCTTTTTAGTTCTGTACGTGTGGGCAACCATGTTTCTACGTCGTTTATTCTGCCGACTTCCAAAAAGGAGACGGTACTCAATTCGAGTGTGTTTTTTTTATGTGTGTTACCTCATAACTTTGTACTAGGCGAACCGATTTCGATGATTCTTTTTTTATATGAAAGCTGATAGTTCTCGTGTGGTCCCATATGAATTTGATCAAGGTCAGACCAATGGTTATTGAGTTATTCTTAAATAACCTATATAGAAGTCGCTTATATTGAAGTCGGCTGTACAAAATTTTTAATTATTTAAATGGCATGATCATAAGACAATGATTTGTGAGTTTTGAGGGTTGTCCAGAATATATACAACTTCCTGACAGAGAGTAAACTTTTACCTTGAAGACACCCACGTTCCATTCGAATGGAAAAATTTGTGCTAGCGAATTATTCCACTTTATTACTTGAATCTAAAGAAGCAAAAAGCATACCGTTCGATTCGAATGTGTGGTGTACCGACAACAAAGGAGTAGAGACTGGCTGCGCGGCTGGTTGTGTAATGGTGACAGGTAGAAGAGGGAATTAAGTCATGAAATTTTTGCGCACTCACTCCAATACTAAAAATTGAGTGGTCTGTGTATTTAAATGATATATCTCGGAAATAAGTGAGCTCACAAAATTTCCGGACCTGCAGTACTACTACGCTCAACTACAATACAAAGCTTCGATTTTGGACTGGATTTGAACCCTGCTGGCTCAAGTACTCGGCTGGTACATCTCCAAATCTGTGCTGTCATCTGCGTACCCATAAATGTCAAGCATCAGCAGATCATTCATATGCAGCAAGAAGAGAGTTGCAGAAAAAACAGACACCTAAGGAACTCCGGCTTACCGGGAACGCTTAAACCACTTGGAAAATAATTCTGACTGCTCTTCTTTAATCAGGATCAGAAATAATAAGCAGCCAGTAAGTTATTTAATTTTAAACCTCTTGCCCTTTCCATTTTTCTGTAAATTTTGAAACAGTGAGCTGTACACATAATTTTGAGTTAAAAGCCTAGTGCTATGACAAACATGTTGGGCGCTTGTTGAGGACAGCTAGAGACCCGCCGCCCCGTCGCCCCTTCGTACCCCGCTACACCCCGCGCACCCCGCACACCGGCGCCGACCCAGTGATGTCGGCGTCCAATCAGCGCGCGTGTGGCTTCATTTGTCGTCGCACGGCACTACTCACAGACTGAGGCACCTTCTTGCGAGATATAAGAAGGGCGTCTCGGTCTGTGAGCTGTTCATTTCACTTCGGAGCGGCATTTAAGAAGAAACCTGAAGAAGACTCAAGACTCCAATTCAAGACCTCCCTCTGTACATAGCGTTAGACATAGTTAGTCAGTGCCGAATCATTGTAAATAGTTAATACAGTATATTAAAAAGTACCATCTTTTCTTCAAGCAGTCCCCTAGTATAGCTAACCTCAGATCAGTCGTTAAGTAATCAGTCAGAAATAAATATACAGTCCACTGTTCATCCATTATATTCTTGGTCCTTCGAGCCGGATTCAAGCCAGAAGAAAGAAGCAAGAAGTAAGAAGAAACAAGAAAGAAGCCAATTATAGAAGAAAGAACATAATTATAGAAGAAAGAACATAATTATAGAAGAGAGAAGATCATTATAGAAGATCTTCAAGGAAGAAAGAAGTTCGTCGACGAAGAGAGAAGATCGTCGGTACTAATTTCTTCCCTGTTTCTTGTTACGATTACGTCACATACGTCTATTGTCTGTTTCCAGACAATTTCTTGTTTCTTTAACCGCGTTTACGCGGCCAGTGGTCACTCCCTAACGGTGCCAAACTGTGACCATCTGGTAACGCCCTTGTGGCGGGAACGACATCCATACGTGTGTCTTTTTAAAGACTGTACGTACGTCTTTTTGAAGACGACCGGAGGTCGCAACGTGGGACAATGAGGAAGACACGAAGCCAGAAGACACGGAACGATGATGACACGCCGGTAGGAATGTGCATATTCGAAGAAGCACCCGCGTCCCCGTCCGATTATCTCGCGATGGCACAAGCGCCCTCCGCCGCGCCCGCGCTCTAGGCCCCGCCCGCGCCCGCATCTACGCCCGCGCCCGCGCCCCCGCCGCCGCGCCCCGCTATGTCCGTGTCCACGACCGATCGTTTGGGAGAGGTTAGCACTTCCGCGCCGCGTACAGAGACACTCGCCGCGATTATTGAAGATCTTCCGTCTACAGAGATTAGTTCGATAGTACGTACCGTCGCGCCTGTAACAGACGTACATAGACCCGCACCCCGCGCCCCGTCGGTTCGCTCCGTTCGTTCAGCCCGGTCAACGGCTAGTGCGATAGCTAAATTAAAGCAAATTGAGTATAACGCCGCGGAGGAACTAGCTGCAATTAGGAGGAAGCAATTGCAGTTGGAAGATCTTATTAGGAAGAAGTACGCTAGGGACGTCGCGCAACTGCAAGAAGAAACAGATAGGGAAAGTGTCAACGAAGACGAGTTAGTTGAAAATAGGGTACGCGTTGATAGGTGGTTAGAGAACGTAGAGACTGTGCGGGGGGAGTCGCCTTCCCGCCCCTCTCAGCCCGCGCCCCGCATCGAGTTAGAGCAGACCCTACCGAACAGGGTAACCGGTTACGACCACAGTGAAGATGCCCAGGGGAGGACGGAAGCGAATAACGTTCAACCGCGCCGCATAGATTCGGTACAGAGGGAAGATGGAGTCGCCGTAGGAATGAACCAGGTGGATCGTCGTGTACGGGTTACGTCGCCGTCGCACGTCCAACGCCGCACTCTATCGCCTACACATAGATCGCCACATCGCCACGCGGATCGTAGATCACCGTCGCCGTATAGGGATGTAGGTGTACATAGGACGCCAGCGCCACAGCGTAGGCTAGAGAGAGATAGGGATAGAGATAGGTCGCTTACTCCGCGAGGGAAAGATAGGGGTATAGAGCGACTAGCGGAAGCTCTGGAGAATATGGTCAGAGTTAGGCCCGCTGCCGCGAAGCAGACGCAGGACTTGCCTATTTTTAACGGTTCGGCCGCGGAATGGTTAGCGTTCAAAGCCGCGATGAAAGAATCCACGCGTCTATATGGATTCACAGATACGGAAAATATGGCAAGGTTAAGAAACTGTCTACGCGGTGAAGCTAGGGAAGTAGTATCGGCACTGCTGTTTACCGCAAAGGATCCAGCAGATATTATGCGAACATTAGAGCAGTGTTTCGGCCGCCCGGAAGTAATTATCGATCGAGCGTTAGAAGAATTGAAACACCTTCCGCGCCCGGGTCAAACCGCACAGGAATTAAATGCGTTCGCAATAAAGTTGCAAAATATCGTGTGCATTTTGCAAAACGTCGACGGCAAGGGATATCTGCAAAATCCAATGCTTACTAGGGAAGTAACGAGTAAGTTAAGCCCTCACTTACGGTCGCGTTGGTGTGATTATGCGGAGCACTACGGAAGTGCAGACGAACCGGACATCGTTACACTGTCCAGGTTCATGATGAGAGAGGCTGATCGTGCGTTGAGTCATGCCTATACGTCCGTAGAGCCGACTAAGGAATCGCCCGTAAGACGAGAGGCGCCGTCGTCGAAAAGGATAGTGACACGCCGCGTAGAGAATAGGGCTCGCGACGTAAAAACGTTCACCGCCCAGGAGGACACCGGTAGTGCCTCTTGTATGTGTTGCGGGGGTGAACACGTGATCGCTAAGTGTAGAAAGTTAGCGCAAATGGGTGTGGACGACCGGTGGAATTGGGTAAAGGAAGGTGGGGTATGTTTTCTGTGTTTAAGTAGTAAACACCGACGGTTTAAATGTAGAGCGAAGAAATGCGGCGTCGACGGCTGCAACGCCCCCCACCATGCCCTCCTTCACACCCGCAAGACCCGCGCACCTGATACATCGGCAAAACCGGATGAGACCGTGCTCGTCGCGTCTAACGTCGGTAGTAATGCGTCCGTATTATTGAAAGTGTGTCCCATTACGTTACGTGGACCACGCGGTAGGGAAATAGATACGTATGCGTTGCTTGACGAAGGCTCGACCATTTCGTTGATCGACGACGACTTAGCGCGCGAGTTAGGAGCGGAAGGACCGGTAAAACCGCTGAATATTAGGGGAATAAGCAATAGTCAGCGCGAGGCCGATAGCAGGCTAGTTAACATAGGCATACGTGGAAAATCGCGCAGCGAGATGTATAGAATAAATGCGCGTACAGTAACAAATTTACAGATAGGTTCGCAGTCGGTAAATAAAGAGTGTTTACGGTTGAAACACTTACGCAACCTACCGAGCTCGGTTTGCTACGAGGACGCCAAACCGAGATTATTATTAGGCGCCGACAACTGGCATTTAATAATTACCCGTAATTTAAGGATAGGACGTCGAAGGCAGCCCGTAGCTGCACGTACGTTGCTAGGGTGGGCCATCCAGGGAACCGTACCGCGATCAACGTGTAGGGAAGACGGCGAGACCGTACTACACGTCGTAAGCGATAGCGGACGGTCGGATGAGGACGTCCAGGCGCTCGCCAGTCCGGGTAGGAAGATGTTACGACTGCCGAGACGCTACGCTCCCACGGGGGGAGTAATAGGAAACCCACCGCGCGACGATAAGGCACGCATCGCGACGGTAGGGACAGGCCTACGATCGAAACGGCCAAGGCGAAAGTCGCCCCGATAAAGGCGCAAAGCATTCCGCGGTTAGAGTTACAGGCGAATCTAATAGGCGCGCGATTTGCGGAATTCGTGCAAGGCGAGCACAGAGTGGTAGCCGATAGGGTAGTTTATTGGACAGACTCCACTACGGCGCTCCATGGGATTCAGAACGATACGGCGCGTTACACCCCATACGTAGCACATAGATTAGGTGAGATATCGGAGAAGACGTCACCCGAGCAATGGAGGTGGATACCGACCGCAGACAACATCGCGGATCAGGCAACGCGCATTAATTATACGTACAAGGAAGAGAGTGACAAATGGTTTACGGGACCACCATTCCTGTACGAAGATGAAGATCGATGGCCTCGACGTCGGGAAGAGAAGGCAGGGGATGAAGATGACGAGCTGGAGGAAGTCGTGGCGCACCAGAGCGACACCAGGGACGCTCCACACCTGCCAGACATCAAGAGGTTCTCTTCTTACGAGAGATTGGTCAGGGCCACCGCTCGCATATTACAGTTCGTCGATGCCATGAGAGGAAAGGCGCACGGACTAACATTGGACCACATCCAGAAAGCAGAACGGATGTGGATAGAGCGAAGTCAACAGGACAGTTTTGCTGAAGACATCAGTCGACTGCAGAAAGGAAGGAACTTGGCAACCGGCAGCGCGTTGAGGAAGCTCGACCCCATATTCGAAGATGGCATACTGCGAGCTAGAGGACGGATTGACGCAGCCGATGTGGACAGTCAAATGAAGAGGCCCACCAACCTGAACGGACGCCACCAGTTTGTAAAGCTGCTTGTGGAGAAGGCGCATAAGGAAGCAAGCCACGCCAACAGGGAACGGGTAGTGAACGACCTACGCACGAGATATGACATACTTCGACTACGACCGACCGTAAGAGAAGTGGAGCGGAGATGTCTGCAGTGCAGGGTACGCAAGGCGACACCACGGCCAGCGGTTATCGGAGATCTACCACCTGAACGGTTAGGGGCATTCGCGCGACCATTCACCTACACCGGAATCGACTATTTCGGGCCTATAACGGTAACAATAGGACGTAGGCATGAAAAGCGGTGGATAGCGTTATTCACTTGTTTAACGACGCGCGCGGTACATCTAGAGATAGTTTATTCCCTAACGACGGACTCGGCGATATCGGCATTGCGGCGCATGGCGGCTAGGCGTGGGTGGCCACGGGTCATCTACTCTGACAACGGAACGAATTTCCATGGGGCGGACACCGAACTACGACGGGCAATGGAGGAGTGGGCACCCCTGCTGAAGGACTACGCGTTGACTCGGCGGACAGACTGGAAGTTCATCGCGCCGGGCGCGCCGAACCAGGGAGGCGCATGGGAGCGTCTCGTGCGCTCAGTGAAGACCGCGCTCGAAGCCACTCTACACCAGAAGAGCCCGCGGGAGGAGACGTTGGTGACGCTCCTCACCGAAGCCGAGAACACAGTGAACTCTCGACCGTTGACACACGTACCGGTCGACATCGACGAGGAAGAGGCGCTGACACCCAACCACTTCCTGCTGCTGGGACCATCGAGCCTTCCAGTAACCGCGCCGTGCACGCCTAGTGATCGTCGGGCGTGGAGAGCGGCGCAAGGACTTGCCGACGAGTACTGGAAGCGCTGGATGAAGGAGTACCTGCCGACGCTGGTTGCGCGCGGGGACTCACGGGATGTGCAGCAGCGACAGCTACAAGAGGGGGACCTCGTCGTGGTGGCAGACGGTAGCCTGCCAAGGAACGTGTGGCCGCGTGGAATTATAACGCGGACCTTTCCCGGACCAGACGGCGTGGTGCGCAACGTGGAGGTGCGGACCAGGGGCGGATTGCTGCGGCGGCCGGTCAGGAAGATCGCCGTCCTCCCGAAAGAAGATGAGGCTCGCGAGCTACGCCGGGGGGAGGATGTTGAGGACAGCTAGAGACCCGCCGCCCCGTCGCCCCTTCGTACCCCGCTACCCCCCGCGCACCCCGCACACCGGCGCCGACCCAGTGATGTCGGCGTCCAATCAGCGCGCGTGTGGCTTCATTTGTCGTCGCACGGCACTACTCACAGACTGAGGCACCTTCTTGCGAGATATAAGAAGGGCGTCTCGGTCTGTGAGCTGTTCATTTCACTTCGGAGCGGCACTTAAGAAGAAACCTGAAGAAGACTCAAGACTCCAATTCAAGACCTCCCTCTGTACATAGTGTTAGACATAGTTAGTCAGTGCCGAATCATTGTAAATAGTTAATACAGTATATTAAAAAGTACCATCTTTTCTTCAAGCAGTCCCCTAGTATAGCTAACCTCAGATCAGTCGTTAAGTAATCAGTCAGAAATAAATATACAGTCCACTGTTCATCCATTATAGCGCTATTTTGTTGTGGTTCCAGATTCCTGACTTTAGTTGTTTGTTTTTTTACTGGTAACTAGGTATTAATAAAATGCGTTTATTTTAACATTTTAGTTTACCGTTTTATTAATTTTAAGGTATCAATAAAAATATCTAAATATTCAAGCGATTGGTGCGCACGTAAGGTAACGCGGGCGAAAAGTAAACAGCGGGACACATGCAACTGAGCAAGAGAACGTCACGTCATCGCATCAGCCGCGTTTGAATCTCGTTGACAAGCGCTCGCTTTCGTTTATGTTGAAAAATGTTATTCACATTTAAATTAAATGACACGCGTATCGACAAATCGGGGTCTTTGACAATACTTTTACTCACCGGTCAATTTAGAGCTAATAAAAACCCACATACAATTTGCAAATAAAAATGAATTTGAATTTAATTTGATTTTTTTATGGTCGAGTTATCGGAAGTAAAGATTTTCTATACGTTTGAATACTGATTCTGATAACGCACTTAACGGGACCACAGGGTTTTTGTTGTATATCGTCACCACCATTAACGACCTTCAAAAATCTACTGCTGTAGGTACATAGGTCTTCCCTCAAAACTGCCTGGTTCATCATCATCATCATGATCATCAGGTTGTCACTCCATCTAGTGGGGGACCAACCTAGATATAAATAGGAGATAAATAAGGCATGAATCAATAGCATCAATAATGGCCGAGGACTGGACGAAGGAAACATCCAAAGATTAAAAAGAAGAATAGTTTACAAGGGAGCGAGAGGTGAGTAACGAAAACAATATTGAAGAATATCGAGAATAGCTGCGTCGATCTAGACAATGATAATGTTAATGAAAAAATGCGAAGTGAAGAAAATCTTGGATGGAATGAAGAGATCGTTACTATAATGTTTGTAACATATGATTCAATCGGACTATCGTTAAATATAAAATTCCGGTGTGCGTGTAATGAGAGCTAATAATCTTCCACTCACCAGATGTCGCTAGTTGTGACTGAGGTAAAGTTTTTTGTTACACAGTGCCAGTTAATTGAGAAATTAGTTTTAAATAATAGTTTATCATTATCTAGAGTATTATATTAATACACAACACAATGCGTCAGTGGTTTGATTTTTATTTCTTTGCACATTTTAACTATTTTTTTTAAAGTCGTCTTTTAGTTATATTTACAGTTTGGTTTATTCATTTCTAATGTAATTAATATAAAATATAACTAATAATACAGAAAGAAACCCAAAAGATCACATTTTCCTAAGAAATTATCGTCCCCGCTATGAAATCTGTCAAATATTTTACCTCACTCTAAAGTGGCGCCGCCTTGGTGGCAGAAAAAGTCGTGGATGCCCTCATTAACAGCTTGACCGATTTTGATGAAATTTTATGAGTTTATTTGGGGAGTACCTGGATGTCTCTTAGCTAAAGTTGGACGGTAGGTGATGCTGATGTCCAGAAATAACCAGAACTAGAAAATTAACCGTGCGAAACCGGATTGGATCACTTGTATTGTATATTACGGTGTCAAAAATATTGCGCTTAGACTTAGATACTTAGCTTAAATTACAGAACTCATAACACAATGTCCTTATCAATGGTAAAGGTTCCTCCGGATCGGTAGATTCAATGGGCGTTCCTCAGGGCTTGATTCTTGGCCCATTCCTGTTCTTAATCTATATTAATGACTTACCTTATCTTGTAGGGGACAATCACGATATAGTATTATTTGCCGATGATACCTCTTTAATATTCAAACTCAAACGGCAGTCAATTAATTATGACGATGTAAATAATGCTCTATCGAAGTATAATGGTTTAACGCCAATAATTTGCTCTTAAACAGCAATAAGACAAAACGTTTTTTATTTACAATACCTAACGTTAAACATTCGAATATCAATGTGCTCTTAAATGGGGAGGAGTCATGTGGATACCAATGTTACGGCCCCAATATGTCTAAATTATACATGGGGGCCGTAACCAATGTTGAGACAGCTAGATTAGTTTATTTTAGTTACTTTCATAGCGTAATGTCTTATGGAATTTTGTTATGGGAGAATATTTTTATCTTTTGAAAAACAGATACGGCTTGAATGTAAGTCGCTAATGCGACTTACAATGAAGATATTTGTTTTTCAAAAGAGAGCCATACGAGCGATTTATAACTTAAATTGTAAAGAGTCCCTCAGAAAAAATTATAAAAGTATAAGTAATATATATATTAATTAAAATATAATTTAAAGAAGTCAATATATTAACTTTGGCATCGCAATATATTTATGAAAATAAAATGTATGTACATAAGAACATAAATAGCTTTGATAAGAATAAAGATGTTCATACTTTAAATACTAGGAACAAACATAAGCTTGTAATACTTGTTACTAGACTCCACAGAATTAGTATATAATTCATTTATAAGGCAATGGATACGATTTTACAACAAAATCCCAGAAAATGTACAAAATTTGTCAATAAACAAGTTTAAATGTTTTATTAAAGAAAAATTGTACAAAAAGGCTAATTATAAGATCAAAGAATACATAAATGAAAATAATCCCTGGGTCTCAAGTGATCGCCACCATGCCGGTTCTATTAAAATTAATTTTATAAACTTGTATGAAAATATTGTAAATTGAAATATATTTAAAAAAATTAATCCCGCTAATGGTTTTTTGCTGGTTCTTCCCAGTATCTGTGTATTTTCCGAAACAGTGGTAATTAAAAAAATGACTTTCAATAAATATTATGTAATAATGTATATTGAATAAAAAATAATTATATTCTATTCTGTTATTATAGAAAGATAGAGATTATAGATTTTTTAAACCAGTAGTTAAAGCATAAATTATTTTCAATGAGCAGTATTAAATAGTCATTTACGTTGAATAAAAGAAGAGGAATTACCAAACGATCCAAGTAAACAGGACCGACCCGAGTAACAGAACATTACTAATTCACTAGGTCAGGGGTTTCCAAAGTGTGTGTCGCGGCGCCTTGGTGCGCCGTAGATAGTGGAGTAGACAGGAGAGTTTGCCATTCTCCGGAAACTAAATTTAGGTATTCGCGGGTACGAAATAAACCGGATTTTCAGCTGTAGTTGTAAATAAAAAGCAAATGTTACTCAAAGATCAATACGGAGCAAGAAATGCGAGTAGCGGTGTCAAGCCTTAGTCAGGCCCTTTGAAAAAATTTTTTGTAACTATTGTATTTTATTTACTATTTATCTAAAATAACAAATGCATTCTTGTGTGTTAACATAAATATAAAAACCCCGCTTTATATCGTGGATGTTTTAATTTATGCTTATCTACCTAGTATCACAGTATCCTATTGCAACTAATTAGGGCACCGAAACAAAATATTAAATCCTTAAGTGCGCCGCGACCTGAAAAAGTTTGAGAAACCCTGCACTAGGTAGTTGTTTGCTACATGTTTAGCAGTGTTTACCTGCCAGCAATTAACTGTACAATTAGTAAAGGCATATATTAAGCTTTTATATTTATAATATGTTCAATTTAACCAATAGCAGGCAAACTTATTAAGTAAATAAATAAATAACTGTTTCAATTACTTTTATTTTAGGTATTATTAATTATTATTAATATCCTTTGACCAACCTAAAGATAAAGACGGAAAGCTGCCAAGCCTGAAGCTAAAAATATTTTATGTGTAAGTGGACTCAGTGTTACCCATTCTCATAATACTTCCATATAATTTAGCTAATTAGTTTAATATTATACTTAGAAACTGTACTAAGTTAAAGAAAATATTAGTATATTATTTTACTGTACGGATTGATAGACCGCGTAAATATCCCTACATCTTTTTTTACGTCCTCAATTATTAATAAACATGAAATAGTTATAATGTGAAACCAACGTTGGAAGATAATACGATATTTTTAGATGGCCTCGTTAGTTTAGTGGCCGTAAACGCAGTTGCTGATCGTGTGGTCCCGTGTTCGCATCCCGGGAAATTTTCAGTTGCAGGCCGGAGTTAGAAAGCTGACGGTGTTTCACCCCCGTGGTTTGGGATGCACGTAAAGCCGTGGGTTCTGCACCCGATCTCCCTCCGGTCGTGTCGGATCACAGTCCGATTGGATTATGAGAGTGAGGGAATAGAGAGTGCACCTGTGCTTGCGCATACACTCGGGCACTATAATCATGTCTTGCGCAGATGGCTGGTCTCCGTTGAGACTCGCCTCAGTGACCGAATCTTGATCTGGAGGACATTTCTATTATTTTTAGATTACAATTTTAAAATTAAAAAATCAGATTTTTTCAGTAGAATGTATTTATATAATTAACCGTTGGTTACGTTAACGAATTTTAATACGTTGAGGTGGTGAGATTTTGTGTATCAAATGTCAGCGCATGTGAACTATTAGTGAAAACGATGTATTAAGCGCTTCGAAGGTGATATAAATCTCAGGTTTTTTTTAATCCGCTTAGGAGCCTAGAGATATTATATTCATCAACTGTCTTAAGATGTTGTTAAAATCGCCTAAAACTAGTTAGTGAAGTATTATTGGACACTCGATTAGTAGTTATATAGTTATCTAGGTAATTTAAGGTGTTATTATTATATTATAAATGACTAAATCTGCCCGTCACACTCGTTTATATAAGTACATTCTAACACACGACTCCGGATACACCGTCTATTAAAATTTTCGCTGATGTAGTAGCAGTATACACAAAATATTTGTGCTTCGTGTTAACCCTTAGAATGCCTTCATTTTTAGTAACTCCCTACGGTTTAATTTTGGGCGTTTCACGAGCGACGGGTGACCGCTGAATTCGTAGGAGCAGCCGTCAAGTTCCGAGCCAATTTTATAACAATAATACTTAATAATATTGGGCACACTTCAGCGATAGGAGGCAGCCTAAATGGAGTAGGAGTTTTGATGTGAAAGCAGTTATATTGAAATCAATATATTAAACAACCTCTTACCCTGAATTACTTTTTATTTTTATGTGTGTTCTTTTCATCTGAAAATAAAATTTTAGAAAGTAACACATTTCTTCTCAGCCCTCAGGGTTGCAACGCATCTGCATCGTGATTAACCGAGGATATCGAGGTCTATGGGCCACATCATTCCCTTACACCGCTCTTAGTTACAATATAATTATAATTCAAAATTGCAACAATTTTTACCGCCTCTAGTCCAGAGCTATATTTAAAGTTTCAAATCTCCATGTCATCGAGAAGTTAGTTTAAAATCGATAGCTAAATTTGTACCAAACAGAAACAAGCAAACAAACAGGCAGACAAGAAAGTGAGTTTATTGCATTGTCATTCAACTCTGAGCTATAATAATAGTTTAAAATCTCCAGATCATCGGGAAGTTATTCTTAAATCAATTCCAAAATTTGTACAGAACAAATAAGCGAGTTAATAAAACCGGGAATGTACCCAAACTCTCACAGAATACTAAACTGAAATAGCGATTAATGCTGCTGTGTTCCGTATCGTGAGTGTAGAGAACCGGAGGCCCTTTTTTACTGGAAACGAGGCATTCCATCTTAGTCCGTAGGGGTGCTAACGCATCTGCATTTTAATTCTTAATCGAAGATATATTTAGATGTCTATGGGCCACGGTATCCGGTTACCATGGTGTTGGTGGTACCAGGTGACTGTGTGCTCATTTGTGACCCTTAATCGATAAAAAATATTTCTTTCATCCTAATCTATGTCACGGTCAACCCTTTGATATGGTCAACATCATTTTATCGTTTAAAGCGGGAAAAGTAGATGCGCGTGCAAAGGTTTAAATTTTCATGATAATTGTTTCTGGGCGACTATTGATTGACTACTTCATAGATCGTTTGTTGCTATCTAAGCGAGCAAAGTTTTATCCCTGGTGTTCTAAGTTAATTGTTGTAGCAGTAAAAGTTACCATATGTGCCATACGCCAAGAAAAATAAATAGAAAAAATATACTCAAGAAATTATTAAATTGAAAATTTATATCTATAATAAATAACTTTTAAATAACAAAAAATATATAATAAATTGCATAGCCCTCTGCGTATAGAAATAATTATATTTCTTTTATAATATGTTATCAACTATCAATTTCATAATCATAATTCTGTCCGTGTGTATGTGACTAAACTACTATTAAATAGCTGGACACTTATTGGTGAAATTTTGTGTGTGTGTGTGTGTGTGATTAAGTTTGAAAATAGTTATGATTCACAATTGGACCCGGTATATAGCGCTGATATCGAGATCCAGAAATCACCCGTGCAAAACTGGGGTAAATCGCTAATTGTTTTATAAATACCGAATTACAGTTTAAAATTATGTTATTGCTACGAGCCACGGTAATGGCTGAGTAAAAAGTAAAGAGCTGACTTAGTTCGATGCAACTGATTCATTAATTCATCGTCGGCGACTCCGCTCTGTAACTGAATCCTAATTTAATTTCTTGTTCCGTATTCGATATCGTACCGTCTTAGTTAAAAAGAATCGAGGCTAACTTCGTTTATTTAATTCAACGCGAGGGTTTGTTATCTTTAAACGGGGGATAGTTTACTGAGGAATTCCTGCTGATTCAGTGATGTACAAAAACATAGCGCATAATAAAATGGAGATTCTGAATAAAAATCAGAACCGTTCGTCACAATGGTTCGTTCTAGGAGAAGCAGCCAAATCGCAACGTTGATCCACATACTGTCCAATTGACTATAGCAAATTTACATCTGCTTCTATTGGAAACTCGCCGTCATCAACCTAAACCAAGCACTTGCTCCAATTTATTCCATTCACTTTTACGGAATTCTTATTACTTACTATTATCTAATCTATTCTCGTCCCCGTGATTTTTATAGAGAAGTGTCATTTAATGTAAGTTATTATAAAAGAGTCATCAATAAGCTTACATCTAAATGACGAATGCACCAACAAAATAGAATTGAATAGTTTTAATTCAATATAGATTACAAGAATTAAAAGACATTTAGAACAATTCAATATGGAAACATTTAGAAACAGCATGGTAGCGATCTCCTCTTCCCCAGGGGTTATTATCAATCCTACACTATACAATATATTTTTTTACATTGTGCAACCATCAGACAGAACGAGAAGTCGTATCGCTGTTACAGTTAATCGGGGGAGAACATGTGTCAGCACCTTTATAAAAAAGTTGTTCACGTCAATAATTATTGCACTGACTCCGATCCTAGCTACTTGTTAATGATTACACAATATGTGTACGCGATTTTTGTAAGTCAATACTTTGCTTTCTTTTAATACAGCGTTTAGTTTATAAAACCAGTTGAAATAAATATTTAAATAATGTGTTTATTACATAATCTGTTTATATTATTGTTTATAATAATCTGTTCTATGTTCCTCCTCTTGAACTGTCACCTAATGTTTTCTTATTCTTCACACGCTGATATCATGTTTAGTTGGTGTTCATTAATCATGTCGCCACATAAACATTTATGCAATGAAGCACATTTCATGGATATTTTCTAATGTCCGCAATATTACAAGATGACATGCGGGCAGCTTTATAGTGTGACTTCGTTATCCTGCTTTTCAGGTATGCATATAAAGTAGTCGGTGATGTGATGGGACTTGTCATTCCATCATTTTAACGGGCATTTGCTTTCGTTACATGTTTAAATGTATCATTAACATACTGCGTAAATAATGTAGCACTACCTAATTAAACCGACGTCTTTTTTTGTTAATATTCTGTTTTCTTACTGTTATTTTGCTTTTTCCAATATAAAGACTAAAGCGCTACAGCGCTACGTTATATGGCCAGATATTTTAAAATGGAGGACAAATACCTAATTTAAAACATTTTCGCTAAGCTTGTAAAAACATTCGCTCTTCTAATCGCATCTCTAATGTTATAGTATAGGCAATAAAACTAAAATAGAGAAAAATCTTGGAAAATGTGCACTTACACGTAAATGTGTACAAACATTTTGTAAACATTATAAATAATAAATAATATTTAATTTAATTATGATATACGGTGAGATTTAGAAAGACGCAGGTACACTTACTGTATTTCATTTAAAAAATATTAAGTGATTAGTTTCTCACCTGCATATAATGCTTTCTAGCAATAACATCATCTTCTAGCATGAGATAAAATGTTCCCTTAGTCTGAGCGTACGACATCAAATAAATAGCATCCAAGTTTTGCTTCGTGCGCCATTTCACACGCTTTAAAGAGTCACCCAGGGTTTTCTGGAGAATATTAAAGTCGGGATAATAAGAGGCCGAAGGAGCCAAAACTTCAATTAATCCACTGCCCACATGTTGTGGAAACCTGAAAAATAAATGAACACAATAATTAATTGAATAAAAGTAGTTTGCGGGTTTTTATCGCGTTTATTTTAAGGTTAAACATATATTTGCCCAAACAACATTCGGTCATTTATTACAATTTGAGTTCTAGCATGTCAAATCCCTCGTGACTAAGGAATTCTAGGCACACGATAGGTACGTTTGTGGTAATATTAAACTTACGCGATAATTGTGTTAGATTGCCCTTGGTTACGCGTACAGTAGCGTAACATTATTAAGAACAATTTAATTGGCTCCACAGAGGATATACAAATATTGTGACTTCTATTTCATTGTAATTTAATATAGAAATAAGTAAACTTAACTATGTGGCAAGTATTCTTTCAAAGAGGTTTTTAAACGAAACAAAAGACAAACAATTTGCAATTTTAGAAGTGTTTTTACTTTGACTTTGAAAACAAAAATTGTCGAAAGTAATTAACTAGCCCGAAAAGCGAAAACAAAAACGAAATTTGGTCGGACTCAACAGACATAGTATAAAGAGAGGGGAAGTACGTTATCTTGATACAAACGCACTGCGCGCGGCTTGTATGTGTGCACCATAGTATCTATGAGGCGCCGCACGCACACTTAAACACAATCTTGAAGTGTTTCTCAATGCGCCAGTCGAGGCTAACACCGCACGAGGTTCGCGCGTCACGTATGCGAGTCACTTATTATAGCATATAATTTTTACTTTGACGATGAGATACCTACTTACTTATTTTTGTTGTATTAGTTGTCTATCACACAGAAGAAGAATAGTAACTAAGTACCTACTTACGGTTATAAAATCGTAATTAAAAATAAGTAATTGACTAATTGTGAATCAGATAAATAGAGCAAAGTTCGAATAATAACAACAGAACAAAAAATTGATTACAGTCTAAGAGGCAGGCGTTAGTAATTTTATGTTATTGTACGATGTTTTTTTTACAATATTTTAGTAGCTATATTCAATTTTTTTATTATTAAATATATTTATTATACTGCTCTGAATCTTAATACATTTCTGTATTTGTTAGGAAAACCATTGTTGAACTTTATCGACTAATGATCACTGAATTAGTTATACAGAGATGTAATCTTTGGCAAGGGCCGAGTTTTAAACTAATGATTTGGTGACAGTGACAACCCTGAGACAGTAGGTAATTATATCGCGGATTAGGCCGCAGATAACCTACTTGGCCTCTCTTTATACTATGCAACAGATTAGTAATTATAAAATCTATATGTATACATATATTTGTCAGTCTTAGTCCTTTATTTCAAAGTGGCAGCCCTTGGCTCTGATACAGGCCTCTCTATCTACAGATCTCTCGTCTCTGGACACGAATCTATGGATTAACGCAACGTTTTTTTTAACTTCCCGCTTTGAAAATTAAGTAATTTTTAAATGTAGGAAGTTATAAATTTCGGTCCGATTTTGAGAATGCGAGTTTCCATTAGGTCTCCACGTATGAAGTCCTAGGAAGCCGATCCGACTATTTCCGGCTGGACGTGTGTATGTATGTATGTGTGCGTGTGTGTGTGTGTGTGTGTGTGTGTGTGTATGTGTGTGTGTGTATGTGCGTGCGTGCGTGCGTGCGTGCGTGTGTGCGCGCGCGTTCGTGTTTGTGTGTGTATGTGTGTGTGTGTATGTGCGTGCGTGCGTGCGTGCGTGTGCGCGCGCGCGTGCGTGCGTGTTTGTGTGTGTGTGTATGTGTGTGTGTATGTGCGTGCGCGCGCGCGCGCGCGCGCGTGTGTGTGTGTGTGTGTGTGTGTGTGTGTAAATAACATTTTGTCGTACGATATATTTAGAAAGAACCAACAGATCGAGACGGGCGGACACGGCGTTCGAAAGTGTTCTTTGAGATTGTGAGCTGATTAGATTTTCAAATCAATCGGTCGAGCTGTTTCAAATATTTTCAAAAAATAAAAACGAAGAAGTTCCAGATTTCCAGATTATCACTCTCGTTATTTATAGTCGAGTCTCGCTGGTCTTCAGTCATACTTAACAAGGATTCTAACATTTGTAATGATGAATTCATCACCGATGATGACGTTGGACTTCATTCTCAATTTAAGTTCGGTACATTTTTGGGGAAGTAATGCCGTCATTAAAGTTCCGCTCCAGTTTCCAGTAACGGAAGCAAAAGCGTATGTTAAAAAGCGTGCAGAGCTTCCGCAGTTGCAGAAGCAGATTATAAATATTATCATTGTGAAGAAGAAAGCAAAAAAGAAGAAGATTACGATTGTGTAGGTTAGATTGTGTGGTTAGGTTAGATCAATTTAATTGTGTATTAGGTTAGATCACAATATTAACCTAACCTACATTAACGTAAATTTTAGTATTTTGTATAACGACTATAGGGGCAGGTTTTAAAATATGTATTATTTATGAATAATATGTCTTAATTTCGTTTTATGGGTAAAGATTACGATTGTGTAGGTTATGTTGTGAGGTTAGGTTAGATCAATTTCAATTTGTGTATTAGGTTAGATCACTACTACTAACCTAAACTAAATTAACGTAAGTTTTAGTATTTTGTATAGCGACTATAGGGGCAGATTTTAAAATATGTATTATTTATGAATAATATGTCATAATTTCGTTTTATGGGTACTCGACCACCTTGTCAGTTAAAAATATCTTATAAAAAACCATTTTGATGCAATTTTATAACCTCGTTTTAACACTTTAAGGTTAGATTTTCAGACAATTTAAAAGTACGTATTTCAATATTTTAACCCAAAAGTGATTATTTGTCACAAAAATGTTTCTCCATACAAATATGAAATCGTCGCGTAAAATAAAAAAGAGTCAGACAAACTTTAAACACCCTATTTATCTTTAAGGTTTGTTGAATTTTAGATTTTTTTAAAGAATTGTTCCGATTTCAAGGTTTGATAAAAAATGTTACACCCTATTTCACCCTCTCAGGGGTTGATTTTTTCAAAGTTCTTTTTTAGTTGATGCCTGCGTTTTAAAAGGCAGCTACTGCCTAAATTTCAGATTTCCACGTCAAGCGATTGGGCTGTGCGTTGATAAATGAGTCAGTCACTCAGGAAATCAGCATTAACACAATTTGCAGCTTGTTATAAGTAAACATTGGAAATGACGCGAAGTAATGCTATTTTCGGAAAATTGTTTTAAATACAGCTCCCAGATAATTAATTCAATTTCGGCGCCGACTAAGACGAATCAAATAATTTACATCATATCTCAATAATTTATCGAAGATAAACAGATCTGTGAAATCCGGTTGACTGTGAAATTGATTAACAAATAATTCATACAATTATTAAGTGGCGAAGCTTGCGAAGTCACTTATTGATTTCACGATGTCAGTTCGTCTGTCCGTCTGTCCGTCCGTCCGTCCGTCCGTCCGTCTGTCCGTCTGTCCGTCTGTCCGTCTGTCCGTCTGTCCCACGATTATCTCGAGAACGGTTTCGAATTTACAAATTCTGTTTTCAGCAATCGATTACTGATCACCCAGGCATCTGAACCTCCTATTTTGAATTTTTTTTCCGTTAGAAACCGCTACAAAGCTGATTGCTTCGCCACTTTGCTATGCTGTTAGCTTGCTAGGTTTATTATATATGTTAAGGCTCACCACTGCTATTAGTTGCTATTAAAATTCCACAAGAACTTATTATTTTCGTTACTAATTAATTGTGCCACCTTCCGAATTCTATACAATATTTTCTCTTTATTATCACGATAGACAATTTTCTAAAAAGTGTGGTATGCATAATAATCGTAATAAACTATTAACTATTATCACGACTTGGTGTTTTTCATATGTCCATCTCAGACATAATTTTGTGAACCCGGCGTGATCACGGAATTTAAAGTTCAACGGCAATATCTGATATAATAAACTATCATCATTTCATGTAAGACGCCCATTACACGGTAGGTTCTGCTGTCAGTTTTACAACAATCACGGTTGTGATTGACGAATAACCTGCCGTGTAATGCGGTGATTGACGGTTGCATGAAATTGATTGACAAATATCTGGATATTTTGATTTTTATGTCAATCAACTATCAGTAAACGCTCAGACAGCAATGGAGGCGGACGCAGAATATATTGAAGAGGCGGCTTCCACGCGCTCGCGCAGCCCGTCGCCACTCCACTTTTTGACAAGTTATGGTCCCGATACAATTAAGCACATTTTACATTAGCTCATCTTTAGGCTTTTTGATTTATATGAATGTGACTATAGGTATAGTAATGCAGCTATTTTTGTTTAAATCTATAAGTTTTTTATTTTATTTTAGTGGAAATTAATGGGGCTGTAATTAGATATACGAAATGTATGGAGTGCTTAATGTCAGCCGCCCGGCTGTTATTTCGTTTGGCGTACATAATAAGAAGTACCTAATTTCAGCCACGTAATATAAATCAGGGATGTCATAAACTGGAATAAATACAATTAATTAGAACATAACTTATTTTATAGTTAAGGAAGTTATGATCAATTCATCTATATTGATTGATCACGTATTAAAAAATTTACCTACGTTGTCCGATTTAGGACAACTCACACATAATTGGGATAGTCTTATAATATACATGTTGACGACGAAGTTGGGTAACCGTACACTTACTAAATGGGAGGAACAACGTAACAACGTTGACAATGACGAAGTTCCAACTTTACAATAATTCAACAAATATTTAATTGATCGTGCTGACGAACTTGAATCAATCCATCGTAACAAATCAGACAACAGCAATGAGACAACACGAAATCTATCAAACTCGTACAATTAACTCAATACAAATACAATAATTAATGTAATGATTTCTTATATTTACGCGAACACTACACATTTAAATAAAACTAATTTTACGGATTTTATCGCGTATATTAACTTTTTTACATTCCCGACGTTTCAAGCACTTTACAGCACTCATGGTCACGGGGGGGAACTGAGGTGTATGACGTCCCAATGTCATAGTTAACCACGGCTACCTCCAGATTTAAAAATTATTAATTTTTGATCCGATCTACGCAGTATGAACTTACAGTATCATGAAGTCTTGCAGTTGTATGCTTGGGTTGAGATTTAATTTTATTAATTATGGGATCCCAAGCAGATGGTAGCACCCAGCCATCTTCTCTATTGAAATTAGGATGTTTCTTGATTTCAATAGCCTCGCGAATCATCCTTGGAAGGAATCGGTGTTCTTTAGCAAGGATTTGTGGTCTATCAAATCTAATGTAGTGACGGGGGCGATCCTGTACGTGTTCACAGACTGCAGACTTCCCGGATCGTCTGTTCTTCACATCAGCTATGTGTTCTTTAACGCGGGTTTTTATAGATCTTTTAGTTTGTCCTATATAAGAGAGACCACATTCACAATCAAGCTTGTACACTCCTGCATCTTGCAGAGGAATATTACACTTGACTGATGGTAAAAACTGACTAATCTTCTTCGGCGGCTTGAAATATGTTTTAATGGAAGCACGCTTCAAGATGTAGCCAATCTTGTCAGTGACACCTCTGATATATGGCAGTACAGCAGGCACTCGCTCGACTGTGGCCGGCTTCACTCGTTCACTGTGTCGTAGGCGCGGGACCCGAAGCTTATTGTCGTGCAAAACTTGCTTGACGTGTTGGAGCTCGGCGGCCAGGTGTTTACTGTCACAGATCCCTCGTGCTCTCTGAAACAAAGATTTACCCACGGTAGCTAACTGTGAAGGATGGTGGTGAGAATCACCGTTTAAGTATCTATCTGTATGGGTCTTTTTTCTATACACAGTGTGGCTCAAGGTGTTATTAGGATTCCGAATTACTAATACATCTAGAAAAGCTAAAGAATTGTTTGCCTCTAACTCCATTGTGAACTGAATTTTAGAATTTAAGGAGTTAAGATGGTCTAGAAATGCAGTTACTTTATCTAAAGGGAGAATTGTGAAAGTGTCGTCTACGTACCGCTTGTAGAATCTTGGGTTTACGGGAGAAGTACGCAGGGCTTTCTCTTTAAAGTCCTCCATGAATATATCGGCAACAATGGGAGATACAGGTGAGCCCATCGCCACTCCATCTACTTGCTTGTAGAACTCCTCCTTCCACAATAGGTAGCCAGATGTAAGGCAGGGTATAAGTAATACTGCATATTCTACGGGCATGTTGTTTTGCTCTAGCCTTCTAGTTACAATCGAGATGCAGTCTTCAACAGGTAAGCATGTGAACAGAGACTGCACATCAAAACTGACCATAGTTTCATTGTCTGCCAGATGTAGGTCTTTAATCTCGCTGAAAAAGTGGTAGGAATCCTTTGTGTGTGCTCTTGTATATCCCCTAAGCGGTGAGAGTATATTCGCTAAGTGTTGAGCCAATTTGTAAGTTGGTGAATCGATTTGGCTCACTATAGGACGTAGTGGAGCATTGGGCTTGTGTATTTTTGGTAACCCATACAATTTCGGTGGTTTGGCACACGTAGGTATTATCGATTTTACGTCTAGATTTAATCTTTCGGAGTGATTCTTTATGAGATCTATAGTTGTTTTGAGTGTGTTATTTGTTGGGTCATTTTTAACCTTTTTATAAGTACTTGCATCCGACAAAAGTTCTTGTATTTTAGAATTATAATCCGACGTATCCATGACTACCGTGGCATTTCCCTTGTCTGCGCGGAGAATCGTGAGTTCTCGTTTATTGCGTAGGTTATTCAACGCTTTAAATTCGTCTTTAGGTAGATTCGGTTTTGGCGCAGAACTTCGACGTAACATAGACGAAATGTCTTGACGTATCGCTTCCAAATCTTCCTTTCGCATATTGTTTTTAAATAAGCAGTCCTCGACGCTGCAGATAATTTCTTCGTACGGTAATTTTTTAGGTGTTAAAGCAAAATTAAGGCCTTTCGATAATACTCTAATTGTTGCATCATCCAGAGTTTGTTTTGACAGATTATAGACCGCGCTTAATCTATGATCCGCGTTCGTAGTCAATGGTTGCGTTTCGTTCTCACGTTGACTCAGATGTTTGACATTTAATTTGGTCGTTAATTTTTGATATTTTACTATATGTTTGTTTTTGCATTCGTTATATTTATTAATTTCTCGTTTATTTAACGTTTCGATGCAAACATTATAATCAAATGTCGTTAAACCTGCCTTTAACTCACTGAATGATGTGTCTATGGATTTGTTTATGGCATGTAGATCGGAGCGTTTTTGTTGGATTACCGTTCGTAACAACTTTTTACTTGCCTGATTTAATTTTTTAAATTTAGATTAAATCTAGACGTAAAATCGATAATACCTACGTGTGCCAAACCACCGAAATTGTATGGGTTACCAAAAATACACAAGCCCAATGCTCCACTACGTCCTATAGTGAGCCAAATCGATTCACCAACTTACAAATTGGCTCAACACTTAGCGAATATACTCTCACCGCTTAGGGGACATACAAGAGCACACACAAAGGATTCCTACCACTTTGTCAGCGAGATTAAAGACCTACATCTGGCAGACAATGAAACTATGGTCAGTTTTGATGTGCAGTCTCTGTTCACATGCTTACCTGTTGAAGACTGCATCTCGATTGTAACTAGAAGGCTAGAGCAAAACAACATGCCCGTAGAATATGCAGTATTACTTAGACACTGCCTTACATCTGGCTACCTATTGTGGAAGGAGGAGTTCTACAAGCAAGTAGATGGAGTGGCGATGGGCTCACCTGTATCTCCCATTGTTGCCGATATATTCATGGAGGACTTTGAGGAGAAAGCCCTGCGTACTTCTCCCGTAAACCCAAGATTCTACAAGCGGTACGTAGACGACACTTTCACAATTCTCCCTTTAGATAAAGTAACTGCATTTCTAGACCATCTTAACTCCTTAAATTCTAAAATTCAGTTCACAATGGAGTTAGAGGCAAACAATTCTTTAGCTTTTCTAGATGTATTAGTAATTCGGAATCCTAATAACACCTTGAGCCACACTGTGTATAGAAAAAAGACCCATACAGATAGATACTTAAACGGTGATTCTCACCACCATCCTTCACAGTTAGCTACCGTGGGTAAATCTTTGTTTCAGAGAGCACGAGGGATCTGTGACAGTAAACACTTGGCCGCCGAGCTCCAACACGTCAAGCAAGTTTTGCACGACAATAAGCTTCGGGTCCCGCGCCTACGTCACAGTGAACGAGTGAAGCCGGCCACAGTCGAGCGAGTGCCTGCTGTACTGCCATATGTCAGAGGTGTCACTGACAAGATTGGCTACATCTTGAAGCGTGCTTCCATTAAAACATATTTCAAGCCGCCGAAGAAGATTAGTCAGTTTTTACCATCAGTCAAGTGTAATATTCCTCTGCAAGATGCAGGAGTGTACAAGCTTGATTGTGAATGTGGTCTCTCTTATATAGGACAAACTAAAAGATCTATAAAAACCCGCGTTAAAGAACACATAGCTGATGTGAAGAATAGACGCTCCGGGAAGTCTGCAGTCTGTGAACACGTACAGGATCGCCCCCGTCACTACATTAGATTTGATAGACCACAAATCCTCGCTAAAGAACACCGATTCCTTCCAAGGATGATTCGCGAGGCTATTGAAATCAAGAAACATCCTAATTTCAATAGAGAAGATGGCTGGGTGCTACCATCTGCTTGAGATCCCATAATTAATAAAATTAAATATGGGATCCCAAGCATACAACTGCAAGACTTCATGATACTGTAAGTTCATACTGCGTAGATCGGATCAAAAATTAATAATTTTTAAATCTGGAGGTAGCCGTGGTTAACTATGACATTGGGACGTCATACACCTCAGTTCCCCCCCGTGACCATGAGTGCTGTAAAGTGCTTGAAACGTCGGGAATGTAAAAAAGTTAATATACGCGATAAAATCCGTAAAATTAGTTTTATTTAAATGTGTAGTGTTCGCGTAAATATAAGAAATCATTATGTAAACCAGTACGGACTGGTAATTGCAAATAAAATTCGCCGATTAGAAGATCTCATGACTAAGCGCTCAAGATATCTAACAGCATTAAACTTCTTGAAGAGATGTCGCGGCAATAATCTCATTCCTACGTGTGTCAAAATATCCACTAAAAAGAACATTCGAGGAAGCGCTAAGATCTTAAATCAGGCAAGTAAAAAGTTGTTACGAACGGTAATCCAACAAAAACGCTCCGATCTACATGCCATAAACAAATCCATAGACACATCATTCAGTGAGTTAAAGGCAGTTTTAACGACATTTGATTATAATGTTTGCATCGAAACGTTAAATAAACGAGAAATTAATAAATATAACGAATGCAAAAACAAACATATAGTAAAATATCAAAAATTAACGACCAAATTAAATGTCAAACATCTGAGTCAACGTGAGAACGAAACGCAACCATTGACTACGAACGCGGATCATAGATTAAGCGCGGTCTATAATCTGTCAAAACAAACTCTGGATGATGCAACAATTAGAGTATTATCGAAAGGCCTTAATTTTGCTTTAACACCTAAAAAATTACCGTACGAAGAAATTATCTGCAGCGTCGAGGACTGCTTATTTAAAAACAATATGCGAAAGGAAGATTTGGAAGCGATACGTCAAGACATTTCGTCTATGTTACGTCGAAGTTCTGCGCCAAAACCGAATCTACCTAAAGACGAATTTAAAGCGTTGAATAACCTACGCAATAAACGAGAACTCACGATTCTCCGCGCAGACAAGGGAAATGCCACGGTAGTCATGGATACGTCGGATTATAATTCTAAAATACAAGAACTTTTGTCGGATGCAAGTACTTATAAAAAGGTTAAAAATGACCCAACAAATAACACACTCAAAACAACTATAGATCTCATAAAGAATCACTCCGAAAGATTAAATCTAGACGTAAAATCGATAATACCTACGTGTGCCAAACCACCGAAATTGTATGGGTTACCAAAAATACACAAGCCCAATGCTCCACTACGTCTTATAGTGAGCCAAATCGATTCACCAACTTACAAATTGGCTCAACACTTAGCGAATATACTCTCACCGCTTAGGGGACATACAAGAGCACACACAAAGGATTCCTACCACTTTTTCAGCGAGATTAAAGACCTACATCTGGCAGACAATGAAACTATGGTCAGTTTTGATGTGCAGTCTCTGTTCACATGCTTACCTGTTGAAGACTGCATCTCGATTGTAACTAGAAGGCTAGAGCAAAACAACATGCCCGTAGAATATGCAGTATTACTTATACCCTGCCTTACATCTGGCTACCTATTGTGGAAGGAGGAGTTCTACAAGCAAGTAGATGGAGTGGCGATGGGCTCACCTGTATCTCCCATTGTTGCCGATATATTCATGGAGGACTTTAAAGAGAAAGCCCTGCGTACTTCTCCCGTAAACCCAAGATTCTACAAGCGGTACGTAGACGACAAAAAAGTAACTGCATTTCTAGACCATCTTAACTCCTTAAATTCTAAAATTCAGTTCACAATGGAGTTAGAGGCAAACAATTCTTTAGCTTTTCTAGATGTATTAGTAATTCGGAATCCTAATAACACCTTGAGCCACACTGTGTATAGAAAAAAGACCCATACAGATAGATACTTAAACGGTGATTCTCACCACCATCCTTCACAGTTAGCTACCGTGGGTAAATCTTTGTTTCAGAGAGCACGAGGGATCTGTGACAGTAAACACCTGGCCGCCGAGCTCCAACACGTCAAGCAAGTTTTGCACGACAATAAGCTTCGGGTCCCGCGCCTACGTCACAGTGAACGAGTGAAGCCGGCCACAGTCGAGCGAGTGCCTGCTGTACTGCCATATGTCAGAGGTGTCACTGACAAGATTGGCTACATCTTGAAGCGTACTTCCATTAAAACATATTTCAAGCCGCCGAAGAAGATTAGTCAGTTTTTACCATCAGTCAAGTGTAATATTCCTCTGCAAGATGCAGGAGTGTACAAGCTTGATTGTGAATGTGGTCTCTCTTATATAGGACAAACTAAAAGATCTATAAAAACCCGCGTTAAAGAACACATAGCTGATGTGAAGAATAGACGCTCCGGGAAGTCTGCAGTCTGTGAACACGTACAGGATCGCCCCCGTCACTACATTAGATTTGATAGACCACAAATCCTTGCTAAAGAACACCGATTCCTTCCAAGGATGATTCGCGAGGCTATTGAAATCAAGAAACATCCTAATTTCAATAGAGAAGATGGCTGGGTGCTACCATCTGCTTGGGATCCCATAATTAATAAAATTAAATCTCAACCCAAGCATACAACTGCAAGACTTCATGATACTGTAAGTTCATACTGCGTAGATCGGATCAAAAATTAATAATTTTTAAATCTGGAGGTAGCCGTGATTAACTATGACATTGGGACGTCATACACCTCAGTCCCCCCCGTGACCATGAGTGCTGTAAAGTGCTTGAAACGTCGGGAATGTAAAAAAGTTAATATAAGCGATAAAATCCGTAAAATTAGTTTTATTTAAATGAATAATTAATGTATTTACATCTTCTATTGAAGATGTAAATCCCTAAAAGCCGCAACGCACAGTAACATTTGTTATCCATGTATAATTTATAACGAACAACATATAATTTATGATTGCAATGTATTTGAGGCAAAGAGCTAAACATAATCTATGTACAAATTGTTCAAGGAAGGGTCATATTTCGAACGAATGCAGGATGGGTCCCAGTCGACTATGTAAGAAGAAACATAATATTCTTTTACATACTCTAAAATCTAGTTCATATCAGATCTATCAATAATACACAGAGCGATAGCGACAAAACACGTAATGAATCTATGGTCTATGTTTGCAATGCTGACACTAATCTTATACTTTTGTCAACAGTGATGATCAAGGTAATTAATCCATTGACGAATAAATTGGCTACGATTCGTGCTCTCTTAGATTGTGGCAGTCAGTCATCTTTTATAACTAAGCAATTACAATATAAGTTATCATTACATTCTATTTCTATTCAGTTAAATGTAATTCGTATTGGAAACAGATCTTTAAGTACTATTAAGGAATCATGTGTTACAAAAATACAATCAACACACAACAATTATAATATTCAAATTGTTATTTTGAAAATCATACAATTTGGCTAAAAAACGATTGTATAACTTAAAGAAACGTTTAGAGAATACACAAATTTGAAACTACAATATTCAGAACTTATGCAAGAGTAAACAGATTTAGGTCATCTTGCAATATCGACAGTGTGAAGGCCTGTTATTAACTACCGTCTTTGTCATTTTAATTAAAAATTTGAATAATGTTCTATGAATCAGCTCCCACTTCCTCAGGCTACTCATTAAACGACATCCTTAGAGTAGGCCAGTTTACATTCTTGTAAGAGCCCGCCAATGCAAATATCTCATGACCGCTGATATCGAAAAATGTACCGTCAGATATACTCGTATGTTGCTGAGGAAGATCGCGATCTTCAACTTATTTTATGTAGGGAAGATGAGTCTTAACCAATCAAGTCATTGCGCTTAAATACTCTTACTTACAGTACTGCAAGTGCGAGTTATTTGAGTACTCTATGTGTTTGGCAGGTGGGTGAAGAATGCAAACATGAAGCTATAACGGCTATTACACAGAAGGATTTTTACGTCGATGACTTGATAACTGGTTCTAACAGTAAAAACCAATAAAAATATATACAAGAATCAGTCTCAACCGAGCTCAATAAAGCATGTTTTCATTAGAGAAAATACAAAACAAATTTGACTTCTATATTCAACAATTCTAAACTTAAAAGTAATGAATATTTAACGATTAGTGAATCTTCAACCATGCTCCAATTGGGGTGGTTATAAGGATTATAATGATAATTTACACTTTCCTGTAACCCCCCCCCCCCCCCCCCCCCTAGAAACTTACAAACTACTAAGAGGTCTATAGCGTCAATCAGTTCTATCAATCATGATTGACGTTTGAATGATATAATGATTTCGACATTACACACTCATGCTGACAATACAAATATTCGGAGGGGAAGGACCTACCTATAAACTAAGTTCATTTTTGATTCACCATTTAACAGTTATTTAATATCTTGAAAAGTAAAAAAAAAAACGAATAGGAAAATTTCTAATATTTAATAAACCATGCATGTCACAAGCATGGAATATGTATTAAGATAGACGACAACAATTATTTTATTTTAATATTTTACTTCTTACCTTACTGTGGTTTAGCTTTAAGCAGTTCCATTTTTCTTTTAACACTAAACAATTAATTAAAACAAAATTATAATACAAATTATGTATTATAGTACATCGATTTCTTATAATTTAATCATTCAAGTTTTTGAATCTTCATCATCATTTCAGCCCGTCACAAGTCCACTACAGAACATCATCCTCCATAGACTGCCGCAAAGCATGGTCCTGAACCACTTTCCTTGTTATGACTTTTTCATTTATGTTCTTAAGTTATAGTAAAATTAGTATTACTAAGTTGTAGTTAATTACATTTATTGTTTGTTTTTTCTTTCTCAAAAATAATTAAATATTGTATGGTGTTCTTAACATATACCAAATGTCTGAAAAGCAAGTACGTATCATTTGCTAAACTTTTAAATCAAAAATCAATTTTAAAATATAGACGAATTGATAATAAATTCCTTAACTATAGTAAGTTCCTTAACTTAAGTTACGTTCTAATTAATAGTATTTGTTCCAGTTTATGACAGCCCTGATTTATATTACGTGGCTGAAATTAGGTACTTCTTATTATGTACGTCAAACCAAATGTAACCAAATACGTCAAACAGCCGGCCAGCTGACATTAAGCACTCCATACATTTCGTATATCTAATTACATCCCCATTAATTTCCACTAAAATAAAATAAAAAAACTTATAAGTTTAAACAAAAATAGCTGCATTACTATGTCTATAGTCACATTCATACAAATCAAAAAGCCTAAAGATTAGCTAATGTAAAATATGCTTAATTGTATCGGGACCAAAACTTGTCAAAAATTAGGAAAATGAGCGTTTTTCGTTACGTACGTGTTTTGTTTTTTAAATTAACATTGTTAGGTTTACAATTGTGAGGTAATATTTGAAATATACTTTCCCCTGGTTACGAAGAATTTATTAGACGACAATATTTGTAGTTAAGACTACTAGAAATCTCATTTACGAAGTAAAAAGGCGGAGAGGTTGGAATTAGGGGCGTGGCTGGTAATAGGGGCATCCACCCTACCCGGGGTTTTTCGTGTCCCACAATTCGGGGAGAGCCTCAAAATTTAAAATAAAATCTTTTCTGGCTGAAGCACGTTTGGCGGGAGTGGCGACGGGCTTCACGAGTGCGTGAAAGCCGCCTCTTCAATATATTCTGCGTCCGCCGCCATCGCTGTCTAAGCGTTGACTGACGCGTGATTGACGAAATGCCATTACACGTTCAATCAAAATTCGTGACTGATATTTGATTGACGTAAAAATCAAAATATCCAGATATTTGTCAATCGATTTCATGCAACCGTCAATCACCACATTACACGGTAGGTTATTCGTCAATCACAACGGTGATTGTTGTAAAACTGACAGCAAAACCTACCGTGTAATGGGCGTCTATCACGTCCAATGCATTTAAGATCTTTGACCCCTTGGGTTTTCTAAGTCCATGGTCATTGTACTTAAAATTCTATTACAAAAAAATGCAGATTATACTAGACTGGGATGAGCCAGTTCCATCAGACATCAAATCGATTTGGGAAGGATTTGTAGATTCGCGGTTATTTGTGATGCGCCAACTTCTGTTGAAATTCATGTATTCAGTGATGCATCACAGACAGCTTACGGATCTTGTATTTATCTTAAATCCGCAAACGCCAATAACAAAGTTTTTGTCACACTTCTATGTGCTAAGTCGAAGGTGAAGCCAACCACAATACTGCGACTAGAAATGTGCGCTGCGTTGCTCTCATTTAAACTCCGAAGAGCTTTCAACGTTATTTGCGCAAATTGACTTAACAGTCGTCCCCTTTGTCCACTATCCTCTTCCCTGAATGATTACCTTTGCCTCTCCCCAGGGCACTTTCTCATAGGAATACAAGTAACTGCGTCACCATTTCCAAATCTTCTCGATACAAAAGAAAATGCCCTACAAATGCACGCAAGATGAGAACAAATTCGGCAGCATTTTTGGCAGAAGTGGCAAAATTAATATATATCGGAATTGCAGCTAAGAACAAAGTGGAAAATGACTAAAGAAAATCTAGTCCTTATCAAAAAAGATTAGCTACTACCTTTATACTGGCGTCTGGGGTATGTAGAAAGACTTTTTCTGGATTCAGACAGCATTTCGAGAGTATCAGACATCAATACAACAAGAAAATGCATTCGCTGACCTTTCGTGCGCCTATGTCCCTTTCAAAAACAAGAAGACCTTCAAGATTGAAAGCCCAGGTCTTTCAAGAGGGAGGAAGACGTAAAGTCTCACCACTGCTATTAGTTGCTATTAAAATTTTACAGGGACTTATTATTTTTGTTACTAATTAATTGTGGAACTACCTTAAGAATTCTATACAATATTTTCTCTTTGTTATCACGATAGACAATTTTCTAAAAAGTGCCCTATAAATGAATTGCAATAAACTATTATTAATAATTTTCAAGAGTTGGTGTTTTTCATATGTCTATCTGAGACAATATATATTTGTTTTAAAATAAAAATTCTAATCGTTGTAATAAAAAAAAAACGACAGTTTTGAGTTAATTTATTTATGTGGTGACAAAGAGTTAATAACTGTTTGTGTTCCGCCCTTAGAATTGCTCTTAAAACTCGCCAGGCATTCGTAGCGCTCTATCAATTTAGTATTTTTTTAGTTAATTTTCTAATTTAAGCGCACGACAACTATAAAACTGAAAATCGTGAGTTGTAAAGTTTGTTACTTTGTTTGGTCAATATTAAACAAGTAATTTTTTTTGATAAATACAGAAAATTGTTTCCATAGATTCCGTGTTTAACATTACGGATTTCTTTTAGAAAACAGATGGTACTGAAAGTTATTTACCTGTCTTTAATTAACACTGAACAGTATCAAGCCCAATACTAGTGAAAACACATGGAAGCCATACTCACATGATTTCAATTTGTCTCGCTGTGTTTAGGACATATTCCAAATCCGTTTCTCCGATAAACACGACGATGAGAGTGGAATTGAGTTCATCTTTTTTTAAGCCGTTGATCAAGTGCTGCGTTAAACATTTGAAATACAAATATATTCATTATAGAAAGAACGATATAAAAAAAAAACTTTTTTACACGTGGTAGAGCCATGCTGCAGCTATATTGTGGTTGTAGCACAAATGGGTCGGCTCGACCGGGGAAGGATCACGCTCTCACAGAATACCATCGCAAAATAGCAGCTTAACGCTGTTGTGTTTCGTATGGCGAGTGTAGAGACCGGAGACCCTTTTTACTGGAAAAGAGGCATTCCATCTTAGTCCTCAAGGCTGACACGCATCTGCATTTTGATTCACAAACGAGGATAGATGTAGATGTCTATGGGCCACAGCAACCACTTACCATCAGATGGACTGTGCGCTCGTTTGTCACCATGATTCTATAAAAAAATCGTTAGTTGTGTTTTTATAGAAGATTTGTATTCTCCCAGTTGATTACCGATTGGATTAAAAGTACTAATGTGTTGTTTGTACGAACATGAATAAAATTCGAACGAATATCTCTTTAAATCAATGTCTTTTAAATATTTAAGGACAACTACAAATGAGGTATATATATATATATATATATATATATATATATATATATATATATATATATATATATGTGTGTGTGTGTGTTTGTGTGCTGCCAGGGAATTTTATCGTCGATCAAGTGTTCTGCTCATAATTCTGTATATAAGTCTGGCCAATGAATACAATAATCGAAAGATATGGTTGCTGAAATTTCTATTTACATTTTAAAGCTTATTAACCAATTCAATTTGACAACCGATTGACATTTTAACCGTTAACATTACAGTCTATTGAAGTCCACTGCTGGACATAGGCCTCCCCCATAGATTGCCTCATAGGAGGGATATTTGACTTAGTTGCCACGTTTGACAAGCGGGTTGGCAACCGCAGTTTTATTCTTATTTTTAGTCGTTATTAAGAAGACGCTGCTGCCCATATCCTGATTTGTTTGACTTTTTAACATACTTTTGAATTTTCAAGAAACCCATGAATATTTTCTAAAGCGAACATGCGATATCTTTAAAAAAAAAAACAAAAGAGCACACACTCTCCAACAAGATTTTACTGACACTTTTCTGACACTGTTACGAACTGTTCTGTACTGCACTGTAGAAACGTCATCACTATCATTACTATCTATCAAAAATCCACCACTGAAAATAGGCCTCCTTTATAGACTGCTTCGTAGGAATTTTATTTTATATATCTCATTTTGCAGAGTTTTTTATCTACCTCAAAATAATAAAATAAAAATAAACTATTCTTTTTAATAACGATAAATAAAAATACTTTATTTACTTACCGTCAGAGTGATCATAAGATAGCTTTCCTTATCTCGTTTGACGGTCGGTATGCCTATAACAACATCGACAAATACTCGACCAGATTTCATGTGGTATGAGGGACGAAGGCTAAATGGATCATTCATCAGATGTGGGAGTAGTTGAAATACGAAGGGGGTACGTAAGAGCTGGAGATTTTTCGGTTGCATACCCATGGCTGCCTTTGTTCCTGTAGACCAAAAAAAGTCATGTATTGAAGTGCTACAAAAACTATCAAGCTAGCTCGCTGTTATTGGTAAAATTAAACTCAATTTCGAATTATTAAAACAATACACCAACAATACGTAATTTAGAGTGTATGTGTGTTATTTGCAATTTTTCATCTAAATTGTGTTTTTCTTTTTAATGAATAATGGTGATGCAGCCTGGTAAAGCGCACTGACTTAGCTAATATAAGCCTGTTCATTATTGGCTTCTTGACATCTGCTACAGCTACTAGCTATATTAGTAGTATAGTTGTAGCACGGATGGGTCGGCTCTAACGGGGAAAGACCACGCTCTCACAGAATACCGCGTAAAATGGCAGCTTGACACTGCTGTGTTTCGTATGATGAGTGTAGAGAACGGGAGACCCATTTTACTGGAAAAGGCATTCCATCTTAGTCCTCACAGGTGACGACGCATCTGCATTTTGAGTCCTTATTGAGGATAAATGTAGATGTCTATGGGTCACAGCAACCACTTACCATCAGGTGGACTGTGTGCTCGTTTGTCACGTTTTTATAGGATAGGTATAAAAAATATTTCCACTCCTCTGTTGGTTCGAATGTGTGCCTGCAGTGAGAGATTCACACGCACAACTATTCTCTTTAATACGGGATTTGATCTTGACTAGTCCGGGAACTCGAGAAACCGAGAACTAAGAAGTTTTTAATATAAATTACTTTGTAGCATATTAGAATAATCACGATGAATTGAGGCAAAATAGCAAGACATTTTGAAATAATTTCTATCCGCGCATTCCTTATCAAAATTTATTTCTGTAGTCATCTATCGATTGGTCTCATAAACAGGGTTTATTTTCGACACACTCAATTAAAGTAAAAGCATCGTAGGTTCGCAGGGGAACATGATAACAAGTAGAGCGTGCTTTGTCCAAAGAGTATATATTCACTACGTATAGAATGGACGTAGTGCATCAAAAAGTATCGATATGGTCAATATCGGCTCCCTCACTCTCTACTCCCCGCGCTACCGCCAAAATCCGCGTGATAGCTCCGATTCATTTCGGAAGAAGTACGCAAATTTTCATAAAAATAGTACTACGGCTACTTCGGACCAACATTTCTCGGATTTGGATTCGGTGCAATGCGCAAACACACTAACCGATCGCCACGAAATTTACACAGTACAAAACAACTGTGTGACCAATTAAATTTTTGTTTCAGCATAATATCTCGGATTACTATCTAAATAAATCCGAAAATACACATGAACTATACTGTAGGCTTGCCTAGTGGCGAATAAAACAAAACACGCACACTCCTACTTACATACCTAAATTACAAAACTTCAAAGCTTACATAAAGTTAATTGCGATTGCACGAATTACAATGTTTGACCGAAATCTATACCTATCCACTAAGTGTACTAATGGCAGAAGATAATCCATTGCTCCATCTAATTCTATGGATGTCGTAAGCGCAGACTGACAATCTGAGAAAACATACGAAATTTCCCAGTCTCTTATCCATTAGTAGGTATAACCATCAGTAGGTATAATCATCAACCTGTCGCCAACGCAATGAATCTTCAATAGAGACTGAGAGAGAGAGAGAGAGAGAGAGAGAGAGAGAGAGAGAGCGAGAGAGAGAGCGAGAGCGAGAGAGAGAGAGAACGAGAGAGAGAGAGAGAGAGAGAGAGCGTACAATATATGGCAGTGAATTTATTGTAAGTAATTAAAAAAGTTAAGATTGAATAATTTCCAGTCCTTACATCGTATTCATATACAAAATTTATACGTACGGTTGTTATAATATTATTTGCACGTAGAACCTGTATCGTTTTAGTGCACGCTATGTATAGGTAATTTAATTAGCGGCGTGTATGTAAGACGGTAATTTCATATTACATAGCTCGTCGGTTGCATCAAGGGCGAGGTGAAGCGTTAGCAGTATATTTACATATTCAATGAACACATTATCACACACATAGTAAAATTAAGAACAGAAAATACATTTCATGCTAACGTAGAAATGAAATAAATTTAGTATACAAAATGACGCCAGCTGTGAGTTTAAAAGCAAAGCAATGCGCTATAACTTTTATTTGCGTTCACTGAATGCAACGAATAAATTTGGATAAGGAAAATGAAGGAATGTAGGAGATAAGTCTAGTTTGTAATTTCGCCGATATTGCGACCTAGCTTTCGTATATTTTCGTGAAAAATGAATAATGAGGTTCTGAAAACTGAATTTTTTTCGCTGTAGCAACATGAGCAAAGAATGGTAGCAGCTAGGATAGCAAAATAATTTGATTTATTTCATAGCTTCATTACGTAGTTAGCAATAAAACATTAAACAGGTTAGTGAATAAAAATCGACGATATTTATTTTTATGCAATATGTTTTTGAGTAATATAGTGCATGTCCCAACAAAATTTTCATTTAGAAGAATTAAATATTTGAATTGTTATCATTTGCTTTACTTTTTTATTAAAAACTTTAAAATTTTCTGTCTTTTAGTAAATGTTTTGATTCCATTAACATTATATTATTCGTTATCTTAGGGAATTAAGCATTAGAGTATTTGTATTTTTTGATATATTCATCAAAAAATACAAATACTCTAAAAAAGATTTAATATTATTAACATTCATGGTAAATGTGATTGGAACAGACAATAAGAGATATATGATCTACTGCATATGATAAATTATTTTTGTATGGTCTCGAAAATTAGTTATTACATGTAAATCGTACATGAAAATAATAAATGCATAAAGTAGATAATATTATGACGCCAGCAGTGATGAACGCTTACACTCGTATCTTTACATTTATTAATTTTAATAATAATCCAACATAAATTGAAAATATGCATATGATATAATATTAAAAACAGTGCTTTTTAAAATTTCATGCCACAACTAAAGATATAACATAATATCTGATATTATAAAATATAATATCAATAAAATCAGTAATTATTATATTGCGTTGATCCGTATGACAAATCAATACCTAAATTGCGATAGGATGCGGTAATTTTGGAATTGACGAAAGCAGCGTAAAGCCATCGCGAATTGACTTTTCAAAAATTGCTCTGATTCAACAGTGGACGCTATTTGCAGGCTATATAAGCAGTATGCCCGACGGTTCCAGACCGGTATTCTATTGTTATTGGGATACATAAGCATAACAATATGAAATACTTGGATTATAAAATAAAATAACCTCTAATCTAATAAAAAAACTTACTATTCTATTTGCTATTGCAAAGTAAAAAACATATCCCTGTTTACAGTATGCCGGTGCCCATATTTGACGAATTAATAAAACAATATTTAAATAAAATCGAAGATATACGAGTATATATAGAAAAGGTTCTAAAGCCAAAACATACACAATTCCATCTAATATGTCATACAGTCATACCCGTCAGGTTTTTCAACATGACCATAAGCTCCGGCGTCATCAACGTCGCATACGTTTCGAAGAATGGAGCCGTCATTTGTTGGTGCGGAGTGTTGTTACTGCGACCAGCAAGGATCTTACTCTATAAAAAGATAATTTGTTTACTTCTCCCAAATATAACAATAATTTGTAAAATAAAAATACGAACACTTATTCTACAACTAAAAACGCCTAAATGTCCGTTTATTTTATTTACGTCAGCAGCCAAGGTGAAATGTAGCCACTTCTTTGTTTTGAAGGAAAGAAGAAGATGTAGAGTCAGTATAAGGTCGTGAAACATGTCATCCTACTTCTTCGAGGTGGCAACGCATCTGTGATCTTCTTTGTTTGAAATTGCTAGCGTGTGTCCGAACTGCAGCTATTTACTATCGGGTGAACTGTTAGCAGCAAGTTGACAACAAGCGACAAGTTTTACCGCAATCTGTTAGCAGCTCATAAAATACGAACAAACAAACATTGATTTTTATATATTAGAATAACCTCATAAGGCCAATTAAATTTTCACTTCATTTATTCTCATGAAATAAATGAAAAGGTAGCATTTATTCATTAAAAAAAACAAATGGTAAATAAGAATCTCATTTCAAAGGATCTTAAATATAATTTACTGTTCCGGCGTACGAGAAGCGGATGTTTATGTCCTCATATTCCGAATACACCCCCTTCCTTTTTCACGTGCTAGAGCCACGCTGCAGTAAGAAAACCTTTTTAAAATAAATCGTGCAACGACGTCCAGGGCTTTTTCAGCACATAAAATACTGTGTAATACAAAACATTTAAAAATATTCAAACATTCTAATGTGTGAATATTATTAAATATTTTGTAGCAGATTTAAAAATAGCACTTACTTGCAAAGCAATCAAGTCTTCTTGTCTTGCTCTGTATAAAGAATCGAGGAACTGCAAATGAGATTGTATCTGTGCTATATGTTCCTCCATCTGGTTCTCACGGAGCAAATTAGCTAAAAAAGATAATCGTGTATTAACATCATATAAATTGCGTTTTCAAGCGAGTTCAAGTAACGAGAAGGTTATGATATATTCAACATGCATGTTTTATTATGATTGTTCACTGATTTCTCGGAAATCTCACACCAAAATATTTGACAAAATTGATCGGTAAAATGTGGCAAACGTTTATGCTGGTACGAAAACATATTCTGAAGTTGGATTTAGTAAAAATCCATTTTTTGGTTTGATACCAATTTTGTCCCTCGGTTGGTAATGCATATTTTATGCCGTGGGTGGCATAAAAAACAACGGAGGCAAACTCCAAATAAGAAACTCCGGTTGCCAATTATAATTATAATTATGGTGGCCATTATATAACTACTACATTTTAGTTTGTTTCCTTTTTTCTTTTCCTTGGCGGATATTCGGACCCATGGATATGCCGTGTAGTGGCGGTTAAGAATATCCACTACCCCATATCTTCCCGTGGGTGTTGTAAAAGGCGACAAAGGGAAACGGGCGGGAGATGGGCAGCAGCATCTTCCTGATAACAGCAAAAATACAATAAAAAAACTGCGGTTGCTAACCCGCTCGCCAGGCGTGGACACTATGGTAAATACCTCCCCTATGAATGTAACAAAGAGACGGTCCCCAGTCCCCGGCGGCCCCGCTATTCCTGGCTACAGTGGCGACCATGGTAACGGCGGGGCAGGGGGTGCTAAGAATCTCCGGTGGAGGTTCGGTTGCCACCTAAGACGACTCGACCTGGCGACATACAACGCACGCACCCTGAGGACTGACGAGAAGATTGTGGAGCTGGAATAAGAGATAGACAAGTTACGCTGGCATATTATAGGATTATCCGAAGTCCGAAGAGAGGGGGAGGACACGGTAATCCTCGAATCCGGCAACTTGCTCTATCACCGGGAGGGCGACCATCTGTCCCAAGGAGGTATCGGATTTATCGCTCACAAGTATCTCGTTAACAACGTTGTAAAGATTGAGTGTGTCGACGAGGGTTGCGTACTTTATACTCAGAATCACCAAACGGTATTCGCTGAAGGTCATACAGGTTTACGCACCAACCTCGGCACACACCAATGAGGAGGTGGAGGAAATGTATGAGGATATCTCTGGAGCCACGCGTTCCTTCAAAACCCAATATACGGTGTTAATGGGAGACTTCAATGCAAAACTAGGCACAGGTGAGAACGCTGAGCAGCAGCTGGCCGACTTCGTGGAGAAAGAGGGCCTCTTTATGATGAACTCTTGCTTACAGAAGCGGCGCCACAGGAAGTAAACCTGGTCGAGCCCCGACGGTTCGAAAAAAAATAAGATTGACTTCATTATGACGACCAGACGACAACTGTTCAGTGATGTCTCCGTGATCACGAGGGTGAAAACTGGTAGCGATCACCGAATGGTTAGAGGCACACTGAACCTAAACGTTAAGTTGGAGAGTTCTCGTCTAATGAAGTCAACGATCGGTCCCCCTCGCTCGCTCTGTTCCAAAGTCCCGAAACCTTTCAACTCGAGTTACAAAACCGTTTTCAGTGCCTAGAAGACTGTAATGAAGTGGACGATATGAATGACAAGCTCGTGGAAACTGTCCATGCGGTCGGAGCTAAGTTCTGCAAGATCCGTCGCAGAAGAACACAAAAACTCTCCGATCACACTCTTAATCTCATGGCTGTTAGACGGGAGATGAAGCTACATTCTTCAACAGATTTGACAGCATACAAAACTGAAAAGACAGATCTCCAAATGCATGCGGCGGGACTTACGCAACATCAATACAGCTTGTATTGAAGAAGCGATCGAGCGGAACCAAGGCTCCAAAGTCGTTGCCAGAGATCTGTCTGCCAGAAAGAGCCAACTGTCAAAGCTGAAGACCGAGTGTGGCAGCATCGTTTCCGGGGCACCTGAGATTTCGAGTGAAATTGAGAGGTTCTATGGGCAGCTGTGTACGTCATCTTTGGAGCCACACGCAAGTGTGAGTAACGATCCAAGAGCGAGTCTCATCCGACACTATTCCGAAGATATCCCGGACGTCAGCCTGAGCGAGATTAGAATGGCTCTCCAGCACCTTAAAACGGCAAGGCCCCAGGCGAGGATGGAATTACAGCGGAGCTTCTGAAAGCGGGTGGAAAACCGGTACTTGAAGTCCTTCAGAGGCTCTTTAATTCCGTCCTCCATGGTGGCATTACACCGGAGGCGTGGAGCAGAAGTGCGGTGGTCTTGTTCCTCAAGAAAGGTGACAACGCTCTCTTGAAGAACTACAGACCGATTCCCCTTCTGAGCCGCGTCTATGTGCTGTTTTTGAGACTCATTACGAATCGTCTCGCGCGCAGATTTGACGACTACCAGCCTCCCGAACAAGCCGGTTTCCGAAAGGGCTTTAGCACCATAGACCACATACATACCCTTCGGCAAGTTGTACAGAAGACCGAGGAGTACAATTTGCCACTATGCCTGGCGTATGTGGACTATGAGAAAGCCTTTGATTCCGTCGAAATTTGGGCGGTGCTGCAGTCCCTTCAGCGGTGCCAAGTTGACTGTCGGTATATCGAAGTGCTGAAGTGTTTGTACAGTAGAGCTACGATGGCTATCCGAGTTCAGAACCAGAGTACGAAACCTATCCAATTGCAGAGAGGTGTATGACAGGGTGATGTTATATCCCCAAAACTCTTCACCGCTGCATTGAAAGACGTTTTCAAGCTTCTGGACTGGAAAGCATACGGTATTAACATCAATGGCGAGTACATCACTCACCTTCGATTTGCCGACGATATAGTCCTTATGGCAGAATCGCTGGAGGACCTAAGCACCATGCTCAATGACCTTAATAGTCTTCCAACGGATAGGTCTTAAAATGAACATAGACAAAACAAAGGTCATGTTTAATGTCCATGTCACACCTATGCCGGTAATTGTTGGGAGCACTAAGCTCGAAGTTGTTGACGAGTATGTTTACCTGGGACAAATAGTCCGACTAGGTAAGTCCAACTTAGACCGACAGGTCAATCGACGGATTCAACTCGGCTGGACAGCGTTCGGGAAACTACGACACATCTTCTCGTCAGACATACCTCAAAACCTTAAAACAAAATTGATTGTACAACCAGTGATGACTTACGGAACTGAGACGCGATAGTATAATATTCATCAACTTAAATAAATAAATACGTTAATTTTTCTCCAAATCAATTAGAAACACTTTCTGACCCCTGGTACCTTACCTTACCAAGGGGAAAGGGGTTATTTTAAAATATTGCTAAATACGAATTTATTTACAGAGTACCTTAAGTAATTTTCGAGTCAATTGCCAGGTATAATAAAGTTTCAAAGAAACTATAACACCCTATTTCCCCCGCTTAGAGGTTGAATTTTCCGAAATCTTTTCTTAGTGGATGCCCTTGTTATAAATGGCTGCTTTTGTCCAAATTTCAGATTTCTACCTGTAGCAGTTTAGGCTGTGCGTTAATAGATGAATCAGTCAGTAAGGGCATGCATTTGTGAATATTATATTATATTTGTATATTTATAATAAGTTAAACTTCATGTACTTAGTTATTCTTTTCATTTTTAATTATTTCTTTCATAAACGTTATTACACCTCGCAAAGTAATTTTCTCTACTGACAGGTTGACTGGTAGTTAAGTCCACCTTTGTACTGTTTTGCAACTAAGTTTAAATTAATTAATTAAAATCTTATATCTAACAGTAGAACTAATAGATGAAAGTTATTAATTTTTTGCCGTATGTCGTTTGCACGACTATCTATGTATATACGAATCCAAACACTAGATATTTATTTTCGCCATGACATACCCACACGTAGTAATCCGGTCTACCAACGTCTTCGCTCCGAACCAATAAATAAACTAATATATCTATAAATAATATAACATACATTATAACTAATATATTATACATTTTAGAGGAGTACAAATATATTTTAAACGTCGTATAGTATGTTTCTTATATAATAAGGATGACGAACGAGCACACAGTAAACCTGATGGTAAGTGAATGCTGTGGTCCATAGGTACTCCTATCTACAATCTATCCTCGAATAAGAATTCAAATGCAAATACGTTGTCACACTTGAGGACTAACATGGAATGGCTCGGTACCAGTAAAAGATTCTCCGATTCTCTCGTATAGTGAGTGTATAAGAAACACAGTTATTTAATTATTTTACATAATATAGATTTATATATATATATATATATATATATATATATATATATATATATATATAATATCAACATTTAACACAAAGTAAAATGCTACTTCAAATAATTAAAAAGTATAAAGTAATTTTCAGTTATGTTGTTGCTGCTGTCGGTAGCAAGACATAGTGTATAGAAGAGGAGAATTGAAGCCAAGACTTATTAGAAAAAATAAAATAATTGTATTATTTTTAGTTCTTCGAAGTCGGCGTTTACTTTTTACTAGCGATCGCCTTGTGGTCGTAACTCGCAACCGTAATACATTAAAATGTTAAGTTTGTATATTAAGCAAACTGTAACTGCAACTTCAACTGCACATTTAATATATAAAACAGAAATATATAATAAATAAAATATAAAATAAACGCGTTTTTACCTAGACATACACTTCCACACACTATTGAAAAAGGAACATGTGATATCACAAAAAATTCACAGCTCATTCAGTCAATCTACCAATAATTATTTGTCGGCGGCTACAAACATTTTAAAATTGTTTGGCGATAATGTCTACTTTGTGTGAGTGTTTGACAACAGACTATTAAGTGTTTGACATTGGCTGTATGAATGAAAACAAATGACAGACTATTATTTGTTTGATATTGGTTGTAGTAGAATAGAACGTAAATAATGAATGTTTTTTTTATTTGATGTAGTTTTAACACATATTATTCATATATTTTAGTTTTCTGCACTCCTTTTCCCTATAAACTTTAACTCACACTCCTGTGTGCGCGCAAATTGCTTACCCTTTATTAGTTATTTTTTACCCTTTTGAGTGTAACTCTCCCTTTACATTAAAAATTTCACTCCCTATTTATTTATTAGGGATGGAATTCTTTCTCGAAATTAATTTGGGACCGCCCTAAAGTATAATCAGTTTGATAAAAAAATAATTTGGTCTTTACATTAAAAAAATTAGAGAAACGTATTCTAAGGTTGTTGAGAACCTTCAATTTAAAGGATAAAAGAGGGAGTGCAAGTTTTTATAGAAATAGCCTTATTTTTGTAGTATGATAAGTAAAAAAAAGTACAAAGTCTTTTGATTAAAAACTAAGGCAGACGTGATCCTCGCGTTGTTCGAAAATATTTTTCGCAGTAAGTTTGTATAAAAAACGTAATTTATCCAGGTAAATAAGTAGATATTAAAACAAAACCGGACAAGTGCTAGTTTGTTTTATAGAGAAAATCTTATATTTTGCAATTTAAATATGATAAAAATTAACAGACTTTTGTGAAGTAGGTGTTTATAATAAAGCAAAAATTCGGTAATATAATAATGGTATTATCCATAGAATACTATATTATTATAGAATTCTATGGTTCTATTTTATGGTATTATTACATGGACAAATATAATAATATTTTTCTTGAATATTAACAACAATGTATCCATATTTGTTCACTTCAATTCGTAAAACATCAATATATCAGAAAGCCATGATTGCAAGTTTCTATTAATTAGAACTGTTAGTTTAGAGTCTAGCCTTTGTAATGAGTTGGTTCAATTAATATCTTTGATAAAATTATACAAAAAGTGCTAAAAAAAGACCAATCTAAGGAGCTGTTTTACCATCGCATTCTTGAAAATCTAAATTTCAGAACTACCTTCCCGAACATTGAAATTCAATTAAGAATGTACTTGATTTTGATGATCTCGAATTGCACTGAAAAGCGTTCGTTTTCAAAAATGAAAATTATAAAGAATCGGTTCCAAACGACGATGGGACCAAACCCACTATCGAAAGTAACCCTACTTAATATTGAAAGTGATTTAATCCGGGAGCTAGATTTCAACAAAATCATCAACGACTTTTCATAAAATCTCGCAAAGTTCCATTGCTCATTTGAAAAATGCAAATGCACCAATTGCAAATTAATTAAATAAAATGTCAAACATTCGGTCCTTTTTATCTTTTAAATTCAGAATGTGTATGATTGTGCGATTTAATTAAAAATTCGTAAGGGTCGAACCGTCAGCAAAAACGTTGGGAATTGAATCTTACACAGAGGAGCGCACGTACGTTTCCTTGTTGTCCATAAATCACATTTAATTCGAGATGATTTGAAATAAAAGTAGAAACCTTATTTACCCGTATTTTCAAAAACTTCAATAACGGTATATCATTATTTATATATTTGAACTTAAGTTTAAAATTTGGCTACTCTTTGAAAATAACGCTGTATGTTATTGCAATTAATTACTACATATTTGTTGAAATAATTTTATTTGTTGGCAATAATTGTTTGAAAGACTTGACGGAAAATAAATATAGATATATCAAATACATTGTAAATATTGGACTACTCCATAGTTTATTATTGCTGACTACCAATTTGCATACCAGATGTCAGAATAAAGAACTGCGTTTAACATTGTCATAACTGTATAACCCATACTCGCGATAAATGAATTTAATTTTGAATTTTTATTAGGAAAATAATTATGGACCTTCCTTCCTGCCCTTGGATCATGGATCCTTCGTTGCCCCAGGGCCTACAGATCTAATAACGAAAACGATAAACTAATGCGAAACTGATATTAAAATTATCCCTTAAATAATTCAAATGGTTTTGAATAAAAACACTAAGCAATTTAATGACACTAAGCCATTAAACGTACAAATTCGCACGGTATGAAATTCAGTTGACTGTACATATTACCCTATTGTAATGACAGTTTTATTTTACTAAACAATGTTTAAAATATTTCTTTAATTTTAAGGTTATATTTTTGTAAACTCGATAAGTATAATCATTATCAACAACATCGCTATACCTATAAAGTCCACTGATGAACATAGGCAGCCCCCGTAGATTGCTTCAAAGAGTATATTTGCAGGAAGATGCCGCTACCCATCTCCTGTTTCATTTCCCTCTGTCACCTCTTACGACACATGGGATCAATAAGGTTACGCAGTAGTCCGCCCATTGTTTGTCTAAGAATACAGAATAATTATATATATATATATATATATATATATATATATACACTAGCTGACCAGGCAGACGTTGTTCTGCCCTTTCCGAACGACCATTTGCTTTCCCAAAAAAACTCCTGAAATTAGCAATAAAAAAATTGAGGGTCACTTATCGGGATAAAAACTATCCAATCTCTCAAGTTGGACCAAACTGCACACAGTTTGCAAAATTTCATTGAAATCGGTTCCATATGTTGAATACTTCAGCAACACGTGGTGGTTATACTACTAAATTGTAGCTTATATTAAACGTTTGTATTTTTAACATAGCGCCATCTATTGAATATTTACTCAACCCAGTCAACAGATATAGTCTACTGACAGAATCGTTTGGAGCTTACAGATAGTTGTGATTGTCAAATAATAGACAGATAATTTGCAATAAAATAATATTGTATTGCGACTATAAATTGAGATCCTATCTTTTAAGTTGGACCAAACTGCACATTGACCAAAAATTTCATTGAAATCAGTTCAGTAGTTTAGGAGTCCATCGCGGACAAACAACGTGACACGTACTTTTTATATATAAAGAAGATATATATATATATAAAATAAGAACGATTATTGTAATAATGAACAAAAATAAAACCTATGAAAATGAATAAACGTAAAGCCTATACTGATTGTCTTGGATAATTAAAAGCACTTTCGCATTTTTGTCAATACACAGTGTTCATTAAACTTCATCTATCGAAAAACGATTAAACTACTGATATTCATATGAAACAAATGTTATTTTTGCTGAGGCTGAAAATAGAATCCATTTTTTTTTAAAGTTATACATGTATCACGGGAATACTTTGATTATAAGTAAACGCATGCTGGCGCAAAATAACTTTCTGTATCTTCTATATTAAATAATTAAGAAAAAACTTTATTTATATGGAAAAGGAGCGCAGAAAGCTAAAATTTTATTTGTTTCTACTTTTTAAGTTATTGTTAAAAGAAATGTTAAAATAAAATACTTGAAAAATGCCGTGGTTTTTGTTGTTGAACTATAGAATGTATATTATGAAATAATTAGAAATAATACTCTGGTGTAACATAAATTATTTCATACATTATTTTAAAAAATCCCGTGCTCAGCGGTGAAGGAAAACATTGTGAAAAAACTTGCATGTTTAAGTAATTAAAAAAAATATTTCAAAGACGCATTATACTCGTAGAAATGAGAAGCCTGTGCCAAGGACGTAATTGCGCTGTAATTTTACTACTTTTTAATTTTATTACTTTACAATAGTTAAAAGTTCATAGTTATTATAAACCCAATACTTAATATAGGCCTCCCCAAGGAATGGAAACAAACTTTGACGGGAAAAATATACATAAAAGTCCTTAGAATTCATTTCATTTTCAGATGAGAACAAAGGGCGGCAGCGATTATAATTAAAAAAAATGTTTGTGTGCCAATAGAAATACTGCATAAATTGAAATGCCAAGAATTTTCAACCACGATATTCACTCAAAACGTCGAATGGAATTGACTGTAATTTTCATCATAGCTTCATTATCAAAATGCATTATTTGAATAGTAAAGTATATAAATTATACAGTATATGTTTTACTTTAAATAAATAACGGTGTGTGTAAGCCCTGAGGATCCATGCTGAGAATTCGTAAAATAAATTGCTAAGAATTTAGTAGTAGCTTTAAACAATTGTAGAACGAATCAAAATTACACTGCTTTAAAAAAAAGTGTAAAACAGTGTAAACAGTGTAACAGTGAATCCTGTAGTTGGTAAAAATGGATATGGAGTTGGTCTATACGCCAGATCTCGCAAAGTATCTTAAAAATGAAGATAATACGATTAAAGATATTTAGTACTAAATAACGTGTCACAATAGTAGACAGATAAAATTGTCTAAACTGTGGTCCCTCGATGCACATAAAATATATTTATAAACATTCGCGTTCGTTTGCCTGCCCTCTAGGAGTATTCGTTCCGCTTTCTTTTTTCAATGTAACTACATTTTTAGAGACAAAAATGTGGCCGAAGTTGCTCGTACCCGCCAAACGCTTTCCCCGTGTACTTTGGAAAAACATAATGTATAAAAACCTTGATATTGTGAGTTCGAATTTAAATGCTAAAAAGATGTAGAGTGTATAATATGATAAAAAAAATACATCTTCAACACTTTTTGACTTGTTATTTAGTGAATGAGCTTAACAAATTCTTTACTAAATCTTTAAAATATCATTAAGTTTCAGGTTGTGAACTGTGAGAAATGAGGGACTACACTTTAAGGCCTGTAATTTACTAATATACTTGTTGTATTAATTTCACGATTTGTTCTACAATTGTTTTAAACCTACTCCTGAATCCTTAGCAAAATTTAAGAACTGCCAGCATGATCCCTCAGTACTTACGCACACAAATAAGGTAACTTATTCGATACCAATTGGACGTGTACCTGGGTACTTAAAAACCTTTATACTATAAATATATGTTACTATATAATACATGTTATATGCACACGCACACGCACACGCACCTACACACGCACACACATCCGAACATAGTGACGTCATCGTAGGAATAGTCAGAATAGCTTCCTAAGACCTCAAAACGTCGAGATCTGATGAAACCTCAATTTTCGAAAACTGGGCTGAAACCAATAACTTCCCGATTTTTTGAAAATCATTGATTTTCATGGCGGGAAGTTAAGAACATTTCAGCCGCCCTTGCGTACCGGAGAAAAGGTCGTAGCGAAATTAATCTATTCGAAAATATGTTTGCTAATGAGGTTTTACAATAGGTTCACTTTTTTGACCTATTAATACGGTTAGAGTCCTTTAATCAGAGTGAACTCTGAAAGCATAAAACTTTTATATAAATGAAAATCTAAAATTGTAAGGGGGATATTTGCTAATGTTACCACGCTTGGCGGAGGGTGGGCAACCGCAGTCATTTGTTTTCTAGTTGTTCTTTGGAAGACGCCGCTGTTAATTTATCGGTTTTATTCTGACGCCTCTTGCGATACCCGCGGGACGACACACTCACAACTCTATGACACACACTTTCACACATGCAAATAAAAAAAAACGGAATTTTAAATGTATTATGTAAATTTCACAATATTATGTTTGAAAAATTTATTTACATATCAATCAAGGATTCACTTAAAAGTTATAATGAAGTCCATGAGGACATTTTTTTTTAAATTTCTGTTTAAAAGAAATTATTTCACCTTTTGGAGACACCAAGGTAGCATGTACAAAGTGATGTTTCTTTTTGAGAAAGTTTAACAGATTCACAGCTAATTTTTGTTTGTCTCTTTGTTGCTGTAAAGAAATAAAATCTACTTAGAACTAGGACTGCTGGCCCTAGTAAAGCTTGTCTGAATTAACAAGCCCCAAAGTTGTTAAGCTGCATAACACCATGGTTGCACTGTCTTCGAAGTTACATAAGATCACAAATTTATAACTGCAAAGACATACGTATGAAGCAAGTTAGTTAATAAATAATAAAAAATAAGTACCAAATCCAATCAATAGCAGAGGGCAAGAAACTTTTACATTATACTCGTAGTATATTAATTTGTACATACTCAAAAATTTACAATAGTAAGTTAAAAATTCACAAAAATTTATAAATTGTAACTATTATTTACTATCATTATTATTAAACAAAGATAAACGAGCATAGAGTCCACCTGTACATCCTCATTACAGATCCAAATGCGTGACCAACCCTTAAAAAAGCCCATAAAATTAGTATAAGGAATCTTCATTAGTTAAAAAAATAACTAATTATGAAAGGGGCAATCTCCTGAGTCTTAATTACCTATATTAATCAATAAGGTAAATAAGGTCTGCAGGTCTGCTGTACACCTTGTTTAACTTGTGTTGGGAGCTGAAGCGGGTACCGGAAGACTGGTGCAAAGCCGTTATAGTCCCAATATATAAGGGAAAGGGGTCGCAGCAGGACTGTAAAAACTACCGTGGTATCAGCTTGCTTAGCATTAAGGGTAAACTGTATGCTAAGGTGCTAACTGAAAGAGTTATGGAAGAAACTGATGGAAAAATTTGGGATGTGCAAGCTGGATTTAGAAAGGGGATGGGGTGTACGGATCAGGTCTTTTCCATGCGCATGATTGCGGAGAAATTTTTGGCCAAAAACCAGAAAGTTTTTTGTGCGTTCATGGACTTGGAAAGGGCTTATGACAGAGTGGACAGGTACGTGTTATGGCAAACACTGACCTCATTTGGGTTGAGCGCTGGTCTGATACAGGCATTGAAGTCTCTATATAGGGACTCTAGTGCCTGTGTCAGGATCAACGGGGCCTGCTCGGACTGGTTTGGCATCCATAAAGGTGTCAGACAGGGCTGTGTGGCTTCCCCGTGGCTGTTCAACCTATTTATGGACAGTTGTTTGGAAAATTTGAAAGTAGAAGAATGCGGGTTAAGAATGGGTGAGTTAACCGTCAAATGCCTTTTGTACGCCGATGATCAAGTCATACTTGCGTCTTCGGCGGCCGAGTTGCAAATGATGGTTACATTAATGAATAGGACATTAAAAGAAAAGGGAATGAAAGTGAACGCAAGTAAGACGAAAGTTATGGTTTTTGAAAGAGAAGAAAGTAAAACGATATGTGAAATAAGAATAGAAGGGGAGTTGGTAGAGCAAGTAGATGAGTTTGTGTATTTGGGAAGTGTGTTTAGCAAGGATGGTAGATATGATAAGGATATAGAACGACGAGTGAACGCAGGAAATAGAGTGAATGGGGCTCTACACTCTATTGCAAGAAGTCAGAATGTGTCCAAAAAGGCACGTATGGCAATTCACAATGCTGTGTTAGTGCCTACTTTAATGTATGGTAGTGAAAGTTGGGTGTGGCAGAAGAAGCACGAGAGTAGAATAAATGCTGTAGAAATGCGATCACTAAGGAGTATGTTAGGGATGAATCTGAATGACAGAGTGAGAAATTGTTTAATAAGAGAAGAGTGTGGTTTGCAAGATGATGTTGTGACCAAGATTAAGAAAGGAATGCTTCGGTGGTTTGGTCATGTAGAAAGAATGAATGAGGAAAGAGTGACAAAGCAAATTTATGTTGCAGAGGTGAATGGCAGAGTCGGGAAGGGTCGCCCTAGGCGAAAGTTTATCGACCAAATTGGCGATATATTGAAAATGGGTCAAATCAATAGTACCTTTAACCGACGAGCGTGTATGCGTAGGTATATGGATGTGGAGGAAGCGAGAGAAGTCTGTCAGGATCGTGCCAAATGGAAGTCCATAGTCTCTGCCTACCCCTCTGGGTGACAGGCGTGAGTGTTTATGTATGTATGTATGTAAATAAGGATGTTACTTGTTACTCATTGATTATTTTTCACTAGTAATATCAAGGGAAATCTTCTTTATCGATAAGGGAAAATGTGAAACAAGCGTAATGAAAATCGGACATAAGCCGACTAGATACAAAACGTGATTTATTTATAAGAGTGTTAATTAAGGACGTTTTATACCTAGACGGTTAATGTTTTCAAAGTTTAATATATGGTAGAAGAACACATTTTCCCGAAAATTGAAATTTACTGTCAAATTCTATTTTTTTTATAGGATAAGGGTGACTAACGAGCACACAGTCCACCCGATGGTAAGTGGTTGCTGAGACCCATAGACATCTACATTTATCCTCGATTACGAATCAAAATGCAGATGCGTTGTCACCCACGAGGACTAAGATGGAAGGCCTCGTTTCCAGTAAAAAGGGTCTCCGGTTCGCTACACTCACCATACGAAACACAGCAGTGTTAAGCTGCTATTTTACGCTGGTATTCTGTGAGAGCGTGGTCCTTCCCCGGTCGAGCCGACCCATTCGTGTTACAACTGTACCAGAAATATAGCTACAGTAGGCTCTACCACTTATAAAATCTATACTTTATATTTTATTGCGCTCCTATTTCAATTTTCCTATCTTCGATTTTCCACGGTGTAATTGGTAACTGTCTAAACGACCTATAGTTTAAAACTGATTAATTACAACTTTCCAAAAATCTACTACTAAACAAGGGCCTCCTAAAATATTTTTTTATAGGGGAGATGTTTACCATTTTTGCCATGCTTGGCAACTCGAATAGAAATGAGCGGATCAGTCCGAACGTTGCACGAGACGTTTCAGTCGTGAGCAGTAGTTAATGGCAGTAATCCGGTAATAAAATAAAATGATTCGATATATTGCAACCAATACGTTCGATATCATAATCCGTTTTTATTTAATATTTGGTAGGGATGTCAAGTTGAAATTAATATCAATACTAAGGTCCTACGATTCCTTCGAGGTATATAAATTCAAGCTTCTAAGTCAAGCCAATCATAAGATACAGCCATATAAATCACATTTTAATACTCGCAAACTCAATCATCAAAACCTATAAGGTACTTCCCGTAGAAATAGAATCATGACAAGTATAGGAAAAAATCCGAAATCTATTAAAAGTTGCAGCCTATTTACGTCCCACTGCTGGGCACAGGCTTCCTCTCATTTCTGAGAGGGAGAGCCGTGGTAGCTCAGATGGTTAGCGCTCGCTGTAAGCTTCACAGTACTCGAGCAACCCGGGTTCGATCCTCGCCGGCACCAATGAAATTGTTAATTGCAATTTTAAGTGCTGATTTACCACGTGCTCGGCGGTGAACGAAAACATCGTGAGGAAACCTGCATGTTTGAGAAATAAGAAAGAAAATATTTCGAAGACATGTGAAGTTCGCCAACACGCATTGGGGCAGCGCGGCGGACATTTCTTGCCCTAAAACCCTCTTAGAAATCTATTAATTTGTAGTTACATAATTTTTTTTTATAGGAGAGGGGGCAAACGAGCATACGGCTCACCTGATGGTAAGTGATTACCGCCGCCCATGAACAACTGCAACACCAGGGGAATTGCAGATGCGTTGCCGGCCTTTTAAAAAGGAGTACGCTCTTTTCTTGAAGGTTTTCATTCATCAATCAAAAATATCTGCGATGACAAATTCATATTACTCTTCAATGCAATTTACCTTTTTGATGGAGCAATATTCCGACTTTTGATCCACAGATTAAAGTTATTCACAGAATACAACATAACTAAATTAAAAAAAAATTGTTTCATGGATAAAATAGTTCCATTGTTTCACTTTTCTATTCATTCGTTTTGTCGTTTTTGATGAATTTTGCGCATGAATGGACGGTAATATTGTCCGAATGCCTAAAGTTTTGTGAGCGAAAAAATTAATACGTTGTCTTTAATTAATGTACTTGGTGTAACCGTTTTAATTAAAGTAAAAATAAATAAATAATTTGTTTCATGGTTAACTCTTATCTGATGATAGAAAAATGTGTCCTATGGTATTTATTTTTGTCAAAATAGGTATACTAACCTCACTAACAAAGCTATTGCATAGAAATGAATAGAAGTTGTTAATTTACTGCATTCGTGTAATGACATTAATAAAAGGTAACAATTACCGAGACTTGATTAATCATTAGCCCTCAGGGGAGACAACGCATACGGTTAAGAATCAATATACACTTGATTTTTAATCGAGGATAGATATTGATGTCTATGGGATACACTATCCACTTACCATCAGGCGGACTGAATACTACAATCAATATAATGTTTTGCCACATACTAATAATTGCCATTTATTTTAATTATGCGCGTTTCCCAAATTTTTGTTTTGTTCCAAGAACTCAACCTCCATACAAACCCATAATACATGTATACATCTTTACAAATAACATGCATGAATAGATAGCACTAATTGTGATAACTGAATGGTTGGCGTTCCACCACTGTACTAGAAGATATCTTCCTCGTTCTACTTCTTGGTGGAATCGGCTACCACAAGCGATTTTCCCAGATCGATACGACTTATGGAACTCCAACATTAGAGCTACTCTACATTTCCGACCTTTTAAAAATAAAAGGTCGGAAATGCACCTGCAGTTCCCCTGGTGTTGCAGTGGTTCACGGGCATCGGTAGTCACCAACAGGTGAGTCGCATACTCGTATTCCTCTTTCTATTTATTTATTCTTATATAAAAAGCAGGCAGATTCAAAAACTAGTATAAAAAAAGTTGATAGTTGATAGTCATCATGAACATTCTCGTAATACTTACACTAGAAATATTTTTTATATTGCAAAAAAAAAGGGTGACCAAACAGACACTGTCAATTACCGCCCCATTAGTCTGGTATTCAACTTGCACAAGGCTTTTATTAAAGTAATCGAAAACATAACTTCTGGGTCACTCGATAAACACCAGTCTCCTGATCAGGCCGGTTTTCGTCGTGGCCTCTCTACTACCAACCACCTGCACTCCATCAATCAAGTCACCGAAAAACATTTAGAGTTTCAGCTTCCACTTTACCTAGCCTTCATAGACCATTTCAAAGCTTTTGATAGCATCAGACACGACTCAATTTTCAAAGCTTTAGAAAATCAAGATATTGACACCACATACATCCAACTCTTAAAAATATTTTATCAAATATGCCCATCTTTTAACATTAGTAAAGGTGTGAAGCAAGGAGGCCCGCTATCACCAAAACTATTTACGGCCGTATTAGAAGAGATATTTAGAACGCTGGCAGCTAGCTGGGTGGATATGGGCATTCAAGTTGGACATGTGAGATTATCCAACCTCCGTTTCGCCGATGATATTGTCCTCTTTTCATCTACAGCCGACGAGTTTACTTAGATGCTAGACGATCTTAGCAAGGCAAGCCTTGAGGTTGAACTTCGGATGAACATATCAAAGACTAAGTTGATGACAAACAGCACACATCACAAGATTGATGTCGAGGGTGTAGAGATTGCATACGTCGATGAGTATCTATATTTGGGCCAAAAAGTCTCTTTCCAGACAAGACAAGACAAAGAAGTTACAAGACGCACCGAAACCGTTTGGAAGAGCTATTGGTCTATGAAGGATCTTATGACGGGTGGTCTTCCTTTATCCGTGAAAAAGAAACTCCTGGACGTGTGCATACCTTCTATCCTCACCTATGGTGCCCAGGCATGGTCTTTGACAGTCCAGCACAGGTCCACACTTGAGTTTTGTTAAAGAGCAATGAAACGGAGTATTCTGGGCATTAAACATGTAGACCGGATTATGAATGATGAAATCCATTCCAAATCAAAATTGCTGATGTCACACAAAAAGATGCTACGCTAAAATGGGCAAAACTGACAACTCCATTGGCAAACGTGAGCGGGGCAGACCCAGGCGGAGATGGCGGGATGAACTGGACTCCTTCATGAAAGACTGGTCTATGGTGACTCTGGAGAGAGAGAAGTGGAAAGAAAGTAGGGAGGCCTTTGTAGGGACATTTCAGGCTAGTAATAATAATAATAATAAGTAATTTAGTAATAACTGCTAACAATTGCACCAAAGGAAAATTTCAGTTTTGAAAACTTCAATCTAGCTATGACCAGCGAGATGCGACTTATTTACCAACACAACATTTCGTCCTTCAGCATTTCCTCGCCATATGCTATTTTATTTCTTTATGACAATACTCATTTGTGCTTACGTTATTGTATTCGTTTTGTAACTACTTTACATGTTCATCTATTCATGCTTATGTTAGCTTACATAATGATTTACAGAAATTATATTCATAGATCTATTAATTTTTTTAGGAGAGCAAACGAGCATGCGGCTCACCTGATGATAAGTGACTACCACCGCCGATGAACAACTGCAAGATCAGAAGATACAGATTGCAGATGCGTTGCCGGCCTTTTAAACGGAGTAAGCTCTTTCCTTGAAGGTCGCTAAGTCGTATCGGTCCGGAAAAATCGCTGATGGTAATCGATTCCACAAGGAAGTTATGCGAGAAAGAAAACTTCTTCTAAATCCCACAGTGGTGGACCGCCGATTATCCTGATGGTACGGATGGTATCGGGAGTTTTGCACGATGTGCGAGTGGCTGGAGTTAGTCCGAACAAATCTTCATAGCACTCCCCGTGGTAGATGCGATAAAATACACAAAGATATACATAATCGAGCCAATCGAATAGGACTCAGTCGTTGACGATTCGAGCCGCTCTGGGCTGAATGCGGTCAAGTGGAAGGAGCTGGCACTGGGAAGTCCCAGCCCAGAGATGGGGACAGTATTCCCTGTTAGGCCGAACCTGCGCCTTGTAAAGTTGCAGGCGGTGTGCCGGCATGAAATACTGTCCCGCTCTGCTGAGCACGCCAAGCTTCTTAGAGGCCAATTTGGCCTCCTCTTCCAAGTGACCACGAAACTGTACATCACTCGATATGTCGACGCCGAGGATTCCGATACTGGCTGAGGCAACTAGGGTAGTGCATTGAAACTGAGGAGATACGACAAAGGGGTTCTTTTTAGCGGTAAACGCGCAAACTTGTATCTTCTGAGGATTAAACTGGACTAGATTTAGTCGGCCCCAATCCGAGACTTTGTTCAGTAAAGACAATTTAAAAAAGTAAAAAAAGTGTTTGGGATATGTAGCAAATTTGAAAGAGTCCATTCTGCGCTTTTGGAGACTTAGTTGTAGTTTGTTTGGCTGGTGGAATAATACAAACTGCAATAACTGCAATGTTATATCTTAAGTTTTTGAAAGGACGCACAGCATAATATTGTCATCAATATGAGAACTATAAGTAAGTGAAAAGGAAAGTGAAGAACGTTATAAAACATGTATAATATAAATGATAACACGCTATTTTATAAACTGACCAAAACGTTCTTATTCCTGTATTGAAATTATAAAGGTATTTGTAATGTATTTCATAAATATTTATGTAATGTATGTACTTATTAACAACACTTTTCCAGAAGGAAGGCAAAAAATAAATGCTTCTAAATTAGTAGATGTAACAGTATTACGGCTCGCGGGCTCAAATCCTAAACGTAGTTGCTTGAGATCATTACCGTTACAAATAATCGGTAAATGGAATCGGTATTACAAAAATGTCTAGTTGTTCAAAACAAATTTCTGCGACGTATAACAGGAGCTCCTTTTGTGTGAGAAACCCAGATTTCCGCCGCAATATCGACATGCCCACCATCCATTCGTATCTTAAGAAATATCCTTAAGATATTTCAATTCGATTAAAGATCATCGAAATCCGTTGGTGGTAGAGGCGTATACGTACTCCCCAGAGAGGGAACCTGAAATCCAGGCACACCGCGTTCGTCGGCGAACGCGAGGTTGCGGTTGCGGTCGCGGACACACGTTTTCAATTTTTCGCCCTGTTTTCCTCATTCCTATAGTGGTGGTTCGCACCTCCTTCTGAGTAGCCCTTGAATCACATCGAGACCCACCCCTCCCCCCGCCCCTCCTAGCTCGAGGAATAAAAAGTAGGGAACGGGGGGCCTTGGGACTGTTGGCGCCGCACGACGGCAGAATCATTACACTCAATAGGTCGTAAGTCCTCGCTTACGAGTTTATTTCGATGAAGCTGTAAAGGCCGCAGGGCTAATAGCATACACTTGTCGAAAAAAAATTGGTATCTCTAAAATATAATTTGTTGAAAAATATCTGTGGCTGACTGCTTGTCTGAGTTAATGTCGGGGTGGATTTAAGTGATGCATGCATGCAAGGAAACTTGTTACACATGGGCTTGTGATGTGCTAATGTGCTATAATGTCGATAATGATATAATTAATCTATTTTAATAAAATGTGTTATTGTACATAAAAATATTTAATGACGCTGTGAATTAGACTATAACTGGTAATAAGCAGAAGAAGAGAAATTTGGGCGTAAATAATTATTTTTATAAATATAAAATATATATATATATATATATATATATATATATCTTGTTTTAAAAACGTTACCCCCACACTAGGATTTTCTCCCGTATCGTGTAGGCAGTTTACATACGAGCACAAACATCCAGACCTGGAAAAATAACTTGTAGGTCATCCAAATACTTGTTCCGTGCGGTATCCGAACCCGCGGCACTCGGCGCCGTAACTCAATGCTAAGCCACTACGCCACGGAGCCGTCACGTTAAAAAAAAGATAATAAAAAATATAAAATGTGAGGCAACAAAACGAATAAATTACAATAAATATACGTGAACAGCACTTATCAAAAAAGGAACCGCAGATACAATATTACATACATTGCAAATTAAATTTGTCACTGCCGCAATATTTCGAGGGTATACTATATTTTTTGATTGGAGAGAAACTTTGTAACCCTATTTAAACACAATGCGCGCACGGAGAAGTGTGACATTTGACGTAGAAAGTTTATACTCGTACGAGGGCTGCACTAAAAGTATCGGGAATGGAATATTTCCATGTGTGATGATTTCTGCATTTGGTGATAAAGCCCCATCCAAAACCACAATTTATCGCTGGTTTGCTGAATTTCAACGTGGACGTGTCAAGCTCAGTGATGATCCCCGTCAAGGTCGTCCAAAAACTGCAGTCACCCAAGAAAACGTTGATGCTGTGCGTAAGCTGTTGAGGAAGATCGACATGTCACATACCGGAAATTCCGCATCCGCTCTGTGAAGAGCAAAAAGCGGCTCGCGTTACTTGGTGCGTCAGAACTCTCGAAAGATTCCACGCAGGACGCAGGATCTTCAAATGCTGTATACAACATCGTATCAGGTGACGAATCCTGGATATACACGTACGAACCCGAAAAAAACCAGTCACGAGTTTGGGTGTTCGAAAATGAGTTGAAGCAAAAAAAATGGTGGCCACGTTTGTCTCCAAAACCGGCCATGTTACGACTACTCCTCTTGAGAGACAAAGAACGGTTAATGCAGAATGGTATGCTAGCATTTGTTTGCCACAGGTCGTTTCTGAACTCCGTAAAGAGGGCAACCGCCGCATCATCCTCGATCACGACACTGCGAGTTCTCACACCGCACACAGAACAAAAGAGTTTTTAGAGCAAGAAAACATAGAATTATTAGACCATCCGCCGTACAGCCCCGACCTAAGCCCTAATGATTTCTATATTTTCCCTAAAATAAAGAATAAATTGCGTGGACAGAGATTTTCATCACCTGAAGAAGCTGTGGACGCCTACAAAACGGCCATTTTGGAGACCCCAACTTCGAATAGAATGGTTGCTTCAATGATTGGTTCCATCTTATGGAAAAATGTGTCAAATTTCGCGGAGAATACTTCGAAAAGCAATAAATACATTTTTAAATATAGTTCGGCCGTTCAGAGAATGCGTTCCTGACACGTCGCGATTGAACTGACGACGTAACTTTGTAATGGCGTTGCAGTTACGATAAAAATATTTTTGCTGGTTGTTTACCGTTTTAACAATTGATGAGCATTTAAACAACATTATTATATCAATAATCAATGAATGTTATAATTTGGTACTTTTCCCAAAAAAAAAATGCAAAAATATAGTTCTTTAGGGAAAGGAAAGAAAAAGTACGCAATTATAACAAGAGTATTTTAAGTTTACCAGGATATTAATAAATATAAAAAATTAGTAGCGTTGTATTGATAGTATTTATTTAGCTAAAAAAATACATTAAAGACTTAGCTCCTACTTGCAACCAAATTGGGTTGAATTTTTTTTCCGGGCTCTCAGTTCAATTGGAAAATTTTGTGGCCGCTGTATATAAGTTCCAAGAAAATATGAAAATATGTAATTATGCACATTACTCTTCACAAATCTAATTCGGAATTTCTTAGGATATAACTGAGTGTCAAATAACTTGGTAAACAATATTTTTCTAAATCTATACTGCGCTATTACAAGGTTATGTCAGCGCTTTATATTTGTAGTGCTGTGCTAACAATAACAGGCAATAACAGTATCGTAATCTGTTCTTATACAGTTATACTTTATAAAATAATACGTTCTGTATTTCTTTTTAAGAATTTGAAAATAATGGACTATAAGATAACTTTTATTAAATATAAAAATAAAACTACGACCAAACCGAACGCGCGAAAGAAAGTAGCATTTTTATATTTAGGTTGAAAATGGTAACCCCAAATGGCGTTATGGGCCTCCATTTTGTGACGCTAAAACAGTCGTCTGTTGTCGTTTTGTGCGCATAGACCACGTTCTTCAAGTGTTTTCGATCTGTTTTTATTTGATTACCCGGCTTTCGTTTAATGGACTGTTTCTGCTTTTCAAACTGACATCGGCGCTAAATCGGACGTCGATTGTGTTTTGTATTGCGATCTTTTTACTTTTGGTGGATAATAATGCCTAAACGTGGACAAGTATTGAAAAGTAGAGCCCGTGAGTTTATCATCAAGCTGCAAAATTACTTTGAGCGGGAGCGGCAAAATGGCGGACCCCTGTTACCTGTCGAACAAGTACAAGAACGCATCTCTCAGGCGCTTGGAGTTAGCAAACGAACGATAACACATATTAATAAAGAAAAGTTCGGCTCTACTGACACGGAAGATAATATTTTACGTACTCCGAAGAAGAAACGTAGAACTAAACCCGTGACAGATATTGACACCTTTGACGCCGATGCAATCAGAAATCATATATATGGTTACTATTCCAGAAATGAATATCTCAACAGGAAGAAGCTTTTGGCATCGTTAAGAGAAGCTGGACTGTTTAGCGGGGGTAAAACTGCTTTAACCAAAATCTTAAAAGATATTGGTTTTTCGTATAAAAAAACAGACAAAAGAAAAATTTTATTAGAACGATACGACATAATTTTAAAACGGATAAGATTTTTGAGAGAAGCAAAAAATATTGATAACTAGGATAATGTCGTGTTCATTGACGAGACATGGCTAAACGCCAATCGCACGGTGTCCCGTTCTTGGACGGATGATACACAAGCGTCGACGTCGAAAGTACCAATGGGTAAGGGGGCCCGTCTGATAATATGCCACGCAGGTTCTGCAAAATACGGCTTTGTGGAGAACGCGTTACTGGCATTTAAATCAAAAACCACAAATGACTACCACGAGGAAATTAATGCCACTACATGTAAAAAGTGGTTCCAGAACGTGATTTTGCCCAGCCTACCAGAGCCTTCAGTAATATTCATGGATAATGCCTCCTATCACTCGGTTCAAATACAGAAACCACCTACCCAAGCTAATAAAAAAGAAGAAATGGTAGCTTGGTTACAAGCAAAAGGCATTGACGCAAATATGCAGATGCTAAAACCAGAGCTAATTAAATTAGTTAAAGAAAATAAAGCGGCAAATGTGCGATACGAAATCAATGAACTGGCTCTGGAGTACTGTCATCGCGTTCTAAGAATTCCACTGTATCATTGCCAATATAACGCGATTGAGCTAATCTGGGCTCAAATAAAAGGTTACGCCGCCCGCCACAATAGGTCCCCGCCATTCAGCACGAAAAAGATGATGACGCTATTAAAAAAAGCCTGCGGGGAAATCACAAGAGATGACTGGGCAAAGGTTGTTGAGAAGACTAAAAACCTGATTGTGGAACATTTTGACCGAGATATCAGGATTGATTCTGTTATTGATAATAATATAGGCGAAGATGATGATGAAGACACCACCTCCTCAAGCGAATCGGAGTCTGATTAATATTCTGTACGCACATTCAATTCAATGTACTTTATTGCATAGAAATACAGATTGTAACTTTGTAACAAAGAATAAATAAAACAATTTTATTATATTAATATTACCTTTTTTTGGTTTCCACTTAAATTACTAAAATATAAATTTTAAATGATTCCGCCAATTTAAAACGAAAATAATCTTAAAAATAACGCAGCAGTTCATTTAGGAGGAACGGTAACGAACTCAGTGTTAATGTTGTGCCCATCACTAGTCGTAACTAACTGATAGGTGTCAGGAACGCATTCTCTGAACGGCCGAATTATAGTAATGCTATGTCACTTCCTTGATTCCCGAAATTTTCAGTGCCGCCCTCGTATAAGGAAGAGGAAGAGTGCGGCTAAAATTTACTTATTACATACATACATAAACACTCACGCCTGTCACCCAGAGGGGTAGGCAGAGACTATGGACTTCCATTTGGTACGATCCTGACAGACCTCTCTCGCTTCCTCCACATCCATATACCTACGCATACACGCTCGTCGGTTAAAGGTACTGTTGATTTGGCCCATTTTCAATATATCGCCAATTTGGTCGATAAACTTTCGACCCTTCCCGACTCTGCCGTTCACCTCTGCAACATAAATTTGCTTTGTCACTCTGTCCTCATTCATTCTTTCTACATGACCAAACCACCGAAGCATTCCTTTCTTAATCCTGGTCACAACATCATCTTGCAAACCACACTCTTCTCTTATTAAACAATTTCTCACTCTGTCATTCAGATTCATCCCTAACATAGTCCTTAATGATCGCATTTCTACAGCATTTATTCCACTCTCGTGCTTCTTCTGCAACACCCAACTTTCACTACCATACATTAAAGTAGGCACTAACACAGCATTGTGAATTGCCATACGTGCCTTTTTGGACACATTCTGACTTTTCACAATAGAGTGTAGAGCCCCATTCACTCTATTTCCTGCGTTCACTCGTCGTTCTATATCCTTATCATATCTACCATCCCTGCTGAACACACATCCCAAATACACAAACTCATCTACTTGCTCTACCAACTCCCCTTCTATTCTTATTTCACATATCGTTTTACTTTCTTCTCTTTCAAAAACCATAACTTTCGTCTTACTTGCGTTCACTTTCATTCCCTTTTCTTTTAATGTCCTGTTCATTAATGTAACCATCATTTGCAACTCGGCTGCCGAAGACGAAGTATGACTTGATCATCGGCGTACAAAAGGCATTTGACGGTTAACTCACCCATTCTTAACCCGCATTCTTCTACTTTTAAATTTTCCAAACAACTGTCCATAAATAGGTTGAACAGCCACGGGGAAGCCACACAGCCCTGTCTGACACCTTTATGGATGCCAAACCAGTCCGAGTAGGCCCCGTTGATTCTGACACAAGCACTAGACTTAAATGCCTGTATCAGACCAGCACTCAACCCAAATGAGGTCAGTGTTTGCCATAACACGTTCCTGTCCACTCTGTCGTAAGCCTTTTCCAAGTCCATGAACGCACAAAAAACTTTCTGGTTTTTGGACAAAAATTTCTCCGCAATCATGCGCATGGAAAAGACTTGATCCGTACACCCCATCCCCTTTCTAAATCCAGCTTGCACATCCCAAATTTTTCCATTAGTTTCTTCCATAACTCTTTCAATTAACACTTTAGCATACAGTTTACCCACAATGCTAAGCAAGCTGATACCACGGTAGTTTTTACAGTACTGCTGCGACCCCTTTCCCTTATATATTGGGACTATAACGGCTTTGCACCAGTCTTCTGGTACCCGCTTCAGTTCCCAACATAAATTAAACAAGGTGTACAGCAGGCCTGCAACCACACTCTCTCCATCCCTTAGCATTTCGAGTGATACTCTATCATATCCGGCTGCCTTACTTGCTTTCATGCTTTTCATTGCTTTCACTATTTCATCTACACTTATTTCTCTACCTCTCTCCACTTCTTCCGGAATTTCTATTTCACTTACTTCAGACGACTCTTCACTCTTAAACACGCTTTCAAAGTATTCCTTCCATCTCATTAAATTCGAAACTTCATCATTCAGCATGCAGCTATTCTCGTCTCGTATAGCATTCATTCTAGGCTGTTTTGAATTTCCCCTGGCAGTTCTTACGAGCTTCCAGAACATTTTAATATTTGCCTGGAAGTTATCAGATATTCTTCTATCATTCTTATCTATTCTTTCTTGCTTTTTCCTTTCAACAACTTCTTTTACTCTCTTATTTATACGTCTAAAGTCTGCCTTTTTTCTTTCAATCTCATCATTCATACCGCCAGAATTACCAGCTTTGGTTGCTAGTAAATCTAGCCATGCCCTATTCTTTGCTTCAACTTCCATCCGTACCTCATCATCCCACCACAAAGTATTACTTTTTCTTTCATTCGTTCTCTTACACCACATACTTCGGTGGCTGTATCCACCAAAACTTTCTTAACATTATTCCATACATTCTTCAAGTCTAAATCATTCATACAAAATTCATTCAACACACTTATATTTTTCCTCAGTCTGCATTTATAATTCTCTTTCACACCTTCATCTTGTAACCTCTCTATTCTTATACGCTGTAACGCAGTGGTAGACACAGATGTCCGATGCCGCCAACGCTTGAATAGACCATTAATTCGGCATAAGACCAAGTAATGATCCGTCCCTACGTTGGACCTCCGGTAAACCCTTGTATCTAACACTGCGCTCCTCATTCTTCCATCCACAATTATGAAATCTATCATGCTTCTATCATCCCCTCTTTCCCATGTATACACGTGAATCCTCTTATGGCGAAAGAAAGTGTTCGCCACAAAAAGATTCTTTTCCACACATAATATATCTTTTCATAACCAGACCTCTTCACTCCCACCCTTCCATTAAAATCTCCTAACATAATAATATTTTCATTTTCCTTGCACTTCGTCAACACCAGCCTTACCATGTCCCAAAACTGTTCTCGGATATAAGTGGGCTTAGACATATCTGGGGCGTACACCCCAAGCACAAACAACTTCTTTAAGCCCACTTTCATTCGTATCCACAGCAGCCTTGGGCTTACACATTCATACTCTTTCACACATTGACCCATTCTTTCGGAAAGGATGACACCGACTCCCTGGCATTCCCTGCCATGGCGGCATGCATGTATACCGCTTACTGGTCTGGTGTAGAAGAGACCGAGCTCGTCTACACCAGACCAGTAAGCGGTATACATGCCATGTGCAGTGACATCTCTTCCCTTTCATTTCGTTTCATTCACACATAATACATTTTATTTATTTATTTTATTTAATCTTATTTGTTGACACCTTAATAACAAGGGTAACAAAGGGCGGACTTAATGCCTAGCGGCATTCTCTGCCAGTCAACCCGTGGAGTGATGAGATTTTGTGGCAGGTGCAAATACACACACATATATATATATATATATATATATATATATATACACATACATACATACTAAGATATACATATAATATACAAAACTTTACATATGTAAATATATGAACAAAATATGTATCATACATAGATATAATATATACGTTACATATAATAATAAAATACATATATTGAAATTACATATAATAAAACATCTAAATGTGTCAAAATATATCATCATCATTCTTAACATCCAAAATCACTTCGTTTTAAAAAAAAAGTCATGTACCAACTTTTTAAAACAATCCTTACTTGGCGCTCTTCTTATATTTTCGGGCAAGGAGTTCCAGAGTAGTGTTGCCTGAATCGTAAAGGAATTGTTGGTGAATCCAGTGAAATGAGATGGAATACTGATCTTATGATTAGATGAGGAGCGTAGAACCTTATCATGAGTTGAAAAGAGATATTGGAATTTGTCCTTCAGATATGCTGGAGAAGTTGGATTATTTAAAATTGAGAAAAGAACAAGCAAAATTCTAGAGTTTCGTCTTTGTTGGATAGTAAGCCATTTCAGGCGTTCACGATAATGAGAGATGTGATCATATTTTCGAAGACCAAATATATATCTAATACAGCTATTGAGAAGACGCTCTAGCTTATTAAGAAGATTTTGGTTCACATCTGGGTAGCACACATCTGCATAATCAATAATGGGAATTATAAGTGTTTGCGCTAGTGTTAGCTTAGTCTTGATTGGAAGAAAGTTCTTCAGACGATAGAGGGATCGTAAGGTGGCAAAGACTTTGCGGCTAATTTCGGTGACATGCGTACTCCAGTTCATTGTGTTATCCATATACAGACCAAGATTTTTTACAGAGGAAGAGAACGGTATCAGTATGTCGTTGTAATAGACAGCAGGTAGGCTTTTCACATCAATTTTTGACAACACTCTCGAGCTACCTACGATTATAGCTTGACACTTCGTTGGATTAACTGATATTCCAAAACGCCTAGACCATTCTTTAATAGCTTCCAAGTTCAGATTTAACATTCTAATAGCGTCATGGAGCTCTTCAATAGATGAGTGCAAGTAAATTTGGAGGTCGTCAGCATACAGATGGTACGAACAGTTAAGAATAGATGTGACCAAGTTTATAAAAACTGAGAGCATACATCTATTCCTCTATCATTCATCATTTCGCATATTTCATCCATCTTATCATTCATTGCTCCACATACATTCAGCGTAGCCAGACGGGCCTCCGCAATCCACTTTTCGCCACTCCAGGAGACAGGACGTGACGGGTGGCGAACCTCGTCGCCGGTTTTCCTCCCGGAGATTCTTCGCACCCCTGCCCCATTAAAGGGGCGCCGGGAACTCGGGGCCATTTCTTGGAATTGTTGGCTCCTGGTGCGACATAAGGGGTGGTAAATTTTACGCCGCTACCACACGGCGAGGAGCCGAGTCTGTCGTTTCGGCTTTGTCGCTCGTTTAGCACCACCCGGGGGACACGTGTAGGGTGGGCCTAGGGTTAGGTGGTCGAAGCCTACGGACGCGAGCGACTTATCCCCCTTTACTTATTATGTGTACAAATATGTACATTAAAATAAATAAAATAAAATATTGCGTTTATATTGCAAGATAGCAACGCTGAAATATATCTACGTCCGTTGTTTGTTACTGTTTTTGTTACTGTTGATTTTTTGTTTCGGTTGACATTTTACGTTCGTTAATTTGTGATAAACACAGAATGGAATGAAGGCAGTGATACAAAAACTAACGATTTCGATAAAATAACTGTTATCAAAGTTAATACCCAACTAGCACCGTAGCGTTAAAACAACCTGTATATCGTTCGTATATGGGATCCATTTGAGTATCAAAGTGTTAAGAATACCTGTAGCAGCGGTGGTATAGAGTGCTCTAACTCTCTTATAACCACGAAAGAGGCCCACGATTTTACAGGTAAAGGTTATAGAAAGCCTGTAGAGCAATGGTATAAAGGTGTTAAAGTACCTACATAAGAGTGTTTATTCATCCTCAGCTACTACTTTAACCGGTATTACTGTGGTTGTAGATGGGTTAGTTAACACTCTGGGTCATAGAAAATCGTCGGCTAAGAATAATTTATGACTCAAATCTTCATTAGACCTATTAAAAATAGCTGTTTAACACTTTGACGCGTAATAGTTATCTAAAATATTCTCAAGTCTCGTTTGAGAAATCTTATAAACGACATAATAAAATTGTGACAACAAAGAACAGCATACTGAATGGCGAGACATAATTGACAGATAAGTTAGTTACAATAAAGTATTCGAGTTATTTTAGTTTGTGAAGTGAAAACAATCTGCCATTGTGATTTGACGGTAAGTGTATACCATGTTTCCCATCTCAATTTTAACGCGCTCAGGATTTGTTAGATATTTCAAATAAAAGTTATGAAGAATAAAATAGACACCTCAAATTTGTATCATATTTTATTCTTCCTTCCTGGCCAGTCGCATGTTAAATTAAGTGGCATCAATGGAATAACAAAATTAACAAAAATAAAGAAGTATTTTGTTGTCAGATATTGAATAACCCAGTCATCAATTTATAGGTTAGTTTACCAAAACAATGGCGAACTTACTTAAAGCTTAAATCTTCTCTTAAGTCATCTATTACACATTTTGAGATACAACATCTTTACTTGAGAATATTGTGCAGTTTTTAGTATACTTAACAGTGTAATAATACCCTTGAATAATTACACTTACTATAACCAAGGCAATACAACCGGCTAAACATTTTACGTACTGACTGGATTAGGGTTCTTCAACGAAATAATCAAAACCTACAAGTATTAAAAAATCACGAAAAAAAGTCAATGTTTTGATATACTAAAAACTAGTGAATATTTTATATGTTTTGTAGGGTGTCTTTTTATTAGTTCGATTGTAGTATATACTACACATCATAACAAACAACTTTTCCTAAGAAACATTTATTTTTAAGGATTGTCCAGATTTCTATAACTTACTCATTACAATCGTAATGTCTCCTCAGTTCCTTAAGTCAGTCACTCAGTCTTACATAGTCAACGGGTGAAGACGGACATCAATGCGTCAGCGGCTCGAGCAGTGTCATCTGATCATCTCACTTTGATACCCGAAAATAAAACGCATACAAGGTCAGTCATTCAATAAGTTTCATTATTTATCTTAACTTATTGTAACATTATATAATGTTAGACTGTAGGTAGATAGTGTAAGTTGGTACTTGTGCCGAAAGATTTGTTTATTTACTTAATATTGTGTAGGTATAGGTACGTGGGTAGTATGTTTTTATGTAGGTATAGATATCTACCATATTGTTTAGCTCTATCGTTATTTTCACCACTATGACGTAGTATTTTATATACAAAACCACTATTGGGACAACCTTTTGTTGTTTTAACTACCTGCGACTTCATCCATATGGCAAATGTAACTTCGATAAATCCAGTAATACCTAATAGTTTTAAGTTTCTTAAGGGTTGCAGGTACAACTACCTACAATGTCATGATTTTTTAATCGCCGATACAATGTCACTTGTAGCTTCGTAATTATGACAATTGTAATTGTTCATAAATTGTTTTCATTTATTTTTTATATTTGAACGTTCTTATTGACCACAACTGCCTGCTTTTAGAGCTGCAAACGACATGGTCTATGTTTATATAGATTGTGTGGAGGTGGAGGATAAATATGGCAGGTTTGAAAGATGACCTTATCACAAAAATTGATAAGGGCGTGCTTCGATGGTTTAGGCACGTTGAGCGAATGAGTGAAGACCGAATGGTGAAGAAAATATATAGCGCGAAAGTTAATATTAAAAGGTGTCGAGGTAGACCGAGACTAACTTTCGAAGACCATGTGAGCAAATTGCTCGAAGAGGGGAGGGTCAAGAGTACTCGGATACCTAGACGTGCATGTATGAAGAAGATGATGAATCTGAAAGAAGCGAAAGAGGTATGTAAGGATCGTGACACTTGGCGATCTGTTCTCTCTGGCTACCCCGTCAGGGATTGTGCGTACGATAAGTAAGTAAGTAAGTAAGTGGAGGATAAATTAAAGTTAATAACTTTCACCAGAGAATTTGGGTCAAAATATAAAAAAAATAATTGGCACACTCATGCAAATTGTGCGGTCTTTTGACTAATTAAGGCAATTAAAGGTTTTGTTAAAAATATTTTCTCTATTGGGGCACTTTATTATACCTCGAGTAACTACGTATATGTATGTGTTACGTATATTTTCCGTTGTATGCATTTGTGTTCTAAGTTGTTATTATTATTGTTTCAGCATGCCGTTCAAAGTTGTTCAAACCTTGGAGGAAAAGAAATATAAATTATTTACTGTTTTCTCGGGATTCCCAAATCTAACAATATTCTCAGATATCCAAATAAATGCATATCAAAGTATTTAAAAGATGAAAATTCAACACCAATGCTAGACTGGGACTTAATAATGTAAAGTAAAACGGAAATTCCTTTAAAAGGTTATAAACATGTTTTGTAATTTTTCTGGAATATGGTGTACTATTGGGATCAGGAATATTCTTTAAAAGATAATAAACTATTTTTCAAAACGATTTTGTAAAATGCCAAACATTTCAAGACTTGAAAGAGCTTCAACATCAAGGCAACGTTCGAAACCCAAAAATAATTTGAAACGTATCAAGTTTTCAGAAGATAATGAGACAAATGTAGCTTCTGATAATGGTGAAAGTGAGAATGAGATAAATAAAGAAGAAAACACGATGGATAATAAAGAAAGAACCGACTCAGTGGAAGAAAACACAAAGGACAATAAAGAAGATGATGCCATTAAAAATACCTCAAAAGACATAATAGTGACGTTACAGTTAGAAAGGAGACAAGTGTCTGAAACTGAAGAAAAGGAATCGCTGCATCAAGCATTTATAAATATATAATTAAAGGCATATCAATTATGTTTGTGACACTCGCTGTCTAATTTTCATTCCCATTTTGTTTGATAATCGAAAAACTATGTAAAGATAAAAGCTGTTAGAGTATTCTTTTTATCTATTTTTATTGTGTTGTATGTGAGACTATAATTCGAGATCGAGACTGATTGAAATAGTTACTAGACATTACCAAATTATTAAAAATATTTTTATAGGTTAATTACTTTGTCAAGTACAACATAAATTGTATTAGTTATCATAGTTTAGGTATACACATTTGTTTTTATTACTATATTAACAATTTACAATGTATAGCAATCTATGCTAAAGAAAGCATTTTAATATCATAATGAATAAATAATATTCTCTTCATTGATTTTTCATAATTCACATACAGAGAATTTTGAGAATATATTGTGAAAGCAAACCTATTTTATTTCTAAAAACATATTTGTACAACAGTTTTTTCTTACATTTTTACTGTTTCAATAAAGAAATTTTCAAATTAAATTTTTGCTTATCATTTGAGTAAGTACCTACAGCGTGTGTAATAACGGTAGAAAGTATATTATATTTTTATTACAAATACAAACTCATTTGAATTTGATTTCATTTGGATTTATTACTATAACATCATCAGAGACAACATAAGGTTCTTTTACTTTATACATACTAAAAAACGATAACTTAATCGGTATGTCAAATATAACATCTTTATAACATATCGTAATAGAGCAAAATATACTCAAAAAGTGTTTAACAACATCAACACGAAGGATATCAGGCAATATGATAACACTTAAATAATAAAAAATCTAAAATTCACTTGCTTTCCAATAAGCGAGACAATCTATACTTCTTACTGCCTGATGGATCTCAGACGGTAATTTACAGTTCTAATCTAATCTCTCTAATCTCTCGCACACAGCTTAGTCATATATGTTCCAAAATTGCCATCTCGCCACTCAATAAGCAGCCTCTTCATTATACCCAGATCTACGAGGTGCAAAAAATCCGCTACTGGAAAATCTTCTACCATATCAATTGGCAATTGTAATAAGGGAAACTCTATTTTATGATGACCTCCGTAAATTTTGGCTCTAAAATTTTCATCTGTTCTTGTAGAATCTCCTTAGTAGAGAAAACTACAGTATCTGATGTATGCTAATATTCTCCAACTGTCGTACACTTTAAGCATCCAAGTTTTCCGTTAAAATTACATAAACCTGAAAAAAGTATGTCACACATTTAGCCAATATAAATAACTAAGAAAATTTGAAAAGATCGAGTCACGTCGAAAAATTAGCTTAACCAATTTAGTCACTACATACGAGCGTTAAAGCAATGACTAAAGACTGAACACAGTACATCACAAAATTTGAATAAAAACTATTCGTAAAATAATAATAATGATTTGTAAAATTGACTATACATAGTAACATAGAAGTATAGTAATTTAATTTGTCTATCACGATTTTAAGAATAATGTCAGTTTTAATATGGCCATAAACTAAAAATGTTTACCTTTAATGAATGCCCTTGCTGGAGAATCGCAAACAAAAGATTTCTTTCTTATAGAAACAAGTTTCTCATGTATTATTATTCCATGACTAAGTAATGATTTCATCTCAGTAGACAAAATCTTCTAAATATTGTTCTAATATTTTTGGTTAGCCTGTACTATAGTATGTTCTTAATGTTAATATATTCCCCTCTGCATTGGCTAATATTGGCCAAAACTCCCTGTTGGCACTCAAAATTAATGATTAAATGAATGCTACTGGGAATGGGCGTGAAATCCTTAAGTAATTTAATTAAGGGTTCAATTATACCATGCTGCCAATATTGTTCTCCTTCTATGTTTTTAATACAAATTTCTTTTGAAGTACGCAAAACAGTTCGTGGATCTTTTGGAAGTAATAATGTAGTACCAACGTAGCCTTCATGCAAAATCAGCAGCAACTGTTTTAAAGCAGTTTGGGTCATATTGTTTTCTACAGACCACGTTTTTAATTGTTTAGTTAGTGTAGTAATTTTTTCAATATTACTAAATTTTTCTTCCACTTAGTCTTCATTTTCTGACGCACTAAGTGGTATGGAATCGAAAAAATTGTGATTAACCAGGGCTTTTTCTTGTTCTTGTTCTACAGAACCCTGTTGTGCGTCCACTCGAACTTGACCAAAATTACTCGTATTATTACTATTTATATATTCACTTTGTAGTGAATCTTCTTTATTTTCCGTTTTAATTGGAACACCAGAATGTAATCGAATATCATCACAACTAAGTGATTTGTTTGTGTCATTCTTATCATTATTAAGTGAATACAAAAAAAAATACGGCTTCATGCTTAATCCTTTTTTTTCACTGCACCTTTGTAATCGTTTCATTTTAATGTAACTTAATAATAATACTAGGTAGAAGGATTTCTTCAGTTCGTAATAAGGTTGTTTTAAAATAATTATAACAATTCGCAACTTTACAAAGACTTTGATTTTGAGTATTAATATCCATACATGTCTTGTATAACACCATTACTTTTACAATGTCTTTAAATTGTATCTGCCTAACACAACAAACATTAGTAAAATTAAAATTATAGCTTAAAACTACATAAATGAGTTGTTCAATACTTTTAGTATCTTGCGTTAGTACACTCTTGACAAACTCTGTTTTACAACCCATGTCTGCACCTATAGTCAATATAATACCTAAAGACATATAAGACACTTCACGGCAACAACTTAACAACGATAAGTGTTAACGAGAGTCAGCGAGCACTGTTGTATAGATTTAGGAGCTACAAATAGGTAAAAGCTACAACACCTTAACTATACTTGCTGTGATTAGCACTATTCTAACTCTTAAAGCAGTATAACATCGTTAATTAAAGTTCCAGAACCACTGTTGGAGCTAAATTTATTTTTTAACTCTTATATATCTCTTTTAGTTAGAATTGAGATAATTATTACTCAGTTAAACAGATTAAAGTTATATTAAAACCTGTAACTGACACCAAAATGTTAGTTGGGTATCTACCTACCAGTTTTTGTTCGCGGCTTCTGAAATAATCATTTAAAATGTATAATACAACAATATTAAAATATTTTATTTTATCAGACACGTTTCTATCCATTGTTATTATTTTACTTTACTAAATAAATAAATTACTCAATAATATAAATTATATCTACTTGCTGCCCTCCTAGTATAGAGCAACAACCCAAAAATCGAACTTCTTACAATAATTAAACACTTACAATAATAGTTTTGTCTACGGTACCGTCAGCTATGACGTCATAATGGTCGGCGACGGCAAACTCGAAATGAACGCGTATATGTAGTAGTTGTTAATATCGTCAAACGATCTCTATTCATAGATTTGGTCAGGCTATATCATGATATAATCAAAAAACAATGTTAAATTTAATTAAATGCAAACAAAAAAAAAATATTAAAGTCATTAATTTGGCTTCAATATCCTAAATTTATTCCTGTGGACTTTTTTCCAGGAAACTTCGGAATTCCAAAAACGACTTTTCTATAGACTTATTAGATATATGTAGGTATACTTAAAGATATTACTGTCTATGCCTACTAATAATAACATTAGGTCCTTACATATTATGAAATTAGCGTTTTGTCGTACTCACAGAACACAATTACTCTTTATCAAGAGGTCGTACTGACCACTTTGATCTGAAATATCTCCTCTTTGGTTAAGAATTCCAAATTCAAATTTATAAATTTATTTAGCTGCTACATTTGAGTTTTGAAAACAGTCATTCATTTGTTTTTTCCTTATAATTTTTCTCTTTGGCGTCGCTTATTACCGCACAATGAAAAACATGAAATATCGGTATATTTACGAGTACGAGTTCTACCATGGCACCAGTGATGCAGACACAGCTCGAAGGATTAATGATGTGTACGGCGCTGGTATCGCAAAAGAAAGCACGGTACGTATTTGGTTTCAACGTTTTCGTTCTGGAAATTTCGACCTTCAGAACCAACCCCGTGGACGGCCGGAGACGAAAGTGGAAAATGAAGAATTAAAGGCTATTGTGGAAGCGGATCCATCACAAAGCACTTCAGAGATAGCTGCAGGCTTCGGGGTAAGTGATAAAACGATGAGTACCTCATGAATTGAGTGAATCGAACTTGCAAACACGCGTAGACTGCTGTGTTACTTTGCTCAACCGACACAATAATGAAGGGATTTTAAATTGAATCATTACTTGTGATGAAAAGTGGATACTGTACGATAATCGGAAGCGCTCGTCGCAATAGCTGAACCCTGGAGACCTAGCAAAATCCTGCCCTAAACGAAAATTGACTCAGAAAAAGTTACTTGTGAGTGTTTTGTGGACTAGCGCCGGTTTCGTTCATTACAGCTTTCTAAAATCTGGCCAAAAGATTACGGCAGATATCTATTGTCAGCAACTACAAACCATGAAGGAAGAACTAGCTGCTAAACAACCGAGATTGGTGAATCGCTGAGGCCCTGCTGCTTCGCGACAACGGAAGACCACACACTGCACAACAAACAACCACTAAGTTAGATAAGCTACAACTGTAATGTCTGCAACATCCACCGTACTTCCAGGACCTTGCCCCAACAGGTTACCATTTTTACCGGAATTTGGACAACTTCTTACAAGGAAAAAAATCAACTCCTATGCGGCAGTCCAAACCGCCTTCAAAGAGTTTATTGATTCTCGCCCCCATGGTTTTTTAGTAAAGAGATCAATGGAACTACCTATGAGATGGCAAAAGTGCATAGATAACAATGGTGCATACTTTGGTTAATTAAAAATATTTTACAAAAAAATTTACTTTATATTCCTCCTGTACAAAACGCCAATTTCATATGTAAGGACCTAATATTATAAAGAGAAAAGATTAGTTTTTTGGTTTGTAATGGATAAACTCTAACACTACTAATTCGATTTCAAAAAAAATTACATCAATGAAAAGCCACATTGCCAGTGATTAACATGGCCTTATATTAGTTACAAAATCAGGGATCGCTAAAGATATTGCAATATTGTGAGCCAAGGTATAAAATAATTGTCTATAAAAGTCATTACTTGGCGTGCGCTGTGAAATCTATTGGTGGTAGAATAATATAATGTACTTGACATTTATAGAACTTATCAATATATCTACAAAAAAGTCAGCGAGACAATATTATGTCCAACTATTATAATTAAGTAACAATAACAGTTTTTGTGCTCTGAAATTCAATTAATACACTGGTAGAAACGAAATATAATTGCATCATGGTGTTAACCGTTATCCAGATAAAAAATTCATAATCAAGGTTGTTTGTATAAATGTAAATTACTCCTTAAATTATTCGAATCGAACCTTTCGTTTAGAAGCTATCACGATTATAAACTGTTAAACGCAAGGAAAATGCCGCCGTGTGACCACATATAAGATAAGTAATATAATAAATAATAATAAGTAAAAAATATCATTCGTTCAGTATCTGTCTTCCCTAATACTACACTTTGATGTATTCTATATATATATATATATATATATATATATATATATATATATATATTTATAAGCTGACGTACATACAAATATGTATTATATATTTGTATCTTTAACGTAGCGGATACTGCCACTTTCCACAAGACTTTTTGAATTAAAATCTAGCAGGTGTGCCATCACACGCCCTGAAGTTAAAATCGGTAGTTGTGTATCGCCAGCAACGCTAAATAAGGAATTTGCATTTATAAAAACCCAAAATTAGGGGCTTTCAGGTGCTAATTAGGTGCCAAGTTTAAAATTAGGTGCTCTAAAATTTTCACCGCAAGAAACTGTTGAAATTCGCGTTGCTAGCAAAACTTCTCGCTAGCAACGGAATGAAGTTTTAGACATACGATAAATAGAATTAAGTGCTAATTAGGTGCTGCAAGTATTGGCAATGACAAGGCGCCCCTAATAAAAATAAAGTCGGTAATCAGAACAAAGCAGATGCAAAATTCAGGTTTTCTGAAAATCAAAATAGAATCAAAATTGCTTTTAGAAAAAGCCCAAATTAGGGGCTTTTTAGGTGCTAATTAGGTACCAAGTTTAAAAATGAGTTGTTCTAAAATTTTCACCGCAACGAACTGTTGAAATTTGCGTTGCAGGAATATTGACATAGTTAATTCTGCAACGGCTTCGGCGCTGCGGGGAGTGCAGTCCTTTCGCCCTTGCGTAGCAAATCACAAGCACCCTTGCGAGCCGTAGAGGCTGAGGCTAGTCGCCAAAGGCGACCAATAAGCCGAAGCTACGGAGATGAGCGAAGAGGCTGCACTCCCCGCAGCGCCGAAGCCGTTGCAGAATTAAGCTTTTTAATGGTAATATAAAATTTTTAGAATCGGTATTTGTCCACGCGAACAAAGTCGCGGGCGAGTAGCTAATAATATTATATTTTTCGTTTATCCTCACCATTTTATATTTAAAAATACCGAATAACATCAAGAAATAATACACACACAAAAAAGCAACGAATAAAACTTCATAACTTTGTTTTCCTAGTTTGGAAACTACCAATAGATTCTGTCAGAGTCAAGTACCTATTTCATGAAAGTCACACAGTGTATCAGACTAAACTTTGCCGTGAAGTTTTTGTAGATGAGTTTACTTTATGCTAGGAAGTTACAAGTTATTTTCGGATGTATTTAAATAGATAGTTTTACTGCAAGTTTAATAAAATGGATGTAAGTGGCAAACATACTATAGCTAATGTTGGAAATGGGTATGCAATCAAATAAAGTTTATACAAAAGGAATGTAAACTAAATGTAACCAAACCTTAAAATTTATGGGACGAGGGATGTTACTAGGAAAAAAAAATATTAGTGAACATGAGATGTTAGGAAAGTAAAAAAATGTTGATTGATCGGGAATGGGATGTGAGATTGGATTCTTGCATAATATTTTTCTATAGAGTTCTGGGTTTCTTTCCAAAGAGAAATCCAGTCTGATATGTGATGGACTTTAACAAGAAAAATAGGTCATGAGTATGATTTGTATAATTCATTAAGGTTCCGGAAGTAGATGCTTGTTTTGTCAAGTAAACACTATAATATGAAAAAAGCGAGTGAACATGTTATAAAATTTTACATCATCTTATGATAGAAAAATATTTATGCCGTATTTAACATGTGTTCATTATTCACTCTACTACTCGTCTTTAGTTATTCCAAGCATAGGTTTACTTATATTGCACCCTTGGACTCGTCATGTAACACTAGGTTTAGCCCGAGACATCGCCCGCGTGGATGTTAGTAAACGACATCATTTCAAAAACACGGCCCCTGTTCACCTTTTAAGTCTTGAATGACATTATTTGAAAACTCATCATTTCAAGATATTACCTTTACCGTGGATTTCAAACTGCTTATAATATGGTACACATAACATACCGTTACATTAAGCAAGCAGGTTGCTTATTTATCACTAATACATCAACGAAGCACTTTAACTTTAGAAGACTATACTAATGCAGCCAATTTATTGCCCAAAATGACTAAATTACGGACTCAATTTGAAATTGGCCACATAAAATGGGGAGAATTTAAAGTAAAATTGATCTGTAAACCACTTTATGTGAATTTTATTTTCTGTAAGTACGAAAACGACTGGAGTTAGTACATCATTAGAATAATAAAATACATATCACAAAAGCAACCTCAATAAAGAATTTGGGAGCATGATAATATATATTATGTAATATATTAAACGAAAAAAATCGCCTTAACAAGAAAATCTAAAATGGTTTATCTCAATTTTGTTCTTTTAGTTTGCTCAGGGTCACAGCTCTACAAAGAGTCTGCGGTAATCTTGGCACACATCTAACCAGGTCAGACCAGACATCTATCGCTATTAAAGTAGGTTTATTTAACGACTATTTCAAATTCAAAATTAGTACAAATACAGAAATTTCCGATATAAGAGGCATCCTGCATGTCTAGGGAATTGTAAATATTAATAAACAGTGGTAGAGCCACGCGGCAGCTTTTGCTGTCGCACGGATGGGCCGGCTCGAACCGGGGTGGTACCACGACCTCACAGAAAACCAGTGTGAAGTAGAGGTTTAACTCTGCGTTTAGCTTGGTGAGTGCAGGTAGCCGGAGGCCCTTTTTACTGGAAATGAGGCATTCCATCTTAGTCACAGAGTACATTATATATAGGGAAATCAGTCCTCACGGGTGACAACGAATCTGCATTTTGATTTGTACTAGAGGATAGATGTAGATGTCTATGGGCCGCAGCAACCACTTACCATCAGGTGGACTGTGTGCTCGTTTGTCACCCATATCCTATAAAAAAAATATTACATGGACATATGAAGTCAGCAAACACGTACAGGTGGTGTACATATTACTGTCCGTTGTACGGCAGTGGGAGGTATATTTTAGACTATTACATTACTTTTTATAATCCTTTTACTAAAATTTGTAAATTCAGATCATTATTACTACCTTACATAGCTTGCACCTCCTTTAATATTGTGACAGTTCCCATGACCCTGGTACTACATACAATAATTTCCTTGATAATATCAAACGAGGACACGAAAGGGCGAGGGTTAATGCGTGACTTTGTTTGCGTGTACAGCTGCAGCATTTTAATTTTGTTTCCTTAGCGAATCCTTAAGACTCAACTATTTTTAACGAAGAAATTCTATAGAGAAGCAATGCGTTAAACACAAAGAAAGACATTTTCACTATAGACAAGTTATTGATGGTTAATATACCAATATTTAATATATACATATAAATAAATTTGAAGTGTATGTCTGCAATATCAAAATAACTGTCTTTTATCGAGTTCAGGCAGTTTTTTGTATACCATTAGGACATTAATAGCCATTTGTAAAAATATCATCTGTCTGTCTGTCCGGGTTCATCTCCTCAATGGTGGAACCGATTGTGACGAAACTTCACGAACAGAGGAAGGATTGACCTAAGTTACTCGTATATTTAATCCAAAAGTAGTGTAGTAGGTAGTGCTTTACTCTCGACATGTCAAGGCCAAGCAATTTTGTGCTCTTAAAACGCCTCTATCATAATCATATTGCACTTATACAATAGTATGAGTAGCCGTATATGAAGAAAACACTAATTAATCCTTCTTATATTTTCTAATAGCTCGAAGAACCGACAACCGATGGGGAAGAAAGGTTCTCGAGTGGCAGCCTCGTACCGGTAGGCGAAGTGTAGGGCGTCCCCCCACAAGATGGAGTGACGACCTGGTAAGACATGCAGGAAGTCGATGGATGCAGGTGGCTCGGGACCGTGCTTTGTGGCATTCCTTGGGGGAGGCCTATGTTCAGCAGTGGACTTGAGAAGGGCTGTAATGATGATATTTTCTAAAAAAATCATTTTATATTGCTATTTAAAAAAACGGCTTGAAAATCATTTTATCTGGACGTCCGGATGTTGATATTGTATGTGTAATTAACTGCTTTCACATTTCATATCAATAGCCTAGTACACGTACTTTGTTAATAAAATGATTTTCAACTTTTATTGCTATTAAAAATTTAATTTAATTCTTATTTTTTTAGCCATTTATAGACAAAGGACAAATGTACCTACCATACAGCCTATCGATTTTATACTTTCATATGCATTTAGTAAAAAGCTGTTATTTGACATTACAAACGGACTCTTCAATTTTATATATTTGAATAAATTATATAAATATAGTATTCGTTTAATATTGCTGCTTGATAAAAATATTCTCAGAGAATTGTAATAAACGATTCCAGATTATTAGGTGTTACAATGACTATGCTATGCAGGGCTTTGTCTGGAAAATATAATCTAAACAGTATATATATATCCAAAGAAATTAAGTGATAAATTAAATAATAATATACATACTCGTGTTTCACTTATTTCTGACATATAAATGTAAACCAGTCCTATTTACATCCCGTTGAAATTCGTTTAAATTATAAGGAAGAGTAGGTGAACTACAATGTCCCGATTACACTCGGTATTAATCGCAGGAACCTCACATACTGTTAAATTTAAGGTGAGTGGCCCGGCGCCTTTGTTACCTCGACCTCAACGTATGTGTTTCATGAAACCTAGAGGCAGCCGCAGTCAGTTTCGAGCTACATCGTCACCACAAAGCTCTAAAACGCCTTTAATCCTGTAAGTGTACCTTTAATCCTGTAACAGTGCCTTTAATCCTGTAACTGTGTGTGCGGTCTCTTAAATTTTAAAATGAAAACCCGTCATTAGAGAAAAAAATAATAATCAAGTACGAATAGCCCCCGTTCGAATCTACCAGCATAAGTAAAATATAAAACAATTTTTATAGTTTAAGGATGCAAATTTAATAACTACCTATTCACTTAAAAACAAAAAATATATTATATCTAAATATCATCATCATCATTACAGCTCTTCACAAGTCCACTGCTGAACATAGGTCTCCCCCAAGGAATGCCTCTAAGCACGGTCCTGAGCTACCTGCATCCATCGACTTCCTGCATGTCTTACCAGGTCGTCACTCCATCTAGTGAGGGGTCACCCTACAGTTCGCCTACCGGTACGAGGCTGCCATTCGAGAACCTTTTTCCCCCATCGGTTGTCCGTTCTTCGAGCTGTATGGCCGGCCCATTGCCACTTCAACTTACTAATCCGTTGGGCTCTGTCGGTTACTCTAGTTATACTGTGCATATCCTAATTTCTAGGTTTATCGCGCAGAGATACTCCGAGCATAGCCCTATCCATAGCTCGCTGAGCGACCTTGAGCGTCCACATACGGCTAGCAGTGAAGTACCACATCTCACGTAATTACTCACTCAAAAATATTTTAAAGCTATTTGCTCAATTGTTGCGAATGAAATATTATCATAGCCTGCAGTTAGTAGGTATTTCCCGACCAAACTCGCTAACATAGTTTCTATGAAATAGTTGTATAATTACTATTAATTTCCGTAGAAAGTTATTAAATGAATACATTACTGCTATACCTAACACACGCCGAAATTGTCTAGTTAACGTGGTAGTAGTATAATTAAATAGTAATTAATGGACGTCAAATAAATCAATAAACAGACACTGCTTCAGCCTTCATATAAACGATACTCATAGATAATTTTTTAATAATTAATTAGTCTTGAAAACCCTTGGGTTTACGTTAAGGCCAGTTGATTAAATAAAATAAATACATATTATATATATATATATATATATATATATATATATATATATATATATATATATATATTTTATTCTAAGTCAGTGCCAGCCCTAAATTTACCATCTAGGGCTTCATCACCTTGACTTAATCGTTCAACAACCAGTATCATCGTCATTTTGTTTTATCAAAATCATCAGCATCATTACAGTAAAGGAAGCAATAAACTTGCAATGCGCAAGTCTATTGCTTCCATAAACCTCCTTTAGGAATACTAGAAAATACCATCCTGGGTATTGCACTATGACGTGCTTAAATATCTCAATGTATATGTATGTATATTGCGATGCGGAAGTCTATTGCTTCCATAAACCTCCTTTAGGATTACTAGAAAATACCATCCTGGGTATTGAACTATGATATGCTTAAATATCTCAATGTATATGTATGTATATTGCGATGCGGAAGTCTATTGCTTCCATAAACCTCCTTTACGAATACTAGAAAATACCATCCTGGGTATTGAACTATGATATGCTTAAATATCTTAATGTATATGTATGTATATTGCGATGCGTAAGTCTATTGCTTCCATAAACCTCTTTTACGAATACTAGAAAATACCATCCTGGGTATTGAACTATGATATGCTTAAATATCTTAATGTATATGTATGTATATTGCGATGCGCAAGTCTATTGCTTCCATAAACCTCCTTTACGAATACTAGAAAATACCATCCTGGGTATTGAACTATGACGTGCTTAAATATCTCAATGTATATGTATGTATATTGCGATGCGCAAGTCTATTGCTTCCATAAACCTCCTTTACGAATACTAGAAAATACCATCCTGGCTATTGAACTATGACGTGCTTAAATATCTCAATGTATATGTATGTATATTGCGATGCGCAAGTCTATTGCTTCCATAAACCTCCTTTACGAATACTAGAAAATACCATCCTGGGTATTGAACTATGATATGCTTAAATATCTTAATGTATATGTATGTATATTGCGATGCGCAAGTCCATTGCTTCCATAAACCTCCTTTAAGAATACTAGAAAATACCATCCTGGGTATTGAACTATGATATGCTTAAATATCTTAATGTATATGTATGTATATTGCGATGCGCAAGTCCATTGCTTCCATAAACCTCCTTTAGGAATACTAGAAAATACCATCCTGGGTATTGAACTATGATGTGCTTAAATATCTCAATGTATCGACTTCCTGCATGTCTTAACAGGTAGACTCAATCTAGTGGTGCGCCAAAATTGACTGTATCGCGATATCTGGTATACCATGCGATATACTGCAGTGATCAGTAAAGGCACTATGACTAACCAAGAACAGAATCATACGAAGAAACCAATCCAACAGATCACAAAATGTTGTCCACGGAAAAGTGCAGTAAGCTAAAATTTATAAGTAATATGTGTTTCAAATTAAATAAATTAAAACCAATATCAAACACATAAAAATCTGTGGGTCAAACACGGTAGAGAAAGTAGAGATTTCTCGCCTATATCTTTACCTAGAATAAATTGTTCAATTACGTAAGTCCAACTTCGACCTAGAGCTTAATCCACGAATTTAAATCGGCTGGGTAGCATTTGAGAGATTACAACTAATATTATCGTCTAGAATATTAAAAAATTTAAAAGTACAACTATTGCGTTTTCGTGCTGACATATGCATATAATATGTGGTCCATTACTGCTGGACGTAAGACTAAGCCAAAGGTCGTTGAGTGAGCTATGAAGACGGAGTGGTCGGAGTTTCCCTGCGTGATAAAATCCATAAAGATTTTATCAGAATTAGAGCCAGAGTAACCGGATATAGCCCAAAGAATCAGTACACTGAGGCTGATGTAAGATCCCTTAGTGGCAGCCTTGTACACGTAGGCGGAGTGTAGGGCGATCTATAGATGATGTAACGAAGTCGAGCGAGATGGATACAAGTGGCTAAGGACCGTGTTTTGCGGCATTTTCTGCGAGTGACCTATGTACAGCAGTGAACTTATGAAGGGCTGTAATGATTATCGGCATTTCTTGGGGTTGGCCTGAGTTCAGCAATGGATTTATGAAGGACTGATTATAATAACGGTAACTTCAAGTAACAACAACGTCCCAATGCTTGGCATAGGTCTACTCGCATTACCGAGAGTATTTTTGAGCAGATAAGAGTCCGCCCCACTACTTAAATAATATATGTGTAGGCGAACTTCACATAAAAATCCTTTCTAATGCCTTACTTTACAATACGTCTAAAACGCCATATCTTATAGCATTATATAATGCAGAATATATTTTCATTATGCAGTTGTATATATATATATATATATATATATATATATATATATATATATATATATATATATATATTCAGATATCCATTAACCGTATATATTTTAGTTAAATAATATGTGTTTAAGAATAACATGTTGCATGTCTTGATGTTCCTAACTAGCTTAAATGTGTTTATTGATAGTAAATGAACGTAAATTTACATTATAGTCTTCAATAGTACTAACGGAGGTCATTCATTCACTTATTTAAACCGAACACGATGTAATCTTCATTTTAACACGAACACGTTCAAACATCTGTGTCGTTATAAAATCTAGTGAAGTATGCTGTTCTGAAGAAAGACCAGAGCTGTTCCGTGTTTTATAGTTATTTATAAAGTTTAAACTAGTCAGTCATTTAACAAAAATAATAATACATTATTTTTAAAACAAAAGCGGTTCCTATATTGTATAATTATTCAGATCGAACAGTGGATTATCAGATGCCTGATTCTAATTTAGAAAAAAAATAGGTGGACAGACTCGGGCAGAAAGCCCGAGTCAGTGTGGGTAGGCCAACCTTCAGAGGTTAGGCAGGAATAGGTAAGCCTATTTCGCCGGCAATAACCAGTGCCTGCACTGCTGTGTTTCCTATCTGAGGGATAAAGAGAGCGAGTATAATTGGACGTGGTTACGCAAAAAGGATCCAATCCGAATTTGTGTCAAAAATATTGATTTCAAAAATAATGTTTGTGGTCTTTATTATTATGTGATGCACCAATTTTAGCAAAAGTAACACAAATAAGAAGAAAAATTACAAACAGACAGAAACCATAACGATAATTTGAGTTTATGATATTTGAACTCAAATTTACTTATCGCGGGTTGGATCCTTTTTGCATAACCACGTCCAATTACAGGCTGTAAGGCAATCTATCTCAGTCGTCAGAAGTTATAACGCATCTGTAGACTTCTTTGGTTAAAGTTGGTTGCAGGTGCTCATGGACTACAGTAGCCATTTGCCATCAGATAGATCATTCCTCTCGTTCAGGTTTAGAATATTTCTTTTGTTTTCAGCTTGATAACAAAAAATATCGTATTTTTGCTTTGGATGTGTTGTGAGTGTCCCTACAATACAATATTATATTTCCGACTTTTAGAACGATCGGAGTAGGTTAAAATCAGTAAGCTATATGTTTACGCGTCCACCCAGGATAAAATCACATTAGCAGTTTGAACAAAAAAATTCTAAGTTCATAATCAAACTTTAAAAAAAGATATATATACCGACTTCAAAAACAATGATTTAAAATTAAAAATTTTGTACAGCCGACTTCAATATAAGTTATTGCGAATAACTCAAAAACTATTGGTCTGACCTTGATAAAATTCATATGGGACCACACGAGAAGTACCAGGTTTCAAATAAAAAAAGAATCACCGAAATCGGATCACCCAGTAAAGGGAACACACATAAAAAAACATCCAGTCCAATTGAGCACCGTCTCCTTTTTGGAAGTCGGCAGAAAATAGCTTCTGAAGTCTGTTCTAAGACAAAGTGTAGGTACTGCTTTAGAAGCTATTATGTGGAAATCTTCGTTTTTGATGTCGGTTTTTTCAAGTTTGATTATTTAGCGGGCTAAAGTATATTACAACTTCAAAGTAAAACTACAATGTCGTAAGAACTTCGTCTATTTATTCACTATAATGAAATGTTTTCTTAAAATTTATATGAAACACCCCTGAAGTACAACCTATTTAATGAAAGATTGATGCAATTCAGAATAGACGAATTTTGAAATCAATTAAACCGGTTCAGCCGTTTTCGAGGAATACAGTGAACATAGATAAAAAAACATACGCTTCAAGTATACTCGTAGAACCTTCTCGTACTTGGTACTCCGTTAAAAATTGAGAAGAAAGCATTTCAAAATACTATTTAATCTGAGTATTTATAGACGATGGCAAAAGATCTGACGGTATGACTTTGGTTCCTTGGGAGAGAGATAAAGCCTTAGTGTGGGATGCTACTTGCGTAGACACTTTGGCGGCCTCTCATCTATGGGGTACCTCGTTTAAAGCCGGGGCAGCATCAGAGACAGCTAAATAAATAAGTGGCGCAAATATGAGTATTTGAGAGATGACTACATATTTGTGCTATTTGCTGTAGAGACTATCGGTCCGTGGGGTCCACGAGCGGTGAAGTTTCTATAGGAACTGTATTTGCGACTGGTTGTCGCTACTAGTGATAAAAGGGCTGGTTATTTTCTCACTTAAAGGCTAAGTATAGCTATTCAGCGAGGAAACGCAGCCGGCGTTCTTGGCAGTATACCACGGGGAGTAAGACTATGATAATTTGAATTTTTAGTTTTAGTATTTCTTTATTTATACCTTTGAAGTTCGGTTTTCTTTATTGTAACATTATTTAATTTTATACAATGTTTCAACAATGTAAATAAATAAACAAAGAAAAATTAATTTTTCTGTATATATATAGATAATAATTAATTTGAAATACTTGCAAATAAATACCATTTAAAATAAGTTAATAAATACGAAGGTACTTCTATAAATTTAAAGCAAATAATTTTCAAGAAGCTTTCATAAATGTACATACATACATAAAATACGGGAACCTCTATAGTTCATTACAACTAAGCGTACGATATAATTCTCATAATATGCGAGCGAGCCGGGGTTCGATCCCAGTCGGCCCAACTCAAACTATTATGACATTTTCATATGCTGATTTACCACGTGCTTGGCGGTGGTGGAAAATATCGTAAGATAACCTGTATGTCTGAGAAATTTGCACACATCATACGTTATAATTTGTACATTTATCGAATCTATAGTGACATTAATTAAATGCCAATATTCTATAAATTTTTATTCTGTTTACATTTTGCAAGCCTTTCATAATTTTATACAGAACATTGAATGCAAAATCAGGCCAAACATAAAAATACAATAATACATGAACTGTGAAAATAAAGTTCGCAAAAGAGATCTAACCAATCTCGCTGAACCGTAAAATAAAGTTTGCAAAAGAGAGTCATCTAACCAATCTCACTGAACCGTAATACATATTTCATGCTTGCATTCCCATATACACGTTACTTATCATTGTTTTTTTTTAGATATAGCACACAAGTCGTGCTTTAACCACTAGTAAGTGACGCTCGGCGAAGCACACGGGCACCGTATAAGTCGCAAGTTACAAAAGAGCCGCCGGGATAGCACTTTGAAATAAATTTGTAAATAAAAAACGACCGTATGTTAGTATATTCTTCAACATAGTAACAAACTCAAAGGTTTTTTATAAAATCGCTTACGAAACGGACACTGCTAAAGGTATTCTGAAAATTTATTGCAGTGTTCCCATTTTAATTTCAATAATTTCCCCAAAGAGACAACCTTAGAATTACAAATGCATAAATTACTCATTTTAAGCAATATGTATTATGTTTCATCGCCTTCTCCACTGCAGAATTATATCAAATATTAAATGAAAAGAAACGGATACTTACAACTACTACTACCGAAGATCGCTATAGTGAATACTCCGAAGCTAAATAATATAAATAACACGGTGATGCGCTTCCGAGGGGCCGAAGCACAGCCCACGAAAGCTCGGGCAATACCAACCCCACTATGGGTCATTGTAAATCTGAAACAAACACACGAAATTTATTGAATACGAGGGTGACACTGAAAGTTTTTAGAAAATCAAAAACTAAACAAACTAGCAAGTTATAAGTTTTATTATATATTTTCAAAATAGTGTCGATTTACATCAATACATCGCTGCATCCGATGGAACCACCGAGAAAAGCACTTTGCCCACTCGTCTTTAGGGGTGTCTTCGACGGTATTTTGAAACGCAGCCACTGCTCCATAAAACGTTTACCTCGAAGTTTTTATTTTATTTTCGGAAATAAATAAAAATCGCAAGGTGAGAGGTCAGGGCTATAGGACGGGTGACCCAGTAATTCCATGTCTGACGTCGCCAAGTAGTCGATTGTTTGCTTAACGGTGTGCGACGAGGCGTTGTCGTGGTGAAGGTGGATCCTACTGCGAGGACGTTTCTCCCGAACTTTTTCCAAGACAAGTGGCAAACAATTGTTAGTGCACCACTCTACAGTAACTGTACTTCGATCCTCTAAAAGAATTGTTGCGTAATGACCTGTCCTTCCGAAGAATGAGGCCGCCGTCTTTTTTCCAGCGCTTCGACCTCTCTCCAATTTAGATGGCAACTCCTCAGAAGGAAACACCCATACAGCAAGACTGTCTCTTAGTTTCAGGATCATAACAATAAATCCAGCTTACGTCACCCGTAAGTAAGTCGAACACAGCATTTGAGTCACCTCCGTTAAATCTTTGACCCATTTCACGACACCAATCAACACGCCGGAGTTTTTGGGCCTCTATCAATTTATGCCTAAGCTTGTCCAAATCTGATAATAAGTCACTCTTTTGTCAGTCTCTATCATACCCTGCACAACACTGATGTTACCTTCGGTCGTGGCCGTAGAAGGCCGTCCCTCACGCAGATCATAGATGAGATTAGTGCGACCACGTTTAAACTCATCAAACCAGTTGTAAACAGTGGCACGAGATGGGGCTTTTTTATAGGATAAGGGTGACGAACGAGCGCACAGTCCACCTGATGGTAAGTGGTTGTTGCGGCCCATACACATCTACATCTATCCTTGTTTGCGGATCAAAATGCAGATGCGTTGTCACCCGTGAGGACTAAGATGGAATGCCTCATTTCCAGTAAAAAGGGCCTCCGGCCACCTGCACTCTTCAAGCGAAACGCAGAGGTAAACCTCTACTTCACGCTGGTATTCCGTGAGGTCGTGGTACCACCCCGGTTCGAGCCGGCCCATCCGTGCGACAGCAAAAGCTGCCGCGTGGCTCTACCACTGTTGAAAATCTTCATTTGTTGAAAGGCTTCATCGTGAAAGGCATCGAAACTCATAAAAAATCATTGTACGAAAATTTTCTCGCGTTAAATTCATGCTGCGTGATACAGACAATTTTCAATTTGCCGCCCAATCGTAAACAAATGACAAATTAATAAAATACAATAATACACAATATGAATACACAATAATATTGGCAAAGAGTTCCATTTTCCAATTTTTTTTTATATTTTTATTATATCGTTTGCAAGTGGCCAGTTCTAAAAACTTTCAGTGTCGCCCTCGTATGCAAATTTAAGGATTGCGAAATAAATTCAACGCTTTATACTCGTAATATAGAAATATTTTAAAGGCATTTAAAAATGCCGTGTAGTAGCTGCATACGAGCATCCATCAGCCCATTTCGTCTCGTAGGTGTCATGAGCAGGCTATGGGAAATGTCGCAAAAATCTAAAGGCTTCTAAGAGATCGCGGTATATCCATCTCGTATACGCCAAACGTAAAATTAGTGTTGCCCAAATGCAAGAACAAGACGAGACTTGGCCAGTCTTGGTCTTGGTCTTGCGCCAATACACCTGGTCTTGTTCTTGGTCTTGGTATTGCGCTCTCAGTCTTGTTCTTGGTCTTGGTCTTGCAGCAAGAGTCTCGCAAGTCTCGCAAGCCTATTGCTATTTATTAAACGTTACTTTAGATCTTAGAACAACTTAACACAGTAGGCACATTTTGAGCTTGAATTAACATAGCCATAGAAAGACAAACCAAATTAATAAATGTCTAAACATTTAATGAGAAATTCGAAAAATCAACTAATACCGGGTGGGGTTTGAACCCGCGACCTAAGCGATCCGTGCCGATGCTCTAACCAACTGAGCTGTCTACCATGTCTCACGGCCACGGGAGTTAGTCTGTTTCTTAATAAACGTTTACATTTAATAAGCTTACATGTGCTAAAACTTAGTCAAAACATATAAAAAACAAATTAATGACATTAACTTGACTGTATTATAAAGAACATTATCTGTATAGAAAGAGATTGATAGACCCTTATATGAAATGGAATAAAAGAGTTATACAATTTACCATTTATTTAAATAAAAAAATAAAATACAATACAAATTAAATTACATAACAGTACACAACAACCTAAGGGAGTGAAATGGGAGTTGGAAGTTTGTATGAAAGTCCTACGTTTTTGAAGTTAGAGACACGAAAATCGGCATTAAAGTTATAAGTTTTCAATAATAAAATCCTGAATAAGCTGTTTTACGAAATCCTAACCCTAAGGGGGTGAAATTGGGGTAAAATGGTTACATGCAAGTCCTATATTTTTAAAGTATAAATATGAAGATCGACATTTACTTTATTAGTTTTAAATAGTAAATACTTGCATAGTTAAGCTTTACCTATATAGCCTCTTTATACTTAGGTAAGACTTTTGCAGCGGGAAAATTTCAAAATCTCATAGGAAATCAGATATAGTACGCGGACGAAATCGCGGGCGGCCGCTAGTTACATAATATATGTTATGTAATTGTGTGATAAGTATATTTTTTCTTACCTGTCCACTTTTTCCGGTGGTTATTAAAAAGCTTGTGATATCTCCACTTAATTTTGGTTTTTCAGGAAGAAATATTTGTGATTCCTTTTGTGGAAAGATATTAGATGCTTCCTTAAGCCTGAAGTGTTTCTGTTTTTCATTTTTATTTCAACCTTTTTATGTTGGCATAATTTACACAAAGCAATTTGGGATGCATGAATTATGTCGAACACCTCATCAAATTTGCTTTTATGTCTTTTAGATCTATAACTCTAACTCACTACTCCGACTAGAACTATTCGACTCTTCGTCACTCATGTCAAATTGTAAACTTATCACTCCGAAAACAACAAGAATTAGAGTAAAAACAATTAATACATTAGACTCGAAGCAAAGCTCAATTGGGAATGACTGGAATTAAAATATATACTACTATTTGTAAGTATACGCCGAAAGACCGACAAATGAAAGTTCGGCATTCTTTGATAAAAATAACGATTCTTCAGAAGATTAATAAAGTAGATGCGTTGCCACATAGGTTTAGTGTGCCTACGTAAAAATGAAATGTAAATATGTAAATAAAATTGTGTATATTATGTTCTTCTTGTGATTGAATTAATCTATGTAAATTACATTAAATTTGCCTTCACTCGTTTGAAATTCAAAATTCAAATATGTTTTATTCAAGTAGGCATTAAAAATACACTTTTGAATAGTCATATAATCACTTTTTTCCCCAATTTTTTCTTTTCCGTGTCCAGGGGTTCTGATTCTACTGAGAAGAATCATGGAAGAAAGTAAGAAACTCAGTAGTTGCTCTTTTCAAAATATTTTTATAATAGTACTATAATTATGTAAAGCGATAAGTCAAACATAAAATGTCAAATGTATATGTAGATACCAAATCGGTTTAGAAATTTCTAGTTAGTCCTGTGTAGTACGAGAGGTCAGCTCCAAGCATTTTTGTCTGACTTAAATTGAAAAGGTGAAAAATCTAACATTTCTTTTGGAATCTTATTATAAAAGCGTATATCGCTACCCAAGAACGCATTATACAATATGTAACGTAATTAACGCACACCCTCAGACACCCCAATTAGTATATTATATTATAATCATTATACATACACTGACCTTTTAATTAAACATGTTTATGCATTGATTATTTATTAAATTAGTTATACTAATTCCGGATCAATGTTGTGGTCACAGTATAAATCCACGAACGCACGCAGTCGCTCACGTAGGTATAGGTTTTGAGGGTCTTTCTATCACAGTAGGTAACCTATTCGCTCGCGTTCGAGACGAGTTAACGCCGCCGCCGCTTGTCACAACTGTAGGTAGGTATTAGTGCAGTAAAAAGCCGACAATACAAATACACATTTGTTTATGTTAAAGAAATACCTACCTATGAACATTTACTGATGTTCGTACTCCGACCATCGAATTGTTTATTTAAGTCTAGTAAACATTTAATCGCATCTTTCAATCACATTTTTCAACCATTGGACTTTCAACTCTGAACAATTTTGTTTATTGATTATGATACAATATCAATAGGCAATATTCGTTACAAAATGTTATGAATTTGCATAACATTTGAATTGTAATTGTAAATAATAACAAACTACTAAAACTAAGAGGCAATACGAAAACATAATTCAAAGACGGTGTGTTTAAAAGATGTGAATCAAGATTACAATAATTTTAAGAATCAAATATTTAACTTACTGATAGCCTAAACTCTTATGCAACGTTGTATTTTAATACATTTTCAAAATGTCCAACAACAGCACCAACCAACCAACCAACAACAGTTACAAGAGAAAATCCTAGTGTGGAGGTTACGTTTTTTAAAAAAAAAGAAAGAAAATAATTTAGAAAGCAATTCAGTGTCATTTTTCACTATTCTAAAATCGTTCACTCATAGAATTAATTTGTCTCACTAAAATAAACTAATTATTTAATACGTACGTAATCAAGTGATCTGGGAGGTCAATGGCCCGGCCGCCGCGCCCTTTATAAGGTACTCCAAACTCTGTATTTGTAAAGACTTTAATATACTTGAAATAAGGTACAATTTTCTTTATTTTGTATTGAGTGACGGAATTTGTATTAATACAAATAAAAAACTGCACTTTTAAGTCTTATTGCCTTGAGTTACGGTCCATTTCTGTTTCTATTAACTGTACAGGTTTGGTGTGACTGTAAATTACGTAGTTTCAATTATTTTTGGATAAAAAAATTACCTATATTAAAAATGATAGAAATCGATTCAGTAAACGATTCTGAACAAACTACTTTCTCAAAGTGCGTTAATTATGTTACGTGTTGTATACTTTGTGTAACCGGAAAGCAGGTATTGTAATTTTATTTTTATTTCTACTATTAAAATTGTGCAAATCACTATTATTTACATCAATTCGATGCAATCAATTTCTTTAAACGGTACTCTAAGAGATACTCGGGCTCCTAAAAAGTACATAGATCTTATATTACGCTTTTTATTTAATATGCACACTTTTTATATTATTCAATTAGCATTGTACAAAATGTTTACACGTTTCAAGTGTGTTAAAAGTGTCTACAATATTTATCAAACGGGTGACGACATATTCGAACACTTTGTGTTCAAAAACACACACTTCCAAAAATCGAGATTTGCAGTGAACTTATTGAACATGTTTATCTATTAGGTAATAATAATAATAGTAAGTAATTATTATAAACCCATATAGTTAATATTATAATAATTACTTACTAGAATAAATTATTATGGTATCTACCTAACCTTACCATTATCTAATTACAATATACCTTGCGAGATCAGCATAATGTATTCGTGTCCATTCTGAGCACCCGGAAACTTATTTTATTCTTTGGAACATGTACTCTGTGGCGGCATTCAAACAGTGTCAAATGTAGTGCATGCGGCGCGGCGGCGACGATTGAATGCGAAATCAATAGAAGCCGCCGGCGCGTGTATTTTGACCTTGTACTTCCGAATAGCTGCAAAATGTCTTAGACAGGTCAGTATTCGACCTTTGATGATGCCGACAACAAGACGCCGCGCATTATCAAAGTGCCGATGATCAAAACTAGGGATGCACTGTTTTTTCTTTTAATGGATATTTTTATCCGCTATGAATGTTTATGGTATTGTTCGTAATGCGCATAAGTCCAATTTTCCAAATTTTTTTAATATATTTTTTGCGTCTCATAGACTCCCTAAGCGTAATATTATACTCCTATATAATAGTATACTCCCTGAAACGACACTCATTCCGAACTGCAAGACGCAAGAGTCTCGCAAGCTTAATCTTGTTCTTGCTCAAATCTTGCACGGTCAGTCTTGGTCTTGGTCTTGCTAAAATTAGGCGGTCTTGTTCTTGGTCTTGCAAAAATGCAAGAACAAGACCAAGACTGTAAGACCAAGACCGATTTTGGGCAACACTACGTAAAATACCCAGGCTGGCGACGGATAGCAGACGAAGGTAGGGAGGACGATCGCCTACACCCTACAACGTGAGATGTCCATGGACTTTTACGAGCCGAGGATGATGTAGATATTTAAAAGTTCGTTTATAGGTCGACTTATACATAGGCTGCACTAAAAGTATCGGAAATGGAATATTTCCACTGTTCCTGTCATATTAAAATCTTTTTAATTGAAAACTCCATGGTTTTAAAAATCGAATACCATTTATTTATTTAAAAAAAGATTCTCGGTCTTGTCACAAGGTTTTGTCAAACTTGTTTAGTCGTTGAGAAAATGGAATCGACTCGAGAAAATTCAAGAGCGATGATTTATTATGACTTTCGAAGCGGTTTAACACAAAAACATTGTGTTGACCGGATAATTTCTGCATTTGGTGATGAAGCCCCATCCAAAACCACAATTTATCGGTGGTTTGCTGAATTTCAACGTGGACGTGTCAAGCTCAGTGATGATCCCCGTCAAGGTCGTTCAAAAACTGCAGTCACCCAAGAAAACGTTCATGCTGTGCGTAAGCTGATTTAGGAAGATCGACATGTGACATACCGCGAAATTCAGGCAACTTTAGACATTGGTATGAGTAAAATACAAATAATCTTGCATGAACAATTAGGTGTAAAAAAGTTGTTTTCCCGATGGATACCGCATTCGCTCTGTGAAGAGCAAAAAGCGGCTCGCGTTACTTGGTGCGTCAGAACTCTCGAAAGATTCCACGCAGGTTCCTCAAATGCTGTATACAACATCGTATCAGGTGACGAATCCTGGATATACGCGTACGAACCCGAAACAAAAAACCAGTCACGAGTTTGGGTGTTCGAAAATGAGTTAAAGCCAACAAAAATTGTTCGTTCACGGAGTGTTGCAAAAAACATGGTGGCCACATTTGTCTCCAAAACCGGTCATGTTACGACTATTCCTCTTGAGGGACAAAGAACGGTTAATGCAGAATGGTATGCTAGCATTTGTTTGCCACAGGTCGTTTCTGAACTTCGTAAAGAGAACTGCAACCGCGGCATCATCCTCCATCACGACAATGCGAGTTCTCACACCGCACACAGAACAAAAGAGTTTTTAGAGCAAGAAAACATAGAATTATTAGACCATCCGCCGTACAGCCCCGACCTAAGCCCTAATGATTTCTATACTTTCCCTAAAATAAAGAATAAATTGCGTGGACAGAGATTTTCATCACCTGAAGAAGCTTTGGACGCCTACAAAACGGCCATTTTGGAGACCCCAACATCCGAATGGAATGGTTGCTTCAATTATTGGTTCCATCTTATGAAAAAAATGTGTCAAATTTCGCGGAGAATACTTCGAAAAGCAATAAATATATTTTCAAATAGTAATGTTCTGTCACTTCCTTGATTCCCGAAATATTCAATGCCGCCCTCGGAGTCAGATTATAAACAGATTTTATTAAAAATCTTGAAACAAATAAGATGTATGCACACACAAGAGTGCCTCAAATTAGTTTTTTAGGAAGCCCAAGACAGACGTAAAATTCAACTTTTTTATTACATCTTGTGCCTATTTGGTTTTGTACATACATAAACACTCACGCCTGTCACCCAGAGGGGTAGGCAGAGACTATGGACTTCCATTTGGCACGATCCTGACAGACTTCTCTCGCTTCCTCCACATCCATATACCTACGCATACACGCTCGTCGGTTAAAGGTACTATTGATTTGGCCCATTTTCAATATATCGCCAATTTGGTCGATAAACTTTCGCCTAGGGCGACCCTTCCCGACTCTGCCATTCACCTCTGCAACATAAATTTGCTTTGTCACTCTTTCCTCATTCATTCTTTCTACATGACCAAACCACCGAAGCATTCCTTTCTTAATCTTGGTCACAACATCATCTTGCAAACCACACTCTTCTCTTATTAAACAATTTCTCACTCTGTCATTCAGATTCATCCCTAACATACTCCTTAGTGATCGCATTTCTACAGCATTTATTCTACTCTCGTGCTTCTTCTGCCACACCCAACTTTCACTACCATACATTAAAGTAGGCACTAACACAGCATTGTGAATTGCCATACGTGCCTTTTTGGACACATTCTGACTTTTCACAATAGAGTGTAGAGCCCCATTCACTCTATTTCCTGCATTCACTCGTCGTTCTATATATCCTTATCATACCTACCATCCTTGCTAAACACACTTCCCAAATACACAAACTCATCTACTTGCTCTACCAACTCCCCTTCTATTCTTATTTCACATATCGTTTCACATATCATTTGGTTTTGTATGACGAATATATTTACAAGTGTTACATACATTTTATCTATGTTACATTATCAGTTCACATTTTCGTATCTTAAAATAAATTAAAAGTAAATAATATTAAAATAAAATACTTTATCCATGGCAAGCACTGGCGAACAGTCCTTGACATAAATAACTTGTTTATATAACACACTTTAGAAATTGGTTCTACTTTTACATCAGTCCATAACAGCTCTTAGCCTTAAAAGCTGAAAAGGTATATTTTGCTCCATATCTTGATCTGCAAATGCAATATTTCCTGGCGAATGCTTAGATTTAATCGCATCAACTTTCAACTTTCAACGCATTCAACTTAAATAATTTCAATAAACTGTAGTTGTGGATTTATAAATATATATGCCTTGTAGTGGCGGTTAAGAATATCCACTATCCCAAATCTTCCTGTGGGTGTGGTAAGAGGCGACAGTGGGAAACATGCAGGAGATGGGCAGCAGCATCTTTCTGAGAACAGCAATATTACAATTAAAATACTGCGGTTGCCAACCCAATCGCCAAGCGTGGCAACTATGGCAAATATCCCCCATGATAAAAGTTACGAAGAGATGGCCCTCAGTTCCCGGCGGCCACGCTATTCCTCGCTACGGTGGGAACCATAGTAGCGGCGGGGTAGGGGGTGCCAGGAATCTCTGGTGAAGGTTCGGTTGCCACCTAAGACAACCTGGCAACATACAACACACGCACTCTGCAGACTGACGAGATTCTGGAGTTGGAAGAAGAGATAGACAAGTTATGCTGGCATATTATAGGATTGTCCGAGGTCGGAAGAGAAAGGGAGGCCACGGTAATCCTCGAATCCGGCAACTTGTTCTATCACCGGTAGGGCGGCCATCTGTCCGAAGGAGGTGTCGGATTTATTGTCCACAAGTCTCTCATGAATAACGATGTAAAGGTTGTGAATGTGTCGACGAGGGTTGCGTACCTTATACTCAGAATCACCAAACGGTATTCGTTGAAGGTCATACAAATTACGAAAATACGCACCAACCTCCGCGCATCCCGATGACGAGGTGAGGGAAATGTGTGAGGATATCTCTAAAGACATGCATTCCTCCAAAACCCATTATACGGTGTTAATGGGAGACTTCAATGCAAAACTAGGCACAAGAGAGCGGTGAGGTGAAGGTAGAAAAATTTAGAATAGGGCAACGGAACCCAAGGGGCCATCAGCTGGCCGACATCATAGAGAAAGAGGGACTCTTTATGATGACATGGTAAAGCTCCGAAGGTTCGGCAAAAATGAGATTTACTTCATTATGACGACTACACGACAACTGTTCAGTGATGTCTCAGTGATCACGAGGGTCAAAACTGGTAGCGATTACCGAATGGTTAGATGTACACAACCTAAACGTTAAGTTGGAGAGGTCTCCTCTAATGAAGTCAACTCTCCATCCCCCACGTGCTCTAGTCCAATGTAACGAGACCTTTCAGCTCGAGTTACAAAAACCGTTATAGTACAAAACCGTTAGTGTTCAGTGTCTAGAAGACTGAAATGAAATGGACGATATGAATGATAAGCTCGTGGAAAATGTCCATCCGGTCGAAGCTTAGTTTTGCAAGATCCGTTGTACACTTCATCGTTGGAGCTACACGCAAGTGTGAGTAACGATCCAAGATCAAGTCTTATTCGACACTATTTCAATGTTGTCCCGAACGTCAGTATGAGCGAGATTAGAATGGCTTTCCAGTATTTTAAAAACGGCAAGTCCCCGGGCGAGGATGGAATTACAGCAGAACTTATGAAATCGGCTGGAAAACCAGTACTTGAAGTTTTCTCTTTAATTCCCTCCTCCATGGTGGCACTACTACGGAGTCGTAGAGCATAAGTGGTCTTGTTATTCAAGAAAGGCGACTACGCTCTCTTGAAGTACTACAAACCGATTTCCCTTCTGTGCCGCGTCTACGTGCTGTTTTCGAGTGTCATTACGAATCGTCTCGCACGCAGTCTCTACGGCTTCCAGCCTCCCGAACAAGCAGGTTTCCGAAAAGGCTTTAGTACCATAGACCACATACACACCCTTCGGCAAATCGTACAGAAGACAGAAGAGTAAAATCTGCCACTTTGCCTTGCGTATGTGGACGTCCGTCCGTTCCGTCGAAATTTGGGCGGTGCTACAGTCCCCCCTTCAGCGGTGCCAAGTTGACTGTCGGTATATCGAAGTGTTGAAATGTTTGTACAGTCTCGGGCTACGATGGATACCGGAGTACAGAATCAGAGTACAAAACCTAACCAACTGCAGAGATCTAAGACAGAGTGACGTTATGTCCCCGAATACTTCAATACCTTGCGGTTGTCAATCTTTTTTTTTTCTTTCATAAACAACTACTGAAGAACTTCATGCGTCATCTTTATATATAAAAAGTACGTGTCACGTTGTTTGTCCGCGATGGACTCCTAAACTACTGAACTGATTTCAATGAAATTTTTGGTCAATGTGCAGTTTGGTCCAACTTAAAAGATAGGATAGCTTACATCTCAATTTATAGTCGCAATACAATATTATTTTATTGAAAATTATTTGTCTATTATTTGACAGTCACAATTATCTGTTAGCTTCAAACGATTCTGTCAGATGACGATATCTGTTGACTGGATTGAGTAAATATTTAATAGATGGCGCATGTTAAAAATACAAACGTTTAATATAAGCTACAATTTAGTAGCATAACCACCACGTCTTGGTGTAAGTATTAAACAGATAGAACCGATTTCAAAAAAATTTTGCAGACTGTGTGCAGTTTGGTCCAACTTGAGAGATAGGATAGTTTTTATCCCGATAAGTGACCCTCAATTTATTTATTGCTAATTTCAGGAGTTTTTTGGGAAAGCAAATGGTCGTTGGGAAAGGGCAGAACAACGTCTGCCTGGTCAGCTAGTTATACTATATTTATACTTGAATAGAATTTCATGCGTCATTGTCTATTATTTAATTAGGTATTCCATGAAAATTCTTCATAGTGTATAACAAATTTGTAAAAATTATTGATTTTATTTTACGGCAACAAAAATAAAAAAAAATTACAGAAGAAAATCGAATAATCAAACAATGTCGCAAATAAACTTGCACTTTTAAAGCTAATCTAAATTATTAACACACTTTTATTAGCTTCGCGTGTGTCTCCCATCTATGTAACGGAATATTTATTGCAATTTTCACCAACTTCTAGTCGGTCGATTAACTTAAAAATTTGCTCGTATCAAGGCCCGATGACAATAATTTAATAACTTTGTCTTAGTATCCTGGTTAAGATCACCAGGATAAAATAAAATAATTATCACAGGCATCACAGCTCGTGATCAATGCGTGTTATTTAAGTTTTTATAAATTACATTATTTGTTGTTTTTTCTACAATTCTTGCAAAGTACGTTTTATTATATTATGAAGTTAAGGTTAAGATAGGGGACAGTCAAACCCTGAAATCTGTCAAATTGGGACTTTTTTCGCTTATGAAATGATTAAAGGTTGAATTCGATACTGAATCGTCTCCCGGGCGAGCCTCTATCTATATCTTGACTAAAATTCCAGTGTAAAAGCATTCAAACTGGGCACGGATCGTTTGATAAACATCTGTTTACCGCACGTGTCACGGACAGTGCCCTTTATAAAGCCTGCATGTAGTGCGAAGATACGACGTCTTACTTGGGTGCACTGCGATCGCCTACTACCTCGGGGTGACGGTGTCGCTTCCCGAAATCAGTAGCGGCATTAATAACTTGTTAGGATTTTTTGAGGAGCTAGGATGGCTTGTATAGCATTAATTCCTGCCTACACGCAAAACACGCGCTTAGTAATTTGCAGTTTGTAATTTGCAATTTGCAGAAACCATGCTGTGAAACGCTAACACTAATACTGCATTAAAGGCTCTCCCAGACATTATTACATCCTCGTATGCGCTACAAATTTTGTATTCAATACAATACAGCGGTATTAGGACGCATAAATACCTGTGGGTCTGTGGATGTCGATACACACTTGCGCCTTTATAATATGTGCTGTGGTTAGACAATATCAAGTGTAAGACGCCCATTACACGGTAGGTTTTGTTGTCAGTTTTACAACAATCACGGTTGTGATTGACGAATAACCTACCGTGTAATGTGGTGATTGACGTTTGCATGAAATTGATTGACAAATATCTGGAAATTTTGATTTTTACGTCAATCAACTATCAGTCACGAATTTTGAATGAACGTGTAATGGCATTTCGTCAATCACGCGTCAGTCAACGCTTAGACAGCGATGGAGGCGGATGCAGAATATATTGAAGAGGCGGCTTCCACGCGCTCGTGAAGCCCGTCGCCACTCCCGCCAAACGTGCTTCAGCCAGAAAAATATTTTATTTTAAATTTTGAGGCTCTCCTCGGGTTGTGGGACATGAAAAACCCCGGGTAGGGTGGATGCCCCTAATACTAGCCACGCCCCTAATTCCAGCCTTTCCTCCTTTTTACTTCGTAAATAAAATTTCTAGTAGTCTTAACTATTAGTAGTATATTTCAAATATTGTCTCACAGTTTTAAGCCTAACAGTGTTAAATTAAAAATCAAAACACGTACGCAACGAAATACGCTCATTTCCTAATTTTTTGACAAGTTATGGTCCCGAATCCCGATACAATTAAGCATATTTTACATTAGCTCATCTTTAGGCGTTTTTGATTTGTATGAATGTGACTATAGACATAGTAATGCAGCTATTTTTGTTTAAATCTATAAGTTTTTTATTTTATTTTAGTGGAAATTAATGGGGCTGTAATTAGATGTACGAAATGTATGGAGTGCTTAATGTCAGCCGCCCGGCTGTTATTTGATTTGACGTACATAATAAGAAGTACCTAATTTCAGCCACGTAATATAAATCAGGGCTGTCATAAACTGGAATAAATACCATTAATTAGAACATAACTTATTTTATAGTTAAGGAAGTTATGATCAATTCGTCTATATTTTAAAATTGGTTTTTGATTTAAAACTCAGAATCTTGAAATTTGGTACGAAGCAACGTTTTTTAGCACAGATAAAGGAAAAATTGCGAAAAGCATAAATTTTCAGTTACATCATATTATAAAAATATTTTTAATAATTTACCTACTAATAATACCTAATATACCTACAGATTTGTTCGGAACCCTCGGTGCGCGAGGACGACTCGCACTTTGCCTTTGACTTTGCCTTTTTTTATTATAATTATGTTTTAATTAATTGTTTAGTGTTAAAAGAAAAATGGAACTGCTTAAAGCTAAACGACAGTAAGGTTTAACAGTGGTAGAGCCACGCGGCAGCTTTTGCTGTCGCACGGATGGGCCGGCTCGATCTGGGGTGGTACCACGACCTCACAGAAAATGTGAGGACTAAGATGGAATGCCTCATTTCCAGTAAAAAAGGCCTCCGGCCACCTGCACTCACCAAGCGAAACGCAGAGGTATACCTCTATTTGACGCTGGTATTCTGTGAGGTCGTGGTACCACCCCGGTTCGAGCCGGCCCATCCGTGCGACAATTCTGCCGCGTGGCTCTACCACTGTTACAAAAAGGTAGAAGAACACAAGACACTATCTATTTGTACAAGTTAAATTTCAAGTTTTGAAAATATTAATAAACGCTATTATTTGCCCTCAGTCGAGTTAAAAGTAACACATCAGTTAGAAGCTAGTTAGAAGTCAAATAAGCATAATGAAATAGAAACAAGGAACATCAACAGTTGTTAACTTCATAGATAAGCAAATTACACAAACAAAAACAACACCACTGAATGAAAGTTCAATTTCGATACAATTTGATAGAAAACTGTCACTACTGTTATTATCCATTGATAGATCAAATTAACTATCAATCAAAGTTGTATTGTTGCTTAATAAAATCGGATAAAAGAGTGGTGGACACGCTTTGTAGTAGATCGTTGACATGCATTCAAAACCAACGTTTTAAACATATGAAAGGAATGTATACATATTGGTTTAAGAGCCAGCGAGCGGCAGACTTACGGTATTTCAATAAGCTTCACTTTTTTTCCAGTTAATCCCCTATACCTGGAGTACATTAAATGGGGACTCTTTAGTTTGACCGGCGGTTTATATAGAGAGACTCTCAGAGACGCTCAGGTGTGAAAGGTATTTACACCTTTATTATATATTATATATATTAGGTAATTACCGAAAAAAACGTGAAAGTAATAAGTCTGTCGCTTTCCTATCGTCTGCCGCTCACTAGCTCTTAAACTAATAATTTTTGCTTGTTTTAGTAAAAACAATGCCATCAAAAACATAACTTGTAAAAAAAAACAAATCTCGCAACTCAGTCCTCCTATCGTAAAAAGTTGTGAGATCCATGTAATACCAAATCGGTTAATTTATTCCGAACCTACTTAAGGGTCCTTCTGTCTTAAATTATTACGTAATTAGCTAACCTAACAAAATGTTATAGTGACCATATCAATATCAATAAATCTTTTATGTTTTAAATAAATAGATTAACTTTGCCATCGCATGAAAACACAATGTATTTCTCAAGTAATACATATTATATTAAATTAGATTGTTTAGTGCGATTGCTAAGTCAATCTATTTATTTAAAACATAAAAGATTTATTGATATTGATATGGTCACTATAACATTTTGTTAGGTTAGCTAATTACGTAATAATTTAAGACAGAATGACCCTTAAGTAGGGACTGAATAAATTAACCGAATGCGAAATTTAGTACGTAGTACATATATATCGATGGGTATTTGGCAGTTTATTCCATCTTCCTGCATCCAAGTCATATTGTTGAAATTTTAACATTAAACCGCTGAAACTACGATTTATCTCAGCTTCTTCACATATTCGGTGGAATTAACGGAGACATATGTTTTTACCTTTTAAGAAGTATGACTCGACGATACTCTTTGATAACAGCCCATAGCCACTCACATCACCTATTGAGAATATAAAGGTTTTCATGTTTTAATTTGTATCTTTCTTGCTCCAGAATCAACAATTCTTGCTTATTTACAATTACAATTTAACTTATTGAATTATATCGCTGAACCGTCGAATGTCGAGGGATGTATTTTTTTTTAAGTCAAGTCATTCGGTTTTAAATCTGGCACCAACTGTAAGGATTCAGTCAACTTATATGGATTCGGTTTTAAATGTAATCTCATTGTTCTGAGCAAAAATGATTTAGGTATCGCCAAATGATCGGAACACTTGCGCGTGAACAAACTTAAATCGTCTCTTACAGACGCGTTAACTTGCACGACGTACTCTTCTCTTCGTTCCCTTACTCCGTGGCCATCCTATTAGTTTTTCGTTGAACTAGTTGAACCGGTTTTCTCGAACCTCTTGATATATTATTTAACTAAGTTTACGTGTGAGCCTTTACGGATGTTTTCCATAGTTGCCACGCTCGTAAGCGAAGTGTAGCGCAGCCCCTCACAAAATGGATTGACGACGTGGTACGTTAAAAAAGAAGTCGATGGATGCAGGTAGCACAGGATCGTGTTTTGTGATATTCCTTGTGGTATATATAGCCTGAGAGCTGGCGACGAATTTTGGGAAGGTGCTTTGGGCAAGTTGAAATTGTGAAAAAATATAATTTCGTCAATTGGCGAATCCAGTCCCGCGAGTCTGGCGGAGCGTTTGCGGTTATTTTGTTACTGCACAGTATATAACATTTGCAAAAAAAAATTACAAAAAAAATGTTCTTTTGGCAACTTGATTTCTTTTTTATCTTTTAATTTAGTTTTTATATAATTCAAAAAAAATAATCCCAGACGTTTTTGTCGGTTATAAAGTATAACCAGACCTCTCCAAAAATATTTTATTTAGTTTCCAAAAAATATACTTTTGGCAATCTCAAATTTTAATCACGTGTTTATTGAGTAATTTTTAATAACACCTGCAGATCACCTGACGAATTTAGCGATTTTAAACAGTTCCCAGACATGAATAAAGTTTACCAACTAATACGACAAAAAAGTCTTATGCGTAGCCATAAGTGCGAGAAAGATAGCTTATCGAAGCATGCCGACAGCGGATGGAGGCCTAAGCTCCTCGCGCCGTGATTGGTAACTTAGAAATAATTTTTTTTTAATTTTTTTTTAAATTCTTGTTTTAGGATTTAGCGTGTATGTATGCGCATATATATGAACATATAAATATCTATGTATATTTATAATATTTAGTTTTAGCCCAGTTTTAAGGGGCAGGCCACATCATTTTCTTTCTTTACGAGGAATTAAGCAAATTAGTTTATAACAACCCCATTATAATGGAGATCCGCAAAGTAACGCCTGATTCTATTAATTGCTAAATTCGTCTGGTGATTTGCGGGTGTTATTAAAAATTACTCAATAAACACGTGATAAAAATTTGAGATTGCCAAAAGTATATTTTTTGGGAACTAAAAAAAATATTTTTGGAGAGGTCTGGTTATACTTTATAACCGACAAAAACGTCTGGGATTATTTTTTTTGAATTATATAAAAACTAAATTAAAAGATAAAAAAGAAATCAAGTTGCCAAAAGAACATTTTTTTTGTAATTTTTTTTTGCAAATGTTATATACTGTGCAGTAACAAAATCACCGCAAACGCTCCGCCAGACTCGCGGGACTGGATTCGCCAATTGACGAAATTATATTTTTTCATAATTTCAACTTGCCCAAAGCACCTTCCCAAAATTCGTCGCCAGCTCTTAGGCTAGTAGGTCTTAGTAATACTTGTAAAGGGCTGTAAATAATGCAAACGACTTAATACAAAGACAGTACGCGCATTGTTCTCCCGTGAAACACTCCATTAAACTACTACTAACCACAATCTTCATCAAAGTTCTATATCCCCGCTAGAGGGGATTTAAAAGCGCAAACATTTATGAGCCTACGTTCATTTATTCAAATTTATATAACTTGACTAAAGGACAACCTGTTTTAACGTATTTAATAGGATATTGACCTAAATAATCCACATTATTATAATATGTGACTTTATAAAGTTTCCAATTTATATCGTATAATACGTTTTTTTTGTTCATGTGATGCTTAAAAGTAATGTGTGACGACGATATTGTGAAATATTTATGATACTTTGGAATATTTCTAAAAAATTTTTTTTAATAATATGCAGACCTTTTCTATCAAAAGGTTTAAATTATTTACTAAGCAAAAATTGTCTAGTAAGGGTTCTTTTATTTATTTGTTCTTTATTGCATTCCTTAATCTAAAAGAATACAAAGGGCCGACTTAATGCCTTGAAGCATTCTCTACCAGTCAACCCATTCATTATGATCATCATCATCATTACAGCCCTTCACAAGTCCACTGCTGAACATAGGCCTCCCCCAAGGAATGCCACAAAACACGGTCCTGAGCCACCTGCATCCATCGAATTCCTACATGTCTCACCAGGTTGTCACTCCATCTAGTGGGGGGACGCCCTACACTTCGTCCGCCGGTACGAGGCTGCCACTAGATAACCTTTTTCCCCATCGGTTGTCGGATCTTCGAGCTATATGGCCGGCCCACTGCCACTTCAGCTTACTAATCCGTTGGGCTATGTCGGTCACTCGGGTTCTACGGCAGATATCCTCATTTCTAAGTTTATCACGCAGAGAAACTCCGAGCACAGCCCTTTCCATTGTTGGCTGAGCGACCTTTAACTTCCTCATCCGGCCAGCAATGTAGGACCACGTCTCAGTTCCATAAGTCATCACTAGCAACACGCACTGGTTATACAGTCTCAAGTTTCGAGGTATACCTGACGAGAAAATGTGCCTTATATTCCCGAACGCTGCCCAGCCGAGTTGAATCCGTCGATTGACCTCTCGGTCGAAGTTGGACTTATCTAGTCGGAATATTTGTCCCAGGTAAACATACTCGTCAACAACTTCGAGCTTAGTGCTCCCAACAACTACCGGCATAGGTGTAACATGGATGTTATACATGATCTATGTTTTGTCCATGTTCATCTTAAGACCAATCTGTTGGGCGCCACTATTGAGGTTATTGAGCATAGTGCTTAAGTCCTCTAGCGATTCTGTCATAAGGACTATATCGTCGGCAAATCGAAGGTGAGTGATTTACTCGCCATTGATGTTAATACCGTATCCTTTCCAGTCCATATGAATACAGTCAACCCATTCATATAAATTATTATACCACTAAAGAGTTCATGACTGATAATAACCCCTGGGAATGAGGTGAGCGCTACCATGCTGTTTCTAAATGTTTTCATAACAATTGTATATAATATTATATTGTAAATTGTGCTTTTTAAAAAGAAGTTGTTTTTTGATCAATCTTCCCAGGACAGAGGTTTTTTTGCGAATGAGTGTTAAAAAAAGACATTAAATAAGTATTATGTACTGTAATCTATATTGAATAAAAATGATTCTATTCTATTCTATTAGTCGGACGATAATTCCTCAAGCTATTTATTAATTATACTTTGATATTGTGTACAATTTTAAGCACTCAACTGCAAAATCTTCTATAAATTCTAATAATTTTTTTAAATACAATTAGAATAAATAAGTAAAATTAAGTTAAATAAATTTTGACTAAACCTTCAAATAAATAACAAAAACTTAAACTTTGGTCAGTAATGTTACAATAGTAGTAAGATATTTACTAGTTACTCGAAAAGATCTCTGTTAACATAACTAAGAAACTAGTACTTACAAGTGTTTATCCAAATCACAAAAACAAATCTTTGTTAACTTCCAAAAATATTATTTATTAACAAATACTTACACCAATCTGGTTCTCAAAAATAGGATATATCATGATAGAAAGAAGTTTCTCCAAAGCTGATGAGGTAAGTAAAATTAATATTTCGTCTAACATGTAGGTATTTTCTGTAACGCTGACATTTTTAAGTTAACCTGCAACAAATTTTATTTTTGTAATAATCATTGGTTTAACACTAAACATTTAGCTATCTAATAATCTTCGTTTTCTTAGAACACAAAAGTGCAAAAGAAACCTTGAAATTTATCGCAAAAATTTTATAAAAATATTTTCATAAACATTGTATTTTTATAATTATAGCTTCCATTCCGCTAATACACATTTCGCGCGTTTTTATTTCACTAATATACATCTATTAGGTTGACAAAGCAATATTTTCAACACAATAAAATTCAACAATCTCATAGCTAAGAGTATATAATCACTACGATTTGTCTCATAGCTTCTCAACTTGTCAATCTCTGTGCTCTATTCTAGCTAGAGTGGTGCACAAGGAGGTTATAATATAATATAGGGAGTGAGCCCTTAGAACATTGTAACCGTTCCTCATTTTTCTTAAAAAGAGAGGCACCGAGTTCTGTATTTTATCCCCTTCTAACATTTATAAGTGTTTACACAAGATAAAAACATTACCAACGTTTAGACAGTTATTGACTTAAAGTAATATTTTAGACGTATGCTGGAACGATAATCTTACATTTTTTTATCGCTAATCATAGTTGGGATGTTTCATATTGTATTTCAATTAAGAATATTATTAAGTAACACGAAAAAAAACACTAAGACGAATGTTTTTATCCTAAAAACTAGGGGGTGCATTTTACGCTATATATGATAACACTATTTTAAAATGTGACGTTGTCAAATGAATAAAGCGTCTCCCACACAGTAGCGGCTTGCGGTGGCGGCCAGTTGTATTCGCTTGCAATGCAAGTGAATCTGCAAACTCGTGCGGCCATGGCGCGGTCTGCGAGCGGCTGGCGCAGCCGCATGCTACGCTCCCTCCGCCACCGTGTGTGTGTTAGCGAGTACATCGTATGTCGGTGGCCGCAGCACGGTAAGTTGCAAATTTTAACAACAGACCGGGTATACCGCGTGAAAAATGGTGTTAAATTCAGAGATTTTAATAGAAATAGTGCAAAATTATCCAGTACTTTATGATAATTCACATCGTGATCACAAAATCATTAGGATTAAAAACAAAATATACGATAATATTGCTGAATATAATAAGACTTCGTCACAGTTTGCTATGTTTACTGACGTCCGATCGTAGCACAGACACCAAAGCGAATGGCTCTTCAGGCCGCCACTTCGGCCGCGGTGGTGTGTTGATGCAGCGGCTGGAGCCGCGGCTCGCGGTTAGCCGCCACGGCAAGCCGCTTGTGTGTGGGAGACGCTTTAATATATTGTTTTTTTTAATAGGATAGGGTGACAAACGAGCACACAGTCCACCGGATGGTAAGTGGTTGCTGTGGCCCATAGACATCTACATCTATCCTCGTTTGCGAATCAAAATGCAGATGTGTTGTCACCCGTGAGGATTAAGATGAAATGCCTTTTTTACCAGTAAAAAGAGTCTCCGGTTCTCTACACTCACCATACGAAACACAGTTGAGCTGCTATTTTACGCTGGTATTCTGTGAGTGCGTGGTCCTTCCCCGGTCGTGCCGGCCCATTCGTGCTACAACTATACTATTAATATAGATGCAGCAAGGCTCTACCATGTATAAAAATGTTTATGAATAAATACTTTGTTGATATTAAAGATTTGAGTAAAGTATCGTGGTAATATTGTTTAAATTCGGTTTTTCTTAAATACTTGGTCGGCGGTTACTAAGGCCTACTAAATTTCACCATAGGCCTTATTATACTCCTTTGTCTTGTGTAGTTTTTTGTTTTATTATGAATTTTATATCACTTTTATATTAAACTAATATCGTAGTCAGAAAAAGGCCTAGTTTAGGCTATTCAAAAAGTGCAAAGACAGAGTGTGTCGAAGAATTAAAGCTTTGAATTTAGAAGCTATTAAATAATGTGTCAATTATTGGTCCTGCGCCTAAGCTCTCTCGGACCGCGTCGTATTGCGATTTGTTGATTGTGAGGGAATAGAGGGTGCACCTGTGCTTGCGCGTACATTCGGATACTATAATTCTGTACTGTGCTGATGGGCTAGCTTTCGTTGAGACTGGCCGCTGTGACAGAAATTTAGTTTGGAGGACACTCAACCCAACAATAAATCCAATTCTCAACTCAACCTAACACTCGCACGACAACACACGACGTCACAGAAAACCAGCGTGAAGTAGAGGTTTACCTCTGCGTTTCGCTTGGTGAGTGCAGGTGGCCGGAGGCCCTTTTTACTTAAAATGAGGCATTCCATCTTAGTCCTCACGGGTGACAACGCATCTACATTTTGATTTGTAATAGAGGATAGATGTAGATGTCTAAGGCCGCAGCAACCACTTACCATCAGGTGGACTGTGTGCTCGTTTGTCACCCATATCATATAAAAAAAATATTAAATATATTTCCTATAAATTGATTATTTCAGTTCGTTAAAGCAGTAGGCATTATTATCCTGCCATAGTTAAATAAGGCCTACAAGCAAGGTTTATAGAAATGTATAACTTTGTTTTTCTTTATGGCAAATGTTACAATTATTCGTTCATGCTTTATAGAAACTGTACTAAACTAATGATTTTTATTAAAATGTGTAGACCAAATTAGATATATCTAATCTTATCTAGGCCTTATTACCCGCAGGTACCTTATATTAAAAGCGAATATAGAATATATATTAAAAGCTAATACTCTGCAAATTATTGCCAATTACTCAAAAAAAAAACATTTTAGCAAATTGTCTTATCTTTTTAACTAATGGAACAAAATCTAACATGCATTTATCTTATTAGTCCGAGCTTCAACGCCATTCTACAATACAGGCCACCGGCGCACCGGAGAGAAGTAGCCATACGCAGGCGTTCACCTCTGTCAAAGTACAAGTCCACGAGGTCCTATGCGTACAATAAAACTAGCTGCACTGCTCACTGGACTAAATCTAGTAACGGCTGAATCGACGTCCTACAAAAATTATGTATAGTTTATATATTTTACCTTTATTATTATACATCTTACAATAAGGTATATAAAGGGTGGACTTAATGTCTTACGACAACACCAGTTAAACCTGGATGATTTGAGAAACTGTGGCAGGTGTGTGGATAATAAATTAGTAATAAAGATATAAGATACAATAAAATGCAAATCAATAGAATAAAGTTAGGCAAAATATACATACTTGATATCTACTATATCATCATCATCATCATTACAGCCTTTCACAAGTCCACTGCTGAACATGGGCCTTCCCCAAGGAATGCTACAAAGCACGGTGATGAGCCACCTTCATTCATCGACTTCCCGCATGTCTTACCAGGTCGTCGGTCCATCTAGTGGAGGGTCGCCCTACACTTCGCCTACCGGTATGAGGCCGCCAGTCGAGAACCTTTTTTCCCCATCGGTTGTCAGTTCTTCCAGCTGTATGGGCGGCCCATTGCAACTTCAGCTTACTAATCCGTTGGGCTATGTAGGTTACTCTGGTTCTACTGCGGATATTCTTATTTCTATTACTATATAGTATAGAATAAATAATATAATATAAAACAAAAATAAAATAATGCAATACATATTAAAATACACAATAACAAAACACAAAGTGAAAGAGAAAAAAAACAACAGGCGGATAAGGCAGGTGGTATAATTCTTGTTACTAGTTTTCTTGATATCAACAGGCAAAGCATTCCAAAGCAGTATGGACTACACTGTAATAGAGGAATTAAAGAAACTACTAGGTGGACTACGAAAGAACAATGCCCATTTTTCACCTGACAATGTATAAAAATAAAATAAATCTTAAAATTCAGCTAATTGAATTGTAAATTAATTACGCTTATCACAATGTTAAAAGAAACGCTGGAAAAAAATATTTTTACATATTTCAAAAAGCTTATTCCACGTCAAGGGTAAACGTATTATATATTTTGAACGCATCTCAACTACCCTTTTTCTAGGACGTTCCATTTTATACACTGCTACTTTTCTTTATTTAACTCTGTTTCTGAGTTTTATACATTATTTTATGTTTCATTTAATCAGTAAGTATTTATTTATTTGTATTTGTATAGTACATATTAATATAAAATAACATAGGTAATAATAAAATAAATTAATCATTTAGTATGTCATCGAGTGCGGACGAATGAAACAGATTTTTTTGACATTTGACAGTTCTGCAATTGGCATCGGCGCAATTCTTCGTTGTTGCGTTTGCGTCTCGTTGTGTATTGTGCCATTTTGTTTGTGTTACTTCTTTTTACAACCGTATATGGTATCAAGAAAATATTTCTGCTTCAGCAGAATTTCTATATGACGTAGTGGTGAGAGATTTAAGTGAAAATGATGATAATTAATAAACCATGCCACTTTAACATAGTGTTTTATTTGTTTATCCCATTAAGTATGTACCATAGGCCAATGAAATGTGTTTGGTCGATAAGTGATCATTTTGACAATACAAGATGAACTAAATGTAGTTAGTAAGTATTTATGTGTGCTGAAAAAATAGCAGATAGAGCTAGATACTCAATTTATGGTGACAATCATCGAGAGTAAGTGGTGACTTAAGGGCAGCTGGTTTCAAGAAATTCACCAAGTAAAAAAGACGTTTTAGACCATAACTAGATAAGTATTGTTATCTTAACTTCGAGCGTTAATAATAAGTTATAGCACACTTAATTCTTTATTACCTATTTGGCAAATATTACGGCAAATCCTAACCTAAAAAGTGACATTAGTATTTTTTGGGATTCGTAGCGTTTAAATCGTAAAAATGACTATATGACATTATTTTCTAAGCTTACATGTTGTTTTTCTACTATACTTTATAATTATACATCAACTTTCACTATTAGGTTTTTAAATGTATGGAAAGTGGGCATGATTCTTTAAGACTATTTTGAGAACGAGGAGCTATATCATGAGCAGAATACAGATACTGAAAGTTATCCTTAACATAAGAAGGAGAATTTGGGTTATTTAAAATTGAATATAGTACTTGTAAAATCCGGGAGCTACGCCTTTGACGAATAGAAAGCCAGTTAAGCTAAGATCGGTACCAGGAAATATGGTCAAACCTACGTAAGCCAAAAATGAACCTAATGCAATTGTTAAGAAGGCGCTCCAACTTATCGAGAAGATATTGAGATAGATCTGGGTAACACACATCCGCATAATCAATAGTGAGCAATATCGATCTATCTGGATAATTACAAGTTTAGTTTTAGAAGGCAGAAAGTTTTTGAGACAACAAAGAAAACGTAAGGTGGCAGTAACTTTACAGCTTATTTCAGCAACTTGATTTCCCCAGCTTAAGGTATGGTCTATATAGACCTTACATATGTAAGCAAAGATTTTTGACAGATTTACAAAATGGCAGCTACGTTCCATTGTAAAATACGGGAGAAAGATTATCGTTATCAATCTTAGCTAACATCCTGCTACTACATATAGCCATTGCTTCACATTTGGATGGGTTAACCGAAACACCATGTCTGTACGACCAATCTATTATCGCATCAAAGTTGTGGTTGAGTTTACCAATATTATCGTTAAGGTCATTAACACTAGATTGCACATAGACCTGAAGATCATCTGCATAAATTTTAATACTTCAGTTCTCTGTTCGTACCATATGTACGTACTTCTATATTTAAACTTAAAAATTACGATAAATAACGTTCGTGTTATTTTGGATTTGCTTACCAAAATAGGCGGACCAGCTGCCATACAATATGCAGATCGGTCGAGCGACTGATCCGAGTCTGTATCTGAGTTGTCACTGTCGCCCGAGCGATATTGTTAAAATGATAATTGCGTCTGTGTGCGCAGATTTCCCCCCATAAAAAATGACACAGTATGTATCGGAGAAAAAACGCAATGGTATGCGTGCTACCCTTTCGGTCCGCCGGTGGCCCGAAAGGATTGTTGTTGTGTAAATATACACTATAGTAAGTATAAAGTATAATAACGTATAGGTAGCAATAGTTTCACGCAGTTTAAGAATGTAACATACATTTCATAAAGCAAAAGCAATAAACGACAAGTGCACTAAAGGTTTCGTACACATTACGGTCACGTCGAGTCGGGCCGCAGCTAACCGCAGTGCAATATTACGTCAACATATTTAAAAATAAAACAAGCCGTATCGTAACACAATGACTCTGTCAGATTTCTAATAAAAAATAATATTAAAATATCTCTGACTAGTATACAGTTATCTGTGTTATTAATACATGATAGACATTGGTACACATTCTACATAAATAATTATATTATTCTTAAGAGTTATTTAATTTATCCAAGTACTTACACTAAGTAGTCACACTAGTTCTGCTTGAGCGCCACAAATATCTACATCTCAAATTAATTGCAAACCCCACATACATTTTAATCGATTTTATGTCTAAAAAATTCAATTGATTTTCGTTTACTGTGAAATTATTACAGCCTGCCAGTGTTCAAGTTCAACGTCTAAATTAATGATGAAAATCCCGCTCACTGCTACTACTGGGGCAAATACAGGTACCTTGAGGAGCACCAGCTTATTAGTGATCGCCAGTACGGTTTGAGTCGGTGTCACTCAGCATCTTCTTGTTTACCTATGAGTGTAAGCGGTCGAGTCCAAAGGAAAGGCCTTGGCGGTTAGTTTGGACATGGCGAAGAACTTCGATCAGGTTTAGCACAAAGCGTTTCTTTCGAAGCTTCCATCTTATGGTCTTCCCAAGAAATTATGCAATTGGATCACGACTTTCCTCACAGGTCAGACCATTAAGTTCGTAGTTGACGGTACATACTACGACTCTAAACTTGTGAATGCTGGTGTTTCACAAGGCTGCGTGCTACCTACCCTGTTCCTTCTGTATATCAACGATATGTTACAAACCGATACGTTATGCAGATAACAACACCGGTGATGCCTTATACACTGGCCGTGCTAATAATTCTTTGGAACACGTCGTCGAGCCCCGGAATAAACTTGTGTCTGACGTCGAGTCTCTGATTGGGGGCGACTAAATTTAGTCCAGTTCAATACCCAGAAGACACAAGTTTGAGCATTTCCCTTAAAAATAATGCTTTTGTCGTATCCCCTCAATTTCAAGGCACTTCCCACGTTGTCTCAGCTGGCATCGGAATCCTCGGCGTCGACATATCGAATGACATTCAGTTGAACGGTCACTTGAAAGAGAAGGCCAAATTGGCCGCTAAAAAGCTTGGCGTGCTTTGTAGAGCAGGATAGTATTTCATACCGGCTCACCGTTTGCAATTTTACAAGGCGTTAGTTTGGCCTTACATGGAATTCTGTTTTAATTTCTGGGCCGGTGCACCCCAGTGCCAGCTCCTTGGACTTGATCGCATACCACGGGGTGTGCTTAGAGGAATTGTTCGGCCTAATTCCAGCCGCTTAATTTCATCATTTCTTGTGGAATCTACTGTAATCTTGTAAATTCACCTGGTTTTGCAATTGTTCATGGGCGGTGGTAGTCACTTACCATCAGGTGAGCCGCATGCTCGTTTGCCTTCTATTATATATATATATAAAAAAAATTACGGTCCGCAATAACCGCTGGCGAGCCTGGTCCTTGCTTTCTAGGTTGTTGTTTCCAAGACCCCAAATCAATGTTTTAAAATTTTAAGAAAACTTTTCTATTTTACGAATATAAAGAGTAACCACTCCAGAGATCTATTGGAACGTTTTTTTTTATATTATAAGTGTGACAAACGAGCACACAGTCCACCTGATGGTAAGTGGTTGCTGCGGCCCATAGACATCTACATCTATCCTCTATTACAAATCAAAATGTAGATGCGTTGTCACCCGTGAGGACTAAGATGGAATGCCTCATTTCTAGTAAAAAGAGCCTCCGGCCACCTGCACTCACCAAGCGAAACGCAGAGGTAAACCTCTACTTCACGCTGGTTTTCTGTGAGGTCGTGGTACCACCCCGGTTCGAGCCGGCCCATCCGTGCGACAGCAAAAGCTGCCGCGTGGCTCTACCACTGTTACGTAGATAAATATATCGAAAAAAGCGTCTAACTAAGATATTTACTGCCCTTGCTGTATTATATACATATACTGCGTCGCTGCTTAGTGCTTGAATTATCAATGCGATGTAATGAATTACAGTGTCTATTTAGAATAGTCTAAAGAGAGGCAAATAAGTTTGTACTTTATACCCTTATATTAATTTTTATTGTGATTGAGAGCATACAAATAGATAAATTTAATTGATTTTTTTTTCTATTTAGAATTCAGATGAAATAATATTTTTTCTAACATACATAAATACATAGCCATAGTATAAAGACAGGGAAGTAGGCCATAGATAAATATATATGTAGCTAAAGTAGGCTGACTCCGGCCCAATCCGCGATATAATTGCCTACTGTCTCAGGGTTGTTATTGTCACCAAATCATTAGTTTAAAGCCCGGCCTTTGCCAAAAATAATACATCTCTGTATAACTAATTCAGTGATCATTAGTCGATAAAGTTCAACAATGGTTTTCCTAACAAACACAGAAATGTATTAAGATTCAGAGCAGTATTATTTATAAAAAAAGGGATAAAATAAACCGGCGGGGCGGTGTGTGAGCTCGTGTTTAAATTATTTACTTAGTATATTCTAGTTATTTTTTATTTTTAATAGGCATAATATAGTATTTGCACACATAAAGGACCATATTAATTTTTATTTTTAATTAATACAAGCATATATATATTGAATCACACATTTATTACAAAATTACAAATTAGCTACAGAAAAATACTTTCTTCGGTTTCGACTATTACGAAACGACTTGTTATTAAACTTTAATGTGTAATATATCCGCATCCTTATAAATAACTTTTGCAAATATAATTAATTACGATTTTATAACCGTAAGTAGGTACTTAGTTACTATTATTCCTCTGTCTGATAGACAACTAATACAACAAAAATATGTAAATGTATGTAAAAAAGCCAAAACGCGCGAACCTCGTGCGGTGTTAGCCCAGACTGGCGTAGGGAGAAACATTCCGAGATTGTGTTTAAGTGTGCGTGCGGCGCCAATAGATACTATGGCGCACACATACAAGCCGCGCGCAGTGCGTTTGTTTGAAGATAACGTACTTCCCTGTCTTTATACTATGACATAGCAGACATAAAAAGATTTCCAATCTATGCAAGTCAACATTTTGAGGGATTTCCTTTGTAGTCGTAAAACTTCGAGTTATTACTGAAAAAATAAGTTAAATTTATTGAAAATATTTTATATTGTTTTAGTTAATGTTTTATAACAAAGCGCTGGTAAATAATTTGACCCGAAAGTTTTCATTTTACCCACTACATAAGACGACGCGAAAACGTAACAAGAAATTTTAACATTATATACGATTAAGGTACTTAACACTGAGCAAATAAGTAGGGTATTTACGATTGGTTACTAGCTTCAATTGTATGAATGTATGAGATGAGACAAGACAGAAATTGTATAAGAGTGTGATTGATTTCTTATATTATAAATAAAATTATAAATGTAGAAACAATGGTTTTACTCAACGAGCTATTTATTTCGTTTCAGTAATAAACGTTAACTACACGCCCCGAAGAGGTCAAGTGACCAATTAACTTACAGTCCAATGACTGCAAAAAAACCAAAAGATTACAAATCTCAAAATATAAAATCACTTTATTATATACGAAATAATATACTGAATCTCTATACATAAAAATCAATTGCTGTCCGTTAGAACTCAAAATCGGCCCGACCGATTTTGATGAAATTTCTTATGCGTGTTTGAATGGATCCATAGATAATTTAGTCATATTTGAACCCGGTAGGTGGCGCTGTTGTCGCGATCCAGTAATCACCCGTGCGAAGCCGAGGCAGATCGCGAGTATTTAATTTATAAGAGAAATAGCAATATTTCTACACTTCCAGCAAATTTTAATCGGTAAACCTAAAGTGAAGAAAATACCCGATCTACGCGACGCTCTTCTCATCACAAAATGACAAAGCAAACATTTGATCGGATAAAACGCAGTGATAAATAATATAACTGTTTGCAATCAGCGAAAAAAAGAAAGAGAAATAATGATTGGAAAATTGACTTTTTCTTTCATTTTATTTGCTCGTACATATAATAGGTCGGAGAAAAAGTTTCTTCGTATTTTGTTGGTATAAAATTGAAGAAAAATCTCTTTAATTGTACTGTTTGTATGTGGCTGGTTTTTATTTAAGAAAAAGAAAAAGAAAAAGTAAAAAACAATTTACCACCATTTTTCAATTGTTATTTTGTCCGCCAAAATGAGTGAATCTAAGGAAGAAATTCGATACATTCTGAAGTTTTATTACAAACACGGGAATAATGCGACTCAAGCCCATTGAAGTAATATGTGTACGTAGTACATAATAGCTCAATGCACAAGCCGCGAAATTAAATTTGTGACGTTTATGGACCTAATGCAGTGTCAGTAAGAGTAGCACAAAGTTGGGTCAAGCAGTTCGAGAATTTGATGTCAAAAATGCAGCTCGCTCTGGTCACCCTCATACGGATAAAGTCGATGCCATTTTTGAAAAATTGGAGCAAGAGCGGCATATTAGTAGTTACGACATAGCTGAGGAATAGAGAATGGACCATTAAACAGTTTTGACCCATTTGAAAAAGTCTGGCTATACTAAAAAGTTCGATACTTGGGTACCATATGAGCTCACTGAAAAAAACCTAATGAATCGTGTACTCATTTGCGATTCTCAATGAGGGCTAATAATCTTCTACTCACCAGATGTCGCTAGTTATGATTGAGGTAAAGTTTTTTGTTACACTGTGTCAGTTAATTGAGAAATTAGTTATAAATAATAGTTTATCATTATCTAGAGTATTATATTAACCCTTTCGCTGTCCCGTGCACTACATATAGGGCACTGCTATTGTCTTACTATTGTGTCTGGAAACCGGACAGTGAAAGTGTTAATACACAACACAATGCGTCAGTGGCTTGATTTTTAATATTTTGCACTAATAACTTTTTAAAAAATCGGCTTTTAGTTATATTTATAGTTTGGTTTATTCATTTCTAATGTAATTAATGTAAAATATAACTAATAATACAAAAAGAAACCATAAATATTACATTTTCCTAAGAAATTATCGTCCCCGCTATGAAATCTGTCAAATATTTTACCTCATTGTAAAGTGGCGCCGCCCTGGTGGCAGAAAAAGTCGTGGATGCCCTCATTGAATCGTAATGCAGCCGAACCATTTTTGAAAAGATTGATCACTGGTGATGAAAAGTGGATCACCTACGACAAGACCGTGCGAAAAATATCATGGTCAAAGGGAAGTCAAGAGTCCACAGACTGTAGCGAAACCCGTATTAACACAAATTGTGAATCTAAACCATGCAGGGACCCACTCAAACACACACAAAAAATAATCAAAATCAGTCCTGCCATTTTGGAGTTTTAGCGAGACTAACGGACAGCAATTGATTTTTATAGATAGATATATAAGAGTATATGTATATACTGATGTTTGTGTTTAATAATGATTATGATTTAGTGATTATATTCTCTTTGCTATGATTTATGCTAGGCGTCCACTACAGCAGAAATGCCTCGAATCGAAGCGAGTCGCAGTTCATTCATCTCAAATTCTTCATCAAAATACGAGTAGGTCGTTTTTTGCGTTGCGTCATGGACTTGCTGTCTATGACGCAAATCGTGATAATATGGATCTTCATGATTAAACAACTCTGGATATTGTTGGACCAGTGATATCAATAGTTCTTTATTCATTTTAAAAAAGATTTTACGAAAACTAAATAGAAATTAATAAAAATATTTTGGCGCGCATTCGCTTCTCCGCGTCGACTGGGGCGCGCCGAGTTGAATCGAATCGCATCGGCGAAGAAATTCGCCTGTCAAGCAAGTCGCGCGGTCGATTCAATTCAGCGCGCCGCGGCTCGTCGCTAATGGACGCAGTTTCATAGCAAATATATAGGAGGCGACTTTCTGCAATTCGATTCGACTCGGCTCGGCGAGCCTAGTGAACGCTTAGCCTTATACGCCAGCCAAGACGCCAGCATATTCTAAGTCTATGATACATATCATAGACCTATAATATACTGGCGTGTAAGTATATGGAGTTTATTACAAATACATTACATTTTATATCTATGGAGTATGGACGGTGTCAATTAATCAAAAATCCGATGTCAAAAGATTACTAAATATGTTGTCATACGTTTATTAAAAAAAAATATCAACAAAATTTGTGATTAGAGATGGATCAAATTGTTAAAAGTACCCTTAACCAACGAACGATGCGCGGATATAAAAATATGAAAGAAGAAAGAGAGGTGTGCCATTATCGTGCGAAATGGAAGTCTGTAATGTCTGCAGATCCACTGGATGAGGCGTGAGAGTTTATTATATTAAAAAAAAGATAACGGCCGAAAATTAGCCGCGTCGACAAATTTAAGAAAGGATTTGTATGAGATGTAAATATATTATGTATATTTGATGTAGTGGATGGGGTGGGGGAGTGGTGGAGGCCTACAACTTTTCCCCGCATGGGAAAAGTTTATGTAATGCATAGTTTTTTATGAGTTTTAAAATCGTACTTTGCGGTTATGTTTTCATAAAGTTTTAGATATTATAAACCTGATTTATGATGCGGGAGGGATAGGAGCCCCGCTAGCGGAGCACCTATTTCTCTTCGCATGGTTTAAAGCAATCAAATACGAAGGGGATGGCGGGTTCTTAGTTCAACCCCTTCGAACCTAACCTGTCCGAGTCGGGGTGCTCCAAGTATCCAGGCTCACTTTGCTCGCTCTTGCATGCTAAGTTCTCTGTGCCTTTTTAATTAATCGGTAGTAGACTCAGTAATCCGTAAATTTCTTGAAAAACTAAATTTTCGTAATTATTCACTCAAAAAACCTCAAATTGTTTACTAAGCCTGAAACTTCGTGAGATTGATCAAGATAATAAGTACTGTGTACATAAAAAATGAAGAGTCTACTGCGGATCCCGTATATAAAAGGCGAGCCGCGGAGTTTCAATTAAGAAAGTACTGATAAGTTGTCCCGTCACGGTTCCCCGTGATACTTGCGTAGACAATTTGGCAACCTTTCGCCTCAAGGGTACCTAGTTTAGAGCCGGGGCGGCATCAGTAGCGGCATCAGGAGCGGCTGAACTGAGTAAGCGGCGCAAGTATATGTCCTTCAAAGATGACTACATATTTGTGCCATTTGCTGCAGCTATCGGTAGGTATTTTATAGAGATTTCAAAATAGCAGTCGTCTACATAGCGATTAAAAGATAATAAAAGAAATAACATAACATTTTTGTTGTTCGTATTCGGTAATAAAAAATATCTTAGCCAAAAAATCTTAGTAATTTGTCAAAGTATCATGCCCACTTTTCATACATTGACCTGTCACTTGATTCGTTTTACAGGTCGCGTCTGTCTACGACTAGTAATGTATAAAAACAATCATTGTTTATAATAATATAATAACTTATCATCTTTTCATTTAGAGACCAGGGAAAAATGCTTACTTACTTCCTTACATACCTCTTTCGCTTCTTTCAGATTCATTATCTTCTTCATACATGCACGTCTAGGTATCCGAGTACTCTTGACCCTCCCCTCTTCGAGCAATTTGCTCACATGGTCTTCGAAAGTTAGTCTTGGTCTACCTCGACACCTTTTTATATTAACTTTCGCGCTATATATTTTCTTCACCCTTCGGTCTTCACTCATTCTCTCAACGTGCCCAAACCATCGAAGCACGCCCTTATCAATTTTTGTGATAAGGTCATCTTTCAAACCTGCCATATTGCGAATCTCTTCGTTTCGCTTTCGGTCGGCCATGGTGACGCCGCACATTTTACGAAGAGATCGCTTTCAACTCGATCGATTCAACTTGCTTTTATGCTTCTTCTGGCATACCCAGGTTTCGCTGCCATATAACAAAGTCGGTACCAACACTGCGTTATGTATTGCAAGGCGTGCACTGAAAAATGCTATTAAGTAAATAAGTTTTTGAGGTTATAATAGCCATCAGATAAGGTCTGTCTGATCGCTCATAACCTCAAAAACTATACGATAATTAAAATAGAAGTGTCCCTTAATCGCTAAGAGAGTTACAATCACTCAGAAATAAATCTCAATCAATGTAATATCATCATCAAATCGGCGCGCAGTCGCAAACAGCAGTTATATTCTCGCAATTTCTCGCCGATGCTGAGTTTTAAAGACTACACGCTGATGATAGGCCATCTACACTACACTTTGTGCAAGTTAGAGCAATATAGGTATAATCATAGTTCACTGAAATATCGGCCAAAAGTTGTCATCGAAACGGAACAGACTCCAAAAGTCGGCTTGACATGCGGCGCTTTCTGCCATCGAACTCTAAGTCTGATGAACAGACAAGGACGAATAAATAATACCTAATACCAGCATAGTACTGCCTCACTGCTGGGCAAAGGTCTCTTCTCATAGAGAGAAGGCATGAGCATTAATCACCATGCTTGGTCAAGTCGATAACGCTGAACGTACCTGTTAACACTTAAATAACAGTTTATACAAAGCAATCTCAATATTACTATATAACGCAAGCCAAAGTAATCTTAAGTGGAAGGTTTCGAAGTCCATGGAAAATGCAAAAGTTGTAAAGGTATCAGAAAATCCAAAATCGCACAGTACAATACGTAGCAAGTGAAAACGAAAGACTTCAAACAAATGCCAGCCTGTCATTCATTTTTTTTATATTTTTAACATGGCTTCTTGGCCTTTGTGCCATTGTAAAACACGTCCCGTCAAAAGTCTATTTAGAATGATAAACGTAGTAGCATTACTTTTTTTGGCAATATTTGAAAATTAAATAATGCGATACGAAATAAGCAAAAGAAATGCAATTTTATAAGATATTTTAGACGCGTTAGAAAATTTTCAGGTCAAGACTGCATTGAACAACATAGCCACTTACAGGAGTGAACATAATAACAACTTACTTGGTTAATTATTATCTATAAGTAATGGCCCCTTCTAAAATATCATCGACGATAGTCAATATCTGTTAAAGTTTCAACAAATGATTCAGTTCCCAAAAAATATTCATCCATCCATCCTATACAGCCAATAAAAGTCCACAGCTGAACAAGCCTCCCCCATAGGTTAACTCATAGACCCCTCTATCTAACATCCCCATGTTGCCATAGTTGCTACGCTTGGCAGGCGGGTTGGCAACCACAGATTTCAATGTTATTTTAAGTCGTTATCAGGCAGATGTTGCTGTCCATCTCCTGTTTCAGTTTACCTGTGCTGCCTCTCACCGCACCCACGGTACGATGTGGGATAGTTAATATTCTTACACAGCCCAAACAAAGCACAAACAAAAAACACAGCACATAAAAATCATATTATTTATATTATTTGTAAATTGTGACTTGAGAATCATAATTTGTAATATAAAACATTATAATGATATATAAATACTAAAATAAAATATTATGAAAATCTTATATTTTTTTAGTATTCTTTATCCAAACTAAAGAAAAATGATAATTTTATGATTTAAATTAGAAAAATATTTTAATATTATTTTATAAACAACTGGTCTTACAAAATGCGTCGTTTATTGGATAGCCTTAGGTTTAAAAAATGGTTTAAGAAAAAAAATTAAGCCTGAAACTATGTTTTGTAATAAGACAGATAAAGTATAAATGATATAAATATAAATAATTATATCAAAGGCACACGCGACAAATCCATACAAATAAATAAAATTGGAGTGTCTGTTTGTAATGTTAAAAGAAGAGCTTTTCACTAAATGCATTATGAAAGTATATACGATACTTATAACAAAAACACAATTTTTAAAATGTTTGTATGTCTGTCTGTCTATCTGTTTGTTCCGGCTAATCTCCGAAACGGCTAGACCGATTCTGACGGGGCTTTCACTGGCAGACAGCTGATGTTATAAGGAGCAACTTAGGCTTACTTTTATTTAAAAAAAAAGAATTAGAATTTCTCGCAAAAAAAATTAAAATCCTAAATTACACGCGAGCGAAGTTGCGTGGGACTGCTAGTACAGAAATAAAAACTTATGATCAATAAAAGTAAAAAAAATTGGTAAATCCAATTGGGCATGCCTTAAGCGCATTAAATAAATTACGTATAAAATGATTATACGGAATTTCTTAAAGTAGTTTAAATACATTTCGACATCACTATCGGCTTCAACACCCTCAAAAACCATGAAAATGACACCCAAGATGTTAAAATTGGTACCTACTTCAGCCGCCATCTTGGATTTACATTTCGACAGCACTATCGGTTTCAACACCCTCGAAAACCTTGAGAATTACACCCATGATGGAAAAATTGATACCCATTGCAGCCGTCACCTTGGATTTACATTTCGACAGCACTATCGGCTTCAACACCCGCAAAAACCATGAGAATGTCACCCATAACAAAACAATTGGTACCTAGTTCAGCCGCCATCTTGGATTTACATTTCGAGAGCACTATCGGCTTAACACCCTCGAAAACCATGAAATGATACCTATGATGAAAAAATTGATATCTATTGCAGGCGCTATCTTGGATTTACATTTTGACAGCACTATCGGCTTCAACACCCACGAAAACCATGAAAATGACACCCATGATGAAAAAATTATACCTATTGTAGCCGCCACCTTGGATTTACATTTCGACAGCACTATCGGCTTCAGCACCCTCGAAAACCATGAAAATGACACCCATGATGAAAAAATTGGTACCTAGTTCAGCCGCCATCTTGGATTTATATTTCGACAGCACTATCGGCTTCAACACCCTCGAAAACCATGAAAATGACACCCATGATGAAAAAATTGATACCAATTGCAGCCGCCATCTTGGATTTACATTTCGACAGCACTATCGGCATCAACACCCTCGAAACTCACGAAAATGACACCCATGATGGAAAAATTGATACCCATTGCAGCCGCCACCTTGGATTTACATTTCGAAAGCACTATCGGCTTCAACACCCTCGAAAACCATGAAAAGACACCCATGATGAAAAAATTGGTACCTACTTCAGCCGCCATCTCGGATTTACATTTCGACAGCACTATCGGTTTCAACACCCTCGAAACCCATTAAAATGACACCCATGATGGAAAAATTGATACCTATTGCAGCCGCCACCTTGGATTTACATTTCGACAGCACTATCGGCTTCAACACCCTCGAAAACCATGAAAATGAATTGATACTACTTACTTTACCCACTAGAAGTGGACCTGGTCGACCCACAGGAAGTGGGCCTGGTCGAGCCCCGACGGTTCGACAAAAAATGAGATTGACTTCATTATGACGACCAGACGACAACTGTTCAGTGATGTCTCCGTGATCGCGAGGGTGAAAACTGGTAGCAATCACCGAACGTTTAGAGGCACACTGAACCTAAACGTTAAGTTGGAGAGGTCTCGTCTAATGAAGTCAACGCTCCGTCCCCCTCGTGCTCTGTTCCAAAGTCCCGAAACCTTTCAGCTCGAGTTACAAAACCGTTTTCAGTGCCTAGAAGACTGCAATGAAGTGGACGATATGAATGACAAGCTCGTGGAAACTGTCCATGCGGTCGGAGCTAAGTTCTGCAAGACCCGCCGCAGAAGAACACAAAAACTCTCCGATCACACTCTTAATCTCATGGCTGTTAGACGGGAGATGAAGCTACATTCTTCAACAGACTTGACAGCATACAGGCATCTGAACAGACAGATCTCCAAATGCATGCGGCGAGACTTACGCAACTTCAATACAGCTCGTATTGAAGAAGCGATCGAGCGGAACCAAGGCTCCAAAGTCTTTGCCAGAGATCTGTCTGCCAGAAAGAGCCAACTGTCAAAGCTGAAGACAGAATGTGGCAGCATCGTTTCAGGGATACCTGAGATTTTGAGTGAGATTGAGAGGTTCTATGGGCAGCTGTACACGTCATCGTTGGAGCCACACGCAAGTGTAAGTAACGATCCAAGAGCGAGTCTCATCCGACACTATTCCGAAGATATCCCGGACGTCAGTCTGAGCGAGATTAGAATGGCTCTTCAGCACCTTAAAAACGGTAAGGCCCCAGGCGAGGATAGAATTACAGCGGAGCTTCTGAAAGCGGGTGGAAGACCGGTACTTGAAGTCCTTCAGAAGCTCTTTAATTCCGTCCTCCATGGTGGCATTACACCGGAGGCGTTTAGCAGAAGTGCGGTGGTCTTGTTCTTCAAGAAAGGTGACAACGCTCTCTTGAAGAACTACAGACCGAATTCCCTTCTGAGCCGCGTCTACGTGCTGTTTTCGAGTCATTACGAATCGTCTCGCGCGGAGACTTGACGACTTCCAGCCTCCCGAACAAGCCGGTTTCCGAAAGGGCTTTAGCACCATAGACCACATACATACCCTTCGGCAAATTGTACAGAAGTCCGAAGAGTACAATTTGCCACTATGTCTGGCGTATGTGGACTATGAGAAAGCCTTTGATTCCATCGAAATTTGGGCGGTGCTGCAGTCCCTTCAGCAGTGCCAAGTTGACTGTCGGTATATCGAAGTGCTGAAGTGTTTGTACAGTAGAGCTACGATGGCTATCCGAGTACAGAACCAGAGTACGAAACCTATCCAATTGCAGAGAGGTGTAAGACAGGGTGACGTCATATCCCCGAAACTCTTCACCGCTGCATTGGAAGACGTTTTCAAGCTTCTGGACTGGAAAGGATACGGCGAGTACATCATTCCACCTTCGTTTTGCCGACGATATAGTCCTTATGGTAGAATCGCTGGAGGACCTAAGCACTATGCTCAATGACCTCAATAGTGTCTCCCAACGGATAGGTCTTAAGATGAACATGGACAAAACAAAGATTATGTTTAATGTCCATGTCACACCTATGCCGGTAGTTGTTGGGAGCACTAAGCTCGAAGTTGTTGACGAGTATGTTTACCTGGGACAAATAGTCCGACTAGGTAAGTCCAACTTCGACCGAGAGGCCAATCGACGGATTCAACTCGGCTGGGCAGCGTTCGGGAAGCTACGAAACATCTTCTCGTCAGACATACCTCAAAACCTTAAAACGAAATCGTACAACCAGTGCGTGTTGCCAGTGACGACTTACGGAACTGAGACGTGGTCCTTCACAGCTGGCCGTATGAGGAAGCTGAAGGTCGCTCAGTGAGCTATGGAGAGGGCTATGCTCGGAGTTTCTCTGCGTGATAAACTTAGAAATGAGGATATCCGCAGTAGAACTAGAGTAACCGACATAGCCCAACGGATTAGTAAGCTGAAGTGGCAGTGGGCCGGCCATATAGCTCGAAGAACCGACAACCGATGGGGAAGAAAGGTTCTCGAGTGGCAACCTCGTACCGGTAGGCGAAGTGTAGGGCGACCCCCCACGAGATGGAGTGACGACCTGGTAAGGCATGCAGGAAGTCGATGGATGCAGGTGGCTCAGGACCGTGCTTTGTGGCATTCCTTGGGGGAGGCCTATGTTCAGCAGTGGGCTTATGAAAGGCTGTAATGATGATGATGATGACTACTTACTTTTAGTACGTTATACTATTATATATTGTGCTTTTAAAATATTGTAATAAAAAAAATCTCTTATTATAATTATAATCAAGTATTTAAGAAATTTGGTTATTCGAATATTGTGTATTTGTAAAGCGATCTTTTAGAGCCGCTGCAAACAACCGAAACAATGTCCACTAACGACGGCGACTGACGCCGAAGCCGAACTGAGTGAGTGAGAAAACTACTCTGTGGCTGTAGCTCCCCATTTACAGAAATAATTTACATACCAAATCAACGAAAATTTCGCCATTTTGGAGCCGAAAAAAAATAATTAAAGCTAAACAAAACAATATTAGACTGCCATTTACATTCTGTGGCTTCCCACATGATATATGAAGAGATTAAAAAATAGATTGAGTTAAACAATTGATATTTTCAAAAGTTATCGTGTTTACAAGCCTTGGGAACATGATAAATCCACACCATACGCCACTAAGACCCCTTTTTTATTTAAAAATAGCGTTTAATCGATTTAAAAAAAATATTAATAAGTTCAACAATCATTTATCTTTCTAACAATGTGCTTTTTATATAATTTATATGTATAATATGATTGCTACATACGATTTTATTCGATAAAACGTTGGCATCTTAATTTTTAGGCGATAGTAGAACATACCTTGCGCTTTCGCTTAAGGCATGCAAGACAGAAAATATAAATTTTATAAATTATTATTAATGTTAAATTACGTGATCTATTTTCTAGCCTAGCACTAAGTACAAAAGGACAGGAGTCCTTGAGTATCGATTGCAGTACATTCGTGTATACTGATTTGTCGCAGATGATGTCAGTGAATATTTTTCAATAGAGATGCACTAATGGAAAATCTACAACATATACAACCGTAACATTAAATAATAAAATTACTTATTGAACTTTATTCTATTATTACAATTAAGTATATAGCAACATTGCAAAATGTGTTTAAGGAGAGCTCACAACATTTTTACATTAAATTAGTTCTCTTTGAAGAAAAATATGATTGTGACAACTTATGTTTGTACTTTTTATGTTCCCTAAGACATAATGAAAAATTCAAAATTAAGTCCAACTACATTTCAGGACATGTTAGTAATAACGTGTGACTACAGCTACATACAAATTAATTTTTATTTTAAATATAAATTATAGCAAATTAGCAATTAGTATCTGAATTGCAATAGGTATCTGAATGTTTCGCAATATTTTAAAAATTCACATCGTAGTCTTGTGTAATACGTTTTTAGCACACGTTTCCTATCGCAGTGTGGTTTTAGTTACCAACTTCTAATTTATATACACACTACACGCATATAATTTTTTTAAGAACAGCGTTTCTTTCAACGACTTTATATAAACAGTTTTCGAAGTTTATGCATGAACTAAGCGATAGGGAAGCCATTTCTGTACGGTAGGCTGTATGGGTAGGAATCATCCTCTTACCTAGTACTAGTATAAATACAAGCTGTGAGGCATTCCATCTCAGTCCTTAGAGGTGACAACGACTTAGCCTTCTTGACCCACATGACCCGGAACCCAACCAACGACCCTGTTGTTATACCCCAGGGTGTCTAGACGGTTCACGCTGTCTCAAATTAACTTCAAGGTCACTAAGTTTGATCTCTGCGCTAGCGGTGCTGCTCGACTATCAGAGTTTATATACATAGTATGCTTAGCGTAGTGTTTTTGCAGGTTGATTTCTACATACCGGAGTATGGTGAAAATTTCTGAATAGAAGATAGAGGTTAATTTTCTCAAACTCATACTAAGCTTGAATTTGGGGCATTCCCCATAAATTCGAAAGCCTGCGTCGAAGCCCACTTTAGACCCATAGGTATGAGACATGAGGCTACCGACCTCACAGATAACTTGTCCATTCAGGCAGTCTTTTATGGTGGGTAGTTCCACTATGTACTTTTCATGAAATGTGTATAGTGGACGTATAATATCTAAGACCATGCATAAAATCGGCGTTTCCTTCATTGAGTCGAGCATGGATCTCAATCTATAGGAAAGCAATCTCAAACCGCTTTGGGCGTTAATCTTATACAAACTAGCCCTCGCCTCCTTGTCTAAATAAAGATCAAGGGGCGTTAGGCATATTAGTGCTTTTAGAGCCGCTCTAGGCGATGAGCGCATCGCTCCAGTTAGCAATTAAACAGGCAGTCCTTTGTAGACTATATAGCCTGTCCGCAGTCGTCTGTTGGTTAGCCTTATTACGCCAAGCAATGAAGGCGTAGATAATATTTGGCCTCACTATGCTGCTGTAGGATCATACTGGGACGCAAGCCCAGTTGTTTCCAACTATACGACTGCACCGACCTAATAAAATTTTCACCTTATGACATACGTTGCTAAGTTGAGAGTTCCACGTTAGTTTTTGGTCGATTATTACACTCAAATAATTAAGTTCAATGGAGAATGGTACTTCTTTAGCATTAAGCTTCGGTCTAACTAATTTTTCTAAATAACAGTTTTATTCACATTAACTGACAAACTGATATCTCTACACTAGTTATTTACAGTATTACTATTTTAAATGTTTAAGTAATAACAATTTTGAAAAAACTTCCGAAAAATAATTATATTTTGCGTTTTGTGCAACACAGTGTTTAAATCAACTTAAACTGTATGTATGAAATTGATTTTTATAAAAAATAAACTGACTTAGTTGTAAGAACATACTAATAAAATTTGGAAAATATCTAAAATATATTAATTTAATAATCTGTCGCTGTTAACGCACAGCTTTGGGCAGTGCGTTAACCGCTTGACGTAGAAATCTGAAATTTGGACAGTAAGCAGTTTTGCCAATACCATATTACCTTATACTAATTACTGCTAACACTAGAACAAAATAAAAATGTATAATTGTGAGTACTAGTTAAATTACTAACCTAAAAAGAGACTTCTACTGAAAAAGAGAAGATAATTATTCCGTCCTAGAAGCAAGCCGGAATAAACCTCTTGACATGGGGTTTGATAAAACCATTTGCACTAGATCGACATCCAAAATATTTCGTTCAATTCTTTCAACACATCCTGTCTATCTTTTTCAATCTTGACATACTCCATCAACAAATGGTAAACATCTTCAATTTTGTTGCATACATCACAATTCGGTGAAGGCTTTTTTCCCATTAAAAAAGCGAACTTTGCTGATGGAATATGATCAGAACGAAGTCTTAAGGCTACTTTAACAAAATTTCTGCATAGATTCAATCAATAAACCAAGGTACGCGATAAGGACTTCTCAGACTTAAGTTACAAAAAACTTAACTGAGTATATGCTTAGCATAATCTTTGATTCTGAATTTATAGTTGTATCGGGCTAAGATTAATCTAAGCTTAGCATATTTAAAATCGAAAACAATCCAAATTGTATTTCATAAATAAGTTATTATTTCATAAAATAGAAAACGGGCGTATGAGAACGGGAACGGATGAGATGAGTGCAAAATCATAAAAAAATAAGATTTTAAGACATTCGAAATAAGATTGAAATTACGTAAATAGAAAATGAATTAATGCTATTTAAATTGAAAAACGCTCTTTAGAGTATAAAGGAGAATCAATTACGTTTTTGGGTAGTACTGAATTTGGCCCAGACCTCATGAAATTAAAAACCTTATTTCAGTTATTTCTAGACATCGGATTATATGCACTAACAAAGTAACAAAATATGCATGTAAATATTCACTAAAAAGGCCGAAATATACACTTAAAACTGTTAATAGTAAAATAATAATGTTTCTAAACGCTATTGCTATTTTTAATCTGTGATTTCATGTATTGAGGAACAAATAACCATAATATTTCAGACAACGAAATTATAATAGGTAGTAATTTGTGGAAAATGTAATATTATACTCCTGCCTGAGTGGTATACTCCCGGCGCGGCGGGAGCATCATTTATATATATATATATATATATATATATATATATATATATATATATATATATATATATATATATATCTTTATACGTATTAAATACGTGTCACGTTGTTTGTCCGCGATGGACTCCTAAACTACCGAACTGATTTCAATGAAATTTTTGGTCAATGTGCAGTTGGGTCTAACTTAAAAGATAGGATAGCTTACATCTCAATTTATAGTCGCAATACAATATTATTTTATTGCAAATTATTTGTCTATTATTTGACAGTCACAATTATCTCTTAGCTCCAAACGATTCTGTCAGATGACGATATCCGTTAACTGGATTGAGTAAATATTCAATAGATGGCACTATGTTAAAAATACAAACCTTTAATATAAGCTACAATTTAGTAGTATAACCACCACGTGTTGCTGTAAGTATTCAACAGATGGAACCAATTTTTTTAATGCTAATTTCAGGAGTTTTTTTGGAAAAGCAAATGGTCGTTCGGAAAGGGCAGAACAATGTCTGCCTGGTCAGTTAGTATATATATACTTATTAAAAAATTTTGAATACTGGCTAGATGATCTTCACCAATTTTAAAAATATAACGTTTGCACTTACCGAAAATTGCCGAAAATAAAAAAGACATTAATTTTCATTCATTTTCAAATATGGAGTGGTCGAAGAAAGAAGATAAGAGTAGCGGTCATCGTGTTGAACCTCTGCGGTTACGCGTCAAAAGAGATTTTCAATATTCTACAAAAATTTAAAATAACCCTACGATTTGTTTATCGCACTATCAAACGATTCACTAAAGATTTATGTTTCGAAGATCGTAAGAGAACCGGCTGACCTCGTACAGTTAAGACACCCGCGATCATCAAAGCAGTGAAGGCGCGAATCCAACGAAATCATGTTCGTAAACACAAAATCTTAGCTCTTCAGATGGGCCTAAGCAGAACCACGTTCAAAAGAGTAATCAATGAAGACCTAGGACTACGAGCTTATCGTAAGAAGACCGGACATTTTTTGAACGAGCGTTTGAAAAAAATTCTGGATAGATCCCGCGCTTTGTTACGGCCGTACGCGGGAAAAAAATGCCGCGACATTTTGTTTTCGGATGAAAAAATTTTTAACATCGAAGAAAGTTATAATAAACAAAATGATAAGGAGTATGCCCACAGCAGTGAAGAAGCCAGCAAGCGTATTCCGAGGGTTCAACGAGGACATTATCCTTCGTCGTTCATGGTTTGGCTTGGAGTCTCATATTCAGGCTTAACTGAGGTATTTTTCTGTGAAAAAGGTGTAAAAACCAGTGCCGAGGTATACCAAAATACCGTCATAACAAACATAGTGGAACCTCTTTCTCAAACAATGTCCAAAAACAGACATTGCATATTCCAACAGGACTCTGCGCCAGCTCATAGGGCACGAAGCATGCAAAACTGGTTGACCGCCCGTGAAATTGACTTTATCGGACATGAAAATGTCCCTCTCATCTCATGGCCCTCTTCTAGTCCAGATTTAAACCCACTGGATTTCAAGATATTGCAACATTTGGAGGAGAAAGTTTACGCTAAACCTCATCAGAATTTGGAATCTCTCCGAGCATCTTTGGCTAAAGCAGCGACAGAAATAGATATGAATGTGGTGCTTGCTGCGATTGATGATTGGCCGCGTCGATTAAGAGCATGTATTCAAAATTGGGGAAGTCATTTTGAATAACGTAAATAAAATTGTATTCTAAATTAAATTACCTTTAATTACATGTATAATTTCTTTATAATTATCAAAAAGTGTATCATTAATTTTATAAAAAGTTTTGACAGAACTTATGACCTGACTAAGTATATACTAGCTTGCCAGGCAGACGTTGTTCTGCCCTTTCCAATGACCCTTCCTATAAAAATCCTTAAATTCGCAATAAAAAATTTTGAGAGTCATTTTTCGGGATAAAAACTATCCTATCTCTCAAGTTGGACCAAAATGCACACAGTGTGCAAGATTTCATTGAAATCAATTCCGTAGTTTAGCAGTCCATCGCGGACAAACAACGTGACACGTAATTTTTATATATAAAGACTAGCTGGCCAGGCAAACGTTTTTCTGCCCTTTTCGACAACCCTTCATATAGAAAAATCCTTGTATTCGTAATAAAAAATATTGAGTGTCACTTATCAGGATAAAAACTACTCTATCTCTCAAGTTGGACCAAACTGCACAGAGTGTGCAAAGTTTCAATGAAATCAGTTCAGTAGTTTAGGAGTTCATCGCGGACAAACAATGTGACAAGTAATTTTTATATATAAAGATAAGCTTACGTAGACTTATGCGCTGATACGCGTGACGCGTTATATAGGGAGATAGATACGTAAATTTTATTAATTTTGTTTATATTTCAGACGTATTTTTAATTATAATTAAGGACATACGATTACATACAATACAAACTATCAAAACTCCATTGCAAAACATAAGGCTCGCCGATATATTGCCCCATATTGCGGAATATTTGCCATAGTTGCCACGCTTGGCGACAATATTATCAAGAGGATGTTTCATTTCATGATATACACATATCCACATGCAGTCGTATCGAAGATGGATATTATTAAAACTAATAGATCAATAAAAATGCGAATTCAGGTTTCTATTATAGTGAGTACCGTTACCGGATATTGTTACGCGATGGAAGTAACGATACAGATGGAGGACGCTTTGAATGCAAAAGTCAAAAATACACAATCCCAAAATACTTTTTGATACTGACCCAATAAATGTTTCCGAATCAGATTTGATTATAGATGATTCGGAATAAGGCGCAACCAACATATATCAAAACAATCGGATATGATCATCATACTACTCCAACAATTTTTTTAGATTATTCAATCTGACCTATTTAGCCCCTTATTAACGCATGCACAACTCACAAATAGAGCGTATTGTTACATATTAAAGTTTAAAAGGAAACTCATAAAATAATATTATGTACTTATATTTGTATTATTTTTTCATCTTGTTGGGATGCATATAAATGGTTATAATTCTTATAAAATAAGTTTAGCCCAAACCGCTTCACGTAGAAATCTGAAATTTGGAAAGTATCTGCCTTTTATGACGTAGGCAACCACTGAGAAAGGGTTTTGGAAAATTCAACCCTAAGAGGGTGAAATAGGGTGTTTCAATTTGTATGAGCTTTTATTTTATAATATAATATAATATAATTAAACCAATGTAAAATTCTTTTCTTTTTCTTTTTTTTAAAAAAATATCGTTACCACCACAGGCAGTTTACAAACATAAATTGCACGAGGACAAACATCCAGACCCGGAAAATTATTTGTAGGCCATACAAATACTTGTTCCGTGCGGGATTCGAACCCGCGGCCCCCCAGCGCAACAACTGATTGCTAAGCCACTACGTCACGGAGCCGTCGAAATTCACATGGTGAACCATGTTTCAGCTATCACTATTTTCTCGTCATATGGAATGCAAATATATCCTAGACTGCACCCGGTCCACAACACAATAACAGGCTTATTTACGAGGGTGGATTGAAAAGTACTCGGCCTAACCAAGAAAGTAAACACATACTAAATCAGTTATATTTTTATTTTTCTACATAATCACCATCAAGTTCAATACACTTTTGGCACCTCCCCTTCCAAGCATTTAGACCGTTGAAAAAAAATGATTCTTCCTTAGAGTCAAAATATGCGTCTACAGCTGCTTTGACCTCGTCGTTTGTCGAAAATCTTTGACCTCCCAAGTGCTTATTTAGGTTAGGGAACAGAAAGAAGTCTGATGGTGCCAGATCAGGTGAATACGGCGGATGCGGTAACAGTTCAAAGCCACAGTTGTGAATTTCAGCCATTGACTGTACTGACGTGTGAACACGGGCGTTATCTTGATGAAACAGGACTTTTCTTCTGAGCATTCCTCGACGTTTTTCTTTTATTTCCTCTCGTAAACGACGTAGTAAGGTGCAGTAGTAATCAGAGTTTATAGTCTGACCCCTTTCAAGATAATCAATCATAATCACACCTTTCGAGTCCCAGAATACTGAAGCCATCACCTTATTTGCCGACAAAATCGACTTAGCCTTTTTAGGGGGTGGTGAACTAGGTCTTCTCCACTGTTTTGATTGTTGTTTGTTTCCGGTGTACAGTAATGAACCCATGTTTCGTCTATAGTAACAAAGAGATTCAAAAAATCATCTGCATGGGCTTCAAATAACTCCAAACAGTCGCGTGAAATAGTCAATCGCGTCCTTTTTTGTTAAACTGAAAGCAGTCGCGGAACCCACCTCGCAGACACCTTGTGGAAACCCAACCCGTTGACAATGATGTTTTGAGTTCGTTCATAAGAGATGCCTATAATCTCGGCTATCTCTCTAATTTTTAATCTGCGGTCTCCCATTATTAAATCAAGTACTTTTTTAATATTTTCGTCAGTAGTTGACGTCGGAGGCCTTCCAGAGCGGGGTTCATCTTTCACACTCTCTCTACCACGCTTAAATTCTGCTATCCATTTTTTGACGGATGAATATGACAGAGCACAATCGCCTAATGTACTGACCATGTCATTATGGATGGCTTTTGATGATAGCCCCTTCTTATGGAGGTACTTAATGACGGCACGCTGCTCGATTTGCTCCATTCGCGGAAATTATGTCCGATTACTTTGTTAATAAATTTATAAAATCACAACTAATTATCGCACACGTTTCGAACTTCACACAATGAACTAGTCTGAACTGAACTAAATAATGTGGGTAGATTTGATTTTTAGAATTGAATGGATCTGTGTTAGGCCGAGTACTTTTCAATCCACCCTCGTACAATAACATAATCGTTATATGCGCCTATCTCATTCACACTCGACAAGAGGCTGTTAAAGCGTACAAAAAACAGTTCACGAAGTGATTGTTTCATCTCCACCTCATCAATATCTATGTTCTGGGACATCATGTTTTGTTTCAGCCTCGGAAAGGGTCCTTATTTTGATGCTACAGCTAAGCTGCTGAATTAAGACTTTGCCTTCTGAGTTATCAACCCAAACCCTTTAAATAAAGAGTACCGTACACTTATCCGTTCCAAGCTCCATTCTGATAGAATGGCTAAAACCACATCTTAGCCATTCCATAAGAAGCGACTGGAGGCGAATGACTGGAGATCATATAATTATGTATATATAAAACGTTTTTTGTTCGAATAAGGGTGACAATTCATCACACAGTCCACCTGACGGTAAGTGTATGTTGTCGCCCATAGACATCTACATCTATCTTCGACTAAAAATCAAAATGCAGATGCTTTTTTTTTGCGGCTAAAATGGAATGATTTGTTTCCAGCAGGGCTAATATCGGCAGAAGACAATTTTATCCCCGGAGAAAGTAGAAAATGTTTATCCCCTCGCTTAGTTTTATCCACCCTGAGCATGGGCACACTGGTGGAAATAATATCCACAGCAGATAAAATGGGAGATAGATAGATTTTTTTATATGAATATAAACTTAAACTCGCGTCCAATGAACTAGGATAAAATTATCCCTTTCAAATGTCAAAAAGCATAATTTTTAACCTTTCATTTGGCTCCATGGTCCATGCTACGGACGGGGGATATACGAGTATGCCTACTCGTTATGTCAAATGGGGATATACTTCTTCCCGTTGACGTGCTTTGACATAAGGACAAGATAATTTTATCTCTTGTCATAATAGGGAGACAATTTTTTGTCCACAGTCCATGCTAGGCGTGCAGTAAAAGGACGAACACCACCTTACGAAACAGGAGTAATTTCCGCAGCCATCATCCGCTCGTCTAGATGACAAAGGATTGTACCCCACTACACCATACACTGCCTGAGGCAGTCTCTAACAGTACTGCCTTATTATTATTATATGTATTCATGTATAATATCTTATTATTATTATAGCCCATCGTAAGATCGCAGCTGAACAAAGACATTTTCTTTACCTATCTAGTATCGTGCTCGATGATCGTGCATCTCGTGCTGTAATTTTCATACATAAATTATCTTTTAATCACCAGTTACTATTCTATTCAGAATGAGTTCATTTGTTTGCGGCAAAAACAATGGTGGAAAAACAAAGTGACAAATGTAAAAGCATTAACAACTAATTGCTTTAACATTGCATTGCTTTTAGGTAATATATGTATGTTTATGTATATATTATATGCTTTACTTTATTTTTTATTATGTATTAGTAATTTATATAATTTCATGTGTTAGTTATGTATATGTTATTTTATTGCATTTATTGTCTATATATCGCATGTATTGATATTATATTTTGTATAATTATATTGCACCACCTACCTAGTATTCATTGTTTATTCCTTTACACCCTTGGTTGCCTGGAAGAGATCGCTATGTAGCGATAAGGCCGCCAAATTGTACATTTATCCTGTCTTTTGTTATGTAATTTGTTTATTTGTTTGTGGTGTACAATAAAGTACATTCATTGTACACAAAGGTTATTATAATCAAAGAATTACAAGCACTTATTTCAATTGGGAATCCCCACGAAGCAAAGAATTCTATTCTAAATTGATAGTAGGATTTCCAACTTAAAAGAAAATTAGAAAAAAGTAACTAAGATTATAAAATCTCTTCATACCGACCGATAGGTAGACACCAATAATCATAAAAATTATACTAAACTAGCTGTTCCCCGCAATTTCGCCCGCGTCTAATTTGGCGTTTTTTTTTCGCGTAACCTTTTCTCTTTTTCTTTAATAAAAGTAGCCTAAGTTACTATTTATAACATCAGCTATCTGCCAGTGAAAGTCCCGTCACAATCGGTCCAGCCATTTCGGAGAATAGCCGGAACAAACAGACAGACCGACGAAAATTTAAAAAATTGTGTTTTTGTAATACCGTATATAATTTCAGGTACTAATAACAAAAATACAATATTTACAGCTTTGTCTGTCTGTCTGTCCGTCTGTCTGTATGTTTGTTCCAGCTAATCTCCGAAACGTCTCGACCGATTTTGATGGGATTTTCATTGGCAGATAGCAGATGTCACAAAGAGTAACTTGGGCTACTTTTATTTTAGAAAAAAGAACTGGGGTTCCGCGCAAAAAAATATTAAAACTCCAAACAATACGCGGGCGAAGTCGCGGGGAACAGCTAGTACATAATATTTGGACAAATTATGTCGTACCTAGGTGACGTTCATACTGCCAATGACTAAAAGTAAGTAAAAAATATGTACATTATTACTCTAAGACCAATGTCAAACACTTAATATTCTACGGTCATACAGTCGCATAGAGTAGAGATTATCGCCAAACCAAGAAATAATTATTGACAGATAGAATATGCTGTGATTTAAAATTTTCCTTTTTCAATAGATTTGTATTTTTCTATATAGGATAAGGGTGACAAACGAGCACACAGTCCACCTGATGGTAAGTAGATGCTGCGGCCCATAGACATCTACATCTATCCTCGTTTGCGAATCAAAATGCAGATGCGTTGTTACCCGTGAGGACTAAGATGGAATGCCTCATTTCCAGTAAAAAAGGCCTCCGGCCACCTGCACTCTCCAAGCGAAACGCAGAGGTAAACCTCTACTTCACGCTGGTATTCTGTGAGGTCGTGGTACCACCCCGGTTCGAGCCGGCCCATCCGTGCGACAGCAAAAGCTGCCGCGTGGCTCTACCACTGTTAAAAGGTTAGGTAATATAGCTGCAGCATGGCTCTAACACGTAATAAATTATAGCGTACTTGTATATTAGACACATGAGTAAAGACTCATGTGTATTAGATACCTGTGTTTTATATATTAATGAGCAGTTGAAAGTTGAACTAAAACATTACGGCCGAATTTCGATCACTTAACGAACATTACTTTATATTTTCGTAGACTCAATAAAATAATAAATATGTCCTTGGCGTTGCCTGTCGTGAAATAATTATAATATCCTAATTGGCTAACTTAACAGTTTCAATGCGACCCGATTACTCAAAACGGGACATTATATAACAGAGCAGAAGAATTAAAAATATCTTGACTCTGTCGAGCATTAACGGTCATAAAATTCCCTTAAAATAGTTTTACGACGTTGAATACTATAACTCTCATTAGCCACGCGACTAACTTTATGAAGTCTCTCTATTGGTCGTTTCGAGTCCATACTCATAAAAATTGTCATTAAACTTCATCATCATCATTGCGAGTAAACTTTTATGTACATAACGATTACAGTGTTGTGTCATAGATCTTGATTTCAGAACTTGTAAAGGCCATGCGGAACTTTAACGGTACTACTGTTCTAGTAATGTTTTTTAGCTGATTTTCACCTCGGCTTATGGACTGCCATTTATGCAATTAGATCAAATATATAAGCTAAATGGGGTGTTAGAGGTAGGGGCAATCACATGAACTATATAACCAAACCCAAAAATCTGTTTATTGTTCTTATGAACCACCTTAACTCTGACATTATTATTATGTATTTTGATCATGAAAAATCAGTCGAGTCGGGCCTCACTCTAGTATTATGATATTATAGTAATATGATTTAAAGGAAACTTATATGTTATGACAAATTAACTTATTTAAAACTAGATATTTAATAAGGTAAAATAATGTCTTCTTGTTTTGGTCACAGCAGCAAAATTCGTTATGAATGACTGTTTTCAGTATTTTTTGTTTAAGTACAATATATGGTACATATAACAATATACAGAAATTTAAAATTTCTCAGTAATTTGTTTTTGAGATAAATCCCGTATCGTAACGAAAACTATTCGGTTTGGGTCAACATCGTACAATTTAAAATCGAGCCGGACTGGAAAATAAATTCTTAGTAAATGAAAATGTCATGCTATTAAAATAGTTTTTAGGATTATATCGCATTTATTTTTAACCTTTGACGACGTTTCCGATGTTTAAGGTGCTTAAACACCCATGGTCACGAAACGAAATTAGGAGGCTTTTTAATTGTACCTAGAGCATGCAATACCGTTATATCGTTACCGCCATTTCGCGCTGTATTTCAGTATTTCGCAGTACTAAAAACCGAACCCGTTATGAAACCAGGGTAACAATGGATAAATATCTAGAGACTGTGTATAACTATCTGCTAAGCATTCCACCAACAAGCGTAGAAGCTGACAGAGCATTTTCGGCTTCTGGATACATATGTAATAAAATTAGAAGTCCTTTAAATGATGAGACAGTGGATATGCTTTGCTGTTTACATAAACATTTCCAAGGTAAAAATTAAGATTAGGGTTGTATGTGTGACTAATTGTAGTTATCGCATGTGTTTTAATTTCATTATCATCATCATTACAGCCCTTCACAAGCCCACTGCTCAACTATGTATATATTAATCTATTTTAAATCTCTAGGATATATAGTTTATATTAGAAAATATTTTTGTTTAAAACGTGAGATAAAAGTATAGATATAACACATTCACCATTCATTTTTTTACTAATTCAAATCAAAAACCAATAATCTAAGCCTAAATATCATTCATTTTTAGCAGTATTCAAATTTAGATTGATAACTAATATTTATATAGTAGAAGTTATCTAGTCAGTTATCCTGTCTTTTGATGTTATGGGTTTTTCACTAAAGCCAACAAAATACAATATGTAACCGAGATTGACTGGGATAATTATGCACAAATACTAATAGGAGTCATCATCATCATCATTACAGCCCTTCACAAGTCCACTGCTGAACATAGGCCTCCCCCAAATAATGCCACAAAGCACGGTCCTGAGCCACCTGCATCCATTGACTTTCTGCATGTCTTACCAGGTCGTCACACCATCTCGTGGGGGGACGCCCTACACTTCGCCTACCGGTACGAGGCTGCCACTCGAGAACCTTTCTTCCCCATCAGTTGTCGGTTCTTCGAGCTATATGGCCGGCCCACTGCCACTTCAGCTAACTAATCCGTTGGGCTATGTCGGTTACTCTGGTTCTACTGCGGATATCCTCATTCCTAAATTTATCACGCAGAGAAACTTCGAGCATAGCCCTCATGGAGAGGGCTATGCTCGCTGAGCGACCTTGAGCGTCCACATACGGCCAGCAGTGAAGGACCACGTCTCAGTTCCGTAAGTCATCACTGGCAACACGCACTGATTGTACAATTTCGTTTTGAGGTATGTCTGACGAGAAGATGTGTCGTAGCTTCCCGAACGCTGCCCAGCCGAGTTGAATCCGTCGATTGACCTCTCGGTCGAAGTTGGACTTACCTAGTCGGACTATTTGTCCCAGGTAAACATACTCGTCAACAACTTCGAGCTTAGTGCTCCCAACAACTACCGGCATAGGTGTGACATGGACATTAAACATAATCATTGTTTTGTCCATGTTCATCTTAAGACCTATCCGTTGGGAGACACTATTGAGGTCATTGAGCATAGTGCTTAGGTCCTCCAGCGATTCTGCCATAAGGACTATATCGTCGGCAAATCGAAGGTGAGTGATATACTCGCCATTGATGTTAATACCGTATCCTTTCCAGTCCAGAAGCTTGAAAACGTCTTCCAACGCAGCGGTGAAGAGTTTCGGGGATATAACATCACCCTGTCTCACACCTCTCTGCAATTGGATAGGTTTCGTACTCTGGTTCTGTACTCGGATAGCCATCGTAGCTCTACTGTACAAACACTTCAGCACTTCGATATACCGACAGTCAACTTGGCACCGCTGAAGGGACTGCAGCACCGCCCAAATTTCGAAGGAATCAAAGGCTTTCTCATAGTCCACATACGCCAGACATAGTGGCAAATTGTACTCTTCGGACTTCTGTACAATTTGCCGTAGGGTATGTATGTGGTCTATGGTGCTAAAGCCCTTTCGGAAACCAGCTTGTTCGGGAGGCTGAAAGTCGTCACGTCTGCGCGCGAGACGATTCGTAATGACTCTCGAAAACAGCACGTAGACGCGGCTCAGAAGGGAAATCGGTCTGTAGTTCTTCAAGAGAGCGTTGTCACCTTTCTTGAAGAACAAGACCATCGCACTTCTGCTCCACGCCTGGGGTGTAATGCCACCATGGAGGATGGAATTAAAGAGCTTCTGAAGGACTTCAAGTACCGGTCTTCCACCCGCTTTCAGAAGCTCCGCTGTAATTCCATCCTCGCCTGGGGCCTTGCCGTTTTTAAGGTGCTGGAGAGCCATTCCAATCTCGCTCAGTCTGACGTCCGGGATATCTTCGGAATAGTGTCGGATAAGACACGCTCTTGGATCGTTACTCACACTTGCGTGTGGCTCCAACGATGACGTGTACAGCTGCCCATAGAACCTCTCAATCTCACTCAAAATCTCAGGTGCCCCGGAAACGATGCTGCCACAATCGGTCTTCAGCTTTGACAGTTGGCTCTTTCTGGCAGACAGATCTCTGGCAAAGACTTTGGAGCCTTGGTTCCGCTCGATCGCTTCTTCAATACGAGCTGTATTGAAGTTGCTTAAGTCCCGCCGCATGCATTTGGAGATCTGTCTTTTCAGTTGACTGTATGCTGTCAAATCTGTTGAAGAATGTATTTTCATCTCCCGTCTAACAGCCATGAGATTAAAAGTGTGATCGAAGAGTTTTTGTCTTCTTCTGCGGCGGGTCTTGCAGAACTTAGCTCCGACCGCATGGACAGTTTCCACGAGCTTGTCATTCATATCGTCCACTTCATTGCAGTCTTCTAGGCACTGAAAACGGTTTTGTAACTCGAGCTGAAAGGTTTCGGAACTTTGTATTAGAGCACGAGAGGGACGGAGCGTTGACTTCATCAGACGAGACCTCTCCAACTTATCATTTAGGTTCAGTATGCCTCTAACCATTCGGTGATCGCTGCCGGTTTTCACCCTCGCGATCACTGAGACCTCACTGAACAGTTATCGTCTGGTCGTCATAATGAAGTCAATCCCATTTTTTGTCGAACCGTCGGGGCTCGACCAGGTCCACTTCCTGTGAGGCCGCTTCTTGAAGAAAGAGTTCATCATAAAGAGCCCCTCTTTCTCCATGAAGTCGGCCAGCTGCTGGCCCCTTGGGTTCCGTTGCCCTATTCCAAATTTCCCTACTCTCAGCTCACCGTTATCTCTGGTGCCTAGTTTTGCATTGAAGTCTCCCATTAACACCGTATATTGGGTTTTGGAGGAATGCATGGCTCTAGAGATATCCTCATACATTTCCTCCACCTCCTCATCGGGGTGTGCCAAGGTTGGTGCGTAAACCTGTATGACCTTCAGCGAATACCGTTTGGTGATTCTGAGTATAAGGTACGCAACCCTCGTCGACACACTCCCGATCTTTACAACGTTGTTAACGAGAGACTTGTGGACGATAACTCCGACACCTCCTTGGGACAGATGGTCGCCTTATTGTTTAATTTAACCCCGTTAAATATTTTTTTAACTCATGTTATTGTTTAAGTTATACCACCATTGAAGGATTTTTTAATCTCGCAATATCGCAAATTTTGCGATATTACAAGTTCCAATACCGCAGTATTGCGGTATTGAAAATATATTGCTGCATTGCATGCTCTAATTTTGTATCTAATAGTATCGCGAATCACTAATTCAATGCATCCATGGAATCAGTATCCTTTTGCGATGATTTGTAGTAAATCAACTATCAAATTGATATGAATTTAATAAATCATAAATCCACCACCTCCATTTTACATGGAATCTCATAATTAATAAAATTTAAGTACAAGTTCAAGCATAGCGCTGCAAGGCTTCAAGATATTTTAAGCTCGTTCGGCGTAGATTGATGAAAAGTTAATTTTTAAAATCTAAAGATAGTTGTGTTTAACTATAACATCATGACGTCAAATAATGTATCTATGACATGGGTGCTGTATAACGTCGGTAAATTAAAAAGTTAAAATTAATATCTAATCTATTCAATGTTTAATATTCGCTCTATTTAAGATATCTTCAAATTTAATTATTTTTACATTCTTTGTTGAAGTAGAAGTCTACATTTGATCACGATTACCTGAAAATAGAATTAAAATTAAAGTAAAGTTCAGCCTATATATATCCCACTGCACCGGATACAAACCTCTTCTCATTTCTGATAGGGTTTTAGGGCAAGGAAATGTTCACCGCGCTGCCCCAATGGGAGTTGGCGAACTTCACGTCTTCCAAATATTTTTTTCTTATTTCTCAGACATGCAGGTTTTCTCACAATATTTTCCTCCAGCAGCGAGCACGTGGTAAATCAGCACTTAAAACTGTAATTAACAATTTCATTGACGCCGGCAGCGATCGAACCCGGGTTGTTCGCGTACAATTTACAGCGAGCACTTATCTCCTGAGCTACCACGAATGAAGAAATAGAGTGAGAAAATATTTTTGTTTTTTTAAGTATATAAAAGTGACACTACTTGATGGTACGTGGCTCTGGAGCCTGTGAATATCTGCAACTTAAAACAAAAAGGCCCCAACCGCCACTCCTGAGGACTAAGTCGAAATGCCTCACTACTTGTCATTAATGCAACCTCTCTTACACATCAGACCGATACCGAGTAAAGGGTATATATTATGTTGTCTACAGTAACGCCTTTTTAGAATTTTTTACTCGGGGAGCGGAAAATCATCAATTATGCGTGCAAGGATGATTCGTCACGGCTTCCAAAACAAGATCCAACACATGGCACACCTCCTATCTTACTTTAAACCTCTGGCTGCCCAAAAATAAGACTGCCGCAGTGGTTCTTCACCTTTGATAGTTACACTTCTTCTAAAAGACACATATCTGACTAAGCCTTGATTCAGATCAATCTTTTTTTAAATTATAACTGTATTGAAGTTGTTTAAATCTCGAAGTTCAAAAGGGAAAATGTCTGTATATTCTCAATCAGTAAGTCAATGAAGACTGAAGTTTCAATTCCAATCTATCAGCCATGAAAGACGGGCCAAGCAAAATTTATCTCCCACCGCACGGATAGCTTTCACGAATTTGTTATTTATGTTGTCAGAAAGCGATTTTGTAATTCAAGCTGAAACTTTCAGGATTATAGATTGAAGTGAACAGGACATGAAACGTTCAGTTCAACAAATTACTACATATCGTTAAGATTCAGTATGCTTCTAATCATTCGGTGATGGCTGATGAGATCGGAGTGTTTGTGATATTTTTGACGGACTTAGCAAAATTTATCTCACACCGTATGGATAGTTTTCACGATCTTGTTATTTATATTGTCCGCTAAAATGTAGTATTTTTGCACAGAAAGCGATTATGTAATTCGAGATGAAAGTTTTTAGGATTTTAGATTAGAGTCTGCAGCACACGGATCGTTGATTTCAATTTGAATTTCAAATTGAATTTACTTCTGCTACTTGTCTTTAAGATTTAATGTTTATGCTTCTAATCATTCGGATATCGATGACGGTGTTCACCTTCACGATCAGTGACAGTTGTCAATTAACATTTAATGCTTGGTCGTTATTGTGAATTAAAATGTAAGAGCAATGTATATTAGCAGCAGTATATATACTTCTATTTGTTCTATAATCGAAGACGTCAAAATGGTTAGACTTAGGAGGTAGATCAACTATGACCCAAACGCGAATTAAAAATAAACAAGTCAAAAGAAGCTACTTGAGGCTGTGTAGTGAACATGTGCCCGTAATATTTCACAGCTTTTTAATATCTGGGCAAACAATTACTGCAGTGATATACGAGGGTGGATTGATAAGTTTCCGGCCTGACTAAGAAAAACAAGGTTATTTTTTTTTATTTCTTAACATAATCTCTTCCAAGGCTGATACATTTCTCATAGCGGTGTTCCAGTCTATTAATGCCATCTCTATAGACTGATTCGTCAAGCTCCTCAAAATAACCATTTACAGCTTCGATTACTTCTTCATTGTCCGCAAATCTCTTACTGCCAAGCCATTTTTTGAGGTTAGGGAACAGAAAATAGTCACTCGGGGCTAGGTCTGGAGAGTAAGGAGGGTGCGGCATCAATTCAAACTTTAGATCGTTGATTTTAGCCGTCGCAACGATTGACGTGTGCGCTGGTGCGTTATCGTGATGAAACAAGATTTTTTTCTTCGCCAGATGAGGTCGTTTAATTTTCACCTCGTGGCTCAAACGTTGCAATAAGTCTGCGTAGTATTGACCAGTGATAGTTTTACCCTTTTCAAGGTAATCAATGTATATTATACCTCTTGCATCCCAAAAAACAGTAGCCATAACCTTGTTCGCCGAAAAAATTGTTTTTGCCTTCTTTGGAGTTGGTTCCCCTGGTCCAATCCACTGTTTAGACTGTTCTTTGGTTTCAGGAGTGTAGTGGTGGACCCAAGTTTCGTCAACGGTTACGAATCGACGCAAAAATTCGCTTGGATTACGCTTATACAATGACAAATTTGCGGTAGAAATGTTTTTTCGAATCAACTTTTGGTCGACTGTTCTTGCACAGAGCTTTTCCATATGCAAATTTTGGTGCAAAATATGTTGCACACGTTCATATGACATCTTACAGGTCTCAGCCATCTCACGCACTTTCAATCTGCGGTTTCCCAGCACTATTTGATGAATTTTTTCGATCATATCTCGAGTTGTGACCTCAACGGGGCGTCCTGAGCGAGGCTCATCAGAAGTGCTCACACGACCCTTTTTAAACTCGGAAACCCACTGCTTAACGGTTGAATATGACGGGGAGGATGTACCCAGTGTTGAGTCCACCTCTTCTTTAATTTCCTTCGGCGTTAACCCCTTCAAATAAAAGTATTTGATGACAGCACGATTTTCCTGCTTTTCCATTTTTACGAAAAACACAGAGGCGTCTTGTTCAGCGTGCTCTCAAACCTACACTAGCAAGGCGATCGGGCTGAAACTATAGCTACAAGCTATCCAAGGATGGTACTATAGAATGTCACCTTAAGGTAGGCCTAGTGGCGTCATTTCTTGGTCAGGCCGGAAACTTATCAATCCACCCTCGTATACGTACCTGCTAGAAGTGAAAACTATAATAGACTATCTAGTCGGCAAACAACCAACATTTGTCATACTAGTCAATTGTTCTTATTTTCATATCCACAAGTTACTTGACCACATAATGCACGACATGACAGACTGACCCAAAAAAACATAACCCGGAATTAAGCTTGACCACAGAATAAATAATAGTACAAGAAAAGTAGTCAAAGTCCCACGGATTTCCACTTTTTTTTTATTTTCGGATAACTTTTTAATAGGGAAATATTTCAAGTCCATTAATGCGATGAGAAACACCGTTACACAATTTATCAACTCCGTCCCAAGGATTTCTATAACAAAGGCATAAAAAATCTGCATCACATCAATAACGGCCGACTCATGAGATTAATTTAATATTAAAACTCATGTATAAATAAAACTGTTTGAATTATTCTTCATAAGACGCAATTTCCTTATACAGGGCACGAATTTGCCGAGTTCGTCAATATTTCGTTACATAGCCGTCGTATATTTCTTAGTATTCTTGAGAAATTTATTTATGTGTATTACGTAATATGTATTTATGTACAAATACATAGATTTCAATATCTATGTATATTGTATACAAGACTTTATTATATATCTATATCGTATGGATGTTGTATTTATGTGTATTTACTTTACATAAACCACTCATGCATATTTTATAAAACTACCGTCATAGGTATTAAACTTGTTTCACAAGTTTTATCACTCATGTCAGTGTACCGCTTTAAAGGTTACCGTTAATCCCAAAGGTTATCTAATATAGAATGCTGGTTTAAGATTTCTATACTAGTTCTAACCGTCAGTAAAGTATAAATAAATAAAAACTACGAAAATCACATGGATTTAATTTTAATGCTGCATCTATCATACCAAATTAAAAATATGTTTCACTTCTACACCTTCGACAGTGATTAATTTCATCGCACACTCAAAACAAATAATAATAACACTAGAAATTAATTGACTAAATGTGTATGTAGGCGTAAGAATATCCTGTTGGCAGATTTTTTATTACGTGGGGTAGCCACAATAAATAATCTGTCAACCAGTCAGTCGATCGAGACAACAATGGCAGATTCTTTCTCCTCCATGAGGCAATCTATTTGGGATGCCTATAGGAGGAAGGCATTTAAGTACATCTATAAATTTGTACGGGGGTTATGCAAAAGCATTGATTTTTAAAATCCTTGTTAACGTATAAGCTACGTTTATGACAAATCAAACATGTCTAAGATTTAGCATCTATACAGACGGATTTTCATGAAATTTTCGCTTTGTGATAATTTTGTCTAATTCAATATAAACTATTTCATATAAATTTTCTTAGTAGAATGCAAAGTAACAACTGCTCGCCTCATACAGAAATTAACATTGTTACAATCGCGATAAACTATAGATGAGCGAAATGGCGAAACCGTACACATTAGGTACCTACCTACTTGTAATTTATTGCACGAGAAAATGGGAACCTTGAAAAATATACTAAACATACTCTTAACCAGCTCCTTCATAATATTATATTGCATAAAAGTATACATATTTTATATATTAACACAGAAATATAATAGCACTACGTAATACTATGCCATTACTAGGTAGGTACCTAGTGGAAATAATGTAAAATTATTCATTTTTCAGAAAACGTCCAAGCGGGGAATATCTAGCAAAGAACAATCTACAATTGCTTGTTTAAGAGATCGTACAGGTGTGAAACACACTGATAGAAGCAAAATATTAAGAATTTTGCACGGAATTTTAGCGAGCATTCAACTCCCCTACCAAATGCCAGTAAAAATTCGTGCTCCAATTTCATATCGCCATTCACCGATTGGGAAGTGCATAAGGGACTAATGAATATGAAATACAGCAAGAACCCTGGCGATGATGGTATTACTACCGAAGCCCTAATAATAGGAGACCCAGTCCTTCTACCACATATCACCAACCTTTTTAACAATACTTTAAGAACTGGAATATTACCCCGCAGATTTTGTCACTCACAAATTATCCTTATTGATAAAAAGGGTGACAAAACAGATATTGGCAATTACCGCCCCATTAGTCTGGTGTCACACTTGTACAAAGCTTTTATTAAAGTAATCGAAAACAGAATTTCTGGGTCACTCGATAAACACCAGCCTCCCGAACAGGCCGGTTTTCGCCATGGCCTCTCTACTACCGACCACCTTCACTCCATCAATCAAGTCATCAAAAAACATTTAGAATTTCAGCTCCCACTTTACCTAGCTTTCATAGACTATTCCAAAGCTTTTGATAGCATCAGACACGACTCAATTTTCAAAGCTTTAGAAAATCAAGATATAGACACCACATACATCCAACTCTTAAAAAATATTTACAAAAATAGCACTGCATCCATTAACATCAGTTCTATGACAGGCCCATCTTTTAGCATTAGTAAAGGTGTGAAGCAAGGAGACCCGTTATCTCCAAAACTATTTACGTCCGTATTAGAAGAGGTATTTAGAACGCTGGCAGCTAGCTGGGTGGATATGGACATTCAAGTTGGACATGTGAGATTATCCAACCTCCGTTTCGCCGATGATATTGTCCTCTTTTCATCTTCAGCCGACGAGTTGACTCAGATTTAGTTACTCAGTTGATCTTAGCAAGGAAAGCCTTGAGGTTGAACTTCGGATGAACATGTCAAATACAAAGTTACAGCACACATCACAAAATTTCTGTCGAGGGTGTAGAGATTGCATACGTCGATGAGTATCTGTATTTGGGCCAAATACCTAGTCTCCTTCCAGGCAAGACAAGACAAAGAAGTTACAAGACACACCGAAAACGCCTGGAAGAGCTATTGGTCTATGAAGGATCTTATGAAGGGTGGTTTTCCTTTATCCCTGAAAAGGAAACTCATGGACGTGTGCATACTTCCCATCCTCACCTATGGTGCCCAGACATGGTCTTTGACAGTCCAGCAGAAGTCCACACTTGAGGTTTGTCAAAGAGCAATGGAACGGTGTACTCTCGGCATTAAGCTTGTAGACCGGAATAGGAATGATGAAAACCGTTCCAGATGAAAAATTGCTGATGTCACACAAAAAGCTGCTACGCTAAAATGGGACTGGGCTGGACACATCTGCCGAATGCCAACAATGGGCAAAAGTGATAACTCAATGGGTTCCTCCTATAAAAGGCAAAAGTCAGCGGGGCAGACCCAGGCGGAGATGGCGGGATGAACTAGACTACTTCATGAAGGACTGGTCTACGGTGGCTCTGGAGAGAGAGAAGTGGAAAGAGAGTAGGGAGGCCTTTGCCCTGCAGTGGGACATTTTAGGCTAGTAATAATAATAATAATAATATATAATTATCAAATCTTCTAAAATACGCATAATTAAGGTTTCTTTAGTTTGAAAATAGGATAAAATTTCCAATATGGACCATCGATTTAAATGCCCATATTTTTTTTGTAGATAGTACTCACTAAAAGAAAGCGTTTTGCAAAGTTTCAATGTGCGGAAACGCGTACTTTTTGAGAAAAAAATTATTGTAAATCAATTATTTTTGCAATATTTATGTCAATTACTACGGTAAAACTGACACTATTTTGTATTGTCTTTGTCATCGTCGGTAGGGATGTCAATTCTTTCCGAAAAAGATCGATTCGAATCGTAAGCTGATGTATCGATTCACAAAAAAATCTATTTCTAAAATATCAATATTTTTTCATGTTTGCATTTATAATGTAAATATAAATACATTTTATGAAAAACCAGAAAGATACCATAGTAAATAATCTCTTATTGAAATTTGTTTTATTTTAATTTATTTATTTTTACTAGGGCAGATAACAAATAAAATAGGTTAGGTTCACCTTATGTCAAAGAATCGAATTGATTGACCCCGACTCCACCTGGTACGAGTCTGTCCTACCCCTAGAGTGGTTATAAAGAGCCGGAGGCGCGTAGGGGGAGCAGCCTCCGCCTGCTGTAACAAATCGTAGGCATTAGACGAGCCGGAGCGGCTGAGGCTGGTCGCCGAAGGCGACCAACAAGCCGAGGCTGCGGAGGCGAGGAGGGATGCCTGCGATTTGTTACGCTAAGGCGTAGAGGCTGCTCTTCCCGCAGCGCCGGAGACGTAGCAGTCTCAAAATAGATACAGAAATCCTTCTGAATCAGTCCCCCTATATTTTATGATGAAGGGGACTTTTTTTCTCATAAAATGGATATATATTTACATTATAAATGCAAACATGAAAAAATATAGATATTTTAGAAATCGATTTTTTGAGAATCGATACATCAGCTTACAATTCGAATCTATTTAAAAAATCGATCTTTTTCGCAAAGAATCGACATCCCTACTGACAATAACAATAAAAATGGCGTCAATTTTATTGTAGGATTAGACAATAACAATGCAAGAATAATTGATTTTCAATAACTTTTTTCTCAAAAATTACGCGCTTCCGCATGTTGTAACTTTGTGTGTGTGCTTATAATAGTGTAACTTTTCTGTAGAAGTACGTATGAACCGCCAACTCGACGGAATTGCAGCAATTGAAAGTCGTACCATTGACATAAATTTGCAAAAATAACTGATTTTCAATAATTTTTTTCTCAAAAAGTACGCATTTCCGCTCATTTAAACTTTGCAAAACGCTTTCTTTTAGTGAGCACTATCTACGAAAAAAATATGGGCATTTAAATCGATGGTCCATATTGGAAATTTTAACCAGTAAAATTTTTTGCACTCCTTAAATTAGGTATATACTATTTTCTGTCTACTTCAAAAAGGAGACGGTAGTACTCAATTCGATTGTTTTTTTTTGTGTGTGTTACCTCATAACTTTTTACTGGGTGAACTGATCTCGATAATTCTTTTCTTATTTGAAAGCTGGTACTTCACATGTGGTCCCATATGAATTTGATCAATGTCAGACTAAGAGTTTTTGGGTTATTCTTAATAATTTATATTGAAGTCGGTCGTACAAAATTTTTAATTTTTATTTATTATTCCCACACAAAAGACAGTTTGAAATACAAGTTTAGACTACAGAGCGAGCGAAAAAAGTGGAGAATAAATTTAAACAATCGAAGATAGTTGAGCTGGAAAGTAGATGAGAGGTCGGCGCGATTTAAATAAACTCATAGTAGGCGCTTCATATTTATGAATGACAATCATTAAAAATAATGCCTTTCTACACATTTCGAATAAAAAGGATAAAATGTTTCAGTAATTTCCTTGTAAATTTTTTTTCACCATTCACTTATATTACCTATTGTGAACCACCTCTGCAAATTTGGCCGGTTATTGCAAAATAACCTTGTACTACAAGAGATTTCCACCTATGTGCTAAGTCATCACGTATCTCTGGAACCATTGGGCCTAGAGACTTGAAATATGGTAAGAATATTCCTTTCGCCGAGTAGATGTCCGTTAAGAACGAATTTTACGAAATTGGGAGGAATTTCGTAAAATTGAGAGGTTGCGTTAATTAAAAAAATCAATCAAATTTTCAAACTATAGCTCTTATAGGTATATATTTTTACGTGTATTTGAGTGGGGTCCCTGGATGGTTTAGATTCACAATGGGACCCCGTAGGTGGCGCTTTTGTCAAGTTCCAAAAATCAGCCGTGCGAAGCCGGGGCGGATCGCTAGTTTAATATATATACAACGAAATTGCTTTTTTATAATAGTTAGTGGAGTAAAACTAATAACAGTATACATTGTAATCAAAAATGTATTCCCTATCAAAAAAAAATCGCTACACGCATTGAATTGCTTACATCAAAGGAAAATAAATTAAAAGAAAAATATTTTGTAACTAAAAAATGCAGCAAAGAAAAAATAATTATTATTCTTATTCATAAATTATTAAACTTACCAAGTACCTACGATGAAAAGCTACAAATCACATATTTATGAAAAATTTTAAACTTATTAAGCTTTGTTCAAACACTTTACAACGATTTCATACTTTAATTCAATAACACTTGTTTACAAAATTAAAATACGATGTTCAAAAATAAAAAAAACAACTGTGTTTATTGTTGTCCCAGTGTGAAAAATGAAAATTGTAAGACAAGCAACAATCCGCCACTATGTCTAGTGGTGTACTGCTTTACCGATAAAAGCTGATAGGCTCTCATTCCTTCAATGTCGTGTTGCCACAATATATACCATTCATTTAAATCTCTGTTAAAAGGAAATTAAGTTTTCTATTTCATATAGAAAATTTCCGTCAAATTGGAGACATTTTCTCTGCTATCAAAAATTCAGTAAAATTAAAATATTCACTTTGATTTATGGGTAAATCCTTATTCCAAAAACGTAAACTTAGAACTATGTTAAAGCGTTAGTTCGCGTCCCTTAGGTATTTCCTATAGAATAAACATATCTGAAGCCAATAAAATTTGAAAAATTTTTGTTTTTAAATTGCATAAAAATATATCCACGTTATGTAATTTAAATTTACTTTAATTAATTCAAATTGCATGACAGCATCTGAAACTGGCAACACAAAAAATTCCCTTATTCGCGTAAGATTCAAAATCCTATACAGAGGGCGAGGGCGCACGAGCTTATTGTTATTTGTTTAATTAGTCTGTAATTAATATCATGAAGCATAACTGGATAACGTCAATAGGAAGCTTATTTTGTCTTTTTAGGTTTTAATTGATTCATATTTCGAATGGCTCCTGCACTTAATGTAATGTAATGTAATTTCAGATAGACGAGTTAAAGATGAACGTAATATTTTACTGCCTTATAAAATTTATAGTTGCCTACCTATTTCTAAAATCTAATGACTATGTGATTTTCGTAATAATACTAATATGTTATATAGTTTCTTCGGATTTCGTATGATACTTTTAGCGCCATCTAGCACTAAGTCTTCACAAAGTTTCGAACAGATGAGTAAATGACTTTATGAGAATAGTTTCATGGCAACCAAAGATGGCAGTATTATAATTTTATTGGAAATAATATAATACAGATATTAGTTTTATAATATGCTATGTTAGAAGTACTTATAATACCTACTCCTAATAAATGAATAAATAGAAATAAATAATAAAGTAAATATGTAGTTGTTATAAATTAACGACCTCTCATTTAAATGATAATTTTGGACGTATAAAATCGAAGCAGGCGTCGCCATCTTGTGATGATGTTATACAACTTATTGACCTTAAAGAACACGTAAAATAATTCTGATGATTAATAGTGTGCCTTGTAAACTGAAAAAAAAAACGCAAGGCCCATGAAAATTAAATTTTGTTCGTTATGGAAAAACGTTCTAAAGTAATCAAAGTATTGGTAAATATTTAAAAGGTCTGACCGAAACCTCTATAAGTACAATAAATAGAAGTTTTCATATATTTTTTGAAGGAATCGATAGGCGCTCATAATATATTCTGGACCAAATATTTTAAGCCGCTATCACTCCCACTCTTTTGTACTTTATGCTGTGGATATGATCGTAAAGGGCAATATTGAAAAAATCCTCAAAGCATAATTGTTATGGCTTCCGATAGATGGCGTCTGCCACCTCCTTTAGTCCAGTTAAATATACAGTACCGACCACAGAATCAGCACTTTGTACCGAAACCGGCGACCGACAAGAATCGTAACATTAATAACGTGATAGCACAAAAACGGCACGGACCATCCCTCGTGAAAAGATGAAATTTAAGACGTCTCGCAATTTTGACGTTGCTGTTCAGACGAACTTATAATATCATCATCTTCATTACAGCCTACTACAAGTCCATTGCTGACCATAGGCCTCCCTCACACAATGCCACAAAGCATGGTCCTGAGGCAACCGTTAATCTATCGACTTCATGCATTTCTTACTAGGTTGCAACAGCAACTCCATTTAGTGACGGATTGACCTACACTTCGCTTACTGATACGGGGCTGCCACTTAAGAACCTTGTTCTCCATCAGTTATCAGTTCTTCAGACTATATAACCAGCCCATTGCCACGCTATCTTTCTTTAACTGCATCAGCGGTTGTATGACTTTTTGTACTATGATCGATTGGAGACCAATACGATACTTACGGGACTTACTGGGTTCGAATCGTCCATAAAATAGGTGAGGATTACACTTCTAACAGTAGTCTACTATTAAAGGCTAACGAAAGAAGTTGAGCATAATTGAGCGATACCGAGCTTTTAATGCATATTTATGTTTCTTATTTCATAAGATTATAATCTACATAATACATAACATACATAAACACTCACGCTTGTCACCCAGAGGGGTAGGCAGAGACTATGGACTTCCATTTGGCACGATCCTGACACACCTGTCTCGCTTCCTCCAAATTCATATACCTACGCATACACGGTCGCGGGTTAAAGGTACTCTTGATTTGGCCCATTGTCAATATATCGCCAATTTGGTCGATAAACTTTCGCCTAGGCCTAAGGCGTCCCTTCCCGACTCTGCCGTTCACCTCTGCCACATACATTTGCTTTGTCACTCTTTCCTCATTCATTCTTTCTACATGACCAAACCACCAAAGCATTCCTTTTTTAATCCTGGTCACAACGTCATCTTGCAAACCACACTCTTCTCTTATCACGCAATTTCTCACTCTGTCATTTAGATTTATCCCTAACATACTCCTTAATGACCGCATTTCTACAGCATTTATTCTACTCTCGTGCTTCTTCTGCCACACCTAACTTTCACTACCATACATTACAGTAGGGACTAACACAGCATTGTGAATTGCCATACGTGCCTTTTTGGACACATTCTGACTTCTTGCAATAGAGTGTAGAGGCCCATTCACTCTATTTCCTGCGTTCACTCGTCGTTCTATATCCTTATCATATTTACCATCCCTGCTAAATACACATCCCAAATACACAAACTCATCTACTTGCTCGACCAACTCCCCTTCTATTCTTATTTCATATATCGTTTTACTTTCTTCTCTTTCAAAAACCATCACTTTCGTCTTACTTGCGTTCACTTTCATTAACTTTTCTTTTAATGTCCTGTTCATTAAACATAACCATCATTTGGAACTCGGCCGCCGACGACGCAAGTATGACTTGATCATCGGCGTACAAAAGGCATTTGACGGTTAGCTCACCCATTCTTAACCCGCAATCCCCTACTTTCAAATTTTCCAAACCACTGTCCATAAATAGGTTGAACAGCCACGGGAAAGCCACACAGCCCTGTCTGACACCTTTATGGATGCCAAACCAGTCCAAACCAGAATCCTGACACAAGCGCTAGAGTAAAACTGCTCTCGGATATAAGTGGGCTTAGACATGTCTGGGCGTAGACCCCTAGAACAAACAACTTCTTCAAAGCCAACTTTCATTCGTATCCATAGCAGTCTCGGGCTTACACATTCATACTCTTTCACACAATGACCCAATTTTTCTGATAGGATGATACCGACTCCCTGGCATGCCCGCTCGGTCTCGTCTTCACCAGACCAGTACGCGGTATACATGCCATGTGTAGTGGCATCCTTTCCCTTCCGTTTCGCCTCATTTACACACAAGACGTCTATTCCTCTATCATACATCATATCGCATACTTCATCCATCTTATCATTAATTGCTCCACATACATTCAACGTAGCCAGACGGGTTTCCGCAATCCACTTTTCGACCCTTCGGGGGACAGGACGTGACAGGTGGTGAACATCGTCGCTGGTTTTCCTCCCGGAGATTCTTCGCACCCCTGCCCCATTAAAGGGTCGCCGGGAACTCGGGGCCATTTCGTATATGTTTTGCCTCATGGTGTGAAAGTAGGGGGTGGTATTTTTACGCCGCTACCACACGGCGAGGAGCCAAGTTTGTTCTTTCGGCTTTGTCGCTTGTTTAGCACCACCCGGGGGACACGTGTAGGGTGGGCCTAGGATAAGGTGGTCGAAGCCTACGGACGCGAGCGACTCATCCCCCAATAATACATACTACATAGTACATAATACATAAATTAAAAAATTAAATCTACAATTTTTTATACTCGTAGTATAAGGGTGACAACCGAGCACACAGTCCACCTGATGGTAGGTGGTTGCCGTGGCCTATAGACATCTACATCTATCCTCGTTTGCGAATTAAAATGCAGATGCGTTGTCACCCGTGAGGACTAAAATGTACCTAATGCCTTGTTTCCAGTAAAAAGTTCTTCGGTTTTCTACACTCACCATACGTAACACAGCAGCTTAAGTTGCTATTTTACGCTGGTGTTCTGTGAGAGTGTGGTCATTCCCCGGTCGAGTCGACCCATTCGTGCTACAATTATACTATTAATATATCTGCAGCATGGCTCTACCAAATCAATGAAACCTTGTCGTATGGTGCAGTTAAATAAACATTGTGATTTATGTGTTACGAGCTCTTAGCACAAAATAAAATAATAGAACTTACCTCTTAGTCTTAATAAGACACTGTAATACATACATACATACATACATAAACACTAACGCCTGTGTGTGTTTTATCAGTGGTAGAGCCACGCGGCAGCTTTTGCTGTCGCACGGATGGGCCGGCTCGAACCGGGGTGGTACCACGACCTCACAGAAAACCAGCGTGAAGTAGAGGTTTACCTCTGTGTTTCGCTTGGTGAGTGCTGCATTGGAAGACGTTTTCAAGCTTCTCGACCGGAAAGAACACGGAATTAACATGAAAATTCCTTTTTACTGGAAATGAGGCATTCCATCTTAGTCCTCACGGGTGACTACGCATCTGCATTTTGATTTGTAATCGAGGATAGATGTAGATATGTTTATGGGTCGCAGCAACCACTTACCATCAGGTGGACTGTGTGCTCGTTTGTCACCCTTATACTATAAAAAAAACCCAAGGGGTAGGCAGAGACTATGGACTTCCATTTGGCACGATCCTGACACACCTCTCTCGCTTCCTCCACATCCATATACCTACGCATGCACGCTCGTCGGTTAAAGGTACTCTTAACCCATTGGCTGGATTTGGCCCATTTTCAATATATCGTCAATTTGGTTGATAAACTTTCGCCTAGGCCCTAGAACGGCAGAGTCGGGAAGGGACGCCGTAGGCCCTAGGGCGGTCCTTTCCACTCTGCCGTTCACCTCTGCAACATAAATTTGCAATAATTCGATTGATTTCGATAGCCGTGTGATGGCAATGGCAATGAAGGGAAATCATCACCGCATTTAGTCCCAGATCTGTGAAAGTGCCAAAATGATGTTATGGCTTTTGATTGCAATACATAGCGGTAAAACCTTCTCGTCAGAGGAAGAAGATAGGTACCTATACTCGATCATTGAGAATGTCGTAAGTCATAACAGATGCGCTTTCAACATTAAAATACGTCAAACTGCAAAGTCATCGTTACCATGCACATCACGTCACAGCTTTACTATTTTGACCACATAATATTCATTAAGTAACTATAAAATAATATAAATATCTACGTGAAATATATTACAAAACTTTTACGATTACCGGCATGGGACACGTCTAAGTTATAATCAAAATCTTTATCATCGTCATCATTGCATAAAGTAAGCCAGATGCGTAAAAGGTGCAAGAAGTCTATTACTGTGATCGTCAATCCACCTCTGACGTCACGGGACGGTTAAGGCAAATTGTCCATATAACGGGAGTGGTCCATTTCCAGCGCTGGATTTTAACTGCCTAATGGGGAGGAGGACTTTTTTTATATACGATACGGTGACAAACGAGCACACAGTCCACCTGATGATAAGTGGTTGCTGTGGCCCATAGACATCTACATGTGTCCTCGCTTGCAAATCAAAATGCAGATGCGTTGTCACCCGTGAGGACTAACATGGAATGCCTCTTTTCCAGTAAAAAGGGTCGCCGGTTCTCTACACTCACCATACGAAACACAGCAGTGTTAAGCTGCTATTCAACGCTGGTATTCTGTGAGAGCGTGGTTCTTCCCCGGTCGAGCCGATCCATTCGTGCTACAACTATGCTACTAATATAGCTGCAGCATGGCTCTACCACGTATAAAGAAAAGATAAGAGATAAAGAAGATAGGACGGTTACGCTGTTATTTAACATTGCTTGCGCACACTATAGCCTACAGAACGGAACACAACAGTCTGCGTACCGATTTGAAGGCTATAGAGATCCAGTATAATGGCAGGCTGTGAGCATCGATCACTAGTAAAAAACTAGAAAAACAATATCATGAAAAAGTTCTCTAAAAACTGTCGCTAATTGTTTTGACTTAATTCTATAAATAAACCTAACAAGCTAACAGCATAGCAAAGTGGCGAAGCAATCAGCTTTGTAGCGGTTTCTAACGGTTGCCGTTGAGCAACCAGTTTCAAAATAGGAGGTTCAGATGCCTGGATGCTCAGTAATCGATTGCTGAAAACAGAGTTTGAAAATTCGAAACCGTTCTCGAGATAATCGTGGGACAGACGGACAGACGGACAGACGGACAGACATCGTGACATCAATAAGTGTCTTCGCAACCTTCGCCACTTAATAATGTAAATCTAGTTCATTAATGTAAATTCAACCTTATATGCATCACTTTAAAGTTGAATTCACAAAGCTATGTACAAAATAAAAGCGTACCCAAATGTTCGAGTGGGCGCTCATTCGCTAAGGATATTTTGTGTCACTGATTGTGTATCTAGTTATTTATTAGTGATCGATGAATGTGATTCATTACATCTTAGCCCTCAACGATGGTGTAGGTATCTAATTCTATTGTTACTTCCGTTTTATAAAAAAAAGATTAATGTGTACCAGCAAATTTTATTTGTCTGTTCTAAATCTAATTTAAAAAAGTGTGTGATGGTGGCACAAGTACAATATATTCATCATTCATCATCATCATTACAGTCATTCACAAGTCCACTGCTGAACATAGGCTTCCCCCAATGAATGCCACAAAGCACGGTCATTAGCCACCTGCATCCATAGACTTCAAGCATGTCTTACCAGGTCGTCACTCCATCTAATGGGGAGACGCCCTGCACTTCGTCCGCCGGTACGAGGCTGTCACTCGAGAACCTTTTTCCCATCGGTTGTCGGTTCTTCGAGCTATATGTCCGGCTCATTGCCACTTCAGCTAACTGATCCATTGGGTTATGTCGGTCACTCTGGTTCTACTGCGGATATCCTAATTTCTAAGTTTAACACGCAGAGAAACTCCAAGCATAGCCCTTTCCATAGTTCGCTGAGCGACCTTGAGCTTCCTCATCCGGCCAGCAGTGAAGGGTCACGTCTCAGTTCCATAGGTCATCACTGGCAACACGCACTCGTTGTACAGCCTCGTTTTCAAGTTTCGAGGTTTACCTGACGAGGAGGAGATCCGTAGATTGACGGTCGAAGTTGGACTTACCTAGTCGGACTGTTTGTCCCAGGTAAACATACTCGTCAACAACTTCGAGCTTAGTGCTCCCAACAACTACCGGCATAGGTGTGACATGGACATTAAACATGATCTTTTTGTCCATGTTCATCTTAAGACCTATCCGTTGGGAGACACTATTGAGGTCATTGAGCATAGTGCTTAGGTCCTCCAGCGATTCTGCCATAAGGACTATATCGTCGGCAAATCCAAGGTGAGTGATGTACTCGCCGTTGATGTTAAAACCGTATCCTTTCCAGTCTAGAAGTTTTAAAACGTCTTCCAATGCAGCGGTGAAGAGTTTCGGGGATATAACGTCATCCTGTCTTACACCTCTCTGCCGTTGGATAGGTTTCGTACTCTGGTTCTGTACTCGGATAGGCGTCGTAGCATTACAGCCTGGCCACGGGACATTCGCCATAGCGAAAATTCGCGCAGTGCGAACGACGAGTCGTCTAGCGACTAAAATAAATGTATAGAAATATACGATTCAAGCCACGCGCAGCGGCGAGTGGCGAAGCGACCGGCGAAATTTACCGAGCGAACCGCGCGGGCGACTGGCGGCGCGGCGGGCGACTGAAACAAAGGCATGAATTAGCATGACGCAAGCCACGGTATCGAGCGGCAGACGCGGCGAATAGTATAGGAAACAAAATATTTTAGTTGTTTTCGTCGCGAAAAATGAATAGTGAAACTTTTATTGCCGAGAAGTATCTCGGCAAGTATGCCAGGCCTGCTAGCAGCTTTGGAAATAGTAGTTATTATTAACAAGAATATAATCGAAGGTTTCGACACTCATTCTGGTATATTCGAAAAAAATTTCTGGATACATTCTGCACTTCTCGTACTTCTTGTGGAGTTCTCCATCTATCACCCGATTCCTATTCAAATCATGTACTCCACAATCTCTTCCAAATATTATGTCTTGAACCAAAAAACGATTACTTTCTAAGCAATATCGAGATAACTTTGATAAAGACATTTCGCTCTCCGCCTATCTGGTCGTGGCGGCGAACCTGACTGCCCGTGGCCCTCAAACCACGCCGCGCGAATTGTCGCCCCGCCTGCCGCTTCGCCGTTCGTGCCGCCGATCCCCGTGGCCAGGCCGTTACTGTACAAACACTTCAGCACTTCGATATACCGACAGTCAACTTGGCACCACTGAAGGAACTGCAGCACCGCCTAAATTTCGACGGAATCAAAGGCTTTCTTATAGTCCACATACGCCAGACATAGTGGCAAATTGTACTTTCGGACTTCTGTACAATTTGCCGAAGGGTATGTATGTGGTCTTTGGTGCTAAAGCCTTTTCGGAAACCGGTTTGTTCGGAAGGCTGGAAGTCGTCGAGTCTGCGTGCGAGACGATTCGTAATGACTCTCGAAAACAACACGTAGACGCGGCTCGGAAGGAAAATCATTCTGTAGTTCTTCAAGAGAGCGTTGCCGTCTTTTTTGAAGAACAAGACCACCACACTTCTGCACACCTCCGTTGTAGTCTCACCATATATAACAGAATTCAGCTTCTGAAGGACTTCAAGTACCGGTTTCCTACCCGCTTTTTGAAGCTCCGCTGTAATTCTATCTTCGCCTGTGTCCTTGCCGTTTTTAAAGTGCAGGGGAGCCATGCTAATCTCGCTCAGACTGACGTCTGGAATATCATCGGAATAGTGTAGGATAAGACTTGCTCTTGGATCGTTACTCACACTTGCGTGTGACTCCAACGATGATGTGTACAGCTGCCTATAGAACTTCTTAATCTCACTCAAAATCTCAGGTGTCCCGGAAACGACGCTGCCACACTCAGTCTTCAGCTTCGACAGTTGGCTCTTTCTGGCAGACAGATCTCTAGCAAAGACTTTGGAGCCCTGGTTCTGTGAGATCTGTCTGTTCAGTTTCCTATATGCTTTCAAATCTATTCAAGACTGCAGCTTCATTTCCCGCTTAACAGCCATGAGATTAGGAGTGTGATCGGAGAATTTTTGTGTTCATCTGCGGCGGGTCTTGCAAAACTTATCTCCGAAGGCATGGACAGTTTTCACGAGCTAGTCATTCATATCTTCCACTGCAATGCAATCTTCTAGGCACTGAAAACGGTTCTGAAGCTCGAGCTGAATGGTTTCGGGACTTTGGATTAGAGCAGGAAGGGGACGGAGCGTTGACTTCATTAGACGTGACCTTTCCAACTTAACGTTTACGTTCAGTGTGCCTCGCACCATCCGGTGATCGCTGCTGGTTTTCACCCTCGCGATCACTGAGACATCACTGAACAGTTGTCATCTGGTCGTCATAATGAAGTCAATCTCATTTTTTATCGAACCGTCGGGGATCGACCAGGTCCTTTTCCCGTGGGGTCGCTTCTGAAAGAAAGAGTTCATCATAAAGAATCCCTCTTTATTCATGAAGTCGACCAGCTACTGGCCCCTTGGGTTCCGTTGCCCTATTCTAACTTTCCCTACCTTCAGGTCACCGTTTTCTCTTGTGCCTAGTTATGGGTTGAAGTCTTACATTAACACCGTATTGTGGGTTTTGTAGGAAAGCAAGGCTCTAGATATATCCTCATATATTTCCTCTACCTCCTCATCGGGATGTGCCGAGGTTGGTGCGTAAACGTGTATGACCGTTAGCGAATACCGTTTGGTGATTCTGAGTATAAGGAACGCAACCCTCGTCGACTCACTCTCAATCTTTAAAACGTTGTTAACGAGAGACTTGTGGACGATAAATCCGACATCTCCTTGGGACAGTTGGTCACCCTCCCGGTGATAGAACACGTTGCCGGATTTGAGGATTACCATGTCCTCCTCCTCTGTTCGGACCTCAGATAATCCTATATTATTCCAGCGCAACTTGTCTATCTCTTCTTTCAGTTCCATGATCTTCTCGTCAGTCCTCAAGGTTATATGTTGCCAGGTTGAGTCGTCTTAGGTGCCAACCAAACCTCCATCGGAGATTCTTGGTACCCTCAGCTCCGCCGTTACCATGGTCATCATCGTAGCCAGGAATAGCGGGGCCGCCGGGGACTGGGAGCCGTCTCTTCCCAACTTCAATCATGGGGGTTGTTTGCTGTTATCAGAAAGAAGCTGCTACCCATCTTCTGCCTTAGATTCCCTCTGTCGCCTCTTATGACACCCACGGGAGGCGGTGGTGGCTGGGGTAGTGGGTATTCTTACCCGCCAATAGATGGGATATATAAAATATTCATGTTGCTCGTTTTGAATGTCGTAAGCTTGAGCTAAAGGAAATGCAAGTAGAATCATATGCAAAACCACAAACATTACTTTCTGAGGCTAAGATCGTCAAACTTCATTCCAAATGTTTTAACTTCGTTACAAGAACCTCATTTCCAAAATTACTTCGAAGAAAGTCTTTTCCACTAGTACAAATTGCATCATTCGTTAAAAACAGTGAAATATTTTGTTAAAAGTAAAAGTTAGGAGTGGTTTAATCAGATTTAGTTTGTAACTTGTTCCACCTGCTGTTACTTTAAAGTGTTTAGAGTAGCTTGTACCAAAATAACATCCTGTTATATTGCAACAAGTACAACAACTATCAAAGTTGTGTCTATCTTTATGTATAAAAAGTACGTGTCACGTTGTTTGTCCGCGATGGACTCCTAAACTACTGAACTGGTTTCAATGAAATTGTTGGTAGATGTGCAGTTTGGTCCAACTTAAAATATAGGATATCTTACATCTCAATTTATAGTCGCAATACAATATTATTTTATTGAAAATTATTTGTCTATTATTTGACAGTCACAATTATCTGTTAGCTCCAAATGATTCTGTCAGATGGCGATATCTGTTGACTGGATTGAGTAAATATGTAATAGATGGTGCTATGTTAAAAATGCAAACGTTTAATATAAGCTACAATTTAGTAGTATAACCACCACGTGTTGCTGTAAGTATTCAACAAATACAACCGACAATAAAATAATATATTTAAAATTTTTAAAAGATATTTACAATTTTATATAAAAAAAATGAAGTATGATGATGGTGATGGGTGACGTGAATTACAATTAAATAGAAAATAAAGATAAGATGAATACTGAAGCGGAGCCTGAAGATCAAAGTGGCACACCGCGCTTGGCGGTGGTGGCACGCAGCGCCTGGTCTAGGCACACGCAGCGCCTGGAGTAGGCACACGCTGCGCTTGGAGTAGGTACACGTAGCGCTCAGAGTAGGCACACGCGGCGCCTTGATTAGGCGCTCTCAGCGCCTGGAGTAAACGCTCGCAGCGCCTGGAGCAAGCACGCACAGCGGCTAAAGATAGCACGAGCACTAGTAGGTGGAGGCGTAGGCGACGACTTCAGGTGAAGGCGAAGGTCTGCAGGATCCCGGAGCAGTGCGGCCCCGCGCTTGGAGTAGGCTAGGCGACGACTTCAGGTGAAGACAGAGGCTTGCAGGATCCTGAAACAGTGCGGCCCCGCGCTTGGAGTAGGCTAGGCGACGACTTCAGGTGAAGACAGAGGCTTGCAGGATCCCGGGGCAGTGCGACCCCGGGATAAGGCCTTTAGGAGATGCTTCAAGTTTAGAAACTGAAGCGAGACTCCCCGTATTGACCGATTGTTCGGCTTTTATACCTTTTTAGATAGAACGGGAAATTATTCAAATTAAAAGCAAATTTTTGTAAATGGCCCAGAGGAAAAGAGCATTTATGTGGAAATATTGAAGTAAAAACATCAGACCGGTAACGAATTTGAATAAAAATTGCCATGACAACCAGATAAACAACGATGTCAAAACATGTCAATTTTTGGTTTCAGGCTCATAATTGAAAAACGGCAAGATTTAAGTAAGAAATGAGATATTATTGATATAGGAAAAAAGGTAGCGCAACAGCGCGCACGAAACCCGAAATTGCAGAGTTACGGAGAACTAAATAAAAGATCGAAAAAGGTAGACTCCATTGACACCGATTTAAAAAGTGCTGGTAGCGTGAAAATACTAAGTAAAAATGATTTGTTATTGTGTTCTTATGGTCTAAAAACGTTACAGGATTCTATGGAAATAAAGGTGCGGATGCAAAATATGAATGCAGAAAATCAAAAAAAAGAATGGAAAAATAGATGTAAAATGATATGTAAGTAGCATAACACTACAATCGATGATGTGGATTATCGTCCTCAGGGCCGAAATCGTCAATCGGACAATTCAGCAGAATCGTCTTCTGATTCTGAAGGTGAGCTTACAGTTTCAAGTCCTGTGATTTCTAATTCTTCTGTTACGCGAGGGAGGAGCTTACAGCGTCGAGGTGGCTGTCATGGTCGAAGAATTTCTTCGATTTCTCGAGCAAGTAGTAGAAGAGCAAGTTCATCTCGTGGGAGATTGTACCAGCAAGTGGAAGCTGAAGATAACGAGGATATTGGCAATGACGATGGACAATTTGGAGGTTGGAAAGAAAAAGATTTTAATCCTGATATAATTCCTTTTATGCAGCCATCGTATTTACCTCTTAATGACGATTTTTTATGCGTTTATTTTTATTTCTGGTATAATTTTTTGCTATTCCATGATAAATAACTGAATAGATTTGATTGATTCAAACTAATGTTACATATTAAACAGTGGCCCAGTGACCTAAAATAAGGACAAGCTATTTCAACATATTTTTTGCGTGAAATAGGTAACTTTAGGTATAGGAAATATCCCTTAAAATAATTTGTCCAAAGGTAATACATTTACACACTTTTGTACTTAACCAAAGTTCTGGGCCGCAACTACTTGCACCTATTTTTAATACGTTGGGTCGTAATGTATATCGACCTAAATTTAGGTTGGGCCTTACGAGGTTAAGGCAGCAAATGAACTTTAAATAAAGAAAACCACCCCTGAGGATTAAGATATTCTTAATGCCAAAAATACTACCTATAATGGTAATACAGAATAAATAATAGCTACTAGTTGGATATAACGTTCGTTGGCCTGGCTCGGCTAGCATGAATCGGCATTTGAGGTGTAAACTAATCCAATATTCTCACCGTTAGGAGTAATTGTACCGTTTCCTTTTTAATCTAACTGCATTTCCGGAGATATCTTCAACTTTTCTAAACAAATAATAGTTAAAAAAAACACGCTTTTGTAGAAAACTGAACTAAAAAGCGGAAAATAATTTCCAATAAGTTTAAAATAAGAAAAAAGCGTGGGGTGCTGTTTCAGATGTTTATATGCTGACGCTAATTTTACTATTATTTTTTTGTAAATATTTACAAAAAATGACGTTAAGCACCTCACGCTTTTTTAAGATAAAATGATGATGAATGATTTAGTATGTTAATCACTATTATCTTACTTTAAACTTATTGAAATTTATTTTCTGCTCTTTAGTTCGGTTATCTACAAAAGCTTCTTAATTCTTCCCGTGGGTGTCGTAAGAGGCGACACCCACCCACGACACACCCACCCACGACACACCCACACACTGAGGCAGAAGAAGGGCAGCAGCATCTTTCTGATAACAGTAAAACAACAATAAAAAAATACAGCGGTTGCCAATGAAATGATATTTAGAGCCCAAAAGAGATGTGTAAGGGCCATTGTGAAGTTAAAACAGACAGATAGTTGTAAACCATTTTTTATTAGACTGAAACTGTTAACACTCCCATGCCTTTATATATATGAGGTAGCCGTTTTTGTTATTACACATATTTCTTTATTTGAGTGCCTACACAGTAAACGTTATAATCACAAAATATGTTTTCCATCAAACAAAACAGCCCAATTTAACAACAGTATATTTTGTATGGCCCCTCGAATTTATAACCATTTACCATTACACATTTTGAGATGCTCCAATATAGATAAGTTTAAAATACTGTTGAAGCAATTTCTTGTTAATAGGGCATACTACAATGTGAAAGAATATCTAGAAGACAAATATGAAATTTAATAATTGACTGTTACATGACTCAGAATAACTAAATTGACTTGACTTATTGTATTATCTAAATTGACTTATCGCTAATATTTTTGACTTTGTATCATGTGAACTCCAATTATAACTAGAGTATGTTTAAGTAATTTAATATAAAAGTAATAAAATGTGATGGACATTGCATGCCAAATGGCGGAATATAGCTGTACTAAATGTTTGTTCTAGAAGTGATAAACTACGTAAAAACCAACTGTATCAACCTATATTCGCAATAAACGATTTGAATTTGAATTTGAATTTGCCAAACAGTTCGCCAAGCGTGGCAACTGTGGCAATATACCCCCGAATGAATAAAGTTTCGAAGAAGAGGCCCCCCGTCCCCGGCGGCCCCGCTATTCCTGGCTACGGTTGCGACGGGCAGGGGTGCTAAGAATCTCCGGTGGAGGTTTGGTTGCCACCTAAGACGACTAGACCTGGCAACATATAACGCACGCATCCGGAGGACTGAAAGAAAGAGAATGGAGAAGATCCTCGAGCTGGAAGAAGAGATAGACAAGTTGCGCTGGAATATTATAGTATTATCCGAGGTCTGAAGAAAGGTTCTCGAGTGGCAGCCTCGTACCGGTAGGCGAAGTGTAGGGCGTCCCCCCACGAGATGGAGTGACGACCTGGTAAGACATGCAGGAAGTCGATGGATGCAGGTGGCTCAGGACCGTGCTTTGTGGCATTCTTTGGGGGAGGCCTATGTTCAGCAGTGGACTTGTGAAGGGCTGTAATGATGATGATGATGATCCGAGGTCTGAAGAGAGGGGGAGGACATGGTAATCCTCGAATCCGGCAACTTGTTCTGTCACCGAAAGGGTGATCATCTGTCCCAAGAAGGTGTTGGATTTATTGTCCACAATTCTCTCGTTAACAACGTTATAAAAATTGAGAGTGTGTCGACGAGGGTTGCGTACCTTATACTTAGAATCACAAAACGGTATTCGCTGAAGGTCATACAGTTTTACGCACCAACCTCGGCACATCCTGATGAGGTAACTGCTTATAGTGTAATGCTATTTTACAGGAGCGAGCAAAACATGGCTGGGATCCACCTCCGATGGGCTCCACAGAGAATGAAATAAAAAGTTCCATACCTTGGAGTCTCACATCAGCGACAGAATCAGCAACAACGCTGAGATTGTCCGGCAAGAAGCAAATCCGCCCCCAAAGGTAGGATGCAAAAAAAGACCGCATCCTATCTCAATCGGGCGACCTATAGTGCCAAACAATGCGGCAGCCTGCAGAATGCAACCGCGACGTTAGTGTGAGTGGAACCACACTCCGAACAAGTCAATAGTCCGACAATCCTAAAAGGGCGTCGACGGAAACCTGATATCCGTCCGGATGAGGGGTCAGCAGAAGGTCAGGTCAGGGGAAGGTGCAATATCCTCCACATCTGGAATCCGCGTAGGCGAAGTAACCAGCTGTGTAAGACCATATCCCAAGGCAAAGTCGTAAACAGATCTCCCCGCATAATCGGTTAAACGTCAACCGAGCCGTTCCACCACGCCGGTGGGCGTTAAAATCACCAAGGATCACGATCTCTGCGGATGGCATCTGCTGTAGCAAGGAATCTGTAGCAATTTAGACGTGGTCTATGAGTCGGTCTGCTTTAGTATTACCTCTGTGGAACCTATAGAGGCACCCATAGACACGGGGATGGTCGTCACTGTTTACGTGCAGCCATAGAATGGACAGGTCCGTACATTCAGGTCTGCCGAGGTGTGGACAACAAATGTTCTTTCCGACGTATACGCAAATTCCAGCCCGGCCCGGACTGCCCGGGGTACAAAGGAGTATTCTAATTAGTACCCCAGATAGGAGAGATATGAAGTATCAGCCGGAGAGGACACCTGAGTCTCGGTTAAAAAAAGCAAGGCCGGCTTCACTGTCTCTAGATGGTAGTGGACAGCGTTAAGGTCGGAATGAAGTCCTCTGATGTTGCGCAAAAATTCACGGATAGCGTGACAGGGGTCGCCTTGGTGTTATTGCTCTGCTTGCCCCGAGCAGTTTTAGTCGCGAGCGGAATGTCGCTCCCCCACCCCCAGAATACGCGGAGCAGCATGAGCACCCCACGCTCAGGAGTGGAGTTGCTTGGTCGTGGATGCTCGGCGAGGAATTCCCCAGGGGTGCTGGTACCCTCCCGGGGTAATCTAATAATTACATTTAACTCTGCTACCATGTCGATGGCGGGAGGGGGGGGGGGGATTGGGCCTCCGGCCACGTAGAAATCGCAGAGGTAAACCTCTACTTCACGCTGGTACTCTGTGAGGTCGTGGTACGACCACAGTTTGAGCCGATCCATGCGTGCGACAGCAAAAGCTAACGCATGGCTCTCCCACCGTTAAAAACCTCCTTCACTGCTGGCCGTATTGGGAAGCTCAAGGTCGGTCAGCGAGTTATAGAGAAGGCTATGCTCGGGGTTTTTCTGTAAACTTAGAAATAGAAAAACCAGAGTGACAGACATAGCCCAACGGATTAGTAAGCTGAAGTGGCAATGAGCCGGCTATATATCTCGAAGAACCGACAACCGACGGGGAAAAGGTTCTCGAATGGCGGCCTCGTACCGGCGAACGAAGTGTAGGGCATTCCCCCACTAGATGAAATGACGACCAGGTAAGACATGCAGGAAGTCGATGGATGCAGGTGGCTCAGGACCGTGCTTTGTGGCATTCCTTGGGGGAGACCTATTTTTAGCAGTGGACTTATGAAGGGCTGTAATGATGATGATCTACAAAAGCGTGTTTTTTTAGTTTTCTTAAACTATTATTTATTTTCTACGGCCAACTACAAAAGCGTGTTTTTTTTTTAACGAAGTTCTTCTACGCGGCTTACATTAGATTGAACTGACAGAAATCGCTTTTTTATGAATTACTAGCAAATCCTGAGGATCCTGACAAGGATAATGGGACAAACTAGTTAAATTATTGCATTGTCATCGGTTCTTGATAAGTGTGCGAAGTTTCAAATCAGTCCGGCTTTTTGAAGGGCATGAAAATCACATTCAAATATTCCGTTACATAGATATCAGAACTAAGATATTCTCCTATATATTTAACATACACATTTAATTCACACGGTCAAACATCCCGATCCGAAACATTTAAATTAGTAGACCTCAAGTAGACCTCTAGTAGAATCAAACACCTTTTTCATGTAGAAATTGATCCCGTCACTCCGCAATGAAGCAACCCAAGATTAGTGGGTTAGTGCGCTACCAGCGCAAGTGAATATAAGCGTGTTATAAAAACATGTCTAGGACTAGAGAAAGGATACTGAATTCAAATGAGTAATAGAAAAACTATTTTTGGCGATATTATCGAGTATATTTTTAAATTTTATAAGTCCCGGTATTTCGTACGCTTTACAGAGTTCATGTTTAGGGGGGTACTAGGTTGTTTAACGTCCAGATGACATTTGACAAAGGCAACCTTCAACTGATAAATATTAATTGTTAGTCCGATCAATATAGAACGAGCTTACGGTATCTTGAATTCTTGTCGTGCTTGGGATTGGATTTAATTTTCTTAATTATGGGCTCCCTTGCGGATAGTAGAACCCAGACTTATTTACTATTGAAATAAGGACGTTTTTTTAACAGCTTGTATAGAGTTCACCACCCGTTGGGAGACACTATTGAGGTCATTGATCATAGTGATTAGGTCCTCCAGCGATTCTGCCATACGGACTATATCGTCAGCCAATCGAAGGAGAGTGATGTATTCGCCATTGATGTTAATACCGTATCCTTTCCAGTCCAGTAGCTTGAAAACGTCTTTCAATGCAGCAGTCAAGAGTTTCGGGGATATAACATGACCCTGTCTTACACCTCTCTGCAGTTAGATAGGTATACTATTCTATTTCTATACTCGGATAACCATCGTAGCCCTAATGTACAAATACTTCAGCACTTCGATATACCGACAGTCAATTTGGCACCGCTGAAGGGACTATAGCACCGCAAAAATTTTGACGGAATCAAAGGCTTTCTCAAAGTCTACGTACGCAAGACAAAGTGGCAGATTGTACTCTTCGATCTTCTGTAAAATTTGTAGAAGGGTATGTATGTGGTCGATTGTACTAAAGCCTTTTCGGAAACCGGCTTGTTCAGGCGGCTGGAAGTCGTCGAGTCGGCCTGCGAGACGGTACGTAATGACACTCGAAAACAGCATCTAGACTAGGCCCGGAATGGAAATCGGTCTGTGGTTCTTCAAGAGAGTGTAGGCGCCTTTCTTGAAGAACAAGACCACCGCACTTCTGCTCCGCGCCTCTGGTGTAGTGTCACTATGGAGACTGAAATTAAAGAGCTTCTGAAGGACTTCAAGTACCGCTTTTCCACCCGCTTTTAGAGGCTCTGCTGTAATTCCATCCTCAGCCGGGGCCTTGCCGTTTTAAAGATGCTGGAGAGCCATTCTAATCTCGCTCAGACTGACGTCCGGGAAATCATCGGAATAGTGTCAGATAAAACTTGCTCTTAGTCACACTTGCGTATGGCTCCAACGATGACGTGTGCAGCTGCCCATAGAACCTTTCCTTTTCCATTCCTACACGGTGGTAGAGCCACACGGCAGTTTTTGCTGTTGCACGTATGGGCCGGCTCGAGCCGGACAACGACCTTACAGAATACCGGCGTGAAGTAGAAGCTCTGCTTCTGCGTTTCGTTTGGTGAGTGCAGGTGGCTGCCCCGCGTATTCTGGGGGGTGGGGGGAGCAAAATTCCGATCAAACACATAACTGCTCGGAGCAAACTGAGCAACAATACCAAGGCGACCCCTGCCACGCTATCCGTGAATTTCTGCAACATCAGGGGACTTTACTCGAACCTTAACGCCGTCCACTACCGTCTCGAGATGGCGAAGCCAGGCTTGCTCTTTCTAATCGAGACGTAGGTGTCCTCTCTGGCTGATACTACGTTTCTCCTACCCGGGGTACAAATTGGAGCACTCCTTTGTGCCTCGGGCTGGAGTTTGCGTATATGTCAGAGAGGACATCTGTTCTCGACGCCTCGGCAGTCTTAAGATTCGGACCTGTCCATCCTTTGGCTACGCGTAGACAGCGACGACCATCCGCGCGTCTACGGGTGCCTCTATAGGTTCCATAGCGGTAATGCCGAAACAGACCGACTCATCGACCACATCCAAATGGCTACAGATTTCTTGCTACAACAGGTCCCATCCGCAGAGACCGAGATCCTTGACGTTTTTAACGCCCACACGTTTCACGTTTAACCGATCATGCGGGGAGATCTGTTTATGACTTTGCCTTGGCATATGGTCTGACACAACTGGTTACTTTGCCTACGCGGATTCCAGATGTGGAGGATCATACACCTTCCCTGTTGGACCTTCTGCTGACCTCTCAGGAACAGAAACAAAAACAGAAACTTTTTTATTCAATATAGATTATAAATAATACTTATTAAAATTCACTCTTTTGTATAATTACCACTGGTTCGAAAAAAACCTCTGTCCTGGGAAGAACCAGCAAGAAACCCAGCGGGACTTTTTTTAAATAACAGCTTACAATCATGTATGTTACACAAATTAACAATACAACAAATTAGAAATAGCTTGGTAGCGATCACCTCATTTCCAGGGGTTATTATCATCTATAAATTCTTTAATACTATAATAACCCTTTTTATACAAACTTTAATAAAGTTTAATAAAGTTTTTGAACTTTGAGCAGGTCAAATTTTGTATATTTTCTGGAATTTTGTTGTAAAAATGTATACATCGCCCCAAGAATGAATTACTGACTCGATGGAGTCGAGTAACTGGTACTACTAGCTTGTGTCTGTTCCTAGTATTTACAGAATGAATATCACTTATTTTTGTAAAACTACTTTTATTTTTGTGTACGTACATTACATTTTCATAAATGTATTGAGATACCAAAGTTAATATATTAATTTCCTTAATTTTTTGTCGCAGCGACTCTTTAGGCTTTAAATCATAAATTGCTCTTATGGCGTTCTTCTGTAAAACAAATATAATTTCAGTGTCAGCTGCGTGTCCCCATAGCAAAATACCATACGACATTATGCTATGGAAATAGCTAAAGTAAACTAGTCTAGCTGTTTCAACACTAGTTAGACTTCTAATATTTTTTACGGCATATGCTGCAGAACTAAGTCTGCTTGCTAGTTTTGATATATGGGGGCTCCATTGAAGCTTCGCGTCTAGTGTGATTCCAAGAAAAATGGTGGTATCTACAAGACTCAGTTTCTCCCCATTTCAAATAACATTAGTATTCAATTGTTTGACATTTGGAGTCATAAATTTCATACATTTCGTTTTAGTGCCATTTAAATGCAAATTATTAACATTGAACCAATTTACTAATTTAGATATAGCATCATTTACTTCATCTCATCCGGACGGATATCAGGTTTCCGCCGATGCTCCTCTCGGCTCTTCGGACCATTGTCTGATCCGGAGTGTGATGCCACTCACGCTCCCCTCGCGGTTGCGTTCTGCAGGTTGCCGACGTGTTTGGCATTACAGGTCGGCGAATGGGGACGGAATGCGGTATTTCTTTGCATCCTACCCATGGGGGCGGGTTTGCTTCTCGTCGGATGATCCCAGCGCTGTTGCTGACTCTGTTACTGATGTGGGGTACAGGGAATGGAACTATTTATTCCATCATCTGTGGTACCCATCGGAGGTAGATCTCAGCCTTGGTTTGGTCGCTCCTGTAAGACTGCATTACGCAGTAAGCAGGAGTATTATCAAGTCTGGGCTGCGGCTTCGGCGACTCGGGATGTAAACATCAGCATACTTAAAAAGAAGTATCACTTCGCCTCCAGGTCCTTTAAAAAAGTTATTGCCAAGGCAAAGTCAGAGCACATAGGCAGAATTGGCGAGAAAGTAGTTCGCATTCCTTCGGGAACCCGTGCATTCTGGTATCTCGCCAAGACTGTCCAAGGAAATTTCTGTAAGCCATCACTACCATCTCTGCACAGGGAGGACGACTCACTAGCCCACGAAGTAAAAGAGAAAGCCGACCTTTTAGATTCCTTTTTTGCGTCCAACTCGACTGTTGATGACGGGGGGAACACACCGCCGACCATCCCGCGGTGTGAGTGCTCCATGCCGGATGTGTGGTTCTCACAGCGCTCGGTTCGCAGAGCACTCCTCTCCATGGACATCCACAAGTCGAGTGGGCCCGACGGAATCCCACCAATTGTGCTGAGGACGTGTGCTCCGGAGTTGGCACCGGTTCTAACGCGTCTTTTCCGGTACTCCTACTCCCTAAGCGTAGTCCCGAAATCATGGAAGACAGCTTTTGTCCACCCGATCCCTAAAAAAGGCGACCGCTCAGACCCGTCCAAATACAGGCCTATCGCCATCACTCCCTTGTTCTACAAAATAATGGAATCCGTTATAAACTGCCACCTCATGCGGTACCTTGAGGATCACCAGCTGATTAGTGACCGCTAATACGGTTTTCGTCGGAGTCGATCAGCTGGTGATCTTCTGGTCTACTTAAATCATAGATGGGCGGAGGCAGTAGAGTCCAAGGGGGAGGCATTGGCCGTTAGTTTGGACATTGAGAAGGCCTTCGATCGGGTTTGGCACAAAGCGCTTCCTTCGAAGCTCCCTTCCTATGGGCTTCCCGAGAAATTGTGCAATTGGATCACCAGCTTCCTTGCAGATCGGAGCATCAAGGTCGTTGTAGACGGTGCATGCTCCGACTACAACCCTATTAACGCTGGTGTTCCACAAGGCGGTGTGCTATCACCAACGCTGTTTCTTTTGCATATCAATGATATGTTGCTAACTGGTAACATTCATTGTCGTCAATCATTGGATGACAGCACTGCTGATGCTCTATACACCGGCCGTGCCAATATTTCTCGGGAAAACGTCGCCAAGTACCGGAACAAACTTGTGTCTGTGAAGTCGAGTCTTTGCTGAACAAAGTCTTGGATTGGGGGCGACTAAATCTAGTCCAGTTTAATCCTCAGAAGACACATGTTTGTGCGTTTAAAAAGAACCCCTTTGTTGTATCTCTTCAATTTCAAGGCACTCCCTTTCTTGCCTTCAGCCAGTATCGGAATCCTCGGAGTCGACATATCGAGTGACGTGCAGTATCATAGTCACTTGGAAGAGAAGGCCAAATTGGCTTCTAAGAAGCTTGGCGTGCTCAGCAGAGCAGGACAGTATTTCATGCCCACACACCGCCTGCAACTTTACAAGGCGCAGGTTCGGCCTCACATGGAATACTGTTCCCATCAGTGGGCAGGGGCTCCCCAGTGCCAGCTCCTTCCACTTGACCGCATCCAGCGCAGAGCGGCTCGAATCGTCGACGACCGAGTCTTTCCGATTGGCTCGATTCATTGGCACTGCGAAGAGATGTTGCATCCCTTTGCATTTTCTTTTGTATTTACCACGGGGAGTGGTCTGAGGAATTGTTTGGATTAATCCTAGCCGCCAAATTTCACGAACGCATATTGCGGCAGAACTTCCGATACCATCCACACCATCTGGATGATTGGCGGTCCACGACTGTGCGATTTAGAAGATGTTTTCTTCCTCGCACGACTTCCTTGTGGAATCGATTACCGTCAGCGATTTTTCCGGACCGATAAGACTTAGGGACCTTCAAGAAAAGAGCCTACTCCTTTTTAAAAGGCCGAAAATGCATCTGCAATTCCCCTGGTTCCCCTGGTGTTGCAGTTGTTCATGGGCGGCGGTAGTCACTTACCATCAGGTGAGCCGCATGCTCGTTTGCTCCCTCTCCTATAAAAAAAAACTCTCAATCTAACTAAAAATTTTAGGTGTCACGGAAATAGTTCGCTCTGTCTGGCAGACAGATCCCTGGCAAAGACTTTGAGCCTTGGTTCCGCTTGATCGCTTCTTCAATACGAGGTGTATTGATGTTGCGTAAACCTCGCTGCATGCATTTGGAGATGTCTTTTCAGTTGCCTGTATGCCGTCAAATCTGTTGAAGACTTCAGCTTTATTTTCCGTCTAATAGCAATATTGAATTTGATATTTTGGACCGGAAAGCCAGAGAACTAGCTTCAATAATTGTTTACGAGAAATATCAAATTCAGTCCCGTAAATTACAACGACTTGTATCCTCTTAATCAAGTAAGCGCAATAACAACATACATCCTGAATATCATCAATTTTATCCCCGAGTTAAAAATCTTTCCGATGTTCAATTTCCAACGGATGAGTTGTCACTTTTACAAAAAGGCCTAAAGTATAATCTAACACCTTCGATCTCTCAAAAGTCGCTAGAGACTGTGGCTGTGGACGCGGAGATGGCCGTTGTGATCGGGAAGAAAGATAACATTGTTAAAAGTTTGGGAGCGAAAGAAATTCAGGTTGTACCCGCTTCTTACCATTGCAATCCGGAGTTCCCTGTTTTCAAGTCACTAAAGCAGAGAATAAGGGACAATGATCTTATTGTTACTAAAGCCGACAAGGGCAATACTGTTGTTATTATGGATAATAGCGAAGGTTAACGATGTTATCCAAAGTGATGACTTTGAGCTATTGGAGTCTGACCCCACCAAAAAGTTTACTTCGGATATTAAATTATGTATACAACAGTCATCATATATTTTTCCCGACAACAACGTGTCTCGCGGCAGTCTTGTTCCAATGAATCCTCAAGCACCCATTTTATATGGGTTACCTAAAATACATAAAGAACATGTTCCTATTCGTCCAGTTGTATCATATATAGGTGCGCCAGCTAAAAAGTTAAACTTCCTTCTGCGGGAGAAATCTGGATTCAAACCAACTTACAGCCTTAAAAATAGTTTAGATTTCATTTTCAAGATTAAAGATATCCGTATTCAACCTAAATCCATGCTGTTATCTTTAGACGTTGATAGTCTTTTCACAAATGTCCCATCCCCAGATTGTTTGCGTATACTCGCAGATCTCTTTAATAAACGTCGTCTATATCCCGGGGAAACAAATGATCTTCTAAACTTAACCTCTCTCTGTATGAAACAAAACTATTTCCGGTTTTATAACCACTTCTATCTAAAAAAAGAAGGGCTAGCCATGGGTTCCCCTCTAAGTCATCTTATGGCGGACATTTTTATGGATAATTTTGAAAAACAACACATAGTTGTCAATCAAAATATTTTATACTATTATCGATATGTAGACGACATAATTATTTGCTGGACTGGCACAAAGAGGCAGCTGGATGTTTTCCTTAATAAAATTAATAAAATCCACGTCAAAATTAAATTTAAGCTTGAATTGGAACAAGATTGTGTCCTTAATTTCCTCGACTTAACAATAACAAGGAAAGAGTCGTTACATGAATTTAAAATTTATCGAAAGCCAACTCATACCGATACGGTCATTCCTGCGTCATCATGTCATCCGTGGCAACATAAATTAGTCGCTTTTTATTGTTATATTAATCGTTTGTTTACTGTGCCGTTAAGTAAAGAAAATTATTTAAAAGAGCTTAATGTGATTTATCAAATTGCAGTTCTAACGGCTATTCAAAGAATATCATTGACAATGGAATAAAAAAGAAACAAAAACTTGTCGTACGCAATTCTCTGTACGCGGTTAAACCTCAAAGCGATCGTCGATATGTTTGACCTACTTAGGTTCTATATCTGAAAAAATAGCTAACACTCTTCGACAGAGTGGCGTGTACGTGGCATTCAAAACAAACAATTCACTTAGGAATATCTGTAATTATAAAGATAAGTTAGATATTGGTCTAAAGTCTGGTGTTTATAAACTTGTTTGTGACGAATGCCAAGCCTTTTACGTGGGTCAGACTTGTCGCAACTTCGAAACACGTTATAAAGAGCATTTAGCCGCGTACAGGAATTGTAACCCCGATAAATCACATTTTGCTAAACATCTCTTAGACACTGGACACAGCCTAGCTAATGACCACTCCTTTAAAGTCTTACATACTTGTAATAAAGGGCTACGACTGTGTGTGTTGGAACAGTTAGAGACATTAAAAAATAATAAAGGTAATGTTGCACTGCTGAATGAACAAACAAATGTTTCCAACTCGCCTCTCTTAAACATGTTTAAGCCTGCTCCGTGATGATATATAGCCTCGCAACATGGTCGTTTGTCACCCTCACGGTGCGGTGGTCAGCATTTGGTTGCGTGGTTGTAGGGTAGGCGGACGTTTCGCAGTAGTTTGTTGTTAATTTCACAGCAAATATCGGCGTACGTCAGGCGGTGATTTATCGCATGACGTAATCGCTCGCTACGTAATTGGAGCGCGGTTGCGTCAGCAAGTAGTACAAATAGCAGTAGTTTCGGCTCGCCGCTCACTTAGCGGCCAGCCTCCGCAGAGTCTACTTCACCTGAGGATGCCTCGTGTAGAGACGAAACACGTGTCGTATTTTCGAGAGTGGTGTGTCCTGCCTAGTGTGGTGGTGCTGAGGATGGTAGTGCTGGGATTGACGGCGACGGGTATAGTGCGCGCGATTGAGGGAGGGTGGGAGGTCCCCCTTAAAGCTGGGCAGGACACATCATTTTCTTTCTTTACGCGGAATTAAGCAAATTAATTTATAACAACCCCATTATAATGGATTTCCGCAAAGTAACGCCTGATTCTATCAATTATCAAAATAGGAGGTTCAGATGCCTGGGTGATCAGTAATCAATTGCTGAAAACAGAATTTGAAAATTCGAAACCGTTCGCGAGATAATCGTGGGACAGACGGACAGACATCGTGAAATCAATAAGTGACTTCGCAAGCTTCGCCACTTAATAAGAGACTTGTCCGGAATTAATAGATATGAGTAGGTATGTCGTGTCAAAGCATGTTTGGTAGGATAGATCTATTGGGTCCTTGAGCGAAAGAAAAGGAGCCTCGCTGATACAACTCCGCCCACGTTTATATTAGTCCACGCTACGCCTCTGATTGTAAGCTGTTATTTAAAAAAAAAGTCCCGTTGAGGTTTTTTTTCGAACCAGTGGTAATTAAACAAAAGAGTGACTTTCAGTAAGTATTATTTATAATGTGTATTGAATAAAAAGTTTTTGTTTCTGTATAATTATGAATAATACACGAGTCACGAGTCACGACACGAACGACGCACGATAATCCACGAACACTTGAGTTTCGGCGCCGCCGAAGGTTCGGCAGGTTTTTTGCCGAAACCGAAACTAGATTTTTTTGCCGAAACTTGTCGAAACCGAAACCGAAACCGAATTTTCGGTCGGTCACTAGTTTTAGGGCAAGGAAATGTCCGCCGCGCTGCCCTAATGCGTGTTGGCGAACTTCACATGTCTTCGAAATATTTTGTTTCTTATTTCTCAGCCATGCAGGTTTCCTCACGATGTTTTCCTTCACCGCCGAGCACGTGGTAAATTAGCACTTAAAATTGCAATTAACAATTTCATTGGTGCCGGCGGGGATCGAACCCGGGTTGCTCGAGTACTGTTAAGCTGACAGCGAGCGCCAACCATTTGAGCTCCCACGGCTTTTAAATATTGACACGAATACCTTGGTAATATATCAAGCAATACAGACGAGTTCGCGGGTATCAGCTAGTTATAAAATAAACTTCGCACTAGATTGTCATCTCCACCTAATTTATTTTATTGTCAATAATTTTATCAAAAAAAACTTTTACTAAATTGTAATAAAATTGTTAAACCATTTTTTAATAGATATGGTTACGTATAAAGTATGTCCAAAGCCAAATTTTATATACTTACCTATATGAGGTATTTATATTTATGAAAAAGTGAATATAAACTGTGAATATAAATAAGTAATCTACGTATTCTATAGAACAACCAAGAGGCTACATACTCTGTGACTATGCTAAATGCTGAAGAGTAATTTTAAGTACCGACTTACCACGCTCTCGGCGCTATAGATATCTTGAAGAAACTTGCATATCTGGGGAATATATAGTTCTAGTACATGTAAAGTCTGGCTACACGGTCTGAAGTGTCGTGGCAGACTATTTGCTCCATAACCTCTTAGAAATGAGAGGCACAGGCAGTAGGACGTATATAGCTTGGAACTTTATTTTTTTTATATTTATTTTATGCTAAATACCTGAGATAAAACAATGCAAGGTAACGTCAAATAGCCTTTGTTAGCTGTAGAAATAAGAAAAAAATTATTAAAATAATAGGTTTATACATAGAAACTCTGAGGATGAAAGTTTTGATCATTTTGCTTATACAGAAACAGATAGGTACGTGTACGACGACATAGAATGAACTTAAATTAGTCCGAAACTACTTTGGAAAACAATAGCCGGTGTTGTAATATGGGTCTGAGTATTACGGATTGTTGCTACACGGATTGAATAAAGAGTTACGCGTGTACAGTTGCCTGTCGACTTTGTGTACCCTATTAAAGATGTTTATGTTTAGGCTATTTATGGGTCCTTCAATGTTTACAAGTAAATGCAAACTTACATAAGCCCATGGTCATTGACAAATGAAACGCGATTTCACGAAGAGAATTTCCAGTCAATCATTTAGTTCTATTAACTACGGTATCACGTAATACCGTTAATTGCACATTTTATGTGCAGATGTGTAAAAATAATATATATACATTGTTCCGTACTTATCTTATAACGTCTCATCCGATTAGGTATATTGTTCATACCTCATCCTAAACTATATTCTTAACTCAAGCTATAACATTTTTCTTATTTGCTTTTCTTATCTCAACCGAAATATATTCCTTACTTATACCACAGTTTATACTAAAGCAAAAAAGGTATGGACAACAAAAAATTTTTTCTCTTAAATAAAATCGTTATAACAGGTACATGTCGGTACCCTTTGAATAAGAGTGAAAGAGATACACTATCTTCCATCATTCTTGACCCATAATTAAGTTAATTAAATTTTAATGAATAATGTGAGTTTATGTATTGTATAAATATAATATAATATTAAGGGTGAAAATATAAAAACAAAAAATTGAAGTTTACTCGGAATAGCTCTTAACATTTAGCGAAAACACTAATGTATTTCATTATATGCATATTTTTATTTCAATACATTATTATATTCATAATGTATTGAAATATATGAGAGCCGTGGTAGCTGAGATGGTTAGCGCCCGCTGTAAGCTTCACAGTGTTGTTATACTCGTACTTGATTCCATACTACTTACTTGACTATTGACTTACTAATTTACTTGAGTAACTTGTCTATTTATTTGATGAGTTATGTGAATATTTACTTGCTAAGTTAGTTGATTATTTACATACTTCTTAATTTACTAGTCTATTTACTTGACTTTATACTTGATTATATACTTGCTTATGATTTGCCTAGTTACTTAACAATATACGTGATTATTTATTAGTGAAATTATTAGTAGGTTGTCCAATTTATTAAAATCTTAATAATAATACCATTAATTAACCAATATTTATAATTAAAATTTAAGGTATAATGTAAAAATTTTATTTTGTAATGGATCAGCGTTGTCTGTATCAAATAAATTATTATTATTATTGGGGTTATCTATAAAATTTTCTCATCTGAATGGGCTGTTTAAATATATAATTGTAAACGAAATATAAACATAATAAACATCAATAAAATAAAATAAATACATAAATATATAAAAAACCCAACCAGACGGAAAAGCCCTCGGCAGGGGAGACCAAACGACCGAGGGTTAGGCGGATAGGGAAAGAAACCGGCGGACGATGCGGGCGGTATCGAGGAGCACCGCCTTCCGCATTTGAGCTTTGAGCGGTCCGTCACGGAGTCCCAGTCGCCTCAGATGATCCGAGAGACTAACTGGGATTAACCCGTCCGCAGGAACGACCACAGTAATAATTTCGGCCGGCAGACCACCCCACATGTCGGTCACCTCGTGAGCCAGGTCCAGATATTTTGTCAGCTTATCTGTTTCGGCTTTCACGAGGTTCTCGTCATAAGGAATGGTAATATCGACCATAAATATCCTTGACTGTGCCCGGTCCATCTGCACAATATCAGGCTTATTCGCAAGAATACTCCTGTCTGTGATGATGGCCCGGTCCCAGTAGAGCCTGGCGCGGTCATTTTCGAGCACGGCTTCCGGCAAGTACGTATAATATGGCAGTTTCCGATCCACGAGACCGTATTTCAGAGCGAGCTCCTGGTATAGGATGCTGGCTACTAGGTTGTGTCTGTGCAAATACTCAGAGTTAGAAATCGCCAAACAACCGGAGATGACATGCCTAAGTGACTCAGCGGGATGGCGACAAGCTCGACAGATGACGGTGCCATCCTTTAGGATGTATTTCCGATAATTGTTGGTCTTAATAACCTGATCCTGTATTGCACAAACAAAACCCTCGGTTTCCCCAAAGAGGTCACCGAAACGTAGCCAGTGGAGGGAGGCGACTGTGTCTACGAAAGGCTCATGAAGGGCCTTGTAGAACCTCCCGTGGAGCTCCTTCTCCTTCCATACGGTCTCCCGGTCGGAAATGCTCTGTACTGCCGGGTCTTGCAATTGCTCGTTGGCTAAGGATAGAGGGGTTAGTCCTTTATCACGAGAAATAACGTCCCTATAGTACGGATCATCCGCTCTCGTCAGAAAGAAATTACGGAGGCTGCACACTTCGCGATTATGCATGGTAAGCGCTCTTAAAAAGCCGCACCCACTATGCTTCCGCGGCAAGTACAGCCTCATTACTGACGATCTCAGATGATGCATCTTGTGGGACGTCATTATAGTGCGGACTTTTCTGTCTAGAGCGTTCAGTTCGGTCTGAGTCCACCTGAGTATGGCAAAGGTATACATGAGAACAGGCATGATCCAACCGTTATATGCGTGCGTCTTATTTACAGCGGACAAAAAGCTATTAACCACTTTGGCGTGCATAAAACACATCGCAAACTATCCGTTTCATACCCGCTTCATCTACACCGATGTTCTGTGACATACCCAGGTATCGGTATGTTTCAGCCTCGGTAAGGGCCCTTATGCTGATGGGCATAGATAAGTCTCTGCCCTCAGAGTTAGCAACCCATCCCCTTTCGACATGGAGGATCGCACACTTATCCACCTCCAGCTCCATTCTAATAGAATTGCTAAAATCACAAGTGATGTTTAGCAATTCCATAAGATGAGAACGACTGGAGGCGAATAATTTGAGATCATCCATATGGAAAAGGTGGGTCACTTTTGTACCTCCTCTCCGAAGCTGAAATCCCCTCCCGGAACCCTCCAGTAAGGTACTGAGAGGGTTCAGAGAGAGGCAGAACCAGATTGGACTCAAACAATCGCCCTGGAAGATACCCCTTCTTATCCTTATGTGGTTCTCCGCAGCCGTCATCCGCTCGCCTAGATTACAAAGGATCGTACTCCACTGCCCCATACACTGCCCGAGGAAGTCTCGAACTGTACAGTCAACCTTGTACAGCTCGAGGACTCTTTTAAGCCATGTCCGACCTACCGAGTCGAAGGCCTTTTTGTAGTCTATCCAGGCGGCACAGAGGTTCCGACGGTTGCGTTTAACCACCTTGCCAATGACCGCGTCAATGAGGAGTGGTCCCTTGGTTTTACGACCACCGCCCCGACATCCATTTTGAGCGCGCGACATCACCTGATTTGAGTTCAGGTGACGAATGATTCTCGCGCTCAAAATGGATGTTAGTGTCTTATATATTGTAGGTAGACACGTTATGGGGCGGTATTTGCTCGGGTCTGTGGAATCCCGGACTTTAGGAACCAAATGAGTGATCGCAGTAGTAAAGAGGCTCGGGAGCGACTTTAGGTCGAGAGCCTCTTGAAACTGTCGGGCGAGCACAGCGTGACACACCACGAAACCCTTCAGCCAGTAGTGATGCAGTCCGTCGAGTCCCGGACTTTTCCAGTTCGGGGCCCTACGGACCGCCTCAGCTACGTCATCCGGAGTTATGATGACGGGGTCCATGGGCGTAACATTCGCACACTGACTCGCCACAACTTCCGTCCAAGAGCCCTCGCTGTGGTTTACGGGCTGTGACCACAGTCCGCACCAGAATGCGATAGTGTCGGTCTGATTCGGTGCTGGGCTCGTTCCACGTACCATTTGTCGCTCCAGTGATCCATAGAGCCTCTTCTGATCACTCCGGAAGAGACGATTCTGGTTGAACCGTGTCGACCTCTCGGTATGTCGCCGAATCCGCTTCCCGCAAGCAGCGATTCACTGCTTCAAACTGATATTTGTCCCAGCAAATGTCATCCTGACGGTGAGCACAATTCTCGGCCTATTATTTCCCGACCTGAAGCTTATCAGTCTGCCTATGAGGGCCCTTGCCTTTGCGATATGGTCCTAAGTCCTTCTTCTTCAGGCTGGGATGTCGCTACTTTGTCTAGTAGCGCGTCCAGCTGTGGGAACTTTGGCGCCAATAATGCGGCAAACTGCCAGTGCGGCGCCAAAAAGAATTGAGTCCGTCTCGCAAAGGTCCCGGCTGGCTTCCAAATGGGTCACCAGCATTGGGTTGAGAGCCCTCACGACAGCTCGATTCCGCTGGCTTAGCGGCATGCGCGGGAGTCGCGGTCGATTTTCGAGAGGCATACTGCGCGTTTCCAAAATAGCCTCTTCCAATGTAATCCTCATTTGCTCTAGTTCTAGTTCCTGGGTGACTGTTCCATCATCGTCTGAACCAATCATAACTGAAAGATTCACGGCGGCATCCACGTGTGCTGGTTGTTCTGCAACTCGTGGCGCCGCATTGTCATCCGATGAGGGTACAGCCTCACGTCGCAGCTGTTCGAGTTCGGTGGTATCGAATATGTTTGAGCGCAAGATATACCGAACTCGGTCTGCCAGGTTTTGCTCGGTGACAGTTATAGATGGCTCCAGCTCAGCAAAAAGTTGATGCATCCTAGCCCGATACGCAAAACCTTCAATTTCTCCCCCTTTCACCCTAAAATACGCCCACAATGCGTTGCCGTTCATTTTCATTGACCAACGCATGCGGCGTACTCCACCAGTGGCGGGTGCTGATTGCTGGGCCCGTGAAGACCCTGACAACACCAAGTCAGCTGGTGGGGATGATGGATACGAGGGGCTGCTAGGTGGTCGTGCAGCACCTCGCACTCGGCTGGCGGGCCGCATGCTGTCGTGTCCAGCGCCAGCTCCAGACGCGCCCCGGCGACCCCCAGGCAGCGGCCCTATACGCAGTCTATTTCTTTCCATCATCCATGTCCATCATTAACGGGAGACGCCCAGGCCCAGCACCGTTTCATGATTTGGCCGAAAGCACAAACGGGCCCAAATTAGCACCCTCAATTCTGCCGAGGCACGGCGCTCACACCTCTTGGCAAGGTGCTGATTTACTGCGCTGACGTAGCAGTTTTGTCACATAACCGTTACGTCAGCGAGCGATGGGGTCGTCACTTACCTACGCCGTATTATTATTATTCTATAAAGTTTTCTCATCTGGTTGGGCAATATAAATATATAATTGTAAATAAACATGATAAACGTACATAAATATCATTAAAATAAAATAAATACATAAAAACTACATAAATATATAAAAACCCAACCAGATGGAAGCCCTCGGCAGAGGAGACCAGACGGCCGAGGGTTAGGGGGAAAGGGAAAGAAACCGGCGGACGATGCGGGCGGTATCGAGGAGCACCGCCTTCTGCATTTGAGCTTGGAGCGGTCCGTCACGGAGTCCCAGTCGCCTCAGATGACCCAAGAGGCTGACTGGAATTAACCCATTCGCAGAGACGACTACAGGTATAATTTCGGCCGGCAATCCACCCCACATGTCGGTCACCTCGTGAGCCAGGTCCAGATATTAAGTCAGTTTATCTGTTTCGGCTTTCACGAGGTTCTCGTCATAAGGAATGTCGACCAAAAATATCCTTGACTGTGCCCGGTATTCGCAAGAATAGTCCTATCTGTGATGATGGCCCGGTCCCAGTAGAGCCTGGCGCGGTCATTTTCGAGCACGGCTTCCGGCAAGTACTTATAGTACGGCAGTTTCCGATCCACGAGACCGTATTTCAGAGCGAGCTCCTGGTGTACAAACCTGGCTACTAAGTTGTGCCTGTGCAAATACTCAGAGTTAGAAAGCACCGAACAACCGGAGATGACATGCCTAAGTGACTCACCGGGATGGCGACAAGCTCGACAGACGTCAACGGTGCCTTCCTTTAGGATGTATCTCCGATAATTGTTGGTCTTAATAACCTGATCCTGTATCGCACAGACAAAACCCTCGGTTTCCCCAAAGAGGTCACCGAAACGTAGCCAGTGGAGGGAGGCGACTGTGTCTACGAAAAGCTCATGTAGAGCCTTGTAGAACCTCCCGTGGAGCTCCTTCTCCTTCCATACGGTTTCCCGGTCGGAAATGTTCTGTACTGCCGGGTCTTGCCATTGCTCGTTGGCTAAGGATAGAGGGGTTAGTCCTTTATCACAAGAAATAACGTCCCTATAGTATGGATCATCCGCTCTCGTCAGAAAGTAATTACGGAGGCTGCACACTTCGCGATTATGCATGGTAAGCGAGTTTAAAAAGCCGCGTCCACCATGCTTCCGCGGCAAGTACAGCCTCATTACTGACGATCTCGGATGATGCACCCTGTGGGACGTCATTATAGTGCGGACTTTTCTGTCCAGAGCGTTCAGTTCGGTCTGAGTTTTTTTTTATAGGATAAGGGTGACAAACAAACACAGTCCTCCTGATGGTAAGTGGTTGCTGCGGCCCATAGACATCTACATCTATCCTCTATTACAGATCAAAATGTAGATACGTTGTCATCCGTGAGGACTAAGATAGAATGCCTCATTTCCAGCAAAAACGGCCTCCGGCCACCTGCACTCACCAAGCGAAACGCAGAGGTAAACCTCTACTTCACGCTGGTTTTTTGTGAGGTCGTGGTACCACCCCGGTTCGAGCCTGCCCATCCGTGCGACAGCAAAAGCTGCCGCGTGGCTCTACCACTGTTAAGAATTCTAAGAGTCTCATAGCGTTATTATGCCCGTTGGGCTAAAACATTACTTCTACACTGAGATTCTGCCCAAATTAGACAAGTGATGTAAATCTATTCGTGTAGTAATTATTATTATTATTTTATTAATTGTAGTAGTTCTTCTATTGTAAGCAAGGAGGATCGTGTTGCTGAGAGGCTGCCCTGTGTTACATCGAGAGGAGTGGTGTAGCTGTTGCTTTGCATACTTTGGTGTTATCATGTAATTATGTCCTTCACGTTACACCAATGTGTGATTGTGTCTGGTACATATTACGGTTGGTCGAACTGTATTGGCTCTATACTGAATGTGTAGTGCTGTACGCTATCTTATTCCTGATAATGATTAATGACGTAAGCTAGAGAACAAGTTGAACATCCGCTCTCACACTTATTATTATTAACATTCAACCTTCAGAGTAAATTCTAATACGAGTAACATTATTTTATTTAAATAATTTTGCATGCCAAAGGTATACATGAGAACAGGCATGACCCAACCGTTATATGCGTGCGTCTTATTCACGCCGGACAAAAGGCTGTTAAGCACTTTGGTCAAGCGTGCATAAAACACATCGCAAACTGACTGTTTCATGCCCGCCTCATCTACACCGATGTTCTGTGACATACCCAGGTATCGGTATGTTTCAGCCTCGGAAAGGGTCCTTATGTTGATGGGCATAGATAAGTCTATGCCCTCAGAGTTAGCAACCCTTCCCATTTCAACATGGAGGACCGCACACTTATCCGTCCCCAGCTCCATTCTAATAGAATTGCTAAAATCACAAGTGATGTTTAGCAATTTCATAAGATGAGAGCGACTGGAGGCGAATAACTTGAGATCATCCATATAGAAAAGGTGGGTCACTTTTGTACCTCCTTTCCGAAGCTGAAATCCCCTTCCAGAGCCCTCCAGTAAGGTACTGAGAGGGTTCAGAGAGAGACAGAACCAGATTGGGCTCAAACAATCGCCCTGGAAGATACCCCTTCTTATCCTTATGTGGTTCTCCGCAGCCGTCATCCGCTCGCCTAGATGACAAAGGATCGTACTCAATTGCCCATACACTGCCCAAGGAAGTGTCGAACTGTACAATTGACCTTATACAGCTCGAGGACCCTCTTAAGCCATGTATGAGGCACCGAGTCGAATGCCTTTTTATAGTCTATCCAGGTGGCGGAGAGGTTCCGACGGTTGCGTTTAACCACCTTGCCAATGACCGCGTCAATGAGGAGTGGTTCCTTGGTTCCACAACCACCGCCCCGACATCCATTTTGAGCGCGCGATATCACCTGATTTGAGTTCAGGTGACGAGTGAATCTCGGGCTCAAAATGAATGTTAGTGTCTTGTATATGGTAGGTAGACACGTTATGGGGCGGTATTTGCTCGGGTCTGTGGAATCCCGCTCTTTAGGAACCAAATGAGTGATCCCAGTAGTGAAGAGGCTCGGGAGCGACTTTTGGTCGAGAGCCTCTTGAAACTGTCGGGCGAGCACAGCGTAACACACCACGAACCCCTTCAGCCAGTAGTGATGCAGTCCGTCGAGTCCCGGACTTTTCCATTCGGGGCCCTACGGACCGCCTCAGCTACGTCATCCGGCGTTATGAAGACGGGGTCCATGGGCGTAATATTCGCACACTGACTCGCCACAACTTCCGTCCAAGGGCCCTCGCTGTGGTTTACGGGCTCTGACCACAGGCCGCGCCAGAATGCGATAGTGTCGGCCTGTTTCGGTGCTGGGCCCGTTCCACGTACCATTGGTCGCTCCAATGATTCATAGAGCCTCTTCTGATCACGCTGGAAGAGACGATTCTGGTTGAACCGTGTCGACCTTTCGGTATATCGCTGAATCCGCTTCCCCCAAGCAGCGATTCTCTGCTTCAGGTCGTCTATGCGCTCCGTCAGTTTTTGCGTTATATCCGGCTGGGACAAACTGATATTTGTCCCAGCAAACGCCATCCTGACGGTGCGCACAATTTTCGGCCTATTATTGCCCGACCTGAAGCTTATCAGTCTGCCGATGAGGACCCTTGCCTTTGCGATACGGTCCTCAATCCTTCTTCTTCAGGCTGGGATGGCGCTACTTTGTGTAGTAGCGCGTCCAGCCGTGGGAAGATTGGCAATAAAAAAAATACGGCAAACTGCCAGTGCGGCGCCAAAAAGAATTGAGTCCGTCTCGCAAAGGTCCCGGCTGGCTTCCAAATAGGTCACCAGCATTGAGTTAAGAGCCCTCACGACAGCCCGATTCCGCTTGCTTAGGGGTATGCGCGGTAGTCGCGGTCGATTTTCGAGAGGCGTACTGCGCGTTTCCACAATCGCCTCCTCCAATTTACTCCTCATCTGCTCTAGTTCATGGGTGACCATTCCATCATCGTCTGAATCAACTGCAACTGGAAAATCCGCGGCGGCATCGACGTGTGCAGATTGTTCTGCAATTTGTGGCGTCGCATTACCAGCTGCAGCATTTTCATCCGATGAGGGAACAGCCTCACGTCGTTCGAGTTCGGCGTCACCAAACATGTTGGAGCGCAAGATGTACCGAACTCGGTCTGCCAGGTTTTGCTCTGATACATGAACAGATGGCTCCAGCTCCGCGAAAATGCGATGCATCTGAGCCCGATACGCCAACATTCCAGTTTCTTCCCCTTTTGCCCTAAAATACGCTCGCATTGCGTTTGCGTTCATCATTTTTGTCCAACGCATGCGACGTGTTCTACCAGCGGCGGGTGCCGCTTGCTGAGTCCGAGAAGACCCAGCCGACACCAAGCCTTCTGGTGGGGATGATGGATGCGGGCGGCCACGAGGTGGTCTTGCAGCCCCCCGCGCTTGGCTGGCGACCCGCATGCTGTCGCGTCCAGCGCCAGCTCCAGACGCGCCCTGGCGACCTCCAGGCAGCGGTCCTTTGCGCACTCTTTTATTGTCCATCATCCATTTTATGGGCGTCAATTAACGGGAGACACCCAGACCCGGCACCGTTTCATGGTGCGGCCATAAGCACAGACGGACCTTTGCACCCTCAATTCTGCCGAGGCACGGCGCACACACCTCTTGGCAAGGCGCTGACTGACTGCACTGACGTAACAGTTTTGTCACTTAACTGCTACGTCAGCGGGCGGTGGGGTCGTCACTTCCCTACGCCAATTATTATTATTATTTACTTACTTCTTTACATGACTACTTACTTGCTTATAGACTTAACTAATTACTTGTTTATTACTATACTCTTTACTTGATTATATACTTGATTATTTACTCTCCTATTTAATTGACTAGTTACTTGCTCATTGACTTAACTATAAACTTGATTATTTTCTTGATCATATAGTTGATAGCGTTATGCTGCTGTGTTTCATATGGTACGAATAGAGCACTGGAGACATTTTTACTGTAAACGAGGCATTCTATCTTAGTCCTCAAGGCGTTGTCAATGCATCTACATTTTCATACTTAAACGAGGATAATGTAGATGTATACGGGCCACGGCAACCACTTACCATCAGATGGATTGTGAGCTCGTTTGTCACCCTTATTCTACAAAATAAACAAAAAACAGTGATACTTGATTATAATATACTTGATTATCGACTTGCTTGTTACTTGATTATTTACTTGTTTTTTGTTTATGATTATTTTTTTTTCAATTTACTTGACTATTCACTTGCTTATTAATTTAACTTTATACTTTTTAATTTCTTTGACTATTATTTACATGCCAATTTACTTAACAATTAATTTTCTAATTAAGTAACACGTTTCGAAGCTTAAAGAATCACTGAGGGCTAATAAATCTCCACCATATTGAGTATACTATGTAGTTATAAGAATCATATCATACCTACTTTATGCTTGCTACTTAAATCACTAAAAAAATTGCTAAAATTACATTTACAACATACAACACAATTACAATTACTAAGATTAAATAGTGCCTCAAAGCCACCGATTTTGATGATTTTTTTTATTTGAAAGCTGGTGCTTCTCATGTGGTCCCATATAAATTGATCAAGGTCTGACCAGTAGTTTTTGAGTTATCCTTACTAATTTATATTCAAGTCAATTGTACAACATTTTTGATTTTACCACTCGTATCTAATGTAGTTTCTCGTGTTATCGCGGTGTAAAATAATCCATCTTCTCATTTCATCCAGTTGGTATCATAAGAGTGACTATGGGGAACGCCAAAAAGACCTTGGCTTTCGATTGACTCATTTCACCTTCCACGGGCTGATGAAGAACACGAAGAAAAAACTCTTTTAAAATATTTTTTTTATTCCTGAATAACTATTAAGATCACAGAGGGGAGGCCTGTGGCCAGAAGTGGGACGTATATTATAGGCTGTACCTTTAGTCAGTTGGAAAAATAAATTATCAACTACTAGTTCCTTAACTATGATCTAGATAAAATACGTTTATTATAATAAACGTATGATGAGGTTTCAGTAATATTATAATTAGAACCGATGCAACTTCAAAGATACATGGACGGTCATAATACCAGATGTATTATATATTCAATACATATATACGAACAATGAATGTTTTTAAAAAGAAATAATGTTCCTGTTGGGATGAGAACCAAGTCGGTACTTCAAAGTTGTATTTTCGACATATATGTAATTACAAAAAAAAGTTCGAAAAGTAAAATTGCTAGAAGGACGAAGGTTTTCAACATCATCATTACAGCCCCTCACATGTCCACAGCTGATTATAGGCCTCCCCTAAGTATTGTGCCACAAAACAAGTTCTTGATCCACCTGCATGTCTCTCCAGATCGTCACTCTATATAGTGGGTTGGAGGCGCCCTACACTCTGCTTAGTAATACGGGACCGAGCCATTCGAGATACTTTTTCCCATCGGTCGTTAGTTTTTCGAGCTATATGCCGGTTTATTACCACTTCAGCTTTCTAATCCATTGCGCTATGTTAATTACTGTGGTTCTACTGCAGATATTCTAATTGCAAAGTCTAACACACAGGGAAACTTCGAATATAGCCCTCTACGGCACGATTAATCGCTACGACTTTCCAAATCTTGCTGTACGACCCTAAACTTCCTCATACGGCCAGCGGTGAAGGATTACGTTACGAACTTAGGTTTTACGTTTAGAATAAAATTTATTATAAATAAGAATTGTCAATTCATTCTTTCATTTATAACTCAGATTCGTGCAACCGCAGGTACTATATCCTACTGGCTACGCAGATATATTAATAGAATGTCAGAATTTTCTGTAATTACTTTTTCTTAACTTTTTGACATATTTGATTTTGAGCAAAAATCCAAGCGAAATTTTATGAAGTAAGTAACTAGTCAAAATAATAATAAAAATTAAAAAAAGAAATACTACCTACTTACTCTATTTATTTACAGGTTACTTACTTTAAAATGTTTTTTTCTTATTTTAAGACTCGATCCAAAAAATGTGGCCACAAACGGCTTAAGCATGTAGTCATATGAGTAAAGAAATCGTACCATACAGAGGTAAATTTTCATACAACCGCGCTGTGATAGGTACACTACTACAAGCTTGAGACGCATGTATGCGTGAGCACTGGCGACTCGTCACGTACGGAGAGAAACTGCTTTAAACCGGCTCAGCCAGTGCTCAAACTCAGGGATGTGTTGTGTTTTTTGAAGAGTAATTCGTATCAAATGAAATATAAAAAAGTGTAAATATGATTTACGTAGATTTAAATCATATTGGGGTTGTCGCAAGAGATATTGTAAATAAAATTAATAATTTGTTTGATTTCTTAAACTCAAGTACATTGCGATCTCCTAATAAATATAAAATAGCTTTTCGGTGCGATAGTTATCAAATTGAGCTTTTAGAAGAAATGCTAACATTTTTCAGGAACTTATTCAGACAGAATATTCACGGATTTCAAGTGTCTATAAATTCTTTAATAATACTTCATGAAGAACTAAAATCAGAAGAAATTAAATTCATTTATATTAACGAGACGTCTCAATAAAGATTGCCTCGTAAAATTTCTTTGGAAAAGTCAGACAGGCGAGTGGTAACTGCCAGGAACCAACATGTCGTCTAGTTAGTATTACCTTCAATAAGATGTTCATAAACAATATCTTAGGTAGACCTCAAAATGCTAATTGTGAATACGATTTCGATATGTTACTTATGAAAGCAGACGGTTGTCGTATTTTAATACACCATTACCGCAACCTGACAAAGATACTGCCCCTGTGGTATTAGTAGGAACAAATGATTATCTATTTCATTTACCAAAAAAAATTGTTTAGTCTATGTGTCGGGAATTTGTATAGAAAATGTCTCGAACACCACAAATGTGAGAAAATAAAATTGTACGCTAATAGATTTTAACAACCTATAAATATGGGAATATATTGTTTTTTCCACCATTACAAGGATTTTAATTTTTTAATAAAGATAGTGTTCAATCGGGTTTTTTTAAATAATACTTCCTGACAATTTTATCGCGTTTACTGAATTGCTTGAGCAAAAATTTCACGAATATTTTGACGTCGAAATAAACATTATAAATAGGAGTAGTGAAATATTAAAATGTGTGCAAGATTATATATTTGTCATGAAATGCGAGTGCTTTCCAATAGATTGTTGGAAAAAAACTTTAATTTCAAATTATAATTTACTATTTAATTAAAGGCACGTATGGCAATTCACAATGCTGTGTTAGTGCCTACTTTAATGTATGGTAGTGAAAGTTGGGTGTGGCAGAAGAAGCACGAGAGTAGAATAAATGCTGTAGAAATGCGGTCATTAAGGAGTATGTTAGGGATGAATCTGAATGACAGAGTGAGAAATTGTTTAATAAGACAAGAGTGTGGTTTGCAAGATGATGTTGTGACCAGGATTAAGAAAGGAATGCTTCGGTGGTTTGGTCATGTAGAAAGAATGAATGAGGAAAGAGTGACAAAGCAAATTTATGTTGCAGAGGTGAACGGCAGAATCGGGAAGGGTCGCCCTAGGCGAAAGTTTATCGACCAAATTGGCGATATATTGAAAATGGGCCAAATCAAGAGTACCTTTAACCGACGAGCGTGTATGCGTAGGTATATGGATGTGGAGGAAGCGAGAGAGGTCTGTCAGGATCGTGCCAAATGGAAGTCCATAGTCTCTGCCTACCCCTCTGGGTGATAGGCGTGAGTGTTTATGTATGTATGTATGTATGTATGTATGTATGTATTTAATTAAAAGCCACAATCAATTGTTGAAGAACAGTAATTATAAAAGTAAAACATTTAGAATACGTAGTTTATAAAAAAATATTATATCTTAAATATCTATTAAAATGCTGATAAACAATTTGTGTGGTAAAAATTTTGAAGCATTGCCTCTGTACAGTTTCTCTAGATATGTGCTGTAGTCCTTGAGCGTGGGAACTTCTACTAAAACACCTACATTGATATTTTCTACTCATACAGACGCATTGCGTAATGTTAGTATACCCTGGACATGAATAAATTACGTTTGGTGCATCGCGCAAGTACATATTCATCACTCGTTCGTCTTCGTAGGATGTTCATGAATGTCACAAAAAACACGCATTATATGTATTATGTAGCCACTTGCAATTTATTCTGTGTCATTTGCTTGTCGAATAGCAAAGTCCGCGAGCCCGTAATGCAAAGCTGACAGCAAAGGGTGCGGTCAGAGTGTACGCTTTCTAGGTATTATGTTAACTATTTATTTATTTATTCTTTATTGCACCAAATATTTGTACAAAAGGCGTGCTATATGGCATTCTCTACCAGCTAACCTTGGGTAGAACAGAGAGTGAGTTTGGGCAGTTAAGTTGTCATGATATAATTCAGTTCAAATATATACATGCAACACATACATAAAATATACACATATTTATAAAATATATATAATACATATACATATTATATAAATAAATACACATATTTATACACATATATATATATATATATATATATATATATATATATATATATATATATATATATATATATATATATATATATATATATCATATATCATATATAAAAACTGTACAAAAAGGGTTATTATAATATCAAGGAATACATGAATGAAAATAACCCCTGGGAATAAGACCATGCTGGTTCTATGAAAAATCATTTAAAAATTGTATAAACGAAATTATTGTTAAGTGTAATATATTTGAAAGAAAAAGTCACGCTTGGTTTCTTGCTCGTTCTTCCCAGGACTGAGGTATTTTCCGAACCAGTAGTAAATAAAAAATGACTTTCAATAAGTATTATGTAATAATCAATATTGAATAAAAAAATATTCTATTCTATTCTATCTCAATAAATGTATATATAAATAACTATAAACATATAAAGTAAGTTGACTCAACTTTGTAGGCTACTGATAAGCTCATATAGTTTTCTTTTAAAAACATTTTTGGCAGGTATTGTTCGCAGGTCAAAAGGCAATTTGTTCCAGAGGGTAATAGAAGTAACTGTGAAAGAATTTGACATAGACCCAGAATGGTGGGTAGAGGAGTAGACAGGAATAAACTGTGTGAAAAACGGCGATTGAGAGATTATTTATTATATTTTTTATTTATGAAGAAATTTAAAATATTATTGTTTTGTGTACTATATATATATGTTTATATATATATATATATATATATATATATATATATATATATATATATATATATATATATATATATATATATATATATATATATATATATATATATATATACAACGTATCCCAAAATTTAACGATAAGCCAACACCGGAGGATAGACCTGCCCCGGACTAATCGGGGAAAAAAAGAAAAAAAAATATATCCCAATTATATTTTAAGTTATATAAAAAAAATGAAATTCTTCAGAAATTGAGACCGTTTATGATATTTTTCACTACCATGACCACAATTTTTTAAATATTTTTTTCTTTTTTTTTAATAGGCAACCTGAATAGTACTGCTATCTACCACAATTCTTAAAAACTCCAGAATAACTCTTGTTTTATCACGAAAATTAATGAAACTTATTTTATTCCCTAAATTTTTTGAAGACTTTTACTTTTAACCAAATTTAACTTATCGTGGTGTAAAAAAAAAGTAGGAACACTAGTATGGCAAGTTTTTATAAAAATTGACGCAACTAACCAACATTCCAAAATGGTATAATACTCTAGGAAAACAAGTTATAAAAAAATATGGGCCTATTATTTCTTAACAGGGGCCAAATTACGGTCGGGTGTAATAAAAGTATTAGTTCTTGAAAAATGTTTAATATTTCAAAACAAATGGTACAAACAGTTTCACGTGTAATTTATTAAGTTATTAACATTATAGCAAATGTTCGAACTGTTTGCCACCAGCATTAATACATGCACGACATCGCCTTAAAAATGATCGTTTTATTTGTCTTGCATATCTTCTGCTATTAATGTAATCAGCAGCCTGAGCGATATTTCGACGAAGTTCGTCCAATGTCACAATGGGTTTTGAGTAGACCCTGTTTTTAAGACAACCCCAATAGAAGAAGTCTAGGGGGTTCAAATCGGGTGAACGGGTTGGCCATAAGATAGGACCAAGTCGCCCGATCCAACGCCCTGGATACTCTTGATTAAAATATTCTCGCACAGGACGGGCATAATGTGCTGGGCAACCATCATTTTGGAACCACATGTTTTGAAGATCACTTAAGGGCACGTCGTTTAACAATTCTTGCAAGTCATTTTGTAAAAAGTTTAAATAACTATTGCCATCTAAGTTTCCTTGTAACTCAAAGGGCCCAATTACTTTTCCATTTAATATGCCGGTCCATAGGTTAACCTTGAATTGATATTGGGATTTGTCTTGTCTCATCAAGTGTGGATTTTCATTACTCCAACTATGTAGGTTGTGAAGATTTAAATACCCATCTTTCTTGCACGTTGTTTCATCCGACCATAGAATTTTGTCTAGGAAGTGGGGATCTTCACTGTGCCTTTGCAGCATTACACGGCAAAATGTGACCCGTAGCGGATAGTCCCGCGGTAATAACGTCTGCACACGCCTGTAGTGATATGGGTGAAGCTTGTGACGTTTTAATATTCGATGTGCAGAACTTTTCGGGATTCCTGTAGCTTCTTCTATGGCACGTACCAAAGTAATCGAGTCATTTTCTATCTCATTGAGAACTTCTTCATCACGATCCAATCTAAGTCTTCCAGCGCTTCTCCTATTAGATGGCATACGACCCTCCGAAAACGCTTGATGCACATTAATAAACACTCGATAATCAGGATATTTTTGAGCATTTGGGTATCTTTCTCGATACAGTCTGCTAGCAGTGTTAGCATTACATCGGCATTTTCCATAGATTAAATGCATATTAGCGTATTCCTGTGGTGTAAACACACAATCGTAGTCCAAGATAATGCCAGGTCAGTTCAGTTTGCAGATCACTTCCAGTCCAAATAATGCCAGGTCAGTTAAGTTTGCAGGTCGATTCCAGTCCAAAAAGCCAAGCCAAAAGTCGATAGTATGTACGAGGGCCACGTAAGTTGAATTGGGAACGGTGCGCAGTAAACAAAGGAGCAGAGGTACTGAACCGACTTGCTGAGAATAATAACAGCTTCTCTACCTGCCCTGTTGTTGTCTCTTTTTAACGTAAATATCTCTATCTATCTATCTCTCTCTAACATCTAAGGTATTAATGCCCCATTCGAATTCCTAGAAATTGTAACAGGAACCCATTTTGGGCATGTAGTAAAAGTGATTACTGACAATTACAATTTAAGGAATTTGGCCCCTGTTTAGAAATTATATTTCATCGCTTCATTCTTCAGATATAATATTAACAACGTAGTTTCCTTATTCTACAAGGCTAAGTCGCACCTTTAAAGATTTTTACTCTACCCCCATTAAAGAAATTGTCCCTTCCCACTAACGCCTCTCGCCGTCCGAGCATACTACCTCATTCCTTTTTCGTGCGAGGCAGAGTGCACACCTTACTTAATTATCTTAAAACAGTAAAATGTCGAAACGCAGTGCTGTAGACAAAATTGGTTATTACCAAAAGAAAATCAAAAAATTAGAAGAACAAGAAAGAAAACGATATAAACGGGTCATTGTTTACTCCGATTCTTCCGATGCCGAAGAAAATGTTGGTAAGTGTTACCGTTACGTAATTCGTTTCTAGTGCCTGAGTGATCCTTTAAAATATAAGTTAAGACTAAAAAACCTTAGCGTTGATCGTGAATCAACACGAAGACAAATTTACCTGGGGACTGGCCGAGAGTCAGTACGAAGGGATCCTAACCGGGGGGCTAGCCGAGAGTTAGCACGAAGGTGATATAAACTAAAATACACATGTACGAATATATTAAAGTGCCAGTTTCTAAGTTTTAAGTTGTGATAATTTATATTCTTATTATAACAATTTTTTGTTATCTACCTCCAAAATATACAATTTAGTTCTTGTTGTAGATAACGAAGCTGAGGATTGTAATAAGGTTGTAAATGATGACACCATGGTAACATCTATTCCTTCCGAGGAGCATCCTCAGTTAACAACTGAAGATAAAGAGGAAGAAACAATTCCTATATTAGACCATGAACTATTGTCAGCCTTGGGTGATACGGATAGTGACGAGCAAAAATACGGTGAAAATATTCACCAGGATCTTGCCCACCGTTGGCTTCCTCTTCTACGTAAGGGTCTTACTAAGGAAACAAGACAAAACTTGTTAAAAGCGTACTTAATTCCCGAAAACTGCAAGCTTTTGAGAGCACCTACGCTGAATCCCGAGATTGCAGCGGCACTTACCGATGCAGCCCGAAATAGGGACAAAAAAAATAGAGGTCGATCAGCAAAAACTGGGCTTAGGTATTACTGCCGTTAATAGAGCTATGTCTTTACTTCTCATCGGAGACAATAAAGTTCAAGCGATAAAAATTTCATCTGATGCTTGCCGTATATTATCCGACCTCCATCACTCTGAGACTCAAACCAGAATAAAATTGGTGACACCCGGATTAGACAAGTGTTTTCTTAAAATCATTCATGAGAGTGAAAGAGATGAAACTCTTTTTGGCAATAACCTTCCTCAAAAGATTAAGGCGCTAAAAGCCATCGAGAAACAAGGTCTTCAGATTAAGAAAACAGACCCTAAACCTTCCACATCACAGATAGCAACAAGTTCGTCTTTAAGAGACAATCGCTACCAGGGAAACTGGAGATTCCCTTCCCGCTCCCAGAACAAGAGGGGGCGGAGAGGGCCAAAGAAGTCATCGGGGACCCGCAGGAATCATCCCTCTCAGGTGTATCCACAAACGAGGTCTTGGAGCAACAACAAATCTTACCATGCTCCAGTTCAGCAGTAAAACTGGTACATGCGGGAAGATTACGATATTTTTATGACTGTTGGTTAAAATTAACAAAAAATAAAATTATTTTAAGATGGATTCGAGATGGCTTTACAATACCATTTAATAGACAAATTACTCAATGTAGATTACCGCATTCAACTTTGTCAGCAAAAGATAAACAATACATTTCTATAGCTATTAGTAATTTATTAGATTTAGGAGCAATATCAAAGTGTTATCCATCAAATAACCAGTTTATATCCTCAGTTTTCTTAGCGCCTAAACCTAACGGAGACAAAAGATTTATTCTGAATTTAAAGTCCCTTAATAAATTCATTGAAAAATCTCACTTTAAAATGGAGGATTACAGAACGGCCTCAAAGTTAATACCGCGTAATTGTTACATGGCTACCATTGACCTACGGGAGGCTTACTTACTAGTGTCAATTAAGTCGAGTCATCGCAAATTTTTAAGATTTCAATTTGAAGATGAAAATTTAGTTAAAACCCTTTATGAATTTAATGCCATGCCGTATGGCCTGTCCATTGCTCCTAGAACATTTAGTAAGATATATCTTGACGATATTCTTTGTATAGGTAAAGACTACAAAGAATGTTTGGATAACGTTAACGAGACTATGCGTCTTTTACAATGCTTAGGTTTTGTTATTAATTATAATAAGTCCTGTCTAGGCCCACATATATCTTGCAAATATTTGGGATTTATTTTTGATTCCACGGAACTTTCTACAAGTCTACCCATAGACAAACAAAATCATATAGCCCACTTAGTACAAAGGTTCTCTTGCTTAACTAGTTGTTCGATTAGAGATTTCGCTCATTTGATAGGTGTCCTGACGGCCGCCTGTCCTGGGGTAAAATATGGCTGGTTGTACACTAAACTACTAGAAAGACAAAAATACCTTGCGCTTCTAAAATATAAGACGTATAATAAAAATATACAACTTTCAAAAGATATCTTACCAGATTTGCAGTGGTGGAGAAAAAATGTATTTTCAACCAAAACTTCATTTAGAATAACTAAATATTCGTGTTGGTGGAGGATGGAAATATAATGAACTCGAGTATCATATCAATTACCTAGAATTACTAGCCATATTTCTAGGTATTAAATGTTTTGTTAGGGATATGTCGGATTGTAATATTTTATTGCGCGTAGATAATACAACAGCTATAAGTTATATCAATCGAATGGGAGGAATTCAATTCCCCCATTTGAACGAGTTATCTCGATCAATATGGCAATGGTGCGAGAAGCGAAACATTTGGCTACATGCATCTTACATAAATAGTAAAGAAAATTTCGAAGCAGACCAAGAATCAAGGAAACTAAACCTAGATACAGAATGGGAGCTAAGCGATAACGCTTATAAGGAGATCGTACAAAAATTGGGGGAACCAGAAATAGATCTTTTCGCTTCTCGTGCCAATGCTAAGTGCAGAACCTATGTGTCTTGGAGACCGGATCCAGATGCCTTATTAGTAGATGCTTTCACTATTGATTGGAAAAACAAATATTTCTATGCGTTTCCACCTTTTTCTTTAATAATCAAATGTCTGGAAAAAATCACAAGCGATAAAGACGAAGGTATTTTGGTCTTTCCTTATTGGCCATCCCAGCCTTGGTACCCAATGTTAAATAACTTACTCAGTTCAGATATACTGTTTTTCAAACCTCACAAAAATCTCTTACGGTCTTCTTCCAGAACTCCTCATCACCTGCACAAACAACTTACCCTGGGTGCAGCGAGGCTCTCAGGGTCGCATTTATAAGAAGAGGTACACCATCAGCCGCTCTTAACGTGATGATGGCATCGCTTTCAAAGAATACTACACTTTAGTATAGCGTCTCGTATAAGCTGTGGTGGCAATTTTGTCATAAAAATAATTTAGATCCTTACGCAAGTTCTGTACCGTCAATTTTGCTATTTTTATCAGAGCAGTTTAATAATGGGGCCGCTTACGGTTCGCTCAATAACCACAGATCGGCTTTGTCATTACTTCTAGGAGACTGTGTAGGTTCTAAAGAACAAATAAAAAGATTCCTAAAGGGCGCATACAAGTTAAGACCAGCCCTTCCCAAATATACTGGTACTTGGGATCCAAAAATTGTCTTAAATCATATTGGAGATTGGGTTCCCAATGAAACACTTTCAATTGAAAAACTCACAAAAAAATTAGCAGTATTAATGGCATTATGCACAGCACACCGAGCTCAAACATTGTCTTTAATAAAGATAGACAATATTAAGATATGTTCTTCAGATGTTAGAATCAGCATCACTGACATAATAAAAACGTCTGCAGCGGGTCGTCAGCAACCCCTTCTAATTTTACATTACTTTACAGAAAATATAAATATTTGTCCAGCCACGGCAATAAAAGATTACTTAGAAATTACAAATAAAATCAGACCCGCAGGTTGTCGGAACTTATTGCTAACATACAGGCGGCCACACAAGGCGGCCACTGCTCAATCTATCAGTAGGTGGATTAAGAACGTGTTAGCGGAGAGCGGCGTGGACGTGACTGTGTTTAGTGCACACAGTACGCGCCATGCTGTCACCTCAGCTGCTAGGTCCGCTGGGGTGTCCCTAGATACGATCAGAAAAACAGCCGGGTGGTCGTCGGCATCAGAGACCTTTGAAAAGTTTTATCATCGCCAAATTATTGACGGAAATAAGTTTGCAAGAACTGTCCTTTTAAATAATTAAATTAAAACTACTTGATGTATTAAATAAGATAGTTAGACTAGTGAATAATTGTACGTTATTTTGTTACGATTGAACTAATAAATGATATTTGATTATTTATGATTTCTTTTTGTTGCTTAACGTAAACATAAGTTACCCAATAAGCAAAACTTTAAGCTCTAAACATCTACGTTGTTAATATTATATCTGAAGAATGAAGCGATGAAATATAATATATGATCAAACGAACTTCTCCAAGTGAAGTTCGATCAGTATTATATGAATCGCTTTATTCGAAGATATAATTTCCCTCCCACCCATAACCCACAAAAAGTTTTGCTTAGAATAATATCTCTAAAAGAATGAGGCAGTATGCTCGGACGGCGAGAGGCGTTAGTGGGAAGGGACAATTTCTTTAATGGGGGTAGAGTAAAAATCTTTAAAGGTGCGACTTAGCCTTGTAGAATAAGGAAACTACGTTGTTAATATTATATCTTCGAATAAAGCGATTCATATAATACTGATCGAACTTCACTTGGAGAAGTTCGTTTGATCATATATAATAGGCCCATATTTTTTTATAATTTGTTTTCCTAGAGTATTATACCATTTTGGAATGTTGGTTAGTTGCGTCAATTTTTAAAAAAACTTGCCATACTAGTGTTCATACTTTTTTTTTACACCACGATAAGTTAGGTTTGGTTTTAAGAATTGTGGTAGATAGCAGTACTATTCAGGTTGCCTATTAAAAAAAAAAATATTTAAAAAATTGTGGTCATGGAAGTGAAAAATATCATAAACGGTCTCAATTTCTGAAGAATTTAATTTTTTTTATATAACTTAAAATATAATTGGCATATATTTTTTTTTCTTTTTTTCCCCGATTATTCCGAGGCAGGTCTATCCTCCGGTGTTGGCTTATCGTTGAATTTTGGGACACGTATTAGTATTAACTCTAGGAAAACAAGTTATAAAAAAATATGAGCATAGGCTCATATTTTTTTATAACTTGTTTTCCTATATATAATATATATAAATATAATATAATAGTATAGTATATATAATAGTATAGAAATAATAGGCTCATATTTAGAAAAACAGGGGCCAAATTCCTTAAATTGTAATCACTTTTACTACATGCCCAAAATGGGTTCCTGTTACAATTTCTAGGAATTCGAATGGGGCATAATACCTTAGATGTTAGAGAGAGATAGATAGATAGAGATATTTACGATAAAAAGAGACAGCAACAGGGCAGGTAGAGAAGCTGTTATTATTCTCAGCAAGTCGGTTCAGTACGCTCTGCTCCTTTGTTTGCTGCGCACCGTTCCCAATTCAACTTACGTGGCCCTCGTACATACTATCGACTTTTGGCTTGGCTTTTTGGACTGGAATCGACCTGCAAACTGAACTGACCTGGCATTATCTTGGACTACGATTGTGTTTTGTGATTTAGAGCGCATTTTGGACTGTTTGGCGTTTAACACTTCATACCACCACCATTCACCAACTTCATACACACTTCATACACACTTTGTACAAACTTCATACACACTTCATACAAGCTTTATACACACTTCCTACACACTTCATACACACTTCATACACACTTCATACACACTTCATACACACTTCATACAAACTTCATACAAACTTTATACACACGTCATACAAACTTCACACAAATTTCATACACACTTCATACTGACTTCATACATGCTTCATACACGCTTCATACGCGCTTCATACAAACTTAATACTCACTTCATACGCACTTCATACAAACTTCATACACACTTCATACAAACTTCCCACACTTCATAAAACTTTATACACACTTTATAAAAACTTCATACACACTTCATACAAACTTCATACACGCTTCATACACGCTTCATACACGCTTCATAAGCGCTCCATACGCGCTTCATACGGGATTCATACGCGCTTCATACGCGCTTCATACGCGCTTCATACGCGCTTCATACGCGCTTCATACGCGCTTCATACGCGCTTCATACGCACATCATACACACTTCATGCACACTTCATACACACTTCATACAAACTTCATACACACTTCATACAAACTTCATACACACTTCATACACACTTCATACACACTTCATACACATTTCATACACACTTCATTCATACTTCATACACACTTCATACACACTTCATACACACTTCATACACACTTCATACAAACATCATACACACTTTACACACACACTTCATACAAACTTCATACACACTTCATACAAACTTCACACACTTCATACACACTTCATACAAACTTCAAACACACTTCATACACACTTCATACATACTTCATACACTCTTCATACACGGTTCATACACACTTCATGCACACTTCATACACACTTCATACACACTTCATACAAACTTCATACACGCTACAGACACGCTTCATACACGCTTCATACGCGCTCCATACGCGCTTCACACGCGCTTCATACGCGCTTCATACGCGCCTTATACGCTCTTCATACGCACATCATACACACTTCATACACACTTCATACACACTTCATACACACTTCATACTAACTTCATATTAACTTCATACACACTTCATACACACTTCATATACACTTCATACACCCTTCATACACACTTCATACACACTTCATACACACTTCATACACACTTCATACACACTTCATACAAACTTCATACATACTTCGTACACACTTCATACACACTTCATACAATCTTCATACAAAGTTCATAAACACTTCATACAAAATTCATACAAACTTAATACACATTTCATACACACTTCATACAAACTTCATACACGCTTAATACACGCTTCTTACACGCTTCGTACGTAAGCGTGTATACGCTTCATACGCGCTTCATACAAACTTCATACGCACTTCATACACACTTCATACAAACTTCAAACACACTTCATACAAACTTCATACACACTTCATACAAAGTTCATACACGCTTAATACACGCTTCATACACGCTTCATACACGCTTCATACTTGCTTCATACACGCTTCATACACGCTTCGTACACACGCTTCGTACGTAAGCGTGTATACGCTTCATACGCGCTTCATACAAACTTCATACGCACTTCATGCGCACTTCATACGCACTTCATACACACTTCATACAAACTTCATACACACTTCATACACACTTCATACACGCTTCATACACGCTTCATACACACTTCATGCAAACTTCATACACGCTTCATACGCGCTTCATACACGCTTCGTACACACGCTTCCTACGTATGCGTGTATACGCTTCATACGCGCTTCATACAAACTTCATACGAGTGCGTATGAAGTTTGAAGTGTCATACGCACTTCATACACACTTCATACATACATACATACATACACACTTCATACAAACTTCATACACACTTCATACAAACTTCATACACACTTCATACAAAGTTCATACACGCTTAATACACGCTTCATACACGCTTCATACACGCTTCATACACGCTTCATACTTGCTTCATACACGCTTCATACACGCTTCGTACACACGCTTCGTACGTAAGCGTGTATACGCTTCATACGCGCTTCATACAAACTTCATACGCACTTCATGCGCACTTCATACGCACTTCATACACACTTCATACAAACTTCATACAAACTTCATACACACTTCATACACGCTTCATACACGCTTCATACACACTTCATGCAAACTTCATACACGCTTCATACACGCTTCATACACGCTTCGTACACACGCTTCCTACGTATGCGTGTATACGCTTCATACGCGCTTCATACAAACTTCATACGAGTGCGTATGAAAATTGAAGTGTCATACGCACTTCATACACACTTCATACATACATACATACACACTTCATACACACTTCATACACACTTCATACACACATCATACATACATCATTCATACATCATACTTACATCATACACTCATACATACATAAATACATACATAAATATACATATTATTATATACTTATATACAACGTGTCCCAAAATTCAACGATTTTAAGTTATATAAAAAAATTGAATAAAACTGTTTTTTACGGATTTTATCGCGTTTATTTTATTATTTTTATTCCCGACGTTTCGAGTGCTTTTCAGCAACCCATGGTCACGGGGGGGACTGAGATGTTTGACGTCCCAATGTCACAGTTAGCCCGGCTACCTTCAGTTTTTTAATATTAATTTTTGGTTCGATTTACGCAGAATGAACTTACAGTATCTGGAAGTCTTGCAGTGTTATGCTTGGGTTTGGATTTAATTTTGTTAATTATAGGATCCCAAGCAGATGGCAGCACCCATCCATCTTCTCTATTGAAATTAGGATGTTTTTTAATTTCAATAGCCTCGCGTATCATCCTTGGTAGGAATCGGTGTTCTTTTGCAAGGATTTGTGGTCTATCAAATCTGATGTAATGGCGGGGACGATCTTGAACATGTTCACAGACTGCAGACTTCCCAGAGCGTCGGTGCTTCACGTCAGCTATATGTTCTTTCACGCGGGTTTTAATGGATCTTTTTGTTTGTCCTATGTAAGAGAGACCACATTCGCAACCAAGCTTGTACACTCCTGCATCTTGTAGAGGGATATTACACTTGACGGATGGTAAAAATTGACTAATATTCTTCGGCGGCTTGAAGTATGTTTTAATAGAAGCTCGCTTCAAGATGTAGCCAACCTTGTCTGTGACTCCTCTGACATAGGGTAGTACAGCAGGCACACGCTCGACTGTGGTCGGCTTCACTCGGTCACTGTGACGTAGGCGCGGGACCCGAAGCTTGTTGTCTTGCAATACTTGCTCGACGTACTGCAGCTCGGCGGCCAGATGTTTTCTGTCACAGATCCCTCGTGCTCTCTGAAACAAAGATTTTCCCACGGTAGCTAACTGTGATGGATGATGGTGCGATTCACCATTTAAATATCGGTTAGTATGGGTCTTTTTTCTATACACAGTATGACCAATAGTGTTATCAGGATTTCGGATGACTAAAACATCTAGGAAAGCTAAAGAATTGTTGGCCTCTAACTCCATTGTGAATTGTATTTTAGAGTTTATGGAATTAAGGTGGTCTAAAAATGCAGTTACTTTGTCAGATGGTAAAATTGTGAAAGTGTCGTCTACATACCGCTTGTAGAATCTTGGATTTACAGGAGCAGTAAGAAGGGCTTTCTCCTCAAAGTCCTCCATGAATATGTCGGCGACTATGGGAGATACAGGTGAGCCCATCGCCACTCCATCTACTTGCTTGTAAAACTCCTCCTTCCACAATAGATAGCCAGATGTAAGGCAGTGTTTGAGTAATACTGCATATTCTGTAGGCATGTTGTATTCTTCTAGCTTCCTGGTTACAATTGAGATGCAGTCTTCAATAGGTAAGCATGTAAATAGTGACTGAACATCAAAACTGACCATAGTTTCATTGTCAGCAAGATGTAGGTCTTTTATCTCACTAACAAAATGGTACGAATCCTTTGTGTGTGCTCTAGTTTGTCCTCTCAGTGGTGACAGAATTTTTGCCAGGTGTTGAGCCTTAAGTAGTATGAGTATATGAGTATATAAAAAAATGAAATTCTTCAGAAATTGAGACCGTTTATTGTATTTTTCACTACCATGACCACAATTTTTTAAATAATTTTTTCTTTTTTTTTTTTATAGGCAACCTGAATAGTACTGCTATCTACCACAATTCTTAAAAACTCCAGAATAACTCTTGTTTTATCACGAAAATTAATGAAACTTATTTTATTCCCTAAATTTTTTGAAGACTTTTACTTTTAACCAAATTTAACTTATCGTGGTGTAAAAAAAAGTATGAACACTAGTATGGCAAGTTTTTTTAAAAATTGACGCAACTAACCAACATTCCAAAATGGTATAATACTCTAGGAAAACAAATTATAAAAAAATATGAGCCTATTATTTCTAAACAGGGGCCAAATTCCTTAAATTGTAATTGTCAGTAATCACTTTTACTACATGCCCAAAATGGGTTCCTGATACAATTTCTAGGAATTCGAATGGGGCATTAATACCTTAGATGTTAGAGAGAGATAGATAGATGGAGATATTTACGTTAAAAAGAGACAACAACAGGGCAGGTAGAGAAGCTGTTATTATTCTCAGCAAGTCGGTTCAGTACGCTCTGCTCCTTTGATTACTGCGCACCGTTCCCAATTCAACTTACGTGGCCCTCGTACATATTGTCGACTTTTGGCTTGGCTTTTTGGACTGGAATCGACCTGCAAACTTAACTGACCTGGCATTATTTGGACTGGAAGTGATCTGCAAACTGAACTGACCTGGCATTATCTTGGACTACGATTGTGTGTTTTGTTATTTAGAGTTCTGGCGCATTTTGGACTGTTTGGCGTTTTACATGCCGCAACCGTACACACCACAGGAATACGCTAATATGCATTTAATCTATGGAGAATGCCGATGTAATGCTAACGCTGCTAGCAGACTGTATCGAGAAAGATACCCAAATGCTCAAAAATATCCTGATTATCGAGTGTTTATTAATGTGCATCAAGTGTTTTCGGAGGGTCGTATGCCATCCAATAGAAGCGCTGGAAGACCTAGATTGGATCGTGATGAAGAAGTTCTCAATGAGATAGAAAATGACTCGACTACTTCGGTACGTGCCATAGAAGAAGCTACAGGAATCCCGAAAAGTTCTGCACATCGAATATTAAAACGTCACAAGCTTCACCCATATCACTACAGGCGTGTGCAGACGTTATTACCGCGGGACTATCCGCTACGGGTCACATTTTGCCGTGTAATGCTGCAAAGGCACAGTGAAGATCCCCACTTCCTAGACAAAATTCTATGGTCGGATGAAACAACGTGCAAGAAAGATGGGTATTTAAATCTTCACAACCTACATAGTTGGAGTAATGAAAATCCACATTTGATGAGACAAGACAAATCCCAATATCAATTCAAGGTTAACCTATGGACCGGCATATTAAATGGAAAAGTAATTGGGCCCTTTGAGTTACAAGGAAACTTAGATGGCAATAGTTATTTAAACTTTTTACAAAATGACTTGCAAGAATTGTTAAACGAAGTGCCCTTAAGTGATCTTCAAAATATGTGGTTCCAAAATGATGGTTGCCCAGCACATTATGCCCGTCCTGTGCGAGAATATTTTAATCAAGAGTATCCAGGGCGTTGGATCGGGCGACTTGGTCCTATCTTATGGCTAACCCGTTCACCCGATTTGAACCCCCTGGACTTCTTCTATTGGGGTTGTCTTAAAAACAGGGTCTACTCAAAACCCATTGTGACATTGGACGAACTTCGTCGAAATATTGCTCAGGCTGCTGATTACATATTAATGTAATCAGCAGCCTGAGCAATAGCAGAAGATATGCAAGACAAATAAAACGATCATTTTTAAGGCGATGTCGTGCATGTATTAATGCTGGTGGCAAACAGTTCGAACATTTGCTATAATGTTAATAACTTAATAAATTACACGTGAAACTGTTTGTACCATTTGTTTTGAAATATTAAACATTTTTCAAGAACTAATACTTTTATTACACCCGACCGTCATTTGGCCCCTGTTAAGAAATAATAGGCCCATATTTTTTATAACTTGTTTTCCTAGAGTATTATACCATTTTGGAATGTTGGTTAGTTGCGTCAATTTTTATAAAAACTTGCCATACTAGTGTTTATACTTTTTTTTTACACCACGATAAGTTAAATTTGGTTAAAAGTAAAAGTCTTCAAAAAATTTAGGGAATAAAATAAGTTTCATTAATTTTCGTGATAAAACAAGAGTTATTCTGGAGTTTTTAAGAATTGTGGTAGATAGCAGTACTATTCAGGTTGCCTATAAAAAAAAGAAAAAAATATTTAAAAAATTGTGGTCATGGTAGTGAAAACTATCATAAATGGTCTCAATTTCTGAAGAATTTAATTTTTTTTATATAACTTAAAATATAATTGGTATATATTTTTTTTCTTTTTTTCCCCGATTAGTCCGGGGCAGGTCTATCCTCCGGTGTTGGCTTATCGTTGAATTTTGGGACACGTTGTATATATATATATATATATATATATATATATATATTTAAACAATCACAGTCAAACTATTTATATAGTATGTAACAAACAACCCGTTGGTTGTTTGTTACATATAATATTTTCCGCTGCGAGGCGCGCGCATCCCCAAGATTTCTGTGTGAATAGTCCCCTCAATAGTATCTTTCAAGATGGCCGATCATATCTCATATGTTGCAACCATTGCGGCTATATTTTACTACAAAGGAGAAATAATTTAATAAATTCGTGTTTTCTTACAATATATGGTTTATACAATGAAGTAGTATAATAAAAATGTTTTTCGTCTAAATTTATATATTATGATAATATTAGTGCTAAAAGCGAAAGTATAATAGATATTTCCAATATTTTTTCTAGATACAGTTATTCTCAGAAACTTTAAATTTGAAAATAATAGGAATAATAATGAAAATATTTTTAATAATGTGCCGGCAGTTGGCAAAATTCCATATCTCTTCTTGAATACCTAATAATATTTAATATGTTCATACTTATTTTATATTATAAATTATCTTACAAAAATCATTTTACGAAGTCACATAACAAGAATTTTTTTAGTTCCGCTACGTAAATGACGATGTTTTGACGAGTTAATTATACATTGTTAATTCATTCATTACGATCTATCAAAGTCAACTAGTGAATATAATATGGAACCTATGAAAATACCCCCTCATATATATATATATTTATGTATTAGGGGGTATTTTTCAAAGTTTCCACTTTTACCAAGCGGGTTGGCAACTGCAGGTTTTTACTTTGGATCTAGTTGTTATGAGGAGGATGCCGTTATCCATCTCCTGCTTTCCATCTGCCGCCTTTTACTATACCCACGAGATGATATGGAGTAGTGAATTTTCTATCACCGCCAATACATATTATTATTGAATACTTGTCATAAACCACGTTATTACTAATTAGAAATTTGGGAAAAAGATTTTAAAAAGTTGGTTTCAAGCATAAAATGTCGTGATTAATTTTAACTTGCAACTATTTGTGGGACAAATGTAAATAAATCCATAGTAAAAGAATGTAATAAACAAAATAAAATTACTATGAAATAAGCGGCGTTTCGCGCGCTCCTCAAACTCAAACCCGTTACCCACTCGTCATCGTAGAACTTTAGTATAGAAAAACCCCAAAATGTACACGCACTTCGAGTGACCGCAAAAGTATCGTCCAATAATTTAATATTATAATTTAAGGAATGTCTTGGAAAATTCGGTGAAAGATGGATTGGCCGTGGTGGACCGGTCAACTGGCCAGCGTTATTACCTGTCCTCACACCTTTATACTTTTAGCTCTGTGGTACGATTAAGCTATAAGTCCGTATTCCAAAAGAAAACATAGATACCGAGGCGAAAATGCGTATGCGAATAGTCGCAGCCTTTGCAAAAATAAAGTTTGAAATGTCTGTTCTGCAACGTGTGCGTTTAAACTTTATAATATAATTCGGTGTCGCAGGTGCATCGAGGTACAAGTCGTACGTATTGAACAATATGTTCGTGGTCGTCAAGTAGAGATAGTAATGAATATTAGTATTTGTGCATAATTATCCCAATCAATCTCGGTTACATATTGTATATTGTTGGCACTAATGAAAAACCCATAACATCAAAAGACAGGATAACTGACTAGATAACTTCTACATTATAAATTTTAGTTATCAATCTAAATTTAATTACTGCAATAATAACCTCGGCATAAGGTATTACTAAAATAACCTAAACGTCATGGTAATAGGATGGTAACCTCAACAAAGAACCCGGCGAGTTAATCAGGACAGGACTATTGTAGAGGTCTGAATTGATATCACAATGTGTGGACCCCATAGAGGGTAACTCACTGATCAACAATTCACTGAAGGTCCCACTGCACCGGTTGAGTCGAGTCTTAAGACTCGACTCAACCGGTGTCAGTCAGTCAGTCGGTCAACAAGACTGCTTGCTTAGCGAGTTTTCGAGTGGTTTTTATGCTTACATTATTAATTTGATTTTTTTAATCTAATAACTTTCTTTGCGTTTTCCCATATTATCTACCTGAAATTGATATTAAAATAAATTACTACTTCATTAAGTACATTAATGTCTAACAATTACAAAAATAATACATAATAAAAGTCACATACCTAGTTGTTCTACTTACTCGAAGAATACAAATAATTTTAGCAGTCGTGTCCGACACTCGCGACCCACCTTTATGCCATGTCAAACAATAGATGTATCAAATCGATTCGTCAAATCAGGTTACGAACGTACGTGCAGTCACCTCGAAAAGTGAGTTACTATACTCTTTGGGCGGCACTGAATTTTTTTTCAAGCGATTTCTCTAATATAAAGCGAATAACGGAAAGCTAAACCGTTTCATACATGGAAAACGGGGACCGATTTCTGCTAAAAAATGAATGATATTTAGGCTTAGATTATTGCTTTTTGGTTTGAATTAGTAAAAAAAATGAATAGTGAATGTGTTATCTATACTTTTATCTCACGTTTTAAACAAAAATATTTTCTAATATAATAACGATATATCCTAGAGATTTAAAATATAAAAGGCCGTTCTAAGTGATTTTACCATTGTTGACGATTTTTTTCTCTCGAAAATCAAGATTTTTTTTATAAATATCACGCGGTGAAAGTGAAGACTCGTCTTTTAACTAATTGAGATTTTTTTAGTGTCTTTCAATTAAGTAAGTTCTTTAATATTTTTAAAATCGTAACCCGCCTATTTGCGCGTTTCTCAAGAACCGGCCTCTTAATAAAAGTGTAATATTTACTCCCCTAATGTATTTAAAAATGTACAGTATGCTAATATAAATGTAAGCTCTCCGAGATTAGGAGTGTGCTCCGATCACGTGGCTGTTAAACGGGAAATGAAGCTGCAGTCCTCAACAGATATAGCAAGCAGACAACAGAACACACAGATCTCCAATCGCATGCTGCGAGACTTACGCAACTTAAATACAACTTGTATTGGAGAAGCAATTGAGCGAAACTAGGGCTCTATATCTTTGCTAAAGATCTGTCTGTCAGATAGAGCGAACTGTCGAAGTTGAAGACCCAATATGGAAGCAACATTTCCAGGAAACCTGAGATTTTGAGTGAGATTGAGAGGTTCTACGCTTAATTACACACGTCATCTTTGGAGCCACACGCAAGTGTGAGTAACAGTCCAAGAGCAAATCCGATACTATTCCGATGATTTCCTGGATGTCCTTCTGAGCGAGATTAGAATGGCTCTTCAGCACCTCAATAACGACTAGGCCCCGAACGACGATGGAATCTAGTAGTAAAAATCCTTTGAAAGCTTTTCTATTCCATCTTGGATGGTGGCACTACTCCGGAGGCGTGGAGCTGAAGTGCGGTGGCCTTGTTCTATAAAAAAGGCGACAACGGTCTGTTGAATAACTACAGACCGATTTCCCTTCCGAGTAGCGTCTACGTGCTGCATTCCGTTATAAATCGTCTTACACGCTGACTCGAAGACTTCCAGCCTGTAGAACAGACCGGTTTCTGAAAGGGTTTTAGTACAATAGAACACATACATGCCCTTCGGTAAATTGTACATATGATATGAGAAAGGCTTTGATTCTGTGGGATACACTTCCTTCAGCGGTGCCATATTGACTGTCGGTATATCGAAGTGCTGAAGTGTTTGTACAGTAGGGCTACAATAGCTATCCGAGTACAGAACCAGAGAACGAAAGCCACTCAATGGCGGAGAAGTGTAAGACAGGGTGTCGTTATAGCTCCAAAACTCTTCACCGCTGCATTAGAAGACATTTCCAAGCTACTAGTCTGGAAAGGATACGGTATTAACATCAATGGAGCATATATACTCTCCGTTGATGTTAATACCGTGATATGAAATGGATATCCATTCACCTTTGATTTGCCGATGATATAATATTTGTGTCAGAATCGCCGGAGGACCTAAGCACTATGCTCAATGATCTCAACATTGTCTCCCAACGGATAGGTCTTGCGATGAACATGGACTAAACGAAGGTCATGTGTAACGTCCATGTCACACTTACGCCGATAGTTGTTGGGAGCATGACCTAGAACAAATAGCCCTACTAGGTAAGTCCAACTTGAACCGAGGGATCAATCGACGGATTCACTGTTTCGCATTCCTTGCGGAGACCTATGTTCAGCAGTGGTTTTGTGAAGTAATGACGATGATGACGATATAATATACATTGTACTGACCTTGAATTTTGAATTAAAAATAAGCCATGTGAAATCCTAAAAGATGTCTTTACTCAGCATTGCAATCGTTTTAACTGTGAAACCGAGAACCTTGAAATATTAAAACGTTAAGTATATTATATGGCTTAGGCCTCATCTAATTTTTAAGAGGAATACAGCAACTTTTACAGATTAACTAGTTTTCAGTTCTGCCGTAGTGTTGGCAGACTCACTAAGACCTCTTATTAAATAATGCGAATAGGTGACAACTTCGGTGGTGCCGGTGGGAATCGAACTTTGATTGCTTTCGTACCGTAAACTTTACGGCAATAGCAGTTAGACAATAGCGCTAAAAAGACATTAATTATAATGTGGAGATATATGATACAACTATTTTAAATCTAAAGAAACATCTGATATAAATAGTTCAAAATACCTACGTTAACTTTCGTGCATGCGTGAGACTGCATTGACACCAGAGCAGCGTTGATTGCAAAACTGGAACTGCACTAAATCACAATGAAGTCGGATTAAAGCGTATGCTTCGTGAGTTTTTACTATCGTTCATTTGAGCGCAATCTGTAAACGACTGTGTGCAAGAGTTTTTGTAAGAATTAAGAGGACTGAATGAGTTCACATCAAATAAAACTAAGTAATTATACGAATTTAATCACGTTAAGTTTTAGCTTAATTAATCCGCGCTACCTTCAGATTTATATATTAATTTTATTTTTTTGGTGGTTACTTTAGGTTTTAAACTATTCGCGTAAAAACCAATCATTATTAAGTTCATGTTTTGGTGATCTCAACGTGGTTGAACCAATTTGACTAGTCTGAAGCTCAGGGCTCCCGGCCATTCGGTGTGTTACCACCACACATTCGTAAAAGGGATTACATTGTCAAATAACTATATAGTAACAATCTCCACCCCTTTGTTATTGAAATAGGACTCATTACAAGCCAAGGGTTTGCTTCGTCGTTAGTCCTGCGTACAACAGGAGACTGGAATAATTTGTCAGCATCTATCTTTCCATCCAATTACAATATGGGTGTCTTCAAGGCAAGAGTGAATAGGCTTTTAAGGCTTCGTAGAAGTTAAGCTGCATCACCACTTACTATCAGGTGGAAAAGTAGACAAGCAATGGCTTATTAAAGTAAAAGCTTTATTGGGTTTTTATAAACTTTAAAGTTGGGGGTTAGCTAGCTCACTTGGCTGATGTTGTTTAAGCACTTTCCAGTAGATGGCGCGATGAGTTTCAATTTGAATTAATTTTGAACTTCGTATAGTTAAAGTTAAGTTAAAGTTACAGTCTATTTACGTCCTACTACTGGGCACAGGCCTCCCCTCATTTCTGAGAGGGTTTTAGGCCAAGGAAATGTCCGCCGCGCTGCCCCAATGCGTGAAGGCGAACATCACATGTCTTCGAATTTTTTTCTTATTTCTCAGACAAGCAGGTTTCCTCATGATGTTTTTCTTCACCGCCGAGCACGTGGTAAACCAGCACTTGAAACTGTAATTAACAATTTCATTGGTGCCGACGGGGGTCGAACCCGGGTTTCTCGCGTACTGTGAAATGTACAGCGAGCGCTAACCATCTGAGCTACCACGGCACGTATAGTGAGAATATAAAATTTATTCATAAATCAACTACAGCGCAGCCTGTCGGTCGAGATTTTGTGGTTTTCTTTTTTGACACTAAAACATCATGTAGTGCGAATAGTCATTGTAGTCCATATATATACTTAATGTGATTCTACGCGCACCAGCAAATATAATATATTTTTAATATAATATGTTTTATATATTATACTCAGAATTGAGTGGTTGCGCTCAGGGCCGTGGGTTTGAATCCCGTACAGAACAAGTATTTGCATAACCTGCAAATATGCAATATCCGGGTCTGGATGTTTGTCCTGTGAAATTTATGCCTGCAAAATGCCTCCGTGATATAAGAGAAAATCCCAGTGTAAAGGTGGTAATATATTATTTTTTTTCAAAAAAAATGTAATACAGTTCGGTGCATGCTATATTTTTTTATAGGAGAGGGGGCAAACGAGCATGCGGCTCACCTGATGGTAAGTGAGTATCGCCGCCCATGAACAACTGCGACACCAGGGAATTGCAGATGCGTTGCCGGCCTTTTAAAACGAAGTAGGCTCTTTTCTTGAAGGTCCCTAAGTCGTATCGGTCCGGAAAAAATATAATAAAACTATATTAGATTATATTTCATGTTGTGCATGTAATCTCTACCAGGCAAATAATAAAAATCTTATTAAACTTTTAACTTTTACCTGTTAGTTTTAGTTAAATATGTATAAGTATTTTTCGGCAAAATGTAAATAAATTTAACAGCGATAAAGTTCCTTATTTTACTACCAAGCTTCCATTTTTTGACACAACCTATGATTATCATAAAAAATTTGACTGCATTTTCACCCCCTCAAACTTATTCCTTAATTCGGAACTTCGAATTTTAAACTTTATTTGCGTATTTAGGTAACTGCATATTATAACTATGCTAAATTTTAATCATCTACATGAAAATAGTCTCCGAGAAGACACTATACTGTTTGTCAATTTGACTGCCTGGAAAGAGGTGATCTCAGAAGTACTTCATTTTGTGAGTTTTGTTACGGAGCACGAATGATGTGGGTAAAGTAAAGTCCACTCGAGCAATATGGCAATACAGTAGTAGCATACATCTAACTGTGCACTTCACCTCAATGAGTCTGATGACACCGCAAACCTCACAGCGAGGAAAGTTCAAGTACTTATGAAAATAAGGAAGTGCTTCGCACGACAAGCACTTCTAAATGTTGATCGAGCCTAGCCGACGTTGAAAATGCTGATATATGAAGTTAATATGCAATGGTTGTTAATTTTTTTAAGCGCATATTCAATAAAACTACAAGTATATACTATTTTTCTATATACATCTCGACATTTCACTCAAATATAATTTCTTTTTTATAGTCATGCTACAATCATTATCCATTGCTGAACATAGCCTCCCCCAAGGAATGCCACAAAACACGGTTCTGCGCCACCTGGTCTTATCGACTTCCTGGACATCTTGCCTGGTCATCAGAACATCTAGTGTGGGGCTACAATATGTTATGCTAATTGACACAATCGGAGTGATTGACAGGTAAGTGTCATATCGTAAACACTTACTTTTTTTAGGTGGCCATTTCAGCATAGAATAGAATAGAATAATTTTTTATTCAATATACATTACATGAAGAATTACATTCTTATTAAAAGTTGTTTTTTACTTTACCACTGGTTTGAAAAAAAACCCTTTGTCATGGGAAGAACCAGCAAGAAACCCAGCGGGACATTTTTTTAAATAAACTTTACAATATAAATGATTACAAACTATTTACAACATTTATTTTAGAAACAGCTTGGGAGCGACCACCTCATTCCCAGGGGTTGTTATCAACCATGTATTCATTTATACTATAATAACCCTTTTTATACAATTTCAGCTTAACAAAACATTTGAACTTGGTAATAGAGAGAGCCTGTACACTTTCCGGGATCTTGTTGTTATAGCGTATACATTGCCCCAAGAATGAATTACTGACTCTGTGGAGCCGAGAAACTGGCATCACTAGCTTGTGTTTGTTCCTAGTGTTTACAGAATGTATATCACTTTGTTTACTAAAACTACCTTTGTTTTTGTGAACATACATTAAATTTCCGTAAATATACTGAGAGACCAAAGTTAATATATTTATTTCTTAAAATTTATCTCTAAGAGACTCTCGGTTTTAGATTGTAAATAGCTCTAATGGCCCTCTTCTGTAAAACTAAAATGGTTTTTGAATCAGCCGCATTTCCCCATAGCAAAATCCCATAAGACATTATGCTATGGAAATAACTGAAATAAACTAATCTAGCTGTCTCGACACTAGTGAGACCTCTAATCTTTTTTACAGCATAGGCTGCAGAACTTAGTCTGCTTGCTAATTTGGATATATGGGGGCCCCACTGAAGCTTTGCGTCGAGAGTGATGCCAAGAAAAACAGTGGATACAACAGGGCTCAGTTCCTCCCCATTTAAAAACACATTGGTATTCACACATAGGAGTCCGTCTCTGTAGGTACCACCTTGCTATCTACTTCTGATGTGAAACAGTAGTGCGTGCACTGATGCGTTCTCGTCTGAAAGATATATAGATAATAGTGTTTAGGCAACTTGAAATATTGTGACCTTCATTATGTCAAGTTGTTTGCAGGTGTCTCTGGTCTGCCGTAGTCACTTACTATATTGGATTGTGAAATCACTCTTAGCTATTTTTTTGTTTTCAAAATACAAAGCATGAAATGTGTTCCTCGTCTTAACAGGGTAATAGGGCAGTACTTTTTATAAGTGTAGAGTTTAGATTCCATTTTTAGGGCGGATGCGATAATTACCTATAATACATATGGTGTATTCCTTTTTAATTTAGCATTTTTTTATTGAACTTTAAATAAAAAAGAAACCGGACAAGGCCGAGTAAGAACTCGCGCCTTGAGGGTTCTGGATAGATATCTTAATTATATACTATGTCATAGTTCAGCCATCCCGGTGTCGAGAGTCAGGTAGATTTTTGTCTGTTGTTTTCGTGTATTGGTATCTATTACCACTACGGTCAATGAGTAGTGTAACCTATAGGGCTAGATGAGTAATTTTGTTTAAAAAAAATATTAATATGAAACTATAAATTTATGATATTACCCTACCTTGATACATATTTATATACCTTGCTTTATGTCATATTTCGTGATTCTAGATCAACAGGAAGTGCTTAGATTTTGTTAAGTGATATTGTGTTGTAAATATCCAAAATTATAGTACGGCTGTTTCTGTCTGTCTGTGTCTTTAATTTGCGTGGCTTGAATATTTTATAGCTTCAAGGGACAGATTTAATATTAATTTTAACTCGATACTTCTACCCCTTCCCGGGGAAAAAGAGTTTCGTGTTTTGCTTTTATTTTTATTTAATTTATTACATTAAAAATAGTGTTTTCATTTCACTCTGGGCGACGGTGATGAAATGTAACAGAACGCTTCATTAGCAGTAAAAAGGTTCTTTGATTCTCTACATCACAGATAATACAGAATATACACCAGGAATTTATACCGCTATTTTACGATGGAACTCTATGAGCATGGCCCTTTTTAGGGTTCCGTAGTTACACAACAAGGAACGCTTATAGTTTCGCCATGTCCGTCCGTCCGCCGCGGTTTTGCTCAGAGACCCTAGGAGCTACAAATCTGTAATTTGTCATAGTTATAGATATTAATCACGCCTAGACAACTGTGAACTAAAATCTTCAAAAACATTATATTTTGGGTACTTCCCATACAAATAAATGGAGGATATTTTTTTTTACCCGTCTATTCCATCATGTGGGGTTTAGTTGGTAAAGTCTTTAAAAACATTGGGGGTGTGGAACAACATACTCTCATTCCGTTTGTGATATATTTAGCTTTAAAGTGGTATTTTTCATTAGAAACATTTGTCTCCCCCTCTGCCTATTAAACCGCTGTTTCTGGAAATATATATAATAAAGTTAAAGGAAAAACTCTCACAGCTAAGTAGAATTAAGAAGTTAACGAGCATTAGTCAACCAATTTTTGAAATGCACTTGCATTACTAAAAAATTACAACTCCATAGAAAATGACCTAAAACTAACTGCATTAATAACATTGTAATGTTATTGTAAACTGTTAAAAATAAACATTTTATGAAGAAAACGACATATATGCATTACTACTATTAGCTTTACTTTTTCATTTGCGGGATAGATAGCGTATTATTATCATAACCGAAAAGTTTTTTAATCTTTCTAATTATCAAGAAAGCCACATATTGTGACGGGCAACTAAGGAAACCTACCTCTACATTGTGCGGGGCCCGACACGCACTTGGCCAGTTTTTTAATATAGAAGAGAGGGCAAACGAACATGCGGCTTACCTGATGGTAAGTGTTAACCGCCGCCCACAAACAACTGCAACACCGGAGATCGCTGGTGTGTTGCCCAACTTTTAAAAAAACATGCGTGAGTGTCGTGGAACAATCGGTCGGAACGAGGTTCCTTTCGTAGTATATTATTATTGATAAACGTATTATATTATTGATTAACAAATACAATGAATTACTATGTCTATTAAAATGAAGCGTCATTTAAAATAAAATAATATTTCTTTCATGGCAAGCTAAGAAAAAGTACGAGGGAGATGGATATTATTCCACCTCGCTTTCTTTTAGCCGCCAAGGCTGTCTACACTATATGAGAAGGGGTCGTGACGGAAAAATCTTACACTATTTCTCGCCTAGCTAGCTAGCCCCCATCCGCCAAATTCTTACCGTCCGATAAAGAACTTAGTTCAAAAGTAGGCTTTTTTCTTGAAGGTCTCTAAATCGTATTGGTCCGGAAAAATCGTTGGTGTTAGTGGATCCCACAGAGAAGTTGCGCGAGGAAGAAAATTTCTTGTAAATCGCATAGTTGTGGCCCGGCCATCATCCAGAAGGAATAGATGATATCACATGCGATAGTGAAATTGAGCGACTGGAATTAGTCCGAACAATTATTCTTCAGAACATTCCTCGTGGTAGATCCTTGCTGATCGAGCCTACACCCATAACATAACGCCTGTCTAATAGGACTTGTCAATATTATGAATTTTCTCGTTTGAATAGAAAATGGAATGAAATATATTTATTTCTTCGACGTAAAAAAATAAAATTACATTTATCAAATGTCTTTTTTTTAATATATTCTGTTTCGAAATCTATTTGATCGAAGAAGAAACTACTCAGCTGTTATTTTTTTAAAGTTAATATGACAATAGCATAATATATACAGGATGGAAAACAATAACAGACTCATTGGCAATAGAAGCTTGTTCTACGATGGACTCAAAAAAGCTTCCAAAAATTTGGAACATACAAAATCACATCAATATTATGGTTAGTTTATGGTTTTCTACACACACTATACGAAACACAGCAGCATTATGGCTACTATTCTGTGAGAGCGTGGTGTTACCTCGATCGAGTAGAAATATTCCTAGATAACCATAATACCATTGCAACATGGCTCTACCGTGTAAGAGAAGTATAAAGTTGTAAGTTTTAACGAAGTTTATAAAATATGTATATATGATCCGCCCTGCAAGTCCCTTAAGCCCTTTAACTTTAACAATTCCGAAATTTAAAATAGAATACTAAATTACTTGGTAGATCTACGCTGCAGCTATATAAATTCGGAAATTTAAAAAGAGAATACTAAATTACATGATAGAGCCACGCTGCATATTAGTTGTATCACGAATGGTTCGTTTCGACCGGGGTAGGACCACGCTCTCACAGAATACCAGCGTAAAAAAATTAAAAGTAAAAAAAACTATTTAAACAAGCTTTTATTTAATTGCGCTAAAAAGTTTAAAATAAACTTTTCCTATAAACTTTTACTATCAACTTATAACGTCACTACACAATTTATATGATATAAAAGTTTGTCGCGAGATTTAAGATTCTACTCATTTCTACTTACTCGTATTTACTTATATTAGTGTGAACATTTTAAAAATTAAAATCAATCAGATCCTGTTTATCTACACAGGTAAATCTCACGACAAGCTTTTATATCATATAAATTGTGTAATGACGTTATAAGTTGATAGTAAAAGTTTGAAAGGAAAAGTTTATTTTATTTTATTTAGTGTAAAAGTTTGTTTTAAAAAAAGTTTTTTTATTTAATTTATTTTTTAGTTTTTAGTTATCGCTGAACACGTTTCTCAGTCTGATCATCAACGCATCATTGTTGGAAGGTCGTTTGTCGGTTAAGCTGTTCCCCGCAACGATTTCATGGGTTTTAATTTTTTCATGCGGAACCTTAATTCTTTTCGTAAACTAAAAGTAGCCATCTAAATCCAAATCCAATGTATCTAATCGTTTTTGAGTGATGCGTGTTCGTCGTGAGAGGTCGTGTTAAACTTTTACGACGAGATGTCGTATTATAGTATAGATAGAAGATAGATAAGTTATAGTATAGATAAAACAGTATGTTTTGAGTGACTGACTCATCTACCAGCGCAAATCCCAAACCGCTTAACATAAAAACGTTAAGCATTTTATCTTAACATAGAAATCTGATCTGACCAGATCTGATTGCCTTTTAAGACGTAGGCATCCACTAAGAAAGGATTTTTGATTCAATTAATTGCCTTAGAGGGTGAAATTGGGTGTTACAGTTTGAATGAAACTTTTTATTTTACGGGGTAGTTTGGCTGGACTAGAAACTTACTGAAAGTACTGTTAATAAAATAAAGGAATACGTATTTTTGGATTTTTCAAAACAACCCCTTATAGGGTCAAAACTTTCTCCAATTCACTATTAATTCTTATCCAGATAAATATGTCAGTTACCTTTTACATTGAATGTAAATTAAAGTTATTCTAAGCATTATACTTTGAAAGATAAGAATACTTTAAAAGATATCACGGAATAAAATTCACGCGCAACTGAAATAAAAATCACTCACATCGAAACGGTTGGCCGATATGGCCTCCTCCATTGTCTGCACATAAAAACCGGTATTGTACACAGTTGTTGCTCAAAAATCAAAGAAAGAACGATAAAATGACAACCCAAACAAATAAACGTTTACCAATTTTAATATTATTCATGTTTCTAACTAATTCGTACGATCAAATATAATTATAAATAAACGTTATAAAATCATAAAATGTATGTAACATTTTCTTACTAAGCGCAATTTTTGTAATGATGGGTTATCTATACTCATTATTAATATTTATTATGAAAGGGGTCTCCAGATCTATCCACTCATCATACGAAACTCAGCAACCATAAGCTGCTATTTTACGCTGGTATTCCGTGAGAGCGTGGTCCTTCCTGGTCGAGCCGACCCATTCTTGCTGCATCCATAATATAGTTGCAGCGTGACTCTACCGCATAAAAATCCTGCTGTAAAATCTTATGTCATTTAAAACTAAAATCCACAAGATAAGCTTGCCGCTTATGGTGCCTTACAAATAGGTGTTATAATTATGGAAGTTCATCATCTGCTCAAAGAATTGTAATGAAAAAAAAATCGGTAAAATGAACCTTATCGTATTTTTACTTAAAAGTAATTTTAATTCACATTTTCAATTAAAATTATAACATAAGGTTTCTCATCTCTGGGCTGGGGCACCCCGGTGCCAGCTCGTTCCACTTGACCGCATCCAGAGCGGCTCGAATCGTCGACGACCGAGTTCTTTCTGATCAGCTCGATGCACTGGCGCTGCGAAGAGATGTTGCATCACTTTTCATTTTATATCGCGTTTACTATGGAGAGCGCTCTGAGGAATTGTTCGGATTAACTTCAGCCGCCAAATTTCACGGTCGCGTATAGCGTCACAACTCATGATACCATCCACACCATCTGGATTCTTGGCAGTCCAGCAGTATGCGTTTTACTAGGTGCTGTTTTCCTCGCACAACCTCTTTGTGGAATCGTTTACCACCTCTGATTTTTCCGGACTGATAGGACTTAGAGACCTTCAAGAAAAGACCTTATTCCTTTCTAAAAGGCCGACAACGCACCTGCAATTCCCCTGGTGTTGCATTTGTTCATGAGCGGCGTTAGTCAATTATCATGAGGTGAGCCGCATACTCGTTTGTCCCCTATACTATCATTACAGCTCTTCACAAGTCCACTGCTGAACATAGGCCTCCCCCAAGGAATGCAACAAAGCACGGTCCTGAGCCACCTGCATCCATCGACTTCCTGCATGTCTCACCAGGTCGTCACTCCATCTAGTAGGGGGTCGCCCTACACTTCGCCTACCGGTGCGAGGCTGTCACTCGAGAACCTTTCTTCCCCATCGGTTGTCGGTTCTTCGAGCTATATGGCCGGCCCATTGCCACTTCTGCTTACTAATCCGTTGGGCTATGTCGATTACTCTGGTTCTACTGCGAATATCCTCATTTCTAAGTTTATCACGCAGAGAAACCCCGAGCGTAGCCCTCTCCATAGCTCGCTGAGCGACCTTGAGCTTCCTCATACGGCCAGCAGTGAAGGACCACGTCTCTGATCCGTAAGTTATCACTGGCAACACGCAATTTCACAATTTCGTTTTCAGGTTTTGAGACATACCTCGAAGAAGGGGTGATGAGGTAACGAGAAGATGTGTCGTAGTTTCCCGAACGATGCCCAGCCGAGTTGAATCCGCCGATTGACCTCTCGGTCGAAGTTGGACTTACCTTGTCGCACTATTTGTCCCAGGTAAACATAATCGTCAAATACTTCGAGCTTAGTGCTCCCAACAACTACCGGCATAGGTGTGACATGGACGTTAAACATGATTTTTGTTTTGTCCATGTTCATCTTAAGACCTATCCATTGGAAGACACTATTGAGGTCATTGAGCATAGTGCTTAGGTCCTCCAGAAATTCTGCCATAAGGACTATATCGTCGGCAAATCGAAGGTGAGTGATGTACTCGCCATTGATTTTAATACCGTATGCTTTCCAGTCCAGAAGCTTGAAAACGTCTTCCAATGCAGCGGTGAAGAGTTTCGGGAATATAACATCACCCTGTCTTACACCTCTCTGCAGTTGGATATGTTTCGTACTCTGTTTTTGTACTCGGATAGCCATCGTAGCTCTACTGTCCAACCCTTCAGCACTTCGATATACCGAAACTCAACTTGGCACCGCTGAAGGGACTGCAGCACCGTCCAAATTTCGACGGAATCAAAGGCTTTCTCATAGTCCACATACGCAAGGCAAAGAGGCAGATTATACTCCTCTGTCTTATGTACAATCTGCCTCAGGGTATGTATGTGGTCTATGGTACTAAAGCCTTTTCGGAAACCAGCTTGTACGGGAGGCTGCTAATCGTCAAGTCTGCATGCGAGACGATTCGTAATGACTCTCGAAAACAGGACGTAGACGCGGCTCAGAAGGGAAATCGGTTTGCAGTTCTTCAAGAGAGCGTTGTCACCTTTCTTGAAGAACAAGACCACCGCACCTCTCCTCCACGCCTCCAGAGTAGTGCCACCATGGAGGAAGGAATTAAAGAGCTTCTGAAGGACTTCAAGTACCGGTTTTCTACCCGCTTTCAAAAGCTCTGCTGTAATTCCATCCTCACCCGGGACCTTGCCGTTTTTAAGGTGCTGGAGAGCTATTCTAATCTCACTCAGACTGACGTCCAGGATATCTTCTGAATAGTGTTGGATAAGACTCGCTCTTGGATCGTTACTCACACTTGCGTGTGGCTCCAACGATGACGTGTACAGCTGCCCATAGAACCTCTCAATCTTACTCAAAATCTCAGGTATCCCGGAAACGATGCTGCCACACTCGGTCTTCAGCTTTGACAGTTAGCTCTTTCGAGCAGACAGATCTCTGGCAAAGACTTTGGAGCCTTGGTTCCACTCGATCGCTTCTTCAATACAAGCTGTATTGAAGTTGCGTAAGTCCCGCCGCATGAATTTGGAGATCTGCCTGTTCAGTTGCCTGTATGCTGTCAAATCTGTTGAAGAATGTAGCTTCATCTCCCGTCTAACAGCCATGAGATAAAGAGTGTGATTGGAGAGTTTTTGTGTTCTTCTGCGGCGGGTCTTGCAGAACTTAGTTCTGACTGCATGGACAGTTTCCACGAGCTTCTCATTGACATCGTCCACTTCATTGCAATCTTCTAGGCACTGTAAACTGTTTTGTAACTCGAGCTGATAGGTTTCGGGACTTTGGAACAGAGCACGAGGGGGACGGAGCGTTGACTTCATTTGGCAGGACCTTTCCAACTTAACATACAGGTTAAGTGTGCCTCTAACCATTCGGTGATCGCTACCAGTTTTCACCCTCGCGATCACGGAGACATCACTGAACAGTTGTCGTCTGGTCGCTATAATGAAGTCAATCTTATTTTTCGTCGAACCGTCGGGGCTCGACCAGGTCCACTTCCTGTGGGGCCGCTTCTGGAAGAAAAAGTTCATCATAAAGAGTCCCTCTTTGTCCATGAAGTCGGCCAGCTGCTGGCTCCTTGGGTTCCGTTGCCCTATTCCAAATTTCCCCACTTTCATCTCACCATTATCTCTTGTGCCTAGTTTTGCATTGAAGTCTCCCATTAACACCGTATCGTGGGTTTTGGAGGAATACATGGCTCTAGAGATATCCTCATACATTTCCTCTACCTCTATACTCATCGGGATGTGCCGAGGTTGGTGCGTAAATCTGTATGACCTTCAGCGAATACCGTTTGGTGATTCTGAGTATAAGGTACGCAACCCTCGTCGACACACTCTCAATCTTTACAACGTTGTTAACGAGAGACTTGTGGACAATAAATCCGACACCTCCTTGGGACAGATGGTTTCCCTCCCGGTGACTAAACAAGTTGCCACATTCGAGGATTAGCGTGTCCTCCCCCTCTCTTCGGATCTCGGATAATCCTATAATTTGCCAGCGTAACTTGTCTATCTCTTCTTCCAGCTCCACGATCTTCTCGTCAGTCCTCAGGGTGCGTGCGTTGTATGTTGCCAGGTCGAGTCGTCTTAGGTGGCAACCGAACCTATACCGGAGATTCTTAGCACCCGCTGCCCCGCCGTTACCATGGTCGCCATCGTAGCCAGGAATAGCGGGGCTGCCGGGGCCTGGGGGCCGTCTCTTTGTTACTCTCATCATTGGGGGGGGGGGTATTTGCCATAGTTGCCACGCACATAATTTTCTGTTATCAGGAAGATGCTGCTGTCCATCTCCTGCCTGTCTCCCTTTGTCGCCTTTTACGACACCCACGGGACGATATGGGGTAGTGGATATTCTTATCCGCCACTAAACGCCCTATACTATAGAAAAATATTTTCTTTTGAAGTTTGCAAGCACACACTAGAGCAGCGCGGTGGAATAACTGCTCCATAATCCTCTTAACTGAGAATAGAACTGCACCCACTGTGGGATGTATAAAATACTTAGTCTGTCGTTGTATTTGTGTTACATTAAATATTCTGATCTTGTATTGACAATAAAATATTACTTCCGCTGTAAGCATCGCTATCTCTCTCCTATAATGTTCGCGTAAGGTTATAAGCCCACTACATGTAATGGTGATTCTATTCACGCCGTATTCACACAATTTCTCCTTAGCAATTGGCGGGTCACAAAGGTGTATTCGTCGACACAAGTTAATTTTCTTTAACAATATCTCTTCTTAGTATAATCTGTAGCTCGTTATAAAAATAACTTTCACTAACATTGCAGATCATTAAAACGCCGAAACATTTGTTATGCGTGTAACGCGTAACCTGTTAGATTATGCGTCGTGGGAGTGAAATTACGAAAGTTACGTAAATGAACATTACGCTAAGACAAAAGAATTCTAATTTACATTTTTATTGTTTTATTATGCCGCTTTTAATATCAGCTTATCTGTTTATTGCTTTGTATTCGATTTTCAAACCAAAACGATATTTTGTAAACAAAGTCTTTAGATTTCAAGTTACAAACACCGCACAAAAGAGACGAATCGTTTGACAAATAAAATTTATATATTGTATGCTACGAGCTGTACATATGTCTCATATATCTATCTGTCATATGTGACTAAAATAAATGTAAAAACTATAATGAACTAAGCCAGTAAATAATTTTGAGCAAAGGTATAATTTATAACCGACCCGCACTGATTTTTAACTCAGCCCCACAGATCCTAAGCGGATAAAGACATACATTTGAACATTTTGCATATTAACGTCATATCAAATGACATATCATAATGCAATCTAGAGACACCTACATACATTTATTGCCTGTCTGGGTTGTGTAGGGAAGTTGAACAATAGATTTAATTTCTTTTTTAGCTTCTTATAACCTTAATAGGATATAATGTACTTACTAATTGATAATTTTTTTTATAGAAGAGGGGGCAAACGAGCATGCGGCTCACGTGATGGTAAGTGACTACCGCCGCCCATGAACAACCGCAACACCAGGGGAATTGCAGATGCGTTGCCGGCCTTTTAGAAAGGTATAAGCTCTTTTCTTGAAGGTCCCTAAGTCGTATCGGTCCAGAAAAATCACCGGTGGTAAATAATTCCACAGAGAAGTTATACGAGGAAAAAATTCCTAGTAAAACGCACAGTCGTGGACGGCCAAGCATCCAGATGGTGAGGATGGTATCGCGAATTTTGACGCGATGTGCGTTCGTGCAATTTGGCGCCTGGAATTATTCCGAACAATTCCGCAGAGCACTGCCCGTGGTAAATTCGATAGAAAATGCGAAGGGATGCAATATACCTACGCAGTGCCAGTGTATCGAGCCGATCAGAAATAACTCGGTCGTCGACGATTCGAACCACTCTGCGCTAAATGCGGTCAAGTGAAAGGAGCTGGCACTGGGGTGCCTCAGCCTAGTGATGGGAACAGTATTCCATGTGAGGCCGGATTTGCGCTTTGTACAGTTGCTAGGGACGTGCTGGCATGAAATACTGTCTCCCTTTGTTGAGCACGCCAAGCGTTTTAGAGGCCAATATCGCCTTCCCTTCCACGTGACTACGAAACTGCACAATATTCGATATGTCGACGCCGAGGACTCCGATGCTCGCTGAGGCAGCGAGGGGAGTGCCTTGAAACTGAGGAGATACGACAAAGGGGTTCTTTTTAGCGGTAAACGCGTAAACTTGTGTCTTCTGGGGATTGAACTGGACTAGATTTAGTCGCCTCCAATCCAAGACTTTGTTCAGCAAACACTTGACTTCTGCATAGCAATGAAACACAACCAGTTGATAACATATCATTGATATGCAGTAGAAACAGCGTTGGTGATAGCACCAGCAGTGATAGGCTTGAAATTAAAGCATGCACCGTCTACTACGACCTTGATGCTTCGATCAGCAAAGAAACTGGTGATCCATTTGCACAATTTCTCGGAAAGCCCATAGGAAGGAAGCTTCGAAAGAAGCGCTTTGTGCCAGATTTATAATTTATTTATAATTAAAAAAAAACGTCACCTCCACACCAGAATTTTCTCCTGTATTGTGAAGGCGCCTTACTTATACATATATAACAATAGGGATAAACATCTAGACTCGAAACAATAATTCGTATACTATACAAACACTTGTTTCGAGCGGGTCTCTAAACTGTTGCCGCAGACACACGCTTAGCCTTTCCATTAAAATAAAGTATATTAAAGTCGAAGCACTAAAATAAAAAGTATTTTACAAAATTAAAGAGCGTTTCTTTTAACGTTTAAAATGTTGTTAAAGCTTTTTGCACAATTTAACAATTTATTATCATTTTTAACATACTTGTTATCTTAACCACAATTTTAGTTGAAATAAAAATAAATGAAGTGCTATTTTTTTTATAAAATTATATATAAGCTCGATTTACATTCTATAACAGTAGTAAAGAGCGAAATTAATTATAATAGTATTTTTAACAATATGGTTGGCAACCCTATTAACGACAGTAGCCGAATGGTGAATACGAACCTATAACTTTTTAGTCTCGCAGTCCATATCAATAATCATTAAGCTACTGATTTTTTTATAGCGTGCTCTATCAAATGTTTTATTCATGATATTCTTTTGACATTACAAGTAGCATTTTTTTGCAATTGTTACAATCTTTACATACTACAAAGAGTTATGCCTGTCAGGAAGAGTTCCAAACAGCGACAATTATTTTAGACAATGTTTAGCTAAAAATATTCGTTTACAATTTAAATGGAAATTCGGGGAAGTGGTCATAGTAAGTAGCGCAGTCGGCACATTCTTTTTGTTATAGGTCCAACATAAACAGGGATCTATAAATCCCAGACCAACATAGAACAAATTACGTAAAATTAACATTTTATTAAATACTGTGTTGCGTAAACAATAAATTTTGTGTTTATGTTGGAATACAATCGTTGATAGCTTAAGATCAGGGTTGATTTTTGTTTAATTTTTGTGTGAACAAACTGTTTTGCGCGTGACAGTACCACATACGAGCGGTTTAATCACGGTGGTTATACTGCTAGGTCCCAAGCTCAGTTACGTCATCACTTTGCGTGACCTCTCACTTTCAATCGTTTCCGCGATAACTTCCCGGGGTTAAGTTCATGCAAGAGTCTTCTTATATTATCATAGATGTCCTTTTCAGTTATGAAATCAAATGTTAAAAACGCTTTCAAATATTCTGTATTAAACCAGTTTTTATAATAATAATAATTGTAAAACTGTTAAATCTAAATTATGACGTTTTATCTTTAATGGGAATATCATGATCATGTAGTCAATGTCACACCTACATATGGCGGTAGATGTTGGGAGCACTAAGCTCGAAGTTGTTGACGAATATGTTTACCTGGGACAAAAATAGTCCAACTAGGAAAGTCCAACTTCGACCGAGAGGTTAATTGACGGATTCAACTCGGCTGGGCAGCGTTCGGGTAATAACGACACATCTTCTCGTCAGGTATACCTCAAAACTTGAAAACGAGACTGTACAACCAGTGCGTGTTGCCAATGATGACCTATGGAACTGGGACGTGGTCCTTCACTGCTGAGCTTATGAGAAAGCTCAAGCTTGTTCAGAGTGCTATTGAGAACGCTATGCTCGGGGTTTTTCTGCGTGATAAACTTAGAAATGAGGATATCCGCAGGAGAACGAGAGTGATCGACATAGCCCAACGGATTAATAAGCTGAAGTGGCAACGGGCCAACCATATAGGTCGAAGAACCGACAACCGATGGGGAAAAAAGGTTCTCGAGTGGAGACCTCGTACCGGCGGGCAAAGTGTAAGGCGTATCCCTACTAGATGGAGTGACGACCTTGTAAGACATACAGGAAGTCGATTGATGCAGGTGGCTCAGGACCGTGCTTTGTGGCATTCCTTGGGGGAGGCCTATGTTCAGCAGTGGACTTGTGATGGGCTGTAATGATTATGATGATGATGGTCTTTAATGAAATTTGCTTATATATTCTAAATATTTTTGTTTTGTGTAAATACAAGTATTTGCTGGGATTTTTTTTATTTTTTCTTTAGCCAATCTTACGAAGCCTTTATAAGCACATTCTGCAGAAGAATTGGCAGTCGTAGAACTTTTTGTTGCACCTTTGACGCTGTTTCCTTTGCCGTTCTGATTATTTTACATCCAATTTCGGTACGAAGTGGTAATACCTCTAAAAGCGACAAAAACTTCCGGACATTTACCAAAGCCGCCTCCCACGCTACAAACCTAATGATTTATGGTGATAAGTTTGTTCTCCTACACCGCCATCGCACGACAATAGTCGGTCCATTAAGCTGAATTGAAAATTATTCTCACCTAATAAAAATATATACCATAATCGGCATTCCGGTGGATTAGCTCGGCATGAATTTCGTAATTCCACTGTTATAACGACAGTCCATCTCATATCCACTTGTAAACATAAGCCTTTCTAATGGATTGCTACAAAGTACCTTAATGCAACTAACTGCATTCATAGACTTCCTCCTTGCGTCATCAAGCCGTTGCTAATTTAGTGGGACTCCATCAAAAACCTCTCTTGCTCTCTCTTATATTTTTCGCCAGGGACCATAGACACTTTAGTTTACTTAGTTTTTTCTTATAAATTTGACGTCAGTTTCTCTTTTAGAATAAATATAAACACTTAAATTTATTAATTTGTAACCAAAATTCATTTTATAAGTGATGTCGCCGCTCTATATTTACTGTAAAGTCATAGTGTCGCATAGGCTGGCCCTGAAAAATAATATATTCTTACAGAATACTTGTGTCAATTGCAGCATAACACTGGACTGTTTTGTGTGGTGAGTAAAATGAACCGGAGACTAGTTTGGTACCTGTGAGGACTAAGATTGAAGGTGTTTTAATCTTAATCATCAGGTGTGCCAACGTATCTGCATTATAATTCTTAATGGGGGTTTGTTGTGGGCATTTATGAGACGCAGCATCCACTTAACGGTACGTCGACTGTGTGCCCGTTTTGTGACCCGTTAGATTACTATGCAAGTCCAGTATAGCATAGCAAATAATTTTCTCGTTACGGGTTGAATTTAGAAAAGGTGTTTTTATTAATTTTGTACTAAAATACAGACAACAAGACAATCATATTGCTACATTGTCATCCGATTCTGAGCTATGTTCAAAATTTCAAGTCGCCAGCACACCGGGAAGTGCTCGAAATTTGAGTTGAAAGATTTCATCCGGAACGACAGACAGACAGACAGAAAAACAATAAAGTGACTTAATATAAAAAGGTAAAAAGTGATATTTTTCTAGTTTTAGGATCTTGCTATTATAACGTATTTTCTGCCGACTTCCAAAAAGGAGACGGTACTCAATTCGACGCGTATGGTTTTTTTTGTGTGTGTTTTTACTGGGTGGACCGATTTCGATGATTATTTTTTTATATTAAAGCTGATACTTCTCGTGTGGTCCCATATGAATTTGATCAAGGTCAGACTAATAGTTTTTGAGTTATTTGAGTTATTTTTAATAACTTATATTGAAGGCGCTGTACAAAATTTTTAATTTTAAATTATAAGCATGCAAAGTAGGTAGGACTAGCCGTGTAAATTACACAGTACGCAAACAATCAGAGTTGGACCCACATCGGTGCCAATAAAATTCTTATTAACACGCTTTTCTGCCGACTTCCAAAAAGGAGACGGTACTCAATTCGACTGTATGTTTTTTATGTGTGTTACCTCATAACTTTTTACTGGGTGAACCGATTTCGATGATTCTTTTTTATTTGAAAGCTGGTACTTCTCGTGTGATTTAATCAAGGTCGGACCAATAGTTTTTGAGTTATTCTTAATAACTTATATTGAAGTCAGCTGTACAAAATTTTTAATTTTTAGATTATATAAGTATATTAACTAGGTATGTATCTATGTAACGCAATCTTTGAATGTGATTTTCATGCCAAAACGTCGGATTGATTTGAAATTTCGCACACTTATCAAGGACCGATGACAATACATTAATTTAAATAGTTTGTTCCATTATCCTTGCCGGGATCGTCAGGATTTGCGAATAATTCTTAAAACATCTCTATTCCTGCCAGTTCAATCTACTGCCTGCTAAGCCGCGTAAAAGAACCTCGTCCAAAAACAAACTAGCATCACGCTATAAGCAAGAGTGCTACCAGGCCTGGGCTGACGCATCAACGTTCCGGGATGTAAACACCAGCGTTCTTAAAAAGAAGTATAATTCCGCCTCCAGGTCCTTCAAAAGTGTCATTGCCAAGGCAAAGTAAGAGCACATCGGTAGAATTGGCGAGAAATTAGTTCGCCTCCCTTCGGGAACACGTGCATTCTGGTATCTCGCCAAGGCTGTCCAAGGGAACTTTTGTAAGCCATCTCTGCCATCTCTGCACAGGGTGGACGACTCACTGGCCCATGACGCAAAGGAGAAAGCCGATATGCTAGGCTCTCTTTTTGCTTCCAACTCGACTCTAGATGACGGGGAGAACACACCGCCGAACACCCCGCGGTGTGAGTGCTCCATGCGGGAAGTGCTGTTTACACAGCGCTTGGTGCGTAAAGCACTCCTCTTCCTGGACGTCAACAAGTCGAGTGGGCCTGATGGAGTCCCGCCTATTGTGCTGAAGACGTGTGCTCCGGAGTTGGCACCGGTTTTAACGCGTCTTTTTCGGTACTCCTACTCCCTAGGCGTAGTCCCGGACTCATGGAAGACAGCTTTTGTTCACCCGATCCCTAAAAAAGGCGACTGCTCAGATCCGTCCAACTACAGGCCTATCGCTATCACCTCCTTGTTCTCCAAAGTAATGGAAACGATTATTAACAGCCAGCTCATGCGGTACCTTGAGGATTACCAGCTGATTAGTGGCCGCCAGTACGGTTTCCGTCGAGGTCAATCAGCTGGTGATCTTCTGGTCTACCTGACCCATATATGGGCGGAGGCAGTGGAGTCCAAGGGCGAGGCGTTGGCCGTTAGTTTGGACATAGCGAAGGCTTTCGATCGGGTTTGGCACAAAGCGCTTCTTTCGAAGTTGCCTTCCTATGGGCTATCCGAGAAATCGTGTAATTGGATCACCAGTTTTCTTGCAGATCAGAGCATCAAGGTCGTAGTAGACAGTGCATGCTCCGATTACAAGCCCATTAACGCTGGTGTACCACAAGGCTGCGTGCTATCACCAACGCTGTTTCTTCTGCATATCAGTGATATGTTGCAAACCAGTAACATTCATTGCTATGCAGAAGACAGCACTGGTGATGCTTTATACACCGGCCGTGCCAATATTTCTCGGGAAAACGTCGCCGAGTACCGGAACAAACTTGTGTCTGAAATCGAGACTTTGTTGAACAAAGTCTCAGACTGGGGGCGACTAAATCTAGTCCAGTTTAATCCCCAGAAGACACAAGTTTGCGCGTTTAACGCTAAAAAGATTTCCTTTGTCTTATCTCCTCAGTTTCAAGGCACTCCCCTTGTTGCCTCAGTCAGTATCGGTATCCTCGGTGTCGACATATCGAGTGACGTGCAGTTTCGTGGTCACTTGGAAAAGAAGGCCAAATTGGGCACACCGCACCAACACCGCACACCGCTTGCAACTTTACAAGGCGCAGGTCCGGCCTCACATGGAATGCTGTTCCCATCTCATTCATTGAACAGCGCTGCGTGTCTTGCTCAGCACAGCAAGGTATTTTCGGGCATGCTACGTACAAGCAATCTTTTTAGATATCTCCGGCGCCTTCGACAACACCTGGTGGCCGATGATGATGGTCAAAGCGAAACGAGGTGGTTGTCCACCCAACATTTACAAAATGCTGATGGACTACTTCACCTCCAGACGTGTGGGCCTCTACATCGGCGACCGGGTTGAGTGGAAGACGTCGACCATGGGATGTCCTCAAGGCTCTGTGCTGGGCCCAACACTGTGGAATGTATTGATGGACGATCTCCTCCGACTCCCTCTGCCTGAGGGAGTAGCCATGACTGCCTACGCTGACGACGTTACTATTCTGATTGAATCTGAAACCAGAGCGGGTATCGAATCCAGGGCTAGAGTGTCCCTGGACCTTGTACGGGAGTGGGGGCTAAGGAATCGACTGGAGTTTTCCTCATCAAAGTCCACCACCATGACGGTTAGAGGGAAACATCAGCGCCCTCCTGTTATTAAACTTGGTGGAGAATCCATAAAGACTGTAACTAATGCTAAGGTACTAGGCGTGGTTTTGGACTCGCGACTGTCATTTGTGCAACATGCGTCCGATATCTCTGAAAGAGCGACTAAGGGATTTGGTAAGATGACTCGCGTATCGACATCCTCATGGGGTGTCCGATATCCGAGCCTAAAAATTATATACAGAGGAGTGTTTGTATCCACGCTCACGTACGCGGCGGAATGCTGGTACGAGCATGCGAACATGTACACAGTCCGTAGCGTGTTACTGAGATCGCAGCGATCAGCTCTCATACTGTTGACAAAAGCGTATCGATCAGCCAGCTCGGCGGCCTTACCGGTGCTGGCTGGTGTTCTCCCTGCTGACCTGGAGGTCATCCGTGCTGGTAGGATGGGTACAGCGCGCTTGACCGCGCCCAAAGAGGAGTTGAGCAGACGGAAGCGCGAAATCTGGACTGAGGTGATCGGCGCCTGGCAGGAACGATGGACGAATGATACAAAAGGACGTGAACTACATCAATTTTTCCCGGACGTGGCGTTGAGACGCAGGTATGCCTGAGTCTCACCGGACTACCAAACTTCCCAGATTCTCACCGGGCATGGATGCTTTCGGAAGAGACTGAGCGACATGAGACTGTGTGAAATTAGTATGTGTGAGTGCGGTATGACTGAGGAGGATGTTCACCATTTGCGATGGGAATGTCCTCTGTATGACGACCTAAGAGTGAAAATGATGGATGGACTAGTTCGTCCGGTTCAGGGACCGATCTACTACTCGGATCTCGTCAGCGATGTGGTTAACTACGGGCTGTTGCGCGAGTTTGCGCATAGGTGGTACGATCGCAGGAGGAGGCAGGAGAAAGAGCCACGTGCAAGTACCGCGCGCATCTCCCGAGATTCGGCCCGTATGACCTGAGGGTCGGTGGGGCCATGAGAGGTGGTGGGTTGTTCCCATCTCTGGGCAGGGGCTCCCCAGTGCCAGCTCCTTCCACTTGACCGCATTTAGCGCAGAGCGGTTCGAATCGTCGACGACCTAGTTCTTTCTGATCGGCTTGACTCACTGGCACTGCGTAGAGAGGTTGCATCTCTTTGCGTATTTTATCGCATCTACCACGGGGAGTGCTCTGAGGAATTGTTCGGACTAATTCCAGCCGCTCAATTTCACCATCGCACATCGCGACAAAACTCGCGATACCATCCATATCATCTGGATGATTGGCGGTCCACTACTGTGCGATTCAGAAGAAGTTTTCTCCCTCGCACAACTTCCTTGTGGAATCGATTACCACCAGCGATTTTTCCGGACCGATACGACTTAGGGACCTTCAAGAAAAGAGCCTACTCCTTTTTAAAAGGCCGGCAACGCATCTGCGATTCCCCTGGTGTTGCAGTTCATGGGCGGCGGTAGTGACTTACCATCAGGCGAGCCGCATGCTCGTTTGCCTCCTATAAAAAAAAAGAAAAAAAACGACGCTTAGGCAGTTAGCCGCACTAAAAATAAAAATAAAATAGTTTAAAAAAAACACGCATTTGTAGATAACCGAAATAAAAAGTAGAAAACATTTTTTAATATGTTTAAAATAAGAAAATAGTGATTTACATAAAAAAAATTCAATTTATTTTAAAAAGCGTGGGGTGCTTGATGTTATTTGTTGTAAATATTTTTGTGGATATTTGTAAAATTAGCGCAATTATATTACAAATATCCACAAAAATATTTACAAAAAACAAGTAGATGAGAAAATTGCGTTTGTTCCAGTAAATGCACTTCGCTTAGAGAAGTTTAGAAGTAACATATTAAAGAAAATTCCATCAAACGTGATGGACCAAAATAACTTTGAACAGTCGGAAGGCATTCAATGACTGGGCGACAGTAGGAGTCCATAAGAACAGACAAAGATTATATGAACTTTACCATGAAAGCAGTGGCGTAGCGTGCCTTAGATGGGCCCTGTATCAAAATTTGTTGGGGGGCCCCAATGAAGAGTTAAGATTTCATAAAAGGAACAAAAACGCTTGCATTGAATTAAAATGATTATATATTGATTTTAAGTTATTACTTACAATTAATACTCCTAGGAACTAAGCCAAACAATTCAAATCAAATATACACTTTTCGTGCTTTTTGTTCGGCGAACATAGCTGAAGACGATTCGGGGGCATTCATATCTGAAGACGATTTCAGTTTTACTAAATTCTTTGCTTCTGTAGACAATAGTGATAGCCTTTCCTGTCCCATAGAAGTCCTTGGAATTTTTCCTCACACACGTTCGGGGCCCCTGTAGCCCGGGGGCCCCGTATCATTGATACGGCTGATACGGCGGTAGCTACGCCCCTGCATGAAAGGTCAACTTAGCATCGAAGTAAGGGAATATGTAAAAAAAATATTCAAAAATATTTAAAAGAGTGTGCTCCACAACCAAATCTTTGCATTTGAGCAATACAATTAAGACGGCTTCTAATAAAATTAAAATGACGTGGAGTATAATTAATAGTGAAACTGGTAAGGTCAACTCTCGCAATTCAAACTACCGGTTAAGTTTTAACAACAAATTAACTGATGTGTGATCAGGATGTTGCAATGGTTTTTGAGAAATATTTTACTGATATTCCGATCCACTAAATCACTGATTTCTTCTCCTGCCGTCGCCGAATCATTACTTAAACAAAATGTAAATGCGTGTACAAAGAATTTTACATTTCATAAAATATCATCAAAATATATTTTAAAATATTTTAAAATTATTGATATGAAGAAAACTGCAGATCTGTTGGGGATTTCATCTTAGTCCTCACAGGTGACAACGCATCTGCATTTTGATTCGCAAACGAGGATAGATGTAGATGTCTATGTGCCGCAGCGGTGGACTGTGTGCTCGTTTGTCACCCTTATCCTATAAATAAAATAAAATTTATATAATACATATAATCGCGCATCAACTAGCGATTATATTTAATACTAGTATCGACTATGGTGTGTTTGCTGATTTAATAAAGCATAGTAAAGTAATATCTTTATTTAAATCTGGTAGTACATTAGACCCTGCCAATTATAGATCAATTTCTGTACTGATAACACTTAGTAAAAATTTTGAAAAAAATATTATTGTTCAAATGGTAATTCTTTTTATTTAAATAATTTACTTCATAAAAATCAATTCGGTTTCACAAGGGGTCGCTCGAGAACTGACGCTGGTGTTGAGCTGATTAAATATATTTTCCATGCATGGGAGAATTTACAGAATGCTTTGGGTATATTCTGTGACTTATCCAAAGCCTTCGATTGTGTTCTCATGGAGACATTAATCAAGAAACTACAACACTACGGTGTAAGAAGACAGAAGACAGAATGTAAAAAGTTGTCATCAATAGTATGAGCTCTTCTGGGTCGATAGTACAAATGGGCGTAACTCAATACTCAATTCTTGGGCTTTTTTTTTTCTTGTATATATTTATGACTTACCTTACATAATAGGGGATAACCATTATATAGTATTATTTGCTGAAGACACTTCATTAATTTTCAAATTAAAACGACAGTTATTAAAATATAACGAAGTAAATAATGCTATATCTAACTTAGTAAATTGGATTAATGTTAATAACTTGCATTTAAATAGCACTAAAACGAAATGTATGAAATTCATGACTCCAAATGTCAAACAATTAAATACTAATGTAATTTTAAATATGGAGGAACTAATCTTGTGAATACTTACATTTTTCTTGGAATAACGCTATACGCGTAGTTTCAATAGAGGCCCCATATATCAAAATTAGCAAGCAGGATAATTTCTGCAGCATATGCTGTAAAACAGATTAGTAATCTTACCAGTGTGGAAACAGCTATACTCGTTTACTTTAGCTATTTCCATAACATAATGTCGTAGAGTATATTGCTTTACTAAACAAAATTTGTATAAAAAGGGTTATTATTAATATAATATTAAGAAATTTATGGATGATAATTACTGCTGGGAATGAGATGATCGCTACCAAGCTATTTCTAATTTATTTTGTGTGGTTAATTGTGTAACATACATGATTGTAAGCTGTTATTTAAAAAAAAGCCTCGTACACTTACGATTTTTTTGGCAGTCTATTGTTTATGAAGGCAGAATATTTAGAGAAGTGGTAGTGCAACTCGACGTTATAAATTAGCCCACAATGCTTCACAATACAAACGCGATTGCTTTGCCACTTCTTAGATAATAACAAGGTAAATTAAGCTTGCTTCCTGCGTTTTTAATGGACAATTATTTCCTCCTTGACCAGAGATTTAATATTTAAATTCCGTCTATCGAAACATCATTTATATGTTTGCATTGTTCTTTGACTTATTATCTTATCATAATACGCTGTAGAAAATTTGTATAATATTTAAATATGACACGTCATTTCATTAAGGAAGTGTGGTTAACCTTATCTTGAGCAATAATAGTACCTATTATTTTATGTAAAAAATTGTGGTGCTAATAAACCTCACGGATTTCTTTTGTGTAGGTATTTGTATTGTTTTTAAAAGAATGATATCACATTAAGAGTTACAATCCTGCAGAAGTTTTGTGACATTGCCGTTAAAGTAAATATTGATATTTATTTTATTTACTATTCTAAGCCAGTACTTGGCAACTATCCCACCTGATGGTTAGTGGTAAAGCGTACTGACTTAACAAAAGCCTACTTACTCTTGTTATGAACGCACCCACGCTATAATCGGGTGAAAAGCAAGTGTATCATGTCCATGTCACACCTATGCCGGTAGTTGTTGGAAGCACTAAGCTCGAAGATGTTGGCGAGTATATTTACCTGGAAAAAATAGTTCGACTAGGCAAGTCCAATTTAGACCGAGAAGTCAATCGACAGATTCAACTTGGCTGGGTAGCGTTCGGGAAATTACGACACATCTTCTCGTCAGGTATACCTGAAAAAACGAACTCTTAAAAAATGAGATTGTACAACCAGTGCCTATTGCCAGTGGCGACTTTTGGATCTGAGACGTGATCCTTCACTGCTGGCCGTATGAAGACGCCCAAAGTCGTTCAGCGAGCTATGGAGAGGGTTTTGCTAGGGGTTTCTCTGCGTGAGAAATAAACTTAGAGATGAGGATATCCGCAATAAAACCAGAGTGACTGACATAACCCAACGCATTAGTAAGCTGAAGTGGCAATGGGCCGGCAATATAGCTGGAAGAACCGACAACCGATGGGGACAAAGGTTCTCGAATGGCAGCCTCGTACCGGTTAGCGAAGTGTAAGGCGTCTCCCCGCTAGATGGAGTGACAACCTGGTAACACATGCAGGAAGTCGATGGACGCAAGTGGCTCAGGACCATGCTTGTGACATTCCTTGGGGTGGGGGGCTATGTTCAACAGTTGACTTGTAAGGGGCTGTAATGATTATTATGAATGATGAAAATAGAGATGCCAGCAACTTATTTCACTCCTTTGCTGTACGCATGAATAACTATGAAGCAAATCGTTTGGTTCGAATGCGTGGTAAGTCGACAACGAAGGGGTGGTACTGGCTGAGCGACTGGTTGTCCAATGGTGAAAGGGAGAGGAAGATATTAAATTATAAAATTCCTACACACACTCTCCTAAGTGTATACTGTGGAAAACCGAAAGGCTGACTGCTTTGCTTTGTTTTAACCAAATTCGGGCCACCAATAAGCCTCTTAGCACGCCTTACCAAAGCCAAAGCTGCTAGGTGGCATTTTGTAGCACCAGATCATATATGGCAGCATTATTCCATGCACGACCGGACTTGCGCTTTATATAGAGAAAGCAGCAGTACCCGGCGTGAACCGTGAATACCGTCGCACCTTTGCAAGGACTCCTAACTTTCTTGCAGCTGCTTTGGCCTTGGACTCAATGAACCCTCTCATTAATATAAACGTTCTTGCATGATACCGCGTGATCCCGCATAGGTTTTTCATGCGTTATTAATTTTTATTTTTATTTCATCAGTAATCATAAACTTTATTGCCTCCTTATAAAAATCAACAATTAACAACATTTTAATTTTCAACAGGTACCTAATTAACTCATAAAATTTCTAATTGTAAGGAGTTTCTTCCTCGGGGTGTGATATTGGTGATATTCTCTTATAATAAATAAAATAACAATAGTTCGCGGCACAAATATAATTTATATAATTAAGAGAAAGTTACTGGAAATAATATAAAGAAAACACATTCAATATAAAGGGCGGACGTAGCACACCGTTGGGGGGTATACCGCGAGGAGAGTAAGTACATGAACCATAAAATATCTAATTTGTCTCGTTTAAGATTCAGTCTTACATCCGAACTCTCCAAACTGATACATGCTTGACGAGCAAAGATCATCGAACTTAGCCAACTTGTTCAAACAGACATCCTCATTTCAGTTAGACAACAATCGTATAATGTTGTATGATTTGCTTTATTTAAAAATTTAAAGCATCATGAAGTTCCGAGACCGTTATATTCTCAATGATTCCATCCATCGGTATTTGGTATTATCGACTAGCATAGTAATTAAAATAATATAATATAATATAGTGTAATTTGTTTCTCATTCCCTTATTACTATGTTTTCATAAAGCGAGCTTCCATAAACATTTACCATTGTACATATTTCGCGAACCTGAACTCGTCATGCGTTTCAGGTACTTTACTATATCTAATAGACGGACAAACTCTGAATTACTTTTCTACGAACAAAAATTACGATGTTTCAGTATTAGCTTGATGTTACATTTTACACAATATTTACTAGTCCACATATTAGAACTTGCGCCAATCAAACTGAAAATTTATACGCGTGGTAACTTAGCTAGTATAGTATAGTGTCTTAAGTATGTTGCCAAAGAAGTAAATATTTCTTACAATAATAGAAAACTTGCCGTGCGATTGCACAAATAAGACCATGACTCATTTTGGTCCCGTAGGTATAGTAAGAAACAACCATGGGAAATGCCAAAAATATCGCATGTTTCCAACAGAAAGCGGTATTACCAATAGTATTAATAGTAGTCCTCTCGTTCATACCCAGAGCGGCAATGGGGAGTAGCATCAAAGGTGCAAGATGCTTTTTGCCTTGAAGCACTATTGAGATAGGAACATTGGAAATCATACAAAATTCAAAGCCTATTCAGTCAATCTGCTAGAAATTTTAATGGCAACATTTGATAATTCTTTGGCGACTATTTCTACTCTGCCACAGACTAATAAGTGTTTGATATACAGGATGTCCCAGTAATGGTGGATAATCTGGTACGTACGTGTTCGGGCAGGGGGGAGGTGGCCTCGGTTCCCTAAAAAAAATTCTATCCCGAACGGTTCGGGATATACGCCATGTTTTATAAAATTCTGAAAATTCGTACTTCTGCTCACATTTGTGGTCATTACGTCCGCAGTTTAATGGCTAGATCGGATTTTTTTCTTTTAATGTTTTCTCTAATAATGGTGTTTCTAAATTACCCTTAAAAGTTTACAACTACTATGGGTAGTATTTTACAGGACTGCACTAAACATAAGTTTAAATTTTTTACTTTATTTAACTGCTAAGTTTGAGCACCTGTGGTGGAAAAAAAACGTACGGGATCTGTGTGGCTAACCATAACAAATACTCCATTGTATGAATTCGTGCTTGGAATTCGTGTTTGGTTATTGTAAAATATGGTTAGTGCTCTATTATTTCTCACTTTTGGATACAAAACTAACCGCTAACTAACCTAAAACTACGCGCTAACCATATTATACTATAACCAAACACGAATTCATACAATGGAGTATTTGTCGATAATTTTTACTCACATTAATCCTAAGCACCGTTTGTCTCGCTCACATAGCTTAGAATTGGTCCAAACAAGGCGAGCAGGTAGTAAAGTAAAATTTTCAAGGGCGACAAATGTACTTACCTAATAAAGACATGCAATGTTAAAAAAACTATCTGCCAATAATTTTGTAATTTTGTAATGAAATGCCTACTTTTACACATTAACGGCTATAGCTCAGTAAGTAATGACATTAAGTACATAGTATGCAAATGTTTTAGAATCCTTATGATATAGGCAAACTTTTTAAATGGTTAGCCACACAGATCCTGTAAGTTTTTTTTTCACCACAGGTGCTCAAACTTAGCAGTTAAATAAAGTAAAAAATTTAAACTTATGTTTAGTGCAGTCCTGTAAAATACTACCCATAGTAGTTGAAAACTTCTAAGGGTAATTTAGAAACACCATTATTAGGGAACACATTAAAATAAAAAATCCGATGTAGCCATTAAACTGCGGACGTGATAACCACAAATGTGAGCAGAAGTACGAATTTTCAGAATTTTATAAAACATGGCGTATATCCCGAACCGTTCGGGATAGAATTTTTTTTAGGGCACCGACGCCACCTCCCCCCTGCCCGAACACGTATATACCAGATTATCCACCATTACTGGGACAACCTGTATATATATTGGCCTTAGATTAATCCCATACACATATGCTTGTACTTACTCTGAAATATAGGCAGTATGAACGTTAACAAACGACTCAAGCGACAATTCACCCTTTTTCTTTAAACAAAAGAATCATCAAAATCGATTTACTATTGACGAAGAAATCGCATACATAAAATACATTTGAATTGAGCACCTCCACCTTTTTTTGAAGCAGAACTTGCTAAGACAGATATACTTATGCCAGCTGCAAGTGAATCTTATGGTATAGAAGAAAATTATATAAATCGTTCACGCGCAATACTCGAATGTATAATTTACTAGGTGTACACGCCACATACGTACTCTAGATAATATTGTGCCTTAATATAAAGTTAAACTTAGTTACTAGTAAATGTCGTAGTATACTCCTTCGGTGAGATGAAATTCTAAGAATCTTGGTTCAAATAAATTGTGCCCAAGAAAGTAATAATTGTTAAGCACAAGATTAAAAATGTTTGCATATTTATCATATTATTACTACAATCATTGAGTTATATGTACTACGTACTAGAGAAGCCATTCCAAACAAAAATTGTGTCCTACTCTATGTCTTCGGGCATGCGCGGGAGTAGTAGTCGCGCATGAGCGAAGACTTTAATATAAAATAAGATATTAAAATATAAAATAAATATAAGAATTTAATATAAAATAATTTAATCTAAACAAACATATTTCTAAATAAAATGTAATAATAATTATTTTATGGAATTCACAAATCTTCAATTTACGCAATATTTAGTTTGTATGGATTGCACTACAGTTCAGTTGAACATAGTCAATGTTCGGAATGACTTCTCTAGTACGTAGTAAATATAACTCAATGACTACAATAATTATTTAATTTCCTAACCCGGTGAGTAAACTTAAAACAAGTGAAAATTTTAAAGACAATGTAAGTATTAAAAATGTTTAAAATACCACGTCTTTTTTCTTCATATTCTTATATTGTCATCCGATTATAATCTATGCAAAGATGTTTTATAGGTCCTATAAAACATCTTTGAATCTATGTACATAATTTCAAGTCTCCAGCTCATCGGGAAATTAGTTCAAAATCAATTTCTACATTCCTCTCGGACAAACATACAAAGCGAGTTGATAAAAACGTGGTAAAATGAACGGATTACCAACATTTGTAAAAGAAAGTTTTGCTGTGCGATAATCTGTGGATCACAAGATACGGACATTGACGTATCTAGGTTTTATTTAAGCGCTAAACGTGACATTAATATTTATACAACAAGGAGAACCTGCCTGATGAGTCTGTGCTGTTATGCAAGGACTTGGTAGAATATAGGCGCGAACTACTTGCATGAGTTCATAACGCCTTCTAGCGCATTATAATACATTAACACTAATTGCGGAGCTAAACAAATCATTAAATTAAAATGTAGATACATTAAAAATAAACGTGACATTGAACAATAAGTTAAACAAAGGCAACGTTTTCTTCTTCTGGTTTTGTAAGTTATATTTTGTATCGAGTATTTATAATTTGATTTACCAAATACGTATAACACTACACTTTATTTTTCGATTACATATTATTAAATATTATTTGTACGTTACCTTCTTAAAATAGTCAAATTATAACATGCAGTGAGCTCGTACAATTGAAATATATTTCATTAACCTAAAGAGTAGAAGCAAACACGATAAAAAAATCTTAAATCGCTTGGCGTGCTCAGCAGGGCGGGACAGTATTTCATACCAGCACACCGCTTGCAACTTTACAAGTCGCAGGTTCGACCTCACATGGAATACCCGGGAATGGCCGGGGCTCCAAAGTGCCGCTTCTTCCACATGACCGCATCTACGCGCAGAGCGGATCTAATCGTCGACAACCGAGTTTCGGCTCAATTTACTGATGCTGCGAAGATATATTGTATCCCTTTGCATTTTTTATCGCATTTACCACGGAGAGTGCTCTGAGTAATTGCTCGGATTAATTCCAGCCGTCAAATTGCACTAACGCACATCGCGACAAAACTCACATTACCATCCACATCATCTGGATGCTTGCAGTTCACTACCGTGCGATTTACTAGGAGTTTTCTTCCTCGCACGACTTCTTTGCGGAACTATTTACCACTGACGATTTTTCCGAAGACATACGACTTAGGGACCTTCCAGAAGCGAGCTTAACTTCTTAAAAGGCCGGCAACGCACCTACAAATCCTCTGGTGTTGTAGTTGTTCGTGGGTAGTGGTCAGCATTTACCATCAGTTGAGCTGCTAGCTACTACGCTTGTTTGTCCCCTCTTCTATAAAAACGTTTTAGTCACTTATAGACCAACAGAAGAATGAATAGTCCACCTGGGCCCTATCTAATAACTAAATGGTAACTTTTATCATCCGACAAGTTCCGACAAGTAAAAAAGTCACATAATTATCAAATTGTACGATAAAAACCGTATAATAAAGCTACAGAATTGTAAAAGTAACCACTCTAACTCTAACCATTTTTACAAATCAAACCTTTAAACTTGTAAAAAATACCGTCACTTTAAACGATAATTATTGTAGTTTACAAAAGTGTATTTTAATATTCAACGACAGTTAATAATCGGTCGCTCTCTTGTCAGAATTGTATTACTATTCTAGAGTTACTAAAAATTATTATTACCCAAAATTCTGCGTTTAGCCTAAAACAGTATTTCTGAGAAATTTGTAAATTTTATCTGTTAAGTTAAAAGCTTTATTGAACAATAATATAATTTAATAAAACAAAAATTTTGTACAGCCGACTTCAATGTAAGCGACTTCAATATAGGTTATTTAAGAATAACTCAATAACCATTGGTCTGACCTTGATCAAAATCATATGGGACCAGACGAGAACTATCAGCTTTCATATAAAAAAAGAATCATCGAAATCGGTTCACCCAGTACAAAGCTATGAGGTAACACACATAAAAAAAACATACACTCGAATTGAGTACCGTCTCCTTTTTGGAAGTCGGCAGAAAATATGAAAAATTGTATCTGCCACTCTAAAATTTTGTATTGTTTTTGCCAATAACAATTTTTAATTTTTAATTTTTATTGAATAGAAAATTGTATAAATGTATATTATTGTAAATCATAATTAGAAACTTTTATTAAACATGGTAAGACCCAGCTGGCAAGTGGATGCTGTGGTTCAGACACCTATGTTATGTATCCTCCCTCTATTAAGAATCAAAATAGTTGTCACCACCGAGAACTATGATAGAATACTTCATTACCAGCAAAAAGTTTCTTCGGTACCACCAACTATACAGAACAGCAGCGTTATTTATGTTGCTATTTTACACTGGAAGTGTTATGTTGCTATTTAACACTGGTATTCTGTGAGAGCACGATACTTCCCGTATTATGTAGTATATTTCTTCTTTTTATTATTATATTATTTTTAATTGGATTTTCCCCTGTAAACGAGTAAATTTACATAAATAAATTGCACTAGGGCAAAGATCCACAATTATTGGGACAGTTATTGGTATCATCACACAAAATACTTGTTTTGTACGGGATTCTAACTCGCAGCCCACAGATAGAGTATATCTATAATATTTACAGATTTTATTTATGTTGCCCTTTCCGGTTTTTAATATGCGTTCACTCGGTAAGTGTTTACAATGTAAATAAATGTTATAATATCACCTCTACAGTGCCAAGTATCAGGTGTGATTTTTATTACAACGAAATCAAAACTTATTGTGAAAATGATTCATTTTGATCCGTAAATATATAAATTGTTAAAAACTTGACTACAGGACCACCTAACACAATACATTCTCAGAACGAGTTTCATTCCGAATCCATGCATGTATTGTTAATACGGGTTATAGAATGTGTTAATAAATTGACCTATCCACCTATCGATTCCTAGCACAGCTATGAGCCATTGTCAAGACAAAAGAAATATATTGTGTGAATACAATGTATCTCGCTCCTGAATAGCTTACTTAGCCCCTAAGCGAAAAGAGAAACTCTCTTCTTATTACCAGCGATGAAGATTAGTAGCGCGGGGACCCTTAGTCTCTTCAGCAAATAGCACAAATACTTAACACTACTATTTAACATCTATTTTCCATTAAACCGGTTCTAATCATCTTTACGTGGTAGAGCTATGCTGCAGCTATATTAGTAGTATAGTTGTAGCACGAATGGGTCGGCTCGACCGGGGAAGGACCACGCTCTCACAGAATACCATTGTAAAATAGCAGCTTAACGCTGCTGTGTTTCTAATGGTGAGTGTAGAGATCCGGAGAGACTTTTTGCTGGAAACGAGGCATTCCATCTTAGTCCTCACGGGTGACAACGCATCTGCATTTTGATACGTAATCGAGGATAGATGTAGATGTCTATGGGCCACAGCAACCACTTACCATCGGGTGGACTGTGTGCTCGTTTGTCACCCTTATCATATAGAAAATCAATCTCGATTAATTAATTATCTTTAGGGATAGATTCCCTAGAGATAACCGAGGTTGATCTCCATTTTTTTTGGATTTTCTCCTGTTTCTCCAACACAGTTGGAGACAGTTTGCATACGTAACTTTTATAAGAACAAACATCTTAACACGGTACAATTATTTTTAAGCCGCGGCCCGCAGTACTGCAACTCTTTTGTTTAGCTACTGCGCCACGAAGTCGTGTTCACTTACCATCAGGTGGACTGTGTGCTCGTTTGTCACCCTAACCTATAAAAAAAGACCTAAATCATCAAACTTAAGATAATTAGTACACCACAATTATTTTACATATTGGTAACCAGTTTAAGCTTAAATAGAAGCACTGTGCAATTATAGTTCTAATACTTCGTTGTATAATGTTCCTGTATTTATATTATTTATTTAGAATTGTCAAATAAAAAATGCATTTAACACGGAATTTTTGTACCATCTCTTTTATATCCGATTAGTAATGGCGTATCTGAGTCACTTATTGAGTAAATATTACTAATATTTTTCTTTAAATGAAATGAAATTAATTTGCTAAACGATACTTTGTTGGCTATAACTACGTTGAAAACTTTCCGTTCTTTTAAATAATGTTAAGCTTATCAAGAAAAAACTAAATATTCTTTATACCATTTGGCTTAGGGTTTTCTTTATTTACTATTATATTTAAAAAACCGGCCAAGTGCGAGTCGGACTCGCGCACCGAGGGTTCCGAACAAATCCGTAGGTATATAAGATTAAAATTATTAAAAATATTTTTATTATATGATGTAACTAAAAATTTATATTTTCGCAGTTTTTTCTTTATCTTTAACGAAAAAAAATTTTAAAACGTTGCTTCTTACCAAATTTCAAGATTCTAAGTTCATGGGAAGTACCCTGTAGGTTTTGATTCCCTTGCGAATGTCGAAAATTTGCGCCATAAACACCTATATCTTTTCATTCTGATGATTGACTCCACGGGTTCCTGAGAAAAAGGGTCTTGACAGACAGACAGACTGGCGGACAACAAAGTGATCCTATAAGGGTTCCGTTTTTTCCTTTTGAGGTACGGAACCCTAAAAATAACAAATGAATGTATTTTTATCGTACTGAATACAATAACATATCCAATTAATTCAATTAACTAAGTGTCACAACTCCTTTTCTGCCAGGAGCCCGACTAATAGGTAACTATTTCTATCACCAAATAGCATTGCCTGCACGCCTGTGCTTTGATCTGCAAGGAATAATTATAGGCTAAGAGGTATTGTTTTTTTTAAGTGACGGCTCCGTGGCGCAGTGGTTTATCAATGAGTTGCTGCGCCAAGGGCCGCGGATTCGTATCCCGCACGGGGCAAGTATTTGTATGGCCTACAAATGATTGTATGTAAACTGTCCCGACGATACAGGAGAAAATCCTAGTGTGGAGGTAACGTTTTTGTGTTTTTAGACCTCAGAAGTGACGACACATCCGCAGCCTTTTTATTTGAAGTAGGCTGCAGATGTCCATGCACAGCAATAGCCATTCACCATCAGATGACCTGTAAGTTTTGTTTCACTGCAGTTTTATAGAAAAATAAATATATTATTATGTAGGCATTTAAAAAATCAATAACAAATAAATTCTTTAAATATAACAGTATATTGGAAAGACATATGAAATGAGGGATAATTAAAAATCATTTTTATGTGAACATGTATATTTTCTTAAACATGAAAAAACATAGAAATATATTATGTAAAACATAAAAAATCAACACAACATCTCTTACACTGCTCGCAACTTTTTCCCTTGTAAAACATTATTTATAAAAATAAAAAAAAATAAACCACTAAAAATATTTGGTAACTCAAAACAATTAAGAGCCTCTTCTACTTAACCTCTTTGACCATTCAAGTTCTAAGTTATACCACAACTGCAAGAGTTGTGATTGTATTTAGTGTTTCTTGAAAACAATTTTGCCGTTTCTCTTTTATAATAAATTATATTCTTTATTAAAAACATACCTTAATTTGCTTTTAACTATTGATCCCTTTGTCTAAAATTTCGTAGAATATAATAAACGTAATCTTTAAGACATAATTATTTCTTTTTATTTTCGTAATAAAAAGAATATGTTAATTTAATTTAAAGATCGCTTACTTTTAAGTCGGTCGCATTCTATAACAAATAAAATACGAGGTCCCTATGTAAGTATGGTTACTATGGCAAAAACAAAAAATGGTTTTAAATAATAAAAGAGTACTAGAATTGCAAAAACTAAATTGCCGATAAAGCACATATTCGTACGTGTAACTAAAACTTACATGTGACGAATACGTACCCAAATCATAGAATATTACTCAAAATACTGAAATGCGTTTTAATTTTTTAGCCTCTCATAATTGCAACATGGTACAAAGTACACATATCGCAGCTTTGATCTTAAGACAATAAAATCTGTTTTGGTAATTCTAAAAAATTATAAATAGAGTTATGTTCCTAGTGAGTAAAATCGAATGAATTTAAAACATAAAACTTGGTTCTGAAAGAGGCCCTTCATAGTTAAAATTTGAACAATGACAGTCGGAATTAAAATATAACATGTACTTACATCTCTTTAACTCTATCATTAGAAAATGAACACAATTACAATACACAGTATTTATAAAAATAAACAGATGTTTTAATAACGTGCTGTGTTCACTTTCTAGGCGCACGCAAAGTCAAAATATTATATTTCGCATTTGCCGGCGAAAACTTACATGCACAAAAATTCGCTTAAAGCAAAACAAAGGAATTCGCCTTCGCGTACGCCCACTAATAAAGTTAATTGAATGTTTACTTACCAGCACCACAGATATTATCGAGTATTTTAATATATTTACAAAATTATCAAACAAAATATCTTGGGTTCTTGCGGTAACAATTAGTTAACAAATGACTATGTTTTAAGTATTTCTATATGTACAGAAAACTGGGTTTCATTTGTACTTTTAATCCCATCCGTGATGTTCATGGTGGATTGGTACCCAAACCTTTTCCCAAACTGGTTTCCACACTTTTTTCCATGCTGGCACTTCAATCGTTTTCCAAACAGGTACTTGAATTTGTTTCCATTTCTCTACCCAGATTTTCTTTTGTACGGGTACCCAGATTTCTTTTTTAATTGTTTTCCATACTTGAACCTTTTCCTCAACCCATTCTTGTTTCTTCTCTGTAACCCAGGCTTGTTTCTTTTCAGTTCTCCAAATTTGTTTCCATTCCTCTTTCCATTCCAACTTTTTGTCCTTAACCCATTCTTGTTTTTGCACTGTTTTCCATACTTTTTTCCATACGGGTTTCCAAATCATCTTTTTCCTCCACAAGTCGTGGCTGGTATATTCCCAACCATGGTCGTCTTTACCTAAAAACTTTTCACCAGGAATGCCTTCTTTAACCCACTCAGGCACATATGTCTGTTTCCATTCGGGCACCTGTACATCTTTTGTAATCGGGACTTCTATTTCTTTCCATACTGGTTTCCATATTTTTTTCCAATCAGGTACTTGGACTTCTTTCCAAATGGGTACTTGAACTTCCTTCCAAATCGGCTTTTGTACTATTTTCCAATCTGGTACTTGTTCTTCTTTCCATTGTTGTATCTGCTCCGTCTTCCAAGCAGGCACCTTTTCTTTTTTCCATTCTGTTTTCCAAATTAATTTCTTTTCAGTTTTCCAAATTTGTTTCCACTCTTCCTTCCAGACAAGCTTTTTCTTCCAAACACCTTCTGGTTCTGAATGCCAGCCGCTTGGTGAACGCTTCTCCCTGGTTGATTTAGGGTCGTTGCCGACATCTTTAATAGGTACGGCTATCGTAGCTGCAAGTGCAAGCACCAAACATATCTGAAAAGATAAAAAATATTTAGATTCAAATTAACACTTAGTAAAAATTAATTTTAATACGGCTTATACTATGCTTATGCTATACTTATGCTAATACTCTTTCATCTAACCGAAAAATAAACTTTATAAACAGTATATGGGGAGCTCATCTTGATTTCATTATGAAAAAGAAACTAATATTTTTAACATAATATCAAAGTTGATTCGATTGAGTTCAAAAAAAATGACTAAACCTAATGATAATATTTTCTTAAAAAGGAAATAGAAAGATAAGAAAAAATTATAATATTAAAATTATGCCGTTTTTGCAATTATATCTGACTTACAGTTTTTCAAATGTACAACAATCTGACTTTTGTGAGTTAATCAATTTTATTGACATCACTATTTCTAGCTAATGGAGATATATAACCGGAGTACACAATAAACACGAGAAAGCCCCTACATCTGATCTGCAATTCTTATAGCTGTTTGTTGCACGAATAGTATTTCTCTAATTGTGAATTCATTTACTTATTCATTACGCTTCCATTTTATTTTATATTTCACTCTACTAATCATTATTTACTTTAAATTGAGAATATATTCTAAACTTATTTTGTACAAACATAAACTATGCATTTGAAAAAATGTAATTAGAAAATTAAAAATAAAATTGCAGTCGTAATACACTATCGTATGAAAATAAAACATCACAACACGTCACTAGTTACACCCACCGTGATCGCCAGCGTCCTCATTTTGGTACCGAGGTGACCGCCGTTGCGACTGCCTCTGATAGCCTCGCGCTTGTGTATTTATCAAGCAGCCCCTCTCTCGCGTGTAGAGGTTCAACTCCTGCTCTAAGGATTGACGTTCGTGACGCGGTTTTCTCGGACGTATCTAAAGATGAAACAAGAAGCCTATACTATGTAGCGTACGTTAAGCTTTTTGTGCTTTTCTTCGTGAGAACGCGTTACATTCTCAACAGAAAATTTATAATATGTAATATTCCTGACATACATATATTTATATATATATATATATAATTTCTATCTTTCACTGATGAGTTATTTAGAATTTCACACAACATTGACCAATGTGCCGTAGTAGCTCGGGGCTAGGCGCTGGCTGTAAATTTTACAGTATACGAACAACCCGGGTTCGATCCCCGCCGACACCAATGAAATTGTTAATTGCAATTTTAATTGCTGATTTACCACGTGCTCGACCGTGAAGGAAAACATCGTGAACCTGCATGCCTGAGAAATAAGAAAAAAAGAGGGCTGTGTCCGGTGAAGTGGGACTTATATAGGCTGTAATTTTTGAATAATTTGTCTGTACAAAGAACGGTTTTAACATTAGTTTTAACTGTAATCGACAGAAAATTATCATGTTTTTGTAAAAAATATAGTTAAATTTAACTTAAGAGTCACCAAACGTACTACAAATTAGACTATGTTTTGACTCTTAATTATCTACTTGAGTCGACCACGTGAAGAATTAGGTCAAGTTCACATGTTCACATAGAACCACGCCACGAATATCCTCGTCGCATATTTTAACCAATTTATTCACAGTGAGAAACGTTTCGTAACACCCTTGCGTAGTTGGACTTTATAGACACCGACAGGGTTAAGACTTCGATTAAATAATTATTGATAGTGTGTAATAAAAACTCAATCGTAAAAAGCGATTTGTAAAGATATATAACTTTTATTATGTTTAATTAAAGTTTATATTTGTTACGGATAACAAGAAAATTTTAAATAATAAAACAAGCTTGCAAATAAATAATAATATTAAAATTTAAGAAAACTTAAAATACACGCATTGATCGATTCTAGAGAGAATTATCCTAAACCTGATGGTGATCCTGATCAAGATACTAAGATAAAGGTATTAAATAATTGTCATCGGTCTTTGATACGAGTGTTTTCAAGTCAATCAGTCGCCTATAAACTGTTGTAAATAATATTAAAAGATTCCGTTACATAGATAGATAGAGAAACAAGCGAAGGTAATAAAACCATGTTAAAAAGGACAGAATGTTGAAAAATGTTAGGCTAATCTCTAATATCGTTAGCGTAATAAAGGCAGATTTGTTTTTAATTAACTCTTATTTTTCAGGAATCTTTGCGAAATATTTGACCGACATCACCATCTGTCGTCACGGATTGCAGCGATCACATAAATGACACAGATAACTGCTATTATTTAATACGCATTGTTTTATCGAAATGCTTTAAGCATGTCTGATTACTTACGCCGTTAATGGATTTCAATAAATACCCGTCTGAAATGATTTGCTTACTTAAATCGTAGGAACTATAAACGTTATGAACAAACCACGAATTATAAAAAGATTAATTAAGGGAACTATAAATAATATCAATAATCCTTATATTATTTATTACATAATACATTTTTAAAATTATATAATTTCCAAATAAAGTACGACGAGTTTATGATACACACGTAATGTGACATTGAATGTTTCTTTCAAAAATTAGACTATGTTAAAATGCTTTCATTCTTTTTAGTTTTAGAGTTTCTTTTTATAATTTTTTTTAAGTAAAATTTGTCACAAATACATTTAATTTTAAAGGGTAACAGTGGACGACCACGATAACATTTGTACACCTCAATTACAGTATAGTGAATTAGTATGTTAACAAATTCGTATTCTAAGTGAATAAAACAGCAATTATGTATACATCGACTGTTTACAATAGTATAAATATTTTTTTTAATGGAATAAATCGATCGAATAAATTCCTAAAGATGCCAACCGTACGAAAAGTATTAAAAAAGAAAATATGCGGTTGTAAAATTCCATCGCTCGTGCTATGTTCAATGACTGCAAATTAAGTGTGTAAGAAAACAACTTCACAATATTCTCTAATCGGTTATATAAGAAGATGAACTCTATTCGCAACATAAATCCTGGATCAAAAGGATTAAAAAGGGACGCGTCTATAAACAAATTTCAGAGTTTGGCGTCATTTTTAAAATCATTTAGAAAAAAATCAAGGTACCAGTAGCTGTTTAATTTTAATTTACAGACAACAAATAACTAATTTTAACTATTTATATTTTTGTACATAGTTATAAACGTAGTAGGTTTGTTTTGCTTTATTCATCGTTAGTAAACATATAAAAGGCAAGATATACCTACGGAAAAAATTCGTGTTAGCCTAAGAGCTGGCGACGAATTTTGGGAAGGTCCTTTGGGCCAGTTGAAATTGTGAAAAAATATAATTTCGTCAATTGGCGAATCCAGTCCCGCGAGTCTGGCGGAGCGTTTGCGGTTATTTTGCTTCTGCGCAGCATATAACATTTGCAAAAAAAAATCCAAAAAATTGTTTTGGGCAACTTGATCCCTTTTTTATCTTTTAGTTTAGTTTTTATATAATTCCAAAAAAAAATAATCTCAGACGTTTTTGTCGGTTATAAAGTATTACCAGACCTCTCCAAAAATATTTTTTTTAGTTCCCAAAAATTATACTTTTGTTAATCTCAAATTTTAATCACGTGTTTATTGAGTAATTGTAATAACACCTGCAAATCGTCAGACGAATTTAGTGGTTTTAAACAATTCCCAGACATGAATAAAGTTTATCAGCATATATAACATATATTTTTTCACAATTTCAACTTGCCCAAAGGACCTTCCCAAAATTCGTCGCCAGCTCTCAGGCTATGTTTCATCAAAGGATATCAAAACAAATCTTTTATACTTTATTATTTTTCTTTATGTATTTTTAATGGGTCAGTATTCGAATTAGGGATTTTTCAAACATTTAATAATTTATAACTCGGAAGATATAACTTTATTGTAAAAAGGCATAGGATTTTTTATGTCCGTATTTCATTAAAGAATATAAAAAACTGTCCCGTTTGGAAATAATAATTCCTAGAAATTGAAAAAAATATTGATTTAAACAAAATGGCACCAATTTTCCCCATGGCAACATGCATAATAGATTTAGTTGCACCTCATCTAGCTATTATTTTTAACACTAGTATCGAATCTGGTGTTTTTCCTGATTTAATGAATTATAGTAAAGTTATACCTTTATTTAAATCTGGTAGTACATTGGACCCCGCTAATTTTAGACCTAATTCTGTACTACCAACTCTCAGTAAAAATTTTGAAAAGATAATTTTAGATCAATTGATAATTTTTTTTTTATAATATAAATTACTCCATAAAAATCTATTTGGCTTCACAAGGGGTCGTCCGGCGAACGACGCTGGTGTTGCGCTAATGAAATAATTTTTTACTCACTAGGAAAATTCACAAGATGCCTTAGGTATTTTTTGTGATCTTTCCAAGGCTTTCCTCCGGGCTCGATTCTTGGCCCATTCCTGTTCTTAGTCCATATTAATGACTTACCTTATCTTGTAGGGGACAATCACGATATAGTATTATTTGCTGATGACACCTCATTAATTTTCAAACTCAAACGACAGTCAATTAATTTTGACAATGTAAATAATGCTCTATCGAAATTGGTACATTGATTTAACGCCAACTATTTGCTCTTAACCGGCAATAAGACAAAATGTATTACATTTACAATACCTAATATCAAACATTCAAATACCAACAATGTGCTCTTAAATGGGGAGGAGTTGAGTCTTGTGGATACCATTGTTTTCCTTGGTATTACTATTGACACGAAGCTTCAATGGGGTCTTCATGTATCTAAATTAGCAAGCAGACTTAGTTCTGCATCATGTGCTGTAAGAAGGATTAGAAATATCACCAATGTTGAGACAGCTAGATTAGTGTATTTTAGTTACTTTCATAGCGTGATGTTTTATTGAATTTTGCTATGGGTTAATGCGACTGACATCGAAGCTATATTTGTTTTGCAAAAGAGAGCCGTGCGGGCGATTTATAACTTAAATTGTAATGATTCCCTTAGATAACATTTTAAAGAAATAAACATATTAACTTTGGTATCGCATTATATTTATGAAAATCTAATGTATGTACATAAAAAAATAAATAGCTTTGATAAGAATAAGGATGTTCATACTTTAAACACTAGGAACAAACATAAGCTTGTAATATCAATTACTAGACTCCACAAAAGAAGTAATTCACTTATGGGGTGTATGAGTGTGTCAGTGGTATATGATTTTACAGATTTTTCCAGAAAATATACAAAATTTGTGGTAAACAAGTTTAAATGTTTTATTAAAGAAAAATTGTACAAAAAGAGTTATTATAATATCAAAAATAAGCAAGTGAAAAAACTCCCTGGGAATGAGGTTATCGCCACTATATTGATTCTATTAAAACTCATTTAAAATTTGTACAATCAAAAAACAAAATTATTGTGAAGTGAAATATGTTTAAAACAAGTCCCGCTGGGTTTCTTGCTGGTTCTTCCCAGGACAGAGGTGTTTTCCGAACTCGTGGTAAGTAAAAAATAACTTTCAATAATGATTATGTAATAATCTATATTGAATACAATTATTATATTCTATTCTTTTTATTTATATAGTCAGTCAATTTTAAGGGAATCGCATAAAAAATTGAGGTGGAATAGTTTTCGTTACTCAGGCGCCCTTTCCTCCTGCACGGTTAGCATGGGCTGGGGACAAAAATTTTATCCACCGATTATATCCACTGACAAGAGATAAAATTATCTTGTCCCTATGCCAAAGCATGGCAACAGGGAGAAGTATATCCCCGTTTGACATAACGTGTAGACATATATCCCCGTCCGTAGTTTGGAGCCAAATGAAAGATAAAAAGTTATGCTTTTTTGACATTTGAAAGGCACAATACTATCCCAGTTCATTGGACGAGGGTTTAAGTTTATATTCATACAAAAAATCTATCTAAGTCTAAGTTTATCTCCTATTTTATCTAATGTGGATATTATATCCACCGGTGTGCCCATGCTCGAAGGGTGGATAAAACTAAGCGAGGGGATAAACATTTTCTCTTTTCCCCGGTGATAAAATTGTCCTGCCCATGCTAGCCCTGCTGGACGATATAAACTTCACTGTAAATACAACTGGTCTGTCTATTTCAGCAATTAATAACGTCGTTTTTTTTTAAATTCCGTAGACTAAAATGACATTTCATGTGTTACTTAAATTTTACCATGTTTGCCAAAATATCGTAAATCTTTTGAAAATAAGAATAAGTTAAATACTTATATACATTGCAATATTAATTTTTCAGTAATTAAGAATAATTAATAGAGTCAGGCGTTACTTTGCGCAAATACATTATATAAAAGCTTTTAGACAAATTTACTTCGCAAATATCCGCGTTATAAAATAAAATCTACCTCTTACCTAGTATGAAGAGCACCTCCCGCCCTCACGCTAAATCACTTAGCGGTTAGCCACCGTAGAGTCTATATCACCTGAGGATGCCTCGTGTAGAGGCGAAACATGTGTCGTATAATCGTCAGTGGTGTGTCTTGCCTAGTGTAGTGGTGATGGGAGTAGCGGTGCTGGGATTGGTAGTGACGGGGATAGTGCACGCAATTGATGGAGGGCGGAAGGTGCTCTTCATACTAGGTAAGACATCATTTTATTTTATAACGCGGATATTTGCGAAGTAAATTTGTCTAAAAGCTTTTATTAATTAAGAAGTAAACAAGCAATGCTGACAATGTCCTCCAGATCGAATTTCGGATACGGCGGCCAGTCTCGACGGGTACTAGCCATCTGTGCTGGTCAGGATTATAGTGTCCAAGTGTGTGCAAGCACAGGTGCACTCTCTATTCCTTCACTCTCAGAGTCCGATGAGCCTGTAATCCGACACGACCGGAGAGAGATAAGTGGCAGGTCCAACGGCTTCACGTGCATTCTGAGGCACGGGTGTGAATTACCGCCAACTTCCGAACTCTGGGCTAATATTGAGAATTTTGTGAGAGAAAAACTCAATAACCTGTTTTGGCCCGATCCGGGATGCGAACCCGGGATCTCATGATCAGCAATCGCGTTCACCACCACTAGACATTAATATGCTTGAGTTAGGAATAGTTCACGAGAGTAGTCGAATGATGAAATCTAACCCACGACCTTCTTGTTTGCGATCGGCACCCTTTTTTTTTTGCGGATGGAAAATCATCTAATGACGCCTTTCGCTCTGGATGGAGCGGAAGGGAGTGTTAGACTTTTACTGACTTAAAAACCATCCGTGTTCCTTCAGTGCCCTTACGTTCCGGAGCCGCGGTATCTCTTTCGAACAGCCCGCAGCCCCGGCAGGCGTCGGCCCTTACAAAACGCGCCGTCGACACGGCCTGTCGTCGTTAGACGGACGGACGGCGAGCTACCCATTGTTCGCCGTCCACAGGCCCGCGCCTACGGTGGCCGGGGGCCACGACGTAGCCCCCGACGCCCGGGGCGTCTCCCGCGGCGACCGGGAAGGAAAGCTGCTGCTCTCTCCTTCTCCCGCTCCGCCACCTCCTTCGCTAGCATCACTGCTTCGCAGAAGGTGGTGACGGCATCCCATTCCATCTCGCTCCGGACCATGGCTTCGACCAGGGCCGGACGCGATAGGTCTCCGCCGCCTATCGCCGCTACGAGGACACGGCGGTGCTCCGCCCAAGCAGGGCACACCTCCACGGTGTGCTCCACCGTTTCCTCCGGTTGTTCCTCGCAGTGGGAGCACCCGGGCGTTTCCTCCCGCCCGATACGGTGCAGGAACCTCCCGTACACACCGTGTCCGGTGAGGACCTGCGTCAGGCGGAAGGTGAGGACGCCGTGGCGTCTCTCAAGCCACTCCTCAAAGAGGGGTCTTATCGCCGCTATAGTGGCGTGCTCAGCACGGGGTTGCGACAGTCGCTCTCTCCATGTCGCCATGAGATCATGCCGGAAGTCTGTCCGCTGCGCGACAACTTGCCTCGGCAGCGGGGTTTCCCCCCGGCATAGTGCCTCCGCGCGCCATTCGTGCAGGCGCGCGAGGACTATCGCCTCCAGATCCCATGGCGGCAATCCGGCACGGAGGCTCGCCGCCTCGCGGGAGATCGTGCGGTAGCCGCGAACCATTTTTACGGCAACCACCCTTTGGGGCGCGTTCAGGTGATGGACGGCAAGCCGTGCCAAACCACGCGCCCACACCGGGTCCGCGCGGGATCGTGCGGTCCACATGGACCGCACGATCCCCGCGTAGAGCCTCCGGCAGGAGGCGTTTGGCCCCCCCAGGTTCGGCAGGAGCCGCCTGAAGGCAGCCCCGGTCCTTTCCAGTTTGGGAGCCAAACGTCGGAAGTGCTCAGCGATCGGCACCCTACCATTCTTAAAAGATATGTTAGGAAACAAATTTACTAACATAGCTTAGCTTTTAAGAAATTTACTAACAAATTTGTATGGATTTTTTAATCTGAAATAAACGTTTTATTATGATTATTATTATTATTGGGCTACTGTCGCTTCAATACATTCAAAATTGCAATATAATATTGGAATAAGAAAATTTACGGTTTAATACTCGTATTACAAACATTAACCTGTACTATATGGATCACACTATGCTGACACATGTTGTACCACTATTTTCAAATAGCCATTATAAGTTGTTAATTTAGTATCGGTAGTTTTAAACAAAACCTGACAATAGCGAGTAGGACTAGCGTATTTAAAATAGCGTATAAACTTAATTATGCATAATAAAAATGCAGCTACGAGATATTAGAAGTATAGTTGTAGCACGAATGAGTCGGCTCGACCGGGGAAGGACCACGCTCTCACAGAATACCAGCGTAAAATAGCACCATAATGCTTCTATATTTCGTATGGTGAGTGGACCCACTTTGCTGGAAAAGAGGCATTCCATCCCACCCCTTACGGGTGACGACGCATCTGCATTTTGATTCTTTATTGAGGATAGATGTAGATGTCTATAGATCACAGCAACCACTTACCATCAGGTGGACTGTGTGCTCGTTCTTGACCCTTTCCTATAAAAAAAAATTACATTAACTGGCACGGATCAGGCCAAAAAATCAGTTATTGAGTTCTGCTGTCAAGATATTCTCAGTTGCAGTCCGGAGTCAGGAAGTTGGCGGTGTTTCCATCTGCCGCCGTTACGAAGCCGTTGGTCCCGCGCCTGAGCTTTCTCCGGACGTGTCGTATTACCGTCGTATTGGACTATGTGAGCGAGAGAATACAGAGTACACTTGGGCTTGCGCACACACTCATGTAACTCATAAAAATGTAACTGGGCGCAAAAACTGTGAGCCCTAAGTCTGAGTGGATACCGTTCAGCAGGGCTTTCAGCACAGGCGCGTACGACAAACATTATGACCAGTCAGTCGTCACTAAAAAAAATCAAATTTATCTCAAATAGATGTTCATCCAAGAGGAGCCGGGAGTTCCTTAGCACAGGATAGTTTGGACTCCCGTTATTCACAAATTTATGTACTCCCTTATTTATTTTAAAAATGTTACAGGTAAGGTAATTACAATGTATTGTTCGTGGGAAAACTCAATAAAGCTTATTTCATTTAATATTGATCGAACATTCCATCGCCCCATACGCCTTTTTAGGGTTCCGTACCTGATGGGTAACCAATGACACCCTATTACTTAGCCTCCGCTGTCCGTCCGTCTGTCTGTCAGCGGACTATATCTCATGATCCGTAATAGATAGACAGTTGAAACTAGAAACGTATTTACGATGGCACGGAACCCTTCATGCGCGAGTCCGACTCGCACTTGACCGGTTATTTACTTTTGTATCATGCCGAACTACCGATACAACTGACTTCTATTTTACCAAAGTGTTACGTAAGAAACAACGAAGACTTTGCTATTCTTTGTTTACACCCGTAAATTGTTGTTTGCGAACCGCATACATAAGCAACGTTTTGTCACAACTGAACCTATAAATGGTGCGCTACTTGCACCCAATTGTAGGTGTTACGATTATAAATGAGTGCTGACATAGTTATTACAAACTATTCTTTCCTAATTTCCTATACACATGAAAGTATTAATGTACAGCGTATAGTATAACAAAACGTGGGCGAGCGAGCTTTGCTCGGCGTTACAAAAATTCTCCGGAATTACACTTACCTGTGTTAGAATAAATTCTAACGTAAAACCATATCTAAGTATAAAATTTCATCGAAATTATTACAACCGTTTCCGAGAAACGATATATGAAAATGTAAATGTACGTAGATACATATAAAAATATACTTACACATTATATTATGTTTTTTTTTTTAATTTTAAACCAGCTGGTACCCGGCGCGTTACTGTTGCAGAAGAAAATGTAGTTTTAAATCATGGACATACGTCCATGTTTTGAATTTGGAATAGTTTTATTGTTTTATTTAGAGTTTTGGCGGGAACTTGAACGGCGGTGGTTTGCCGTTCGTGTATTATTGTTTAAATAATGGTTTGAAGTAGATTTTGATATGTAAAAGTGGTTCAATTTTGTGTATTAAGAGTCTGCGCGTGTGAACTATTAGTGGAAACGGTGATACAAGTGCTCTAATGGTGATGTACCATCGCCATTGAGATACCATCGTCAACTGTCAGCTGTCTACTGGCTCAAGTTGCCGTCAAAATCTTCCAAGGGCTGCACAATATGACGCATTAGCATATTGTGAAGCAGTGTACTATGAAGAATAATTATACATTGTAACTTCAGGCTCAGAAGGGCTAGAACCCAAAGCCGTATAGCCAGTTGTTAATAACAATAATTAGGAAAGATAGGCAATACATTCATTATATGTAATTACATTTTCAAATAAATTTGATTAGGACAGATAGGCAATACATTAATTTTCATTATATGTACTATAACTTTCTAATAAATGTGGCGGAACAAATAGGCGCGCCACCTACTGTAAGTTAATTGTACTATGTCTATAATCTTCGCGGAAGCGTAAGAATTAACATTTAATTAACGTTTACAAGTTTTACCGCTATCTGATGAACGGTATGGCACTGCATAAAATACAAACAAACAAAAACTAATTTTTATATATTGGATTAAAAAGTATTAAATAGGCTTAATCGTATAAACATTTTCGACCAAAGCTTGTCGTGCGCATAGCCCCATAAAAATATACGTAACTCGGCAAACTAAATATTTTATTAGTCAATAATAATTTATTTTTATCCAGGTGTGGGGCCGAAAGTCGATTGATGCAGGTGGTACAGGGCCGTGCTTTGTGGCATTCCTTGGGGAAGGCCTATGTTCACCGGTGGACTTGTGAATGGCTGCAATGACGATGATGATTTGTGGGGCCGTGTGAGCTAGAAAATACTATAAAACAAAAAACACCATCAAAATCAAAACCTTATTCATTATAAAAAATATTTAAAAACTATACATAAAAAAATAATATAACTTATTTAAAAAAAAATAGAAAAAATAAATCTTTAAAATACCAAGGAATACTACTATGAAATTGTTAGTATATTTGCTGTGAAATTGATAGTATGTTGCTTTAATTCGTATGTGTGAGTTTCGTAGTGACAGACGATTGTTTTTGTGTGCGCAGATTTCCCCCGCTAAAATGACAGATTGTCTCGAATCGGGGAAAAACGCTATTTTCTACTCTCCTCCAGTAGGGTAGAAAGCCGTAGCCGCGGCGCCGCTGGCTCGTGTTGCTGTGTATGCAAATCTTACGTGATCACTAGCTTAGCAATTTATTTAATCGAATTAAATACAATTTTTGAAACCACATAGGAAGTGAAAGCTTACCAAATTATAAGATTGGTTAACGGATGAAAAAATAAAAGGGTGTCGTCGACTATTTTGATGTTACATCGATTATTTGATTATTAAAACGTGATCATCGTGATCAATAGGCGTGTTAAATTATAGGCTAGCTGTGGGTCATGACTTCACAACCTTTGTAACATACCAACGTAACGAAATATTTTTGTTCACATTCAATAGCGCAACTTATTCTTGAAATTTTAATTTATGAGTTCATTTTTGTAAATACTAAGTACTAGGTGGCCAAGCAGACGTTGTTGTGCTCTTTCTCCCTCTCTCTCTCTGACGACTCTTTGTCCTATAAAATATTCTACTATTCTTGATAAAAAAATTTGAGGGTCACTTATTGGGATAAAAACTATCCTATCTCTCAAGTTGGACCAAACTGCACACAGTGTGCAAAATTTTATTAAAATCAGTTCAGTAGTTTACAATTTATAGGAGTTTATTGCGGACAAACAATGTGACACGTAATTTTTATATATAAAGATTTATACGCTTATTTAATACACATTGTGTGGTCTATGTAAGTAGTAGTAGTCATATATTTTATGTTCATTTATAACGTGCTCGGGTGTGATATGTGAAAACTCAGTAATTATTCCATAATTATATAATAAATGCAAGCAGGCGTTATAATCTTTATATATAAAAATTACGTGTCACATTGTTTGTCCGCGATGAACTCTTAAACTACTGAACTGATTAGAGTGAAATTTTGCACACTGTGTGCAGTTTCGCCCAACTTGAGAGATAGGATAGTTCTTATCCCGTTTTTGTTGGTAATTTAAGGATTTTTATAGGACAAAGTCGGAGAGGGCAGTACGACGTCTGCCTGGCCAGCTAGTATCAATGTAAAAAACGTAACAAACTTACTCTGTTATACGCTTAACCAACATCCCCGAAAATAGCACCGAGCTTGGACCCTTTTTGTAAATTACTTTAGCAGTTTGTACCACTACTAAAGGTTTCTTTTATGTTCATTATTCGTTATATAGAAGTAAGTGAAAATAATAAAAATAATAAATCTATACATACTCATAAAATTGTCCGTCTAGAATAATATTTAATCCACCACTGTGCGATTTGGAAGATGTTTTCTTCCTCGCACAACTTCCTTGTGGAATCGATTACCATCAGCGGTTTTTCCGGACCGATACGACTTAGGGACCTTCAAGATAAGAGCCTACTCCTTTTTAAAAGGCCGGCAACTTATCTGCAATTCCCCTGGTGTTGCGGTTGTTCATGGGCGGCGGTAGTCATCCAGGTAGCCATCAGGTGAGCCGCATGCTCGTTTGCCCCCTCTCCTATAAAAAAATTATAGAAGTGTCTGCTTGTAATATCGAAATAATATTGAGCTGAGGGCTGATTTAAAAAAAAATGTCTTTCTGCCCGGGCTAATTTTCGGAATGGTGGAACCGCTTGTGATAAAACTTCATGAACCACTAGACAGCGATGCCGGGATTGATCTAGGCCAGTGATGGGCAAAGCCCGGCCCGCTAAAGCATTTAATCCGGCCCGCCGACGGTCTTTCGACATGAATAGTATATGTCCCGCGATAATTATATTTTGATGGTCCAGAAATATAAAGTAGAATCTTTTTAGTAGATTAATAGATTAGATAGCCTAGATTCTAGGCTATATTTTATCCGAAAAATTTCGAGATAATTTTTTTTAAAAAACCACGAAAAGTTTATGATATAAATGGTCTTCAATTACTTTACATCTAATAGATCCTAATCAGGTAAAGCCGGGGCGGATCGCTAGTCATAAATATATCATTCAAGTAATATCGACGTCACATCGGTTGTGGTGATAGCTTGATGAATAGCTTCAAATTCTTTGTATTTTCTCATAAAAATTGCATCTTTTTTTTATCTGATCTTAGTGTAATTCATTTGATCTTACGTAGTAACTATTATCTAATCTGTGATTGAACATTCCCGCTGTTGCGAGGACTTGCCTTAATAGCAACTTCAACTTCGGCAGATTTGCAGTTCCTGCTCCAGGCGTCTTGCAACTACGATGCTGCTGCTTTTTCTGACATTTTCTCATAGTTGCCTCTTACGTCTCTCGGGGCGTATGTCCTCCACACCATAGTCATGTCATAGTCTGATGGGACGACAACGAACCGAGAGGTTAGGCGCAGGACTAACAGTGTTACGTACTCGGCAATTTTCCGACTCCGGGTTTCGGAGAAGGTCTTGATAGAAAAACCCATAAACTGATTTTTGACCCCGGAACCACGTGATCTGTGGTCGTCTTTAGGATCACTAGACCAACGAAGCAGTCAGACCATGGGACGTAATGAGGTTATGAGTTCCATAACGCCGCTTCTACCTTAAGGTAATGATGGAGGTCGATGCTGAGGATTCATCACACACAACACAAGACACAGTGCGTTGTGTTGTATTTTCTATTTTGGTCCTTCCCCTGTCGAGCCGAACCATTTTTATAACGGTATAGTTATATATATAGTAGTTCAGGCTATACTACTCTGGAATGCCTTACCCTATGACATTGATTCCTTTAAAAGATTGGTCCGGCAACATTATTTATAGCTGAACTGTTTTATTTTTAATTTTTTGTACTTAATTTGCACTTGCCAACATTATTCCAAAGAAGAAAATGTTTGCAATAAAGGATAAAGAAATAATATAGCTGGAGATGGTCTCCACCAAGCTCACAAATATATTAATAATAGTATATTGTAACTCGTTTAAGTAATTACTTAAACAATGAAAAAAAATAAACAAACAAAATATAAATCTAGTTACCAATTTGAAATGCAGTGATGAAAGTTACGAGATCGAATCGTAAGTAAGGAAGAAGCTAACAATTCAAGTACAGAAGTGTAATTCGCATTGTTAGGTAACGGAGGTGTTCAAACGTGTGTTGCGTACCCAAGAGGTTCCTAGACGTAATGAGCGCACGATATGATCTCTATCTGACCTTTTAATTCACATATTAAATACACTCACATTATTTCACACACAATAAAATAACAAATTATGGCAAACACAATAAAAATAATACATTTTTATTGTTTGTATGTTTTATTGCTGTTATAATGAACTTTGTTTATTCATTTTTAACCATTAATGTAACTCGTTAATAAACTGCATTTCATAAGAAATCTCTTTTCGCAAGAAAATTAAATTAACACCTTAAAAGAGAATATAACAGAATACGAATAATAAATAATACTTATTGATAGTAATTTTTAAAATTATTTTAATACCTCTGTCTTGGAAAGAACTAGCAAGAAACCCAGTGGGATTATTGTTTTAGATATATTTTTCAATCATCATAATGATCACCCTGCAGTAGTCCACAGCTGGACAGACGCCTCTTCCAAGGCGCGCCACCTGGTCCTCTCTTCGACTACACGCAATAATTTGAGTTTTCAATGATTTTTGCACAATTGTGTTGTTTTGTACAATTACTAGCGAACCGACCTGACTTCGCACGGTTGATTTCTAGATCTCGGCAACAACGCCACCTGCCGCGTTCAATTGTAAAAATAAACCATTCTCTAATCAACTTAATCACACATAAAAGTTCATCAAGATCGGTCCAGTCGTTTAGGAGGAGTTCAGTCACATACACACGAATCGAAGAATTATATAATTTATAATATTGCATGTATTGTAGATATTAAACTTCCTCTTAAGTCATTATCTCTATTGATGAAGACCGCGTCAAAATCCGTTGCGTACCTACTTTAAAAGATCTAAGTGTACAGACGGCGGGGAGCGACTTTGTTTTTTACTATGTAGAGAAGACAAAATACGAATTGTAATACAACCAGCATGATAGCAATCATCATCATCAGAATTATTTTCAATCGTGTATTCCTTAATACTCTAATAACCATTTTTATGGAGTTTTGGTTTAATATTTTTTTATCTTGTTGATTGACAAACATGGAACATTTTGTTGGTTATACGAATAAATGAACTACCCATAATTGAATTATACTAATTCTGTGGAGTCTAATAACTGACATAACAAGCTTGTGTGTTCCTATGATTTAGTATCAATTTCTTTGTTCTTATCAATGCTATGTATCTTAATGTAGGTCAACATACATTACATTTTCAAACATTTTATTGCGATGTTAAAGCTAATACATTTATTTTTTCCACTCTTCTCTAAAGAACTCTTTGCCCGTACGACCCTCTTTCGCAAAACAAATATAGTCCCAATATCAGTCGGGTGAACAAAATCCTTTCTGAAATTAAACTTTGAAAGTAACCAAAATAAACTAATCAAGCTGTTTCAATACATGTAATGCTACTAATATTTTACAGCATGTGCTGAATAATTAAGTCTCTGCTTGCTAATTTAGATATACAGAGGCTGCATTGGAACTTCGCGTCAATACTAATTCCAATTTCCATTTAAAAGCAAACATTAGGTATTGTAAATTTAAAGTTTTTATTTTCGTTGCCGTTTAAGTCAATTGTTTTGGCGTTATACGTATGCACTAATTTCGATAAAGCATTGTTCACATTGTCATAATTAATTGATTGCCGAGTTTTATAATTTAATGAGGTATCATCAGCAACCAATACAATATCGTGGTTGTTAATAAATATACATCACCATAAGACACCATCACGCCTTAAAAGACAGTTATTCTTAATTCATCGTTTCAATAATTCAATTTATTCCTTGAAAAAACTGAAATATGAAAAACAAATCTTGTCTTACATTCGAGTCACTCTCACCTCTTAGGCTTTTAAATTTAGCCCTTTTAACCTAGGCTGTTAAATTTAGTTAAATATTTATTACTAAAATAAAATATAATTGGTAAATCCAATTGGGCATACCTTAAGCGCATAAAAAAATACGTATAACATGATTATACGGAATTTTTAAAAGTAGTTTAAATACATTTCAACAGCACTGTCCGCTTCAACACCCTCAAAAACCATGAAAATGAGACCCAAGATGAAAAAATTGATATCTATTGCAGCCGCCATCTTGATTTTACACTTCAACAGCACTATCGGCTTCAACACCCTCGAAAACCATGAAAATGACACCCATGATGAAAAAATTTATACCTAATTCAGCCGCTATCTTTGATTTACATTTCGACAGCACTATCGGCTTCAACACCCTCGAAAACCATGAAAATGACACCCATGATGAAAAAATTTATACCTATTGCGGCTGCCATCTTGGATTTACATTTCGACAAACCTATCGGTTTCAACACTCTCGGAAACCATGAAAATGTTGTACATGACAAAAAAATTGATACTACTTACTTTTACTACTATTATTTATTCTGTGCTTTTAAAATATTGTAATAAAAAATCTCTTATTATTATTATAATCAAGCATTTAAAAAATTTGTTAGTCGGATATTGTGTATTTATACAGCGGTCTTTTTGAGCCGCTGCAAACAACTGAAACAATGTCCACTCACGACGGCGATTGACGCCGAACCAAAGAGTATAGTAACTGTCCTATACAGAAACGCCGAACTGAGTGTAACTACTCCGTGGCTTTAGCTCCCTTTACAGAAATAATTTACATACGAGGCCACCAAATCAACGAAAATTTCGCCATTTTGGAGCCCAAAAAAATTAATTACTTATAGCTAAACAAAACAAAATTACACTGCCATTTACATTCAGTGGCTTCCCACATAATAGATGAAGAGATTAAAAATAGATTGAGTTAAACAATTGTAATTTTCAAAAGTTAGAGTGTTTACAAGCCTTCCGGACTTGATAAATCCACACCATAAGCCACTAAAACCCCTTTTTTATTTAAAAATAGCAATTAATCATTAAAAAAAAAATATTAATAAGTTCAACAATCATTTATCTTTCTAACAATGTGATTTTTATATCATTTATATGTATAATATGATTGCTAGATACGATTTTATTCAATAAAACGTTGGAATCTTAATTTTTAGGCGATAGTAGAACATACCTTGCGCTTTCGCTTAAGGTATGCAATAACATGATATTAAATAAGATTATTGTATAAATACTTTTTATACGATACGAGACATAAGTGATTACAAAAACATTTGTGCAGTTCACACACGGTAGTACTGAAACCTTCAAATGAAATGAAATATTAAACAGAAATATTTCACTGCAAATGATTTATTTAATTAGATAATCTTGACCCACAAGTGCGACATAAAAAATAAGATAAAAGTTTAATCTTATAGCAAATAAATGTTACAATCCTTATTTTTAGACATGTAGAGCCTAAATTTTAGATTAATTAAATCAAAGGAATACATTTTATTTCCATTAAAATAGCTTTGTAACCACTTTGTAACCTCATTTTATATTATGTAAAATCATTTTATCTAACAAAAATTGATTCTCTCAAGGTGGTCAATAAATTGGTATGATATGAAATCGTGGATTGTTGAGAAGGGTTTGGATATGATAATTTTATTCAATATAAATAAATTTATTTATTTTATAACTTTTTTTAACAAGTAAATGTTATATTTACCATCTTTAAAGTATCACACATAGAGAAGACTAAGATAATAGGAAACACTTCATAGTGTACTAGCTGTGCCCCAAGGTTTCACCCACGTATATCACGCGTATGAGCTGTGCGATATTACACGTCGCTTATAGTAGTCGGAGAGCTGGCGACGAATTTTGGGAATGTCCTTTTGGCAAGTAGCAATTGTGAAAAAATATAATTTCGTCAATTGGCGAATCCAGTTCCGCGAGTCTGGCGGAGCGTTTTCGGTTATTTTGCTACTGCACAGCATATAACATTTGCAAAAAAAAAAATCCAAAAATTGTTTATGGGCAACTTGATTCCTTTTTTATCTTTTAGTTTAGTTTATATATAATTCCAAAAAAAATAATCTCAGACGTTTTTGTCGGTTATAAAGTATTACCAGACGTCACCAAAAATATTTTTTATATTCCCAAAAAATGTACTTTTTTATATAGGATAGGGTGACAAACGAGCACAAATTCCACCTGATGATAAGTGATTGCTGTGGCCCATAGACATCTACATCCTCGTTTGCGAATCAAAATGCAGATGCGTTGTCACCCGTAAGGACTAAGATGGAATGCCTCTTTTCCAGTAAAAAGGGTCTCCGGTTCTCTACACTCACCATACGAAACACAGCAGTTTTAAGCTGCTATTTGACGCTGGTATTCTGTGACAGCGTGGTCTTTCCCCGGTCGAGCCGACCCATTCGTGCTACAACTATACTATTAAATACAGCTACAGCATGGCTCTACCACGTATAAAACTTTTGGCAATCTCAAATTTTAATCACGTATTTATTGAGTAATTTTAAATAATACCTGCAAATTGCCAGATGAATTTTGCGGTTTCAACAATTTTAAAGAATTCCCAGACGTGAATAAAGTTTACAAATGAATATGACAAAAATGTCTTACGCGTAGCCGATGCGAGAAAGATTGAATTGGTATTGAAGCATGTCGACAGCGGATGGGGGCCTAACGTCCTCGCGCTTTGATTGGTTAAGAAATATCTTTTTTAAAGATTTAAATACTGAATTCTTGTTTTGGGATTTAGCATGTATGTATGCGCATATATGACCAAGTAAATATCTGTGTATATAGTTTGAATTATTTAAGATCAATGCTGTAATAATTTGTATAATGGCTATTAATTTTAACCTCGTATTAATGGTACCTTTGCAAAAATTATAATATAGTCTTAATTTATACATATTGTCCTTTTTAGAGAACGTTGGCGGTAATTATTAAAACATATTTTTTGCCAATCCCAAGCCTTACAAGGTTGACAAAATTATATTTTTTCACAATTTCAACTTGCTAAAAGGACATTCCCAAAATTCGTCGCCAGCTCTCAGACTATAGAGGCGTTCACTGCTGGTTTCTCTCGATTCTCATCGGGTCAATAGGCGTAATTACCATAGTATAAAGACAGGGAAGTAGGCTGTCTCCGGCCCAATCGGCGATATAATTGCCTACTGTCTCAGGGTTGTCATTGTCACCAAATCATTAGTTTAAAGCCCGGCCCTTGCCAAAAATAATACATCTCTGTATAACTAATTCAGTGATCATTAGTCGATAAAGTTCAACAATGGTTTTCCTAACAAATACAGAAATGTATTAAGATTCAGAGCAGTATTATTTATAAAAAAAGGGATAAAATAAACCGGCGGGGCGGTGTGTGAGCTCGTGTTTAAATTATTTACTTAGTATATTCTAGTTATTTTTAATTTTTAATAGGCATAATATAGTATTTGCACACATAAAGGACCATATTAATTTTTATTTTTAATTAATACAAGCATATATATATTGAATCACACATTTATTACAAAATTACAAATTAGCTACAGAAAAATACTTTCTTCGGTTTCGACTATTACGAAACGACTTGTTATTAAACTTTAATGTGTAATATATCCGCATCCTTATAAATAACTTTTGCAAATATAATTAATTACGATTTTATAACAACTAATACAACAAAAATATGTAAATGTATGTAAAAAAGTCGTAACGCGCGAACCTCGTGCGGTGTTAGCCCAGACTGGCGTAGGGAGAAACATTCCGAGATTGTGTTTAAGTGTGCGTGCGGCGCCCATAGATACTATGGCGCACACATACAAGCCGCGCGCAGTGCGTTTGTTTGAAGATAACGTACTTCCCTGTATTTATACTATGTAATTACTTATACACTTATAGAGATTTAATCCTTTATATAAGTTTCCCTGTCAGAGGACCATTCCTGGCCAGACCTGGCTGTAATGCGCAAAATGCTGACTCTGATTTGTTTTCTTGCACCAGATAGTCAAACGAAATCTGCTTGCGCTTGTAGTAAACATAACCGATGCACTTAAGAACTGAGGTAGTCGACGTAACAATATTACCTATATTAATATAATTAAAAAATAAACGATAGTCGACTGTACGGTGCCTTAAAGATGAATTAATGAATGAAATATGAATGAAATGTCACCCTGCGCGGACTACACAAAACGAACGAATGAACGCTAAACTACATGCCCCGTAAACGATTTCAATTCAGACCATAGCTTAAGGCTGGGGCCTTAATGAAGTTTACAAGATGGTAGGACTCCTTTTCTGTGTATCTGTCCATCTGGATGATACCACCCTCTTTAATATTTCTGCTGCCAATCAGCAAAGCGTGCACTACTGTATTCCAGTCTAAATAGTACAGAGATCCAGTATAACTACATGCTCTGAGGCATTCCATCTTAGTACTCGAAGATGAAAACGCATCTCTAGCTTTCTTTGTTTGAAGTTGATTTATTATATTATTGAAACAAACGCCTTTTTTCCAGTTTTTGGGTCATATTACCACTGTGATGCGAGGGGATCAAAGAATGGTAACGGTCTTAGTTCTGTGGCAGTACAATCAAGTAAATACGCGCATTACCAATACTACTTAAAATGTTAAAATTTCTCTAGGGTTAGTGTAGCACCGTTACCGTTACAGCAAAGTTAAGTTTAGTTCACTACTGAATAGAGGCCTCCCCCATAAATTGCCTCAAAGGTGAATATCTGCCATAGTTGGCACGCTTGGCAAGCTGGTTAACAACCGTAGTTTTTTATTTATAGCCGATATAAGGAAGACACTGCTGTCCATCTCCTGATTTGTTTCCCTCTGCCGCCTATAACGACACCCACAGGATGATATGTGGTAGTTGATGACCTCACCTCTAGACGGTATAAGCGCAGCACTAATTTGCGAAATTAGCGTCATTCTATGTTAGACATGAGTGAATAGGTAGGTACATAGGCTAAGAGATGGCGTCGCTGCGGAGAGGCGTCCTGTTCGATCATATCCTAGGTGTATGTATAGGTACTTGCGTGCGTGGTCTTGTGTCGTGCGTCTTCGTAAATGTACTTCGTATATGCGCATGAGTGTGTGCGTGCGTTACGTGGGTTTAGCAATAAAGAGAATTTCATAAGATTCTGTCATTTCAAAGTTTTTCTTGATTCGTAACTTTTGGATGAGTGTACTTAGCTTATTTATATGTAGATTACTCAGTATCGTTCACGTTTGACCTAGCATGGTGTACTCGTTTATCTCAAATATGTGACGAGGTCGGAGGCCGTTGATTAGTGAAAGTCGTTACGTGGATTACACCGCACTTCCCTGATGCAATAAATGTATTTCTTTATATATTAATGCGATAAGGTGATGTTTCATTTAGTTTTTCTTGCATAAATTTGTTTTTATGACTTACACATTTTATTCAAGACAAAATTAAAATTATCACGTAAATTTTAAATTTCACTTTTAATATTAATTAAGTACACTTCAATAAGTAATGTCATGTGATTAGTTTTTAACATATAATCAATCCATCCATGGTAGCTAAACTTATTATATTATAAACGTATCATGCATACATATACACTGATAACTATCATCCAGACGGGTAAGCAGAGTTTGTGGATTTCACACGATTTAGCATGATCTTCCACTCTTTTTTTGCACACATATACTCTTATCTACGCACACATGCTGCGTCGGTTAATTGTACTCCTAATATGGCGTATCTTCAATATATTACTTCGATAAAATTCCGTCTAGGGAGTCCCTTGCTGAATCTTCCATTAACTTTTGCAGCATACTTAAATTTTACTTTTTCACTCTTTCCACATTCATTTTTCCACCGAATTAATCCACCGAAGCATTCCTTTCTAAATGCTGGTCACAACATCTACTTGTGAACCATACTTTTCTTGTATCACATAATTTCTCACCTTTTTTTTTATAGGATAAAGGTGACAAACGAGCACACAGTCCACCTGATGGTAAGTGGTTGCTGCGGCCCATAGACATCTACATCTATCCTCTATTACAAATCAAAATGTAGATGCGTTGTCACCCGTGAGGACTAAGATGGAATGCCTCATTTCCAGTAAAAAGGGCCTCCGGCCACCTGCACTCACCAAGCGAAACGCAGAGGTAAACATCTACTTCACGCTGGTTTTCTGTGAGGTCGTGGTACCACCCCGGTTCGAGCCGGCCCATCCGTGCGATAGCAAAAGCTGCCGCGTGGCTCTACCACTGTTAGCTTATCCTTTAGACCCTAAATTTTAGAGTAACACCTAATATACTTCTTAATGACCGCATTTAAAGAGCATTTACTCTCATGCTTCTTCTGCGACACACTACAACTTAACGCGGGCTTACACAGTATCGTGAATTGCCATACTTGACTCTTTATTTCCCACAATAGAACAAAGAGACCCATTCATTCTATACATAACAAATATACTAACTAAATAATGCTACATCTGTATAACGCATTACGATAAGGTAAGAATAAGGGTAGGAATGAAATGTAGAGATGAGTTGAGACCACATCTGATGAAGAAAAACAAACATTTGTGTTATTTTACACCAATGTTAGTCCCAGCTGGTATTCAAACCGAAGAATCTTAACTACTAGGTCGTGGGAAGAAACTTACCAACAGTAAGAATTAAAATTAGATCTGAACATATAAGCAAGCTGTGTAAATTTTACCATTTAATTAAAAAAAATATAAACTTTGTGGTTACGCGTCAACTGCACGTTTATATGTGTTGTATGAATATAGCAAAATCTTAGTTTCAATTATATGTATAACTTAGGCGTGCTTGTACCCAAATTTGGCTTTGGTCCAAATATAGCTAACAGAATTTACGAGAATGGCAACTACTCATGTAATGTTCGCTTAAGAAAATAAAAAAGAGAGAGTGAATATCTTCCTAGAAAGTAAGGAAAGGAATCTACTACGAAGACCGGTGTAAGTGTATCTTAACAGCCTGTTTCATAAGAATTGTGGCAATCAACATGTGTTCGGTTTTGTAAGCATGAATTTCCAATTATCGTGCGTGCAAAAGTGCACTTTGAACGCAACTCTTACCACATAGAAAGACCTTTGTACCACCTATTTACCGCTCACTTCGCTTGAACTTAATTAGAAACATGTAGAAATATTTAAGCCATTCATCTCGAAAAATGTTATCATTTTGAAATAAGTTGAAATGTATTTAGCAATTCTTAAAATATTTCGATTACTTCTAGAATTTCGACATCGAAATACAATTATTCATAGGAGAATAAGAGAAAATCCTTAATTTTAAAAACACTTCATTTTTTAAATCATTTAAATTTTTCGTCATTTCAGTCACATCCTTTTTTGCACCAGACCAAGAGTGGTGTCAGTTTTAATTTTTACAAGTGGTCACCTAGTGTTCGAAATCCGACCATAATTCATTAATTTTTTAGGTTTACATATTAAGAAAGCTATACTTCTCTTTGAACCACACAAACAGATATCTTCACTCTGAGACTAGTGAGTATATACTTTTGATATGAATTAGAAATAACTTTGCCAAACGACAATTATAATTAAACTATTATATCTATTTTTGGGTATCTGTTTTCGGAATATCTTTTTGATAAAATTAAGGTCCTCACAATTTTATCGCTGCCCAATAAACATAATCTATCCTGTATTAAGCATTGAAAGGCAGATGCTTGTCACCCCCTAAGGACTATGGATTTCGGATCGAATGCGTCGTTACCAGTATAAATGGTCATTATGATGTCCATAGAAAAGTATTTTAAACTAATTATGTCACTTACGTAAAAAACAAAGGATTTCTGTTCATTGTTTTTTTTTATTGTGATTGATACAGATGACAAAACATTTTTAGAAATATGATCTGTCTGTTTTTCCGTAGGAGCGTGCATCACACAATATCATGTTGCTTTGGAGTTAATGGAAATTTTAGATACAGCGATGGAAAAAGGTTTTGATTTTTGCATGCCTTATGTTCTACTAGCGTCTAAAAATCAAGATTCCAACGTTTTGTCGCATGAAATCGTATCTAACAATCATATTGAACATATGAATGATATAAAAAGCACATTTCCAGAAAGATAAACGATTGTTCAACTTATTTTTTTTTTAAATCGATTAATTCCATTTTTACATAAAAAAGTGATTTTGGTGGCTTATGGTGTAGATTTATCAAGTCCGCATGGAGGGAGGTAAACACGATTACTTTTGAAAATATCAATTGTTAAACACAATCTATTTTTTAATATCTTCATCTATCATGTGGGAAACCATGGAATATAATTCGTTTTTCATCTGAGAAATGAGCCTTCTGTTAATTTATTTTACTAAATACATTTTGCTTTGACTTGGATTACTGTATCGTTTGCTTATAGCAGCGGTAATAGGCAGTAAAAATATCGATCGCTGTAATAATACAAAATATTTCAAAAATACTTGACCTAGGTTATTGTTTTTAAAATCACAATTTATTTATTGCAATATTTTGTTTAGGTTTCGCTAAAAGTACGTAAGATTTATATATAAATATACGAGGGTGAAAACTATCAAGTTATTAGTTTTATTATATATTTTCAAATTAGTATCCATTTATATCAATACATCGCTGCATCCGATGGAACCACTGATAAAAGCACTTTGCCCACTTGTCCTTAGGGATCTCTTTGACAGCATTTTGAAACGTAGCCACTGCTTCCTCGGCGTCCATAAAATGTTTTCCTCGAGGTTTTTCTTTTATTTTCGGAAATAAATAAAGATCGCAAGGTGCGAGGTTGGGGCTATAGGCGGGTGACCCAGTAATTTCACGTCTGAGGTCGCCAAGTAGTCATTTGTTTGCTTGGCGGTGTGCGGCGACGGGTTTTCGTGGTGAAGTAGGATCCTACTGCAAGGTCGTTTCTTCCTGTCCTGTCCTTCCGAAGAACGAGGCCACCATCTTTTTCCCCACGCGTCGATCTCTCTTCACTTTAGTTGGCAACTCCTCGGAAGGAAACACCCAGACAGCAAACTGTCTCTCAGTTTCAGGAACTTATTTTTTTATTATTTCGTTTACAAGTGGCCAGTTCTAAAAACTTTCAGTGTCGCCCTCCTACTTATAAATACCGCCACCCCACTAGATGGAGTGACGACCTGGAAAGACATGCAGTAAGTCAATGGATGCAGGTGGCTCGTGACCATGCTTTGTGGCATTCCTTGGAGGAGGCCTATGTTCAGCAGTGGACTTATGAAGTGATGTAATGATGATGATAATGATGGTGATACGTCTTGAACTTTATGGAGTGATGTGAAGGTGTTCTTCGGTATCTGCTACTGGAACTCCTCGACGAGTAAAACTAGGTATGCCTTGATGGAGTGACTTGGACGTGAACTTCGGTGACTGCTACTGGAACTCTTTGACGAATAGAACTACAATTTACATTTTTTTAATTTTTTCACGATTATATGAGCATTATGAGTCGTACACTTTGGGTTTTATCTTACCAATTCTAAAATCTTACTAAAATCTTACCAAATTGCCAAGGCTTTTTTTAAATTTAAATTTGACTTAAAATTACCGAAAATTGGAAGTATAGTAAAAATTATAAGGTTTTTAGTGAAAACTTGTATGTAATTAGACTAGGTACTTTAAAAATTTTCGTATAATCACGTTATACGTAATTTTTTTAATGCGCTTATGGCATGATCAATTGGATTAACCAATAGTTTTGAACCCTGTGATGCTTATATCCATATGGATACAAAAATATGTGTAAATTTAAATGTATACTATATCTATTTTCTTTATCTGTAATTTAATAATTCTGTCTTATAATAATTACAGCAGATCGTTATGCATATAGTCCATGGTCGCAATCGCAATAACCATATACCAATAAAAACTTTATTATGTACATATTACTTAAAATACATCAACTGTAATCGTACAACCGTTGTGATTTAGAGTTAGGATGCGCGTCGAAGAAATAAATATATAAACATTTAGTTTTTTTTAAATATCGCCTGTCCGTTAAAAGTAAATAAATTAAGATGTTTAATCAAATATTTAAGTAATAATCTTTGTACCTATACCCAACAATGAGACATTTGTCCCACATAGGGTTAATCGCATTTCTGAGTGAGTTGTTTTTGAGCGGAAAAGAGTACATCGCTCTGCCTAACTGTGTTGTCGGATATATTTTATATAAAAGTTTAATAATGTGGGTACATAATATAATAGCTATACGCTAGACTATCTAACAGGTGCTATGTAATCCTCCTAATTTAATAGGTGGTTTAATATGTATTAAAATTGTTGGATAATAATCCTCTCTCATTAAATTAAGAAATTATATTTTGTTTACTCTAATTAATAGCGTATTTTATCAATTAATATTTGTATTGTTCACAAACAATACTTTTTTTAAATTAAAATAATAAACGAAGGTCACAGTCTACATTATGATAAATGACTACTGCAGCCTCTGGATTCCTGCAACCAATTAAAAAAAAAAGACTACAGATGCTTAGAAGCCTCTGACGAATAAGACATAGGGCAAACGAATAGCCGCTCATAAATATTTGAATTTCGATTGTTTTATTTTTAAAACATAAACATCTACATAAATATTTATCAAAATAGTCGCGTGTCGATTGTTTTTCATTACAAGTAGAAGTTTTTCATCTGTCGCAATTAACTCGAAAAAAATTTCGGGCGAAGGTTTTTTATGATTGTAGAAGTTTACTCCCTCCGCAAAATTTAACTGGTCGTTTTTAAAATACTTTTGAGAGGAAAGCACCTCTTCTGAGCACCATAAAGCGTTGGCACGCAGTATTTAATCGTAGTTTTGTTTCTCTCCATGATGAAATTTGTGAAGGTCGAACTTCCCCCAAATACGATCACCGAAGAAAATGTGGCTATTGTTCGGCGATTAACTGAAGAAGACCGGCGCATGGAGATTGGAGGACATTTGGGTATTGGTGTGAGTCTAATAAAAAAAAATTACATCAACATTTAAAATGATTTCTTATATCTACGCACTACACATTAATTAAAACTACTTTTACGGACATTATCGCGTTTAATTCTACTTTAGTGGTTTTCTTCAAAATTTAAAAGAATTCAGTCCAGAGAAAAATCGGGTATAAAAAAAAATGTTGTTAAAGTATGATCACGGACTTTCAAATGCTGTGTATGATACTGGGATAGGGAATGAGCGATGGATATTTTGTTACATTACGGAAAAAAGCAACAGTCTTTTGTATAGGTGTTCAAAGGAAACAGCAAAACAACAAAATTGGGGCGGGCAAGAAGCGTATATAAAATGATTTGTTTTTTTTCTTCTAGATGGGTCCTGTCTGCACGTTCCCTCTTGATGAGCAAAAGGCCTTTTATGCAATGCGTCTAAGCTCATTTATTAGTATAGCATATTTCTATCTATTATTAATAACGCAACATATGGCAAGATTACTGTCGGAATCTATCAAAAGTCCACTCTGCCCTCCTCATAGATTGCCTCATAGGGGTTATTTGCCATAGTTGCCACGCTTGATAGTTATAATTTTTAATATATAGGAAAACGATGCTGCCCATCTCCAGATTTGTTTACCTGTGTCACCTCTTACGACAACCATGAAATGATATAAGGTAGTGAATATGCATATTATGCTTTCAAAGTCTACACGGTCTACGCCAAGAACAAATCGATCATTTGGAAATTTTATTTTTAAGAGGTTAATCAACCGAGAATTTATTTACCGATTAAAACTAAAAGGTATACTACTAATTTCAATAAATAAAAATCAAATAATAGCTTATTAAATACTCGTCATTTTATAGAGAGACATTTAATGAGGAGTTATATCATGTATCATAAAATGCGTCCAAACTACTAGATTTTTTAAAGTAATACGCAGTTATTTTAAATAATCTATGATATATATTAATTGGACTTCTTAATCTCCAATAAGACCACGATACACTATAATATATATATATATATATATATATATATATATATATATATATATATATATATATATATACTAGCTCGCCAGGCAGACGTTGTTCTGCCCTTTCCGACGACGCTTCCTATGAAAAAATCCTTAAATACGCAATAAAAAAATTTGAGGGTCATTTATCGGGATAAAAACTATCCTATTTCTTAAATTGGTCCAAAATGCACATAGTGTGCAAAATTTCATTGAAGTCAGTTCAGTAGTTTAGGAGTCCATCGCGGACAAACAACGTGACACATAATTTTTATATATAAAGATATATATAGTGTATAGTGGTCTTTTTGGAGATTAAGAAGTCCAATTGGTTTATTGGTTTATAGTTCTGTCTATTGTAGTGAAAAACGCAAACTTTATTCCAAAAAATTTAGCATATGTTCTATTCTGATTTGTTATTTATAATATTGCATGTTTCATTCAAATCTGTTTAGTAGTTTTGCGTGATTGAGCCAAACATCCAGAATACTTTCACATTTAAAATATTAAATAGGATTATATCAAAATTATATTATATATTTAGAGGAACAGACCTTGTAAGACATGCAAGAAGGAAATAGCTTAGGATCGTACCTGCCGCAAGGTACGAACCTAATCCGATTCCTTGGGGAGGCCTAAGTTCAGCAGTGGATTTGAAATAACTGTAATGATGATGATGATAATGATCACAAATTTGCCTGCCAAGCGACTTAGAGTATAGGAAACACTTCCAAGAAATATAGACACATTATTGGAAAGGCCCGTGTCCAGCTTAATGGGCTGAAGAAACTAAACGTACTCATTACTGTGATTTGATGAGTTATTTTTAATAAAATAAAACAATCTGACTGAGCGTACGCCTTCGCAATTTAAGTAATGAATATGCAAAATATAATAGCCAATAAAACCGTCCAAGGTTTAACTTCTGTGAACACACCATCAATTTAAGCTCAATTAGTTTTTTTACGGCATATTTTGAAATTTTACTATTTATTGCACCAATGAATTAAATTAATAAATACATTTATAAATTTTATGTCTGCACACATTTTAAAAGCTAATGTGTGTTAAGAAATTTATTGTGCTATAGAATCATTTTTTTGAATTTTACACTTTTTCTTCAGTCAATGATTCTAAAGGCTATCTACTTCTCTCTTCGATCACAAGTGTGATCAGAAGTGTTTTCTGTCTCCCTTGAATTAAGTTATTTAAATCTGGTTTTGTCTGCGTCGAAGCTCGGACTAATAAGATAAATTCATGTCTTTTATCAGTTAAAAAGATAAGACAATTAGCACCTACTTGCATATACAATTCATTTATTCAGACATTTTATTGCAACTCATCGTCGACATTTAACTGGAGATGAGATGTTAAGAGTAGTATGAATGCTGCAGGCTGGTGCTTTTCAAGGTGACGTCGCTGCGGGAATAGGTACCAAGCAAAATGTAATTTCGAGGTTTTGGTCATGCTATCGTGCCACGAGGGCAGTGGCGGTTAGACATCTAAGCTGCATTTCTACACCAAGACAAAACTGTCTTTTGCAAATTGCTGCGAGAAGGCAACCAAATATTACCGCGATGCAATTGGTCCAAAGGCTACAAGTCTGAACACCAGGTGCTTGTGAGTGATCAAATTGTGAGGAGGAGATTGCACGAAGCTAACCTTTATTCTTGTAGACCACTTCGAGTTACAGAAGATAAAATCGTGGACGAAGACTACAATAGGCTAGTGAACATGTGAACTGGGAACCTCATCAATAGTCGTTGGTGTATTTCACCGACGAATTCCGATTTGATTTTTATCCTGATTTGAGGAAAATTCGTGTGTGGAGAGTTTTTGGTCGTACAAGCCGGCTTCAACACCTTCAAAAAGTTCATACATACCAAGGTGGTACAATTATGGCGTGAACAGGAATTCGTTTTGGTGGAAGAACTGACCACGTTTGGATACAGGGCAGTATGATGACTGACAAATACTAATAATATGCTACTACTAATAATAAGGTGCTAGAACAATAGTCTCGCCACATCAAATACAAATACGTCAAAATTTCCTGCTTATGCACGACAGTGCCCGTTCACATGCGGCTAAGGTCGTAACAGCCTGGTTAAATGAACATGATGTCACAGTCCTAGAATAGCTAGCACGATTCCCAGATTTAAATCCCATTGACCGTGCTTGTGCTTTAAAGAAGAGCTCTGAAAGATTTTCCTAAAACTCTAGTAAGAGAAGAATAACTTTTTACGCATCTAGTATGTCCAATTGATGCAGATGTGTTACCAATGCCATGGGTGCTTTTATTAATTATTAACTCTTAATTAATAGCTGCCCTTAAAGGGTTTTTACTATACTTTTTTAATTTAAAAATTGAACTTTCATGATGTGCAGTTTTCACACTTGCGTTTTTTTTCTGCATAAAAAACTAGAATCTCATTTAAAGTGAAAGTTTATATAAAAAAAATGGTAGCTATATTGTTACATAAAGTTTTGTTGGATTTTATATACATCTTATGAAAATATCGATATACTCTTTGGAATTCATGAGTTGTTAAAATATCCCTATGCCGTGTTGATGTTATGATTTATTATCACATTTTCTATCCTTTCTGTATTTCTTCTACTTCCTCAACTGTCATACTTACTTACTTACTTATCGTCACGCACAATCCCTGACGGGGTAGCCAGAGAGAACAGATCGCCAAGTGTCACGATCATTACATACCTCTTTCGCTTCTTTCAGATTCATTATCTTCTTTATACATGCACGTCTAGGTATCCGAGTACTCTTGACCCTCCCCTCTTCGAGCAATTTGTTCACATGGTCTTCGAAAGTTAGTCTCGGTCTCTCAACTGTCATAATGTTGTATTTTTTTTAATTTAATTTTACACTTAATTGTGTAATTTATGTTTACCTCCCTTCCTTCTAGCCGTTTAAAGTGTTTTTTCATCCAAAGTCTTTCAGTGAGTTTCGAGTCAATTGCTCAGACATATAAAAATTTTCATACATATTGTCATACCCTATTTCACCCTCGAAGGTGTTGAATCTTCTACAATCATTGCAAATAATTTTCCAAATTTATTGCAGATACATACGTCATAAAAGGCAGCTACTGTCCAAATTATACGCGAAGCGGTTTAGGCTGTGCGTTTATAGATGAGTTACGCCGGATATATATATATATATATATATATATATATATATATATATATATATATATTATAGTCCCCATAAACTACTCAAGTAGAAGAATAGAATAGAATAATTAAAATTTAAATTAATTTACCACTGGTTCGGAAAACACCCCAGTCCTGAGAAGAACCAGCAAGAAACCCAACGGGACTTTTTTTCAAACTTATTTCACGTAACAATAACTTCGTTTATACAATTTTTAAATGATTATTCATAGAACCAGCATGGTGGCGATCACCTTATTCCCAGGGGCTATTTTCATTCGTGTATTATTTGATATTACAATAACCCTTTTTGTACAGTTTTTCTTTAATAAAACTTTTAAACTTGTTTATTGACAAACTTTGTTTATGTTCTGGGATTTTGTTGTAAAAGCGTACATACATTGCCCCATAAATGAATTACTGATTCTGTGGAATCTAGTAACTGGCATTACAAGCTTATGTTTGTTCCTAGTGTTTAAAGTATGCACATCCTTATTCTTATTAAATCTATTTATGTTTTTATGCACATACATTACATTCTCATAAATATATTGCGATGCCAAAGTGAATATGTTTATTTCTTTAATTTTTTGTCTGAGGGACTCTTTACAATTTAGGTTATAAATCGCCCGTACGGCTCTCTTTTGCAAAACAAATATAGCTTCAATATCAGTCGCATTACCCCATAGCAAAATTCCATAAGACATTACGCTAGGAAAGTAACTAAAATACACTAATCTAGCTGTCCCAATATCTGTGAGACTTCTAATCTTTCTTACAACATATGCTGCAGAACTAAGTCTGCTTGCTAATTTAGATTAGTATTAGAAGTAATTTATTAGTATTAAAAAAATTAACAATTAATCCAAAATAATTTTTTCAAAAATTTTACTTAGTGTTGGTAGTACAGAAATAGGTCTAAAATTAGCGGGGTCCAATGTACTACCAGATTTAAATAAAGATATTACTTTACTATACTTCATTAAATCAGGAAATACACCAGAATCGATACAAGTATTAAAAATGATAGCAAGATGAGGTGCAATTAAATCTATTATGGACGCAATAACTGTAACGGAAATCCCCCACAAATCTGCGGTCTTCTTAACATCAATAGTTTTGAAGTATTTACAACATCTTGCGATAATACTTTTTCAAATCTAAATTCTTTTAAACAGGTATTAATATTCTGTTTGAGTAATGACTCGGCGACAGTTGGAGAAGTATTCAATGACTCTGTTGTCAAGATAGGAATATCAGTGAAATATTTCTCAAACACACAGAAGCCATACATAAGGTACATTCATAGAACTTTTATTTATTTTTATAGAAGAAGGGCAAACGAGCATGCGGCTCACCTGATGGTAAGAGACTACCGCCGCCTATGAACAACTGCAACACCATGGGAACTTCAGGTGCGTTGCCGGCCTTTTAGAAAGGAGTAAGCTCTTTTCTTTTCTTAATTGAACAAGTAAGTCAAAAGTCAAGGAAATGTACGAGTATGGTCCGCATATTATCAACTCTGAGAACCACATCATCCCTTCCTGTTTGAAAAATTAATCGAACAACTAACGATCGAATAGCTCGAATTATATTACCATATAATGTATTCGCTTGGTTAAACAGTTGCACTAACGAGTTTGAAACGACACATTAACCTTCTTTATTTTGTGTATTATGCAATATATTAATGAAATAATGAGCTTGTTCCTAATTATTTATCATGTAAATTAAAATTAAATCGCCGGATATAGAAAACGAGTAAATCGATAATGATTGGATAGCATGTATGCGCACCACCATTGGCCAAACACTTTAATCGTCATGAAATTGTTACAAGTACGCAACTCGTCTAAACAACGATTTAACAATTGCAGTAGGTAGTACGGACTTTTTATATTTGTGTAGTTTTTGAATTTTCTTGATAAATCATAAAGTTAATATCAGTGACGAAACGATACGCCTATTACAATACCGATACGGATGACGAATAGATCATAATTTATATTATGATTATGTAAAATGACATGAATGCTTTACGATTTTTCCTTTTAATGAAACTTTTATGTAAATTAATGTACAAATAGGAGTTGATTTATTTATTTTTAATCAATTTAATTTAATATTTATTATTTATCATTTGAAAGTTTTTATTTAAAAACATATTTTTTTAAGTTCTCGCCCTTCAGTCTGTTATTTTATCCGTGTGTTTTAAGAAATAAAATAAGATGTGAACCACCAACCACGGACGATTATCGCATTCGTATTCGTATCATCACTAGTTTAAATCATTATTCCATTTCTTTTTTTTTGTTAAATAAATGTAAACACACTAGGATTTTATCCTGTATTGTGGGGGCAGTTTACAAGCATAAATTGCAAATATCCAGACCCGGAACAATTATTTGTAGGCCATTCAAAAATACTTGTTCCGTGCAGGATACGAACCCGCGGCCCTTAGCGCTGCAACTCATTTGCTAAGCCACTGCGCCACGGAGTCGGAGCCGTCATATAATGAAGAAACCGTGTATGTTATTCAAATATAATCCACCAACTCATTTTAATACAATCACTACAAAAGTGACCATCATGGTTCGAGTGTACGTTATTGACTATATTTATGCAATTTACATAATATGACGTAATATGTAGGCTGTACGTCATTTACACAATTCTAAAGGCGAATATTGCCAAGTCATATTTCACGCTACTTAAAGAACATCATTGCAATTAAGATACGAGGGTGGATTGAAATCAAATCTACCCACATTATTTAGTTCAGTTCAGACTAGTTCATTGTGTGAAGTTCGAAACGTGTGCGATAATTAGTTGTGATTTTATAAATTTATTAACAAAGTAATCGGACATAATTTCCGCGAATGGAGCAAATCGAGCAGCATGCCGTCATTAAGTACCTCCATAAGAAGGGGCTATCATCAAAAGCCATCCATGATGACATGGTCAGTACATTAGGCGATTGTGCTCTGTCATATTCATCCGTCAAAAAATGGATAGCAGAATTTAAGCGTGGTAGAGAGAGTGTGAAAGATGAACCCCGCTCTGGAAGGCCTTCGACGTCAACTACTGACGAAAATATTAAAAAAGTACTTGATTTAATAATGGGAGACCGCAGATTAAAAATATAGGTTAATGCTATTAAGTATAAACATATTACAAAAATATTGGTAAATCCAATTGAGCATGCCTTCGCATTAAAAATAACGTAAAGCATGATTAAACGGAAATTTTTTTTTAAAGTAGTTTAAATACATTTCGACAGCATTATCGGCTTCAACACCCTCGAAACCCATGAAAATGACACCCATGATGAAAAAATTTATAACTATTGCAGCCGCCATCTTGGCTTTACATTTCAACAGCACTATCGGCTTCAACACCCTTGAAAACCATGAAAATGACACCCATGATGAAAAAATTGGTACCTACTTCAGCCGCCATCTTGGATTTACATTTCGACAGCACTATCGGCTTCAACACCCTCGAAAACCATGAAAATGACCGCATAATGAAAAAATTTATACCTATTGCTGCCGCCACCTTGGATTTACATTTCGACAGCACTATCGGCTTCAGCACTCTCGAAAACCATGAAAATGACACCCATGATGAAAAAATTTATACCTATTGCAGCCGCCACCTTGGATTTACATTTCGACAGCACTATCGGCTTCAGCACTCTCGAAAACCATGAAAATGACACCCATGATGAAAAAATTTATATATATTGCAGCCGCCATCTTGGATTTACATTTCGACAGCACTATCGTCTTCGACACCCTCGAAAACCATGACAATGACAGCCATGATGAAAAAATTGGTACCTACTTCAGCCGCCATCTTGGATTTACATTTCGACAGCACTGTTGGCTTCAAAATTCTCGAAAACCATGAAAAAGACACCCATGATGAAAAAATTGATATCTATTGCAGCCGCCATGTTAGATTTACATTTCGACAGCACTATCGGCTGCAACACCCTCGAAAACCATGAAAATGATATCCATGATGAATAAATTTGGTACCTACTTCAGCCGCCATCTTGGATTTATATTTCGACAGCACTATCGGCTTCAACACCCTCGAAGCCCATGAAAATGACATCCATGATGAAAAAATTGATATATATAGCAGCCGCCATCTTGGATTTACATTTCAACAGCACTATCGGCTTCAACACCCTTGCAAACCATGAAAATGACACCCATGATGAAAAAATTGGTACCTACTTCAGCCGCCATCTTGGATTTATATTTCGACAGCACTATCGGCTTCAACACCCTCGAAACCCATGAAAATGACACTCATGATGAAAAAATTGATATCCCTTGCAGCCGCCATCTTGGATTTACATTTTGACAGCACTATCGGCTTCAACACCCTCGAAGCCCATAAAAATGACACCCATGATGAAAAAATTGATATATATTGCAGCCGCCATCTTGGATTTACATTTCAACAGCACTATCGGCTTCAACACCCTTGCAAACCATGAAAATGACACCCATGATGAAAAAATTGGTACCTACTTCAGCCGCCATCTTGGATTTATATTTCGACAGCACTATCGGCTTCAACACCCTCCAAACCCATGAAAATGACACCCATGATGAAAAAATTGATACCCCTTGCAGCCGCCACCTTAGATATACATTTCGACAGCACTATCGGCTTTAACACCCTCGAAAACCATGAAAATTACACCCAAGATGAAAAAATTGATATCTATTGCAGCCGCCATCTTGGATTTTTATTTCGACAGCACTATCGTCTTCGACACCCTCGAAAACCATGACAATGACAGCCATGATGAAAAAATTGGTACCTACTTCAGCCGCCATCTTGGATTTACATTTCGACAGCACTGTTGGCTTCAAAATTCTCGAAAACCATGAAAAAGACACCCATGATGAAAAAAATTATACCTATTGCAGCCGCCATCTTGGCTTTACATTTCAACAGCACTATCGGCTTCAACACCCTTGAAAACCATGAAAATGACACCCATGATGAAAAAATTGGTACCTACTTCAGCCGCCATCTTGGATTTACATTTCGACAGCACTATCGGCTTCAACACCCTCGAAAACCATGAAAATGACCGCATAATGAAAAAATTTATACCTATTGCTGCCGCCACCTTGGATTTACATTTCGACAGCACTATCGGCTTCAGCACTCTCGAAAACCATGAAAATGACACCCATGATGAAAAAATTTATACCTATTGCAGCCGCCACCTTGGATTTACATTTCGACAGCACTATCGGCTTCAGCACTCTCGAAAACCATGAAAATGACACCCATGATGAAAAAATTTATATATATTGCAGCCGCCATCTTGGATTTACATTTCGACAGCACTATCGTCTTCGACACCCTCGAAAACCATGACAATGACAGCCATGATGAAAAAATTGGTACCTACTTCAGCCGCCATCTTGGATTTACATTTCGACAGCACTGTTGGCTTCAAAATTCTCGAAAACCATGAAAAAGACACCCATGATGAAAAAATTGATATCTATTGCAGCCGCCATGTTAGATTTACATTTCGACAGCACTATCGGCTGCAACACCCTCGAAAACCATGAAAATGATATCCATGATGAATAAATTTGGTACCTACTTCAGCCGCCATCTTGGATTTATATTTCGACAGCACTATCGGCTTCAACACCCTCGAAGCCCATGAAAATGACATCCATGATGAAAAAATTGATATATATAGCAGCCGCCATCTTGGATTTACATTTCAACAGCACTATCGGCTTCAACACCCTTGCAAACCATGAAAATGACACCCATGATGAAAAAATTGGTACCTACTTCAGCCGCCATCTTGGATTTATATTTCGACAGCACTATCGGCTTCAACACCCTCGAAACCCATGAAAATGACACTCATGATGAAAAAATTGATATCCCTTGCAGCCGCCATCTTGGATTTACATTTTGACAGCACTATCGGCTTCAACACCCTCGAAGCCCATAAAAATGACACCCATGATGAAAAAATTGATATATATTGCAGCCGCCATCTTGGATTTACATTTCAACAGCACTATCGGCTTCAACACCCTTGCAAACCATGAAAATGACACCCATGATGAAAAAATTGGTACCTACTTCAGCCGCCATCTTGGATTTATATTTCGACAGCACTATCGGCTTCAACACCCTCCAAACCCATGAAAATGACACCCATGATGAAAAAATTGATACCCCTTGCAGCCGCCACCTTAGATATACATTTCGACAGCACTATCGGCTTTAACACCCTCGAAAACCATGAAAATTACACCCAAGATGAAAAAATTGATATCTATTGCAGCCGCCATCTTGGATTTTTATTTCGACAGCACTATCGTCTTCGACACCCTCGAAAACCATGACAATGACAGCCATGATGAAAAAATTGGTACCTACTTCAGCCGCCATCTTGGATTTACATTTCGACAGCACTGTTGGCTTCAAAATTCTCGAAAACCATGAAAAAGACACCCATGATGAAAAAAATTATACCTATTGCAGCCGCCACCTTGGATTTACATTTCGACAACACTATTGGCTTCAGCACCCTCGAAAACCATGAAAATGACACTCATGATGGAAAAAATTTATACATATTGCGGCCGCCATCTTGGATTTACATTTCGACAACCCTATCGGTTTCAACACCCTCGAAAACCATGAAAATTTCACCCATGACAAAAAATTGATACTACTTACTTTTAGTACGTACTACTATTATTTATTCTGTGCTTTTAAAATATTGTAATAAAAAAATCTGTTATTATTATTATAATCAAGTATTTAAGAAATTTGGTTATTCGAATATTGTGTATTTGTACAGCGATCTTTTTGAGCCGCTGCAAACAACCGAAATAATGTCCACTCACGACGGCGACTGACGGCGAACCATAGATAAATATAAATGTAGCAAGCTAATGCGGCGAACTGATATATACAGTAATCTATGGCGATGGCCAACTGAGTTAGTGAGTAAACTACTCTGTGGCTGCAGCTCCCCATTTACAGAAATAATTCTATACGAGGCTACCAAATCAACGAAAATTTCGCCATTTTCGAGCCGAAAAAAATTAATTATAGCTAAACAAAACAAAATTACACTGCCATTTACATTCAGTGGCTTTCCACATGATAGATGAAGAGATTAATAAATAGATTGAGTTAAACAATTGATATTTACAAAAGTTATAGTGTTTACAAGCCTTGGGGACATGATAAATCCACACCATAAGCCACTAAAACCCCTTTTTTTATTTTAAAATAGCAATTAATCGATTTAAAAAAAATTTAATAAGTTCAACAATCATTTATCTTTTTAAGAATGTGCTTTTTATATCATTTATATGTATAATATGATTGCTGGATACGATTTCATGCGACAAAACGGTGGAATTTTGATTTTTAGGCGTTAGTAGAACATACCCACGCGCTTTGCGCTCGGCATGCAATTAGAGAGATAGCCGAGATTATAGGCATCTCTTATGAATGAACTCAAAACATCATTGTCAACGAGTTGGGTTTCCACAAGGTGTCTGCGAAGTGGGTTCCGCGACTGCTTTCAGTTGAACAAAAAAGGACGCGATTGACTATTTCACGCGACTGTTTGGAGTTATTTGAAGCCGATGCAGATGATTTTTTGAATCGTTTTGTTACTATAGACGAAACATGGGTTCATTACTGTACACCGGAAACAAAACAACAATCAAAACAGTGGAGAAGACCTGGTTCACCACCCCCTAAAAAGGCTAAGTCGATTTTGTCGGCAAATAAGGTGATGGCTTCAGTATTCTGGGACTCGAAAGGTGTGATTATGATTGATTATCTTGAAAGGGGTCAGACTATAAACTCTGATTACTACTGCATCTTACTACGTCGTTTACGAGAGGAAATAAAAGAAAAACGTCGAGGAATGCTCAGAAGAAAAGTCCTGTTTCATCAAGATAACGCCCGTGTTCACACGTCAGTACAGTCAATGGCTGAAATTCACAACTGTGGCTTTGAACTGTTACCGCATCCGCCGTATTCACCTGATCTGGCACCATCAGACTTCTTTCTGTTCCCTAACCTAAAAAAGCACTTGGGAGGTCAAAGATTTTCGACAAACGACGAGGTCAAAGCAGCTGTAGACGCATATTTTGACTCTAAGGAAGAATCATTTTTTTTCAACGGTCTAAATGCTTGGAAGGGGAGGTGGCAAAAGTGTATTAAACTTGATGGTGATTATGCAGAAAAATAAAAATATAACTGATTTAGTATGTGTTTATTTTCTTGGTTAGGCCGAGTACTTTTCAATCCACCCTCGTACTAGACCTGGTGCGTAAAAAAAAGATATCGACTTACAATCTATACTAATCTATACTAATATAATAAAGCGGAAGAGTTTGTTTGTTTTTTTGTTTGTTTAAACGCGCTAATCTCAGGAACTGCCAGTCCGATTTGAAAAATTCTTTTTGTATATTATAGCCAGATTCATATGGAATAGTCTATATAGCATTAAGCTATATCACTCAGCTAGCCTTAAATATGGATATTTGTTAAGCAAGTCAGAAGAAAAAGCGCTCCCGAGATGATTTATCCGCGTACGCTGATGTTATGGTTAGGGATACGTAAATACAATGTTCTAGAAAAATATAGATCGTTACTCCGTCTAAAAAAAAGTCCGGAATACCATATGTCTATTTCTTATACATAAGCCATAATTAGGTATTTTGTGACAAAAAAATATTGAAAATTAAAAAGTGATTTATAAGCGTTATTATTAGGCATGGTCTATTTATCCTTACGAACGAAAGTTACTTCATCATCAAGACAATTTTATAAAGATAAACTTTGTTCTTTATACCATGTTATTTGGACACATAGTTTAAGAGATAATGTAGAATTAAAATAATCGAATACTTGGCTGGGCGCACGAACGACGCATAAACCCTAGCCGCCCGGTGAGAACAGTATTGAAAGCTTCTATGAGCGAGGTTATTTCAATCATTATAGCTAAAATAAATTAAAAATTAATTGAGTACTTTTATGACAATGATTAGTTACATCTTTATTTCTGAACTCTTTCATTTCACGTTGCTATGGTATTTTGAAATTTTTATTGATTAATAAATATAAGAGTTTGATAGCAAATTTATCAAGAATCATTTCATGCTTACACACTTTTCATGTATCGTGTACGGTTTTCTTTAAAATTGGAAAGAACCGCGCTTCGGGACACTTTCTGAGACGTAAGGGGGAGGGGGGGAGGTCGCTAAACCGGTAGGGGGAGGGAAAGTGGATAAAACTTAACTTCGCTCTATATCATACATATGCCGACAGATAAAAGTACCAGTCCATTAATTATGCCAATTTTTCCATACATTGCTAACAAATAAAATATTTAATTGCAATTATAAAACTAGGTGTCATGTCATGTCGCGCACCTCGGATACGTGATGACGCGGGTGAAACCGCGGGGCACAGCTAGTATTTTACATAACGAAAAAATTGTTCGCTCAGTTCCGTCCCAAATGCGAAAGAGGATACACAAACTTCACAGAATTCCTTGCGGTATAATGCTAAGAACGTTGGCTGCGTTCCTTGCCGAATAGCTATCGCCGCTATGTATATATGCCGATATTTTTCTATAGAATAGGTTGAATATTTCAGGTGGACCAATCCGAAAGTATGGGATCAGCGCAAATACTCAAAGAAATCTCGGAGTATTGATAAAAACTAAACCATTCAACTTGTTTTGAACCGAACCCGTTGATTTTGTACAATTTTTATATTTTTATTTTGTATGGAATAGTAGTTTTTTAATAATCCTCAAGGGCAGTGGCGTAGCGTGCCTTCGAGGGGCCCTGTATCAAAATTTGTTGGGGGGCCCCAATGAAGAGTAAAGATTTCATAAAAGGAACAAAAACGCTTGCATTGAATTCAAATTATTATATATTGATTTTAAGTTATTCATCATCATCGTTACAGCCCTTCATAAGTCCAAGGAATGAAAAAACGAATAAAGGAATAAAAAACATATACATAAAAATGGTCTTCAGTTCTCTATGTACACATAAATTATCGTCAATTATCACGACAACGGCAAAAGTACTAATTCCACTAGTTCATCATCATCATCATCATCATAACAGCCCTTCATAAGTCCATTAAAGAGCATAGGCCTCACCCAAGGAATGCCACAAAGCACGGTCCTGAACCACCTGCATCCATCGACTTCCTGCATGTCTTACCAGGTCGTCACTCCATATAGTGGGGGGACGCCCTACACTTCATCCGCCGGTACGAGGCCGCCACTCGAGAACCTTTTTCCCTATCGGTTGCCGGTTCTTCGAGCTATATGTCCGGCCCATGGCCACTTCAGCTTACTAATTCGTTGGGCCATGTCGGTGACTCTGGTTCTACTGCGCATATCCTCATTTCTAAGTTTATCACGCAGAGAAACTCCGAGCATAGCCCTCTCCATAGCTCGCTGAGCAACCTTGAGCTTCCTCATCCGGCCAGCAGTGAAGGACCACGTCTCAGTTCCGTATGTCATCACTGGCAACACGCACTGGTTGCACAATTTCGTTTTCAAGTTTTGAGGTATACCTGACTAGAAGATGTGCCGTTATTTCCCGAACGCTACCCAGTCGAGTCGAATCCCTCGATTGACCTCTCGGTCGAAGTTGGACTTACTTAGTCGGACTATTTGTCCCAGGTAAACATAAACGTCAACAACTTCGAGCTTAGAGCTACCAACAACTACCGACATAGGTGTGACATGGACATTAAACATGATCTTTGTTTTGTCCATGTTCATCTTAAGACCTATCCGTTGGGAAAAACTATTGAGGTCATTAAGCATAGTGCTTAGGTCCTCCAGCGATTCTGCCATAAGGACTATATCGTCGGCAAATCGAAGGTGAGTGATGTACTCGCCATTGATGTTAACACCGTATCCTTACCAGTCCAGAAGCTTGAAAACGTCTTCCAATGCAGCGGTGAAGAGTATCGGGGATATAACGTCACCCTGTCTTGCACCTCTCTGCAATTGGATAGGTTTCGTACTCTGGTTCTGTACTCGGATAGCCATCGTAGCCCTACTGTACAAGCACTTCAGCACTTCGATATACCGACAGTCAACTTGGCATCGCTGAAGGGACTGCAGCACCGCCCGAATTTCGACGTAATTTTGATTGAAAGTCTTTGGGCTTTCTCATAGTCCACATACGCCAGAAATAGTGGTAAATTGTACTCCTCGGACTTCTGTACAATTTGCCGAAGGGTATGTATGTGGTATATGGTGCTAAAGCCTTTTTGGAAACCGGCTTGTTCGGGAGTAATGACTCTCGAAAACAGCATGTAGACGCGGCTCAAAAGGGAACTCGGTCTGTAGTTCTTCAAGAGAGCGTTGTCACCTTTCCGGAGTAGTGCCACCATGGAGGACGGAATTAAAGAGCTTCTGAAGGACATCAAGTATCGGTTTTCCACCCGCTTTCAGAAGCTCCACTGTAATTCCATCCAGCCTGGGATCTTGCCGTTTTTAAGATGCTGGAGAGCCATTCTAATCTCGCTCAGACTGACGTCCGAGATATCATCGGAATAGTGTCGGATAAGACTCGCTCTTGGATCGTTACTCACACTTACGTGTGGCTCCAACGATGATGTGTACAGCTGCCAATAGAACCTCTCAATCTCACTCAAAACCTCAGGTGTCCCGGAAACGACGCTGCCATACTCGGTCTTCAGCTTCGACAGTTGGCTCTTTCTGGCAGACAGATCTCTTGCAAAGACTTGGGAGCCCTGGTTCTGCTCGATCTTTTCTTTAATACGAGCAGAATTAAAGTTGCACAAGTCCCGCCGCATGCATTTGGAGATCTGTATGTTCAGTTGCCTGTACGCTGTCAAATCTACTGAAGACTGCAGCTATATACCCCGTCTAAAAGCCATTGAGATTAGAGTGTGATCGGAGACTTTTTGTTTCTTCTGCGGCGGGTCTTGCAAAACTTAGCTCAGACCGCATGGACAGTTTCCACGAGCTTGTCATTCATATCGTCCATTGTATTGCAATCTTCTAGGCACTGAAAACGGTTTCGTAGCTCGAGCTGAAAGGTTTCTGGACTTTGGATTAGAGCACGAGAAGGACGGAGCGTTGACTTCATTAGACGTGACTTCTCCAACTTAACGTTTAGGTTCAGTGTGCCTCTCACCATTCGGTGATCGCTGCCGGTTTTCACCCTCGCGATCACTGAGACATCACTGAATAGTTGTCGTCTGGTCGTCATAATAAAGTTAATCTCATTTTTTGTCGAACCGTCGTGGCTCGACCAGGTCCACTTCCTGTGGGGCCGCTTCTGGAAGAAAGAGTTCATCATAAAGAGTCCTTCTTTCTCCATGAAGTTCGCCAGCTGCTGGCCCTTTGGGTTCCGTTGCCCTATTCCGAATTTCCCTACTTTCAGCTCACCGTTCTCTCTTGTGCCTAGTTTTGCGTTGAAGTCTCCCATTAACACCGTATAGTGGGTTTTGGAGGAATGCATTGTTCTAGAGATATCCTCATACATTTCTTCCACCTCCTCATCGGCGTGTACCGAGGTTGATGCGTAAACCTGTATAACCTTCAGCGATTACCGTTCGGTGATTCTGAGTATAAGGTCCGCAACCCTCGTCGACACACTCCCAATCTTTACAACGTTGTTAACGAGAGACTTGTGGACGATAAATCCGACACCTCCTTGGGACAGATGGTCGCCCTCCTGGTGATAGAACAAATTGCCGGATTCGAGGATTACCGTGACCTCCCCCTCTCTTCAGACTTCGGATAATCCTATGACATTCCAGTGCAACTTGTCTATCTCTTCTTCTAGCTCCAGGACCTTCTCGTCAGTCCTCAGGGTGCGTGCGTTATAAGTTGCCATGTCGAGTCGTCGTAGGTGGCAACAGAACCTCCACCGGAGACTCTTAGCACCCCCTGCCTCGCTGTTACCATGGTCGCCACCTTAGCCAGGAATAGCGGGGCTGCCGGGGACTGGGGGCCATCTCTTCGTTACTTTCATGGGGGTATATTGCCATAGTTGCCACGCTTGGCGAGCGGGTTGGCAAGCGCAGTTTTTTTATTGTTGTTTTGCTGTTATCAGAAAGATGCTGCTGCCCATCCTCTGCCTCAGTTTCCGTCTGTCGCCTTTTACGACACCCACGGGAAGATATGGGGTTGTGAGTATTCTTACCCGCCACTACACGGGCTTATGAGTTATTACTTACAATAAATACTCCTAGGAACTAAGCTAGCCAAACAATTTAATTTTCGTGCCTTTTGTTCGGCGAACATAGCTGAAGACGATTTCAGTTTTACTAAATTCTTTACTTCTTTAGAGAATAGTGATAGCCTTTCCTGTCCCATTAGAAGTCCTTGGAGTTTTTGCTTACACACGTTGGGGGCCCCTGTAGCCCGGGGGCCCCGTATCATTGATACGGCTGATACGGCGGTAGCTACGCCCCTGCTCAAGGGTAAAAACGCGTCTTCATTTCGATTCTTAATCGAAAACAGTTACCTAGTTGTATATTGTGTTCCCTTGTAACGCTTACTCTATAAAAAATTAAAGCCGAATGAAGCTCAGTCACTTACTATAGGTACCAAGTGACTGAGTATAAGTATATTTACCTAGATATTTAACATGTTTTGTAATTTGTAAAAAGCTTTGGAGTACTGGGGCCGGTCATAGAGGACATTAGAGGGCAGTATTTAAAATTACGCATGTTACAGTTAGACAGACGATAAACAATGAGTGATAGCTCAAACTACTAGTTTTCTGAACAATGACAACATAGGCTCGTGACGTCGGTCGATCAAAGGCAACGTGATGTAAGTTACTTCACCGATTTCCCTGCCCGAAGTAACTTGTAATTAAATCAGATAGGTTAAACATCCGCACTTATGACCTGCGTGATTGAGTAATTAACTGTTTCAAGTTACACCACTTAATATGTAATAATATTTGTATTTGAATGTAAAATAACGTAATGTGGTTGGTAAATATAAAATGATAAATTATAAGAAAGTCGTTATAAGAACCATTACACGGGTTTCACTTGACGTAAGTCGGATTTAGGGAAGACTGTAGAAGTTGGAAATATCTTGCTTGCGTAAGTCAATACCGTTCAGTATGTAGCTGGCTATATTGAAGTTTGTTTGCATCATGTTTTCTATTCGATAAGGATCTGAATAACGGCAAATATTAATATTGAAATAGGGATTTTGATTTTCTGTGTCTTTGTGATTGACTTATTATGGAATACTAAATCAGCCAGTAATTTGAGATTTTCTAGTATAGATTATTTTTGTATTATATATGATAAAGAAATTGGAATATCTTGCGTTAAATCGTGTTTCAAGTTGTGGTCACGATTTTTTAAAATACATTGTAACAACTCGTGAACTCGTGATATAATTCAACTGGAGATAATCTAGTATCGGAATAAGCCCTTGTCAATCTCTATTTCAGTCTATATTACGTACCTGTCTGACTTAGCTTGAGTTAAGACTCGAGTCACTCAATCAAATATAATAAATACTATTTTCACGACTAATCTTGAAGCAACGCAGCCACCGCTAGCGACCCGGAGTCTAGTCCACATTGCTTTAAGTCACTAATAGAGGAATGCGTAAATATTGGTTTAAAATAGATTTTGCACGTAAGTGATGCGATTTTGTGTACGAGTATTACATGTTTACGCAAACGAATTATCAACCAAGTGCTAATTGGAAAAGAGATAAACCAAGTGCTAGGATGGTGATATAAGCCTCAAGTTATTTAAGCTGCTTCTTAGGTTCATTGAGAATTTGGGATGCTGTCATTATCGACTATCTGCTGGTTTAGAAGCCGTAAAATCTCTCAAAAACTGCGCAATATGACCATCAGCATAATGTGAAGAAATTTGATAACATGTTATGTTATTAAAATTTAACTATATATATTTTGCTATATTGTTTTTGGCTAAATACCTTGTAGCCAATGCCACAATAAATGAAAAAGATACATAAGCCCATCTTACGTAACACAATCTCTATAGTTATCTAAATAAAATAAAATAAAATTTATTTACGTACATTAATCGATCATTTATTTATTTACACACAAGATACAGAAACAGTCATACAGTGAGTTCGTACAAAGGTTCTAATTATTCCATAATATACTGAAATATAATGTATTTAAAAAAATGCAAACTTAGTGCGTACACTACAAATGAATAAAAAATATACATAATGTTATGTAAATTATATTAAATAATTCGATAAATAATAATAATAAAATATACGATAATTAGGTACATGTAATATATCAACTAATACTAATATAATACAATATATATATATATATATATTTATATATATACCTAGTCAGGTCATAAGTATTGTCACACAGTAAAAAATTTTCTTTTAGAATGCTGGCCACAAAAAAGTTTATTGAATTCGAATTTCGAATTGTTCATGAAAATAAAACTGTATACTTTTTAGAATTTCACTCATTTTTAAATATGGAGTGGACGCTTAAAGAAGGTCGTGTTGCAGTTATTGCGTTGCAACGTTGCGGTTACGCGCCAATTCAAATTTTTGACATACTGAAAAATTTGAATATAACCAAAAGATTCGTTTATCGTACCATCAAACGATACAATGAAGACTCTAGTGTAGATGACAGGTCAAGAAGTGGTCGCCCTCGGTCTGTTAGGACTCCAGCAGTGATAAAAGCTGTGAAGGCGCGAATTCAAAGAAATCCCAAACGTAAGCAGAAACTGTTGGTCCTTCAGATGGGGTTAAGCAGAACCACAGTGAAAAGGGTGTTAAATGAAGACTTTGGGCTTCGGGCATATCGAAGAAAAACAGAACATCGTTTCAATGCTCGTCTAATGGACCTGAGACTGAAGAGATGCCGCGCTTTGTTGAAGCTGTACGCGGGAAAAAATATCGGGAAATTCTTTTTTCGGATGAAAAAATTTTACCGTAGAAGAGAGCTACAACAAACAAAATGATAAGGTGTACGCACACAGTAGTGAAGAAGCGAGCAACCGTATTCCGCGTGTCCAACGAGGTCATTTTCCATCCTCGCTCATGGTATGGAGTATGGTATGGTTGGGAGTTTCTTATTGGAGCTTAACAGAGGTACATTTTTGTAAGAAAGGTGTAAAAACGAATGCAGTTGTGTATCAAAGTACAGTCCTGACGAACCTTGTGGAACCTGTTTCACATACCATGTTCAATAACAGGCACTGGATATTCCAACAAGATTCGGCGCCAGCTCATAGAGCGAAGAGCACATAAGACTGGCAGGCGGCGCGTGAAATCGACTTCATCCGGCACGAAGACTGGCCCTCCTCCAGTCCAGATTTGAATCCGTTAGATTACAAGATATGGCAATATTTGGAGGAAAAGGCGTGCTCAAAGCCTTATCCCAATTTGGAGTCACTCAAGACATTCTTGATTAAGGCAGCCGCCGATATTGACATGGACCTCGTTCGTGCTGCGATAGACGAATGGCCGCGCAGATTGAAGGCCTGTATTCAAAATCACTGAGGTCATTTTGAATAAACTTTAGTTTCATAAGAATCTATGTTTTGTTAAGTTCATTTTGGTATATAAATGGTTACATAATGAATAAACTTGTTTCAATTATTTTATATTAAACATGTGACAGAATTTATGACCTGACTAGGTATATATATATATATATATATATATATATATATATATATATATATATATATATATATATATATTAACCAGTTGTAAAGTAATTGTCTAGTACATGTTTCTTAAATGCCAATAAAGATTCAGGACCTTTTATTTTAGGCAGTAGTGAGTTCCATTACCTAAAATATAGGACCAACCGATTACCTAAAATATATACTCGACAATGTAAGTAATATGTTTGATTTGATGCAGATATCATAAAGTCATAGGAAGAGTAGCAAAATGTCGTTTAGATTATTTACTTTAACGTCTTTACATTCTAAGATCGGCGATCTACCGACACCAACAGAATGAAGGAATTCCCACATCTCAGTAGAATTTCTAATATAGAGAGAGTAATAAAAGTAGCGTCTCTTAGCATCCTGGCACTGACGAATGCAGCGGTTTCGTAAATCTTTAAAATGTTTTTTAAACCTTCGTTTAGCTTCGTTGTTTGTTACTTCTTAAAGCACTCGTAATCCATGGTGCAGGGTTACGCTTTAACTTTACGCATTTGAGCGGGGCATGGTTATAACTATATAAAAATATCTTGTTATAGGAAGTAAAAGAGTAAAATATTTTTCTTGTAAGCAAGATACGCTAGTCTTTCAAGAAGGGTAAGAATAAGCGATAACTTTGTGTATATGTATATACGAGGGCGACACTGAGTTTTTAGAACTGGCCACTTGTAAACGATATAATAAAAAAATAAGTTCAAATTTTGAAAATAGAAATCTTTGCCAATATTATTGTGTATATATTTTATTAATTCGTCATTTTTGTTTACGATTTGGCGGCAAATTGAAAATTGTTTGTGCCACGTCAGCATGAATTTAACGCGAGAAAATTTTCTAAAAGTTATGATAGACTTCGATTAGCCTTTCACGATGAAGCCCCATCTCGTGCTATTGTTTACAACTGGGGTAATGAGTTTAAACGTGGTCGCACTAATCTCACCGAAGATCTGCGTGAGGGACGACCTTCTATAGCGACGACTGAAGATAACATCAGTGTTGTGCGGCGTACGATAGAGACTGACAAAAGAGTGACTTATCAGCAGATTTGGACAAGCTTAGGCATCGGTATGAGTCAAGTGCACAAAATCCTCCATGAACATTTAGCGGTCAGGAATATTTGTGCCCGGTGGATACCTCATAATTTGACAGAGGCCCAAAAACTCCGTCGTGTTAATTGGTGTCGTGAAATGGTTCAAGGATTTAACGGAGGTGACTCAAATGATGTGTTAGACATACTTACGGGTGACGAAAGCTGGATTTATTGTTATGATCCAGAAACTAAGAGACAGTCTGCTGTCTGGGTGTTTCCTCCCGAGGAGTTGCCAACTAAAGTGAAGAGAGGTCGAAGCGTGTGAAAAAAAATGGTGGCCTCGTTCTTCGGAAGGAGAGGTCATAACGCAACAATTGTTTTAGAGGATCGAAAAACAGTTACTGCAGAGTGGTACACTAACAATTGTCTGCCACTTGCCTTGGAAAAAGTTCGGGAGAAACGACCTTGCAGTAGGATCCTCCTTCACCACGACAACACATTTTTGCGCACCCCCAAGCAAACAATCGACTACTTGGCGATGTCAGACGTGGAATTACTAGGTCACCCGCCCTATAGCCCCGACCTTGCGATTTTTATTTATTTCCAAAATAAAATAAAAACTTCGAGGAAAACGTTTTATAGACGCCGAGGAAGTAGTGGCTGCGTTTCAAAATGCCATCGAAGAGACCCCTAAGGACGACTGGGCAGAGTGCTTTTCTCAGTGGTTCCTTCGGATGCAGCGATATATTGAGTTAAATGGACACTACTTTGAAAAGATATAATAAAACTAATAACTTGCTAGTTTGTCAGTTTTTGATTTTCTAAGAACTTTCAGTGTCACCCTCGTATGTATTATGTCAATTAGGCTTGCAAGACAGAAAACCTTTCAAAAATCTCAAACTTCTCAAAAATTGCAAGATAGTAGACCGCCAAGCATCCTCATTGTGTGGATGAAAATATGACAATGATACGGCTGGAATGAATCCGAGCAACTCTTCGAGAGATGATTCGTTGCTTCACGAGGCCAGTTGATCAAGGCAGTCAAAAAGAACTCAGTCGCCTACGTTTTAAGTCGGCTTCAAAATTTCCACTGGATGCAGTTATATGGAAAAGGACAATACCAAATGTGTACAGTATATCTACACAGCACGCTGCTAATTAACAAAGCAGGTTCTAGGTCCGAGGCGACAAACACTTGTCAGTACATTAAAAATGTCGAAACTAACGTTAAAGTATGTCAATGAGGATATATCATTACCACTGCCAGGGACGGGCTCTGCTTACCAACCCGTGTATTCAGTGCGTTGAGTACGGATCTATATAATTTTATATAAAATGGATGTTTCCTTTTGCATAACGCGTATACCTTTGTTCCTACGACGTTCATCATCAACATGACCTTAAGAAACGTTCTCTCATGTAATGTTGCAATAGAAATGTTACAAAAATACAACAATACAACCCATCTGCCAAGCGTGGCAGCTATGGTAAATATTCCCGCTTTGTAGCAATTTATTGGGCAGTACAATGTACAGCAGTGGACTTTTTTTTATAGAATAAGGTAAATGAGCACACTGTGCAACCCATGGTAAATGGATGCTGCGACTCAGTCGAAATGCAAATATTTTGTCAGACCTGAAGACTAAGATGAAATGCTTAATTTCCAGGAGTCTCCGGTTTCCAACACTCACCATACGGAACACAGCAGCGATAAACTGAAATTCACTTGCAATTTCAAATTTCTACATTTTTCATTTAACTGGTATTTTTCGAGACTGCGATCCTTCCTTAGTTGTGTCGAACTATTCATGCTACTACCATAACATAGCTGCAGCGTGGCTCTACCACGTACCACGTTGAAATACAATATAGAAAAATTGTATTCTACTTTAAGTCCTAATTCCATTTCTTTCCTCAGATACAAAAAACTTCGTTTAAAATGCTTTATATTAAATTAGATAGTACGTCCAATCTAATAAAAAGCCTTAATAGTAAAACGTGGTTATTATATACTTTTTGTTACTAAGTTTCTAAAAAATCAACTTACCACTATTTTGCCGTCATTGACATTAAACTTAAAAATAAATTCATTAGAAAGGAATACTAACGATGACAACATACACAATATTTATTGTAAATATTTACGACACCGCATAACATACTCTGCTAAGAAGTTTAAACGATAATTACCGCTAATTGCTTTTAATGACAAAAGAGGCAACAATGAGCATTTGATTAGCTAATAGTGGGGGTATAAAAATTTCTAGCTTTGAGTACGATTTTATTTAGGCTTACACCGTTAAAGGTGTATTTTTTATATACTAGCTGATAGCCGGCGCGTTGCTGCCACAAAAAAAAATGCAGAAATATCCTTTAAATTTGGAAGAGTTATATTGCTTAATTAATAATGATAATACCTACATTCAATCAAGTTGAATGATATAATATTTTAAAATGAATATGTGGGTACGATACGCGCGCTTTCATACCAGTGGTTGGAAAAACTACAAAAGTTGTTGGTAATACAAAAGATTTGCTTACGGTGCGGACGATGCGTATGGGCAAATGTGCGAGGCCATCAGTAAAACTCGGCGCGTACGGCGCGTACGGCGCGTACGGCGCGTGCGGCGCTTGCGGCGCGGATAAATGTGCGTTCAGCTTAGGGGTTGATCAGTTGACAAAAAAGTAAATTGAATCGTAAACGTAAAAACAAATACTACAATAACGGTATATCATTATTTATATATTTGAACTTAAATTTAAAATTTGGTTACTCCTTCAAAAATAACCCTGTAAAGTACTCTCATTCATCTTGTAATCCTGTGTTGTTTGGGGGAAATTGTTGCCAGAAATAATACTGCCTATTGCATACTTTTTTAGTCTACATATTCTAAATATTTTGTGTTAGAATGTTAGAATACAAAAAATAATATTAAGAAAATTAATTATAATAGTTGTGCTCGGCATGCAATGACTATAAGAAATCTTCGCGGAGACTCACTCAACTCAGGAAAGTTTGAACGTAACCGTATCAATAGACAGACGGCAAAAGTTTTGAATATTTTTCTTTGAAATGAAAACAAGCCAATTATTTCTATATTACGGACAGGCACTTTATTTTATTTACATGTACATATGTATAGAATATCATGGATTTATAACTGATTTTAGTTTAGTAGTTGGGTATAAGTTCGTAGCGCATGAGAAATTTGGGTGCGCTTCTTGCACGCTTCTTGCTACCGGAACCAGAGCAGAAATGAGTGAATGCATTACGTAATATATATAATTATAGCGGGAAATTTGGTAGGTACTCATGACAACTCGTTTTCTTCGTACTTCTGAGCATTCGTGTACTGGTCTTGAGAGAATCCGTTGCGTACTTTTAAATGTTGCCCTTAGACTATTATATAATTATATAAACTTATGTCATTTAAACTTCGAATGATTTACGACCGATTCTGTCATTATTCATTTGGTATTCAAATAGAACTTTATAATGCACCAGAAAAAACAGTGAATTCCTCACTTTCGGGTTAATTGTGATATTGTTGGTAATATAATTTCAGCACACCACAGATAAAAGATTATCTCTTGTATAATACGTGGGGGTAATATGGTCATCCGGTTAAAATGGTCACTTTCTTATAACTCAAAAACTACAGCCCTGTTTGCATGGATGGCTCTGTGATACGACAGCTCTGCATTAGTCAATCAAATAATAAAAGATTAAAAGAGCGCTGCTTTATAGATGTCATTTTTACAGTCGATTTTAGTTTTGTGTAGTCTAGTAAATTTCTTTTAAGTTAATATTTTGAAGTGTTCCTAATTATTTACAAAGCTTGTTTGCTATTTTTATTCTTAATATATTATAGTATACGACTTTGTGTTTTTGTCTCTGTCCTGCTCCTAGCTTTGTTTTTATAGGACGGCAAACCTTAAGGTGACCATCACCTCATGTACCTTATTTACATTTTGACATGCACATAAATAAAGCAAACTGACACGCATTATTGGCGCTTTTTCAAATACAAGACAAGGAGTATTTGAGGAGAGGGAAGATGTCGACCTCATCTGCATGTGACTATTTGTTTTATAAAACTGAAAAGACAAACGAACGTACATTCCACCTGATGGAAAGTGATTACTGCAGTCCATGGACACCTGCACCGAGTTTAAAAAAAGTCGGCTGCACAGATGCGTTGTCACTTCTAAGGACTAAGATGGAATGCCTCACATCCTCTAATTATACTGGCTCTAAGTTAAGTCTAACCTGTGTTAGATAGCTTGCAAGTACTGCTATTAGACGGCAGAAATAGGTAAGAGAATAGTATCTATATGTGGTAGAGCCAGAGACAGCTAGATTAGTGTATTTTAGTTACTTTCATAGCGTAATGTCTTATGGAATTTTGCTATGGGGTAATGAGACTGATATTGAAGCTATATTTGTTTTGCAAAAGAGCGCCGTTCGGGCGATTTATAACCTAAATTGTAAAGAGTCCCTCAGACAAAAATTTAAAGAAATAAACATATTAACTTTGGCATCGCAATATATTTCTGAAAATGTAATGTATATACATAAAACCATAAATAGATTTAATAAGAATAAGGATGTGCATACTTTAAACACTAGGAACAAACATAAGCTTGTAATACCAGTTACTAGACTCCACAGAATCAGTAATTCATTTATGGGGCAATGTATACGCTTTTACAACGAAATCACAGAACATATTCAAAGTTTACCAATAAACAAGTTTAAAAGTTTTATTAAAGAAAAACTGTACAAAAAGGGTTATTATAATATCAAGGAATACATGAATGAAAATAACCCCTGGGAATAAGGTGATCGCCACCATGCTGGTTCTATTAAAAATCATTTAAAATTTGTATAAATGAAATTATTGTTAAGTGAAATATGTTTGAAAAAAAAGTCCCACTGGGTTTTTTGCTGATTCTTCCCAGGACAGAGGTATTTTCCGAACCAGTGGTAAATAAAAAATGACTTTCAATAAGAATTATGTAATAATCAGTATTGAATAAAACATTATTCTATTATATTCTATTCTAGCCATCCTGCAGCTATATTAGTAGTATAGTTGTGGCGCGGATCGGTCGGCTCGACCGGGGAAGGATCACGCTCTCACAGAAAACCAGCGTAAAATAGCAGCTTGACACTGCTGTATTTCGTATGGTAGAGAACCGGAGACCCATTTTACGGGAAAAGAGGCATTCCATCTTAATCCTCACGGGTGATGACGCATCTGCATTTTGATTCTTTATTGAGGATAAATGTAGATGTCTATTTTTTTTATAGGATAAGGGTGAAAAACGAGCACACAGTCCACCTGATGGTAAGTGGTTGCTGCGGCGCATAGACATCTACATCTATCCTCTGTTACAGAACAAAATGCAGATGCGTTTTCACCCGTGAGGACTAGGATGAAATGCCTCATTTCCAGTAAAAAGGGCCTCCGGCCACCTGCACTCACCAAGCGAAACGCAGAAGTAAACCTCTACTTCACGCTGGTATTCTGTGAGGTCGTGGTACCACCCCGGTTCAAGCCGGCCCATCCATGCGACAGCAAAAGCTGCCGCCTAGCTCCTATTTCTACTGTCTATGGGCCACAGCAACCACTTACCATCAGGTGGACTGTGTGCTCGACTGTCACCCTATCCTATAAATAAATAAAATAAAAAATAAATAAAAAAGATAGACTTCTGTGCAGAAAAGAAGTCCTATCACCAGGAAATTCTCTGCTGAGGTGATCGCTACCAAGCTATTTCTAATTTGTTTTGTGTTGCTAATAGTGAGCTGTAATTTTTTTTAAAGTCCCGCTGGATTCTTGGTGGTTCTTCCCAGGACAGAGGTTTTTTTTCCGAACCAGTTGTAAATTACACAAAAGAGTGACTTTCAATTATTATCATTTATAATCTATATCCGAGTACAGAATCAGAGTACGAAACCTATCCAACTGCAGAGAGGTGTAAGACAGGGTGACGTTATATCCCCGAAACTCTTCACCGCTGCATTTGAAGACGTTTTCAAGCTACTGGACTCGAAAGGTTGCGGTATTAACATCAATGGCGAGTACATCACTCACCTTCGATTTGCCGACGATATAGTCCTTATGGCAGAATCGCTGGAGGACCTAAGCACTATGCTCAATGACCTCAATGGTGTCTCCCAACGAATAGGTCTTAAGATGAACATGGACAAAACAAAATTATGTTTAACGTCCATGTCACACCTGTGCCGGTAGTTGTTGGGAACACTAAGCTCGAAGTTGTTGTCGAATATGTTTACCTGAGACAAATAGTCCGACTAGGTAAGTCCAACTTCGACCGAAAGGTCAATCGACGGATTCAACTCGGCTGGGCAGCGTTCGGGAAGCTACAACACATCTTCTCGTTAGACATACCTCAAAACCTGAAAACAAAGCTGTACAATCAGTGCGTGTTGCCAGTGATGACTTACGAATCTGATACGTGGTCCTTCACTGCTGGCCGTATGAGGAAGCTCAAGGTCGCTTAGCGAGCTATGGAGAGAGCTATGCTCGGGGTTTCTCTGCGTGATAAACTTAGAAATGAGGATATCCGCAGTAGAACCAGAGTAATCGACATAGCCCAACGGATTAGTAAACTGAAGTGGCAGTGGGCCGGCTATATAGCTCTAAGAACCGACAACCGATGGGGAAGAAAGGTTCTCGAGTGGCGGCCTCGTACCGGTAGGTCAAGTGTAGGGCAACCCCCCACTAGATGGAGTGACGACCTGGTAAAACATGCATGAAGTCGATGGATGCAGGTGGCTCAGGACCGTGCTTTGTGGCATTCCTTGGGGGAGGCCTATGTTCGGCAGTGGACTTATGAAAGGCTGTAATGATAATGATGATGATGATAATCTATATTGAATAAACAAGTTTCTGTTTCTGTTCCGTTTCTGTTTCTGCTGATTCATTGACAAGCAATATTCTAATTGTTGAAAACCTCTCAAAAATGCTGAACAAAAATTTCCGGGACAGTTGTGACAAACGCTATAGAGCTATAACTACCAAGAGTGATGAGTATAGGTTGTAATTTTAAAAGCAATGCGGAAATACTGGCACATTGTAATATAAATTTCATTTATGTCTATACATACTTTTAAGCGATAGTAGCCTAATGGTAGTGTGCGGACCGCGAACAGGGTTGGAAAAAAAACAGTATTTTTAAAAAAGAACAAAACATCATGTTTAAATCAAAAAACAAAAAAAAACACGTTTTAAATCAATTTTTCATAAATGTTTTATTTGAAATGTTTTAAACATATTTTAAACACGTTTAAAACATGTTTAAAATATTTTTTTACCCTACCAAGTCTTTCCCGCAATACTTGCACTTCACCCTGAGTGTTTTTGCACCACCCCCTGTTGTAGATGCAGGCAGTTCTGTGAAGTACTGCCAAAGCGAATCCTTTTTTCGTCCTGTAGACATTCTTTCTTTTGGAAGGGCAGGCAGGCAGAATGCAGATCCAGAGTATTCCAGATTGATAATAAATCAAACAAATAAATACTAAACGAACGAAACTCAATCAAATTATCTATCACTCACTAGTCATTACAGTCCCACTGAATAATCTACAATGACAATAAGAAAAATACCGCAGTACAATATAAGCGGAGCGAACTATCTTCATCCCTTTCCCATTTACTCAGAGTAGAAAAATACCTTACTCGTTCGCTCATTGTAGTCTGCTGGGGTAATCCCCGTCAGCCGCCAGCTAGAATTGCCATCACAATTTACAATATACCTTAAAATATAATGTTGCCAATAAAAAGTTTTAAAAAGTACGAAAAAAAATAGTTGGGTTAATTATAATGTTGTAAAACTTAACGTTTTTTATATATGTTTTAAACGTGTTTAAAACAAAATGTTTTAAAACGTGTTTTAAACAGGTATTTATTTTTTCCAGTGTTTTAAACAGTGTTTTAAACACTTGCTTTAAACAAACGTTTTAAACATTGCCAACCCTGACCGCGAACTCTAGAGGTCGTGGGTTCGAATCCGCCCTTCGACTGTTTTCGTGAAACACTCCCAACACAAGGGTTTTAATCTTACTAGGAGTGGTTGGAGGAAATATTAGTGATGTTAATAATATAACTAGTGTTTTTTTTAAATAAATAAAACGAACTTTAATAACTTAAATTAAAAATTAAAAAAAAACCCCTAAACAAAAAGAGCTGGTCAATGCAAACGGTTAAAAAGATTTTTATGAATCATAGGGCTACAAGAACACTCTCAATAAAGTCACTTTTCAAACAAAAAGAAACGAAATCTTAATCGATTAATTCGTTTGGGCGCTACGGTGCCATAGACAGACACACAGATAGACACGTTGGACATTATAACACCCCTTTTATTCGTCGGAGGCTACAAATAGTGAAAATGAAGTAAACAATTTTTTACATAACAAATTCTGTGATAGAGTGTATTAATAACTAAATGGGCAATAAACTGAACTGATGAGTAAGTAAACAGGTCATGGTTTTAGCTAGCGAGTTAGTGTTGTAACTAAAACAAAATAAGCGGCAATATCAACCTTAAGTCGACAGTAGACGAGTCTTGCGAGTTGTAAAAAGTCTATATTTTATGAGCCATATACTAATTAAACGTACGCACAGTGTTTTGTAAACAAACTCTATGTTTACTGCCAATATTAAGTATTTGCGTAAGCTACCGCGGCGCATAAATGGCTACGCACCTCCGTGGCAACATATTATGAATCTGAATGAGGGCCTTCGTAAAGATGCGTAACATTTACTTCTATTAATGAAGATACTAACTTAGTGCGTTAAATTAATAAATCCCTGCAAATGTTATAAATGTGAAAGTGGGTTTGATGATTTGTCTTTCTTTCTTGCAGCAACGAAGGAGCTGAACGACATGTGTTTTTGCAAAGAGATTTATGGTTCGGAGAATAACAAAATTTTTATCCCGGAAAAATGTATACTTCTTATGGGCAGGCCTGTCTCACTCACTTTAGGCATGAAATTATACAGCCTTCGCTGCGTGGTCCCCTAATCGCGGCTAATTCCGTGAGTTTGTCACGCGCGCGATCGAGCTGTCGCTCGCCTTATGTTAACAAAATAGTATTTTTCTCTTATAAGTAGTTTGCCAATTTTAATATTTATTTTTGAGTTTTTATTCAAGTATGGCCTCTCACAAAGCCAAACGGTACTGCATAGCATGCCGGTGCTTAAATAAATAAGAATGTCGACTTTTCGTTATTTACTGTACCTAAGGATAGCGAAAGGTAAGATTTTATTATTTATAGGTAGGTCTAGATAATTAAGTACTTAGTTCCTGACGCCATAGTTACAGATTAATTATTTCATTAGCGACCCGACCACATATTCGCTGTTTCCGATTTTTTCGCGTATAATGACAATGATATTAAAAATTCTTTCAGTGTAAGTAGATCTGCCAGTACTAGTGACTGCCTACTAATGCAAGCATATATTGGTTATTAGTTGTTAACACTTGGTCGATAAAAGAAAGAGACTGAAAATAGCAGTACATTTTATGCTACTCTTTCACTTTCATTAATAATGTCATTTGTAAATAGTTAAACATGTGAAACAGACAAGTGACGGCTCCGTGGCGCAGTGGTTTTGCAATGAGTTGCAGCGCTAAACCGCGGTACAAATGCATGGCGCCTCAGCTACTGCAGTCACTAATACCTCTGCAGATGTCGGTGCAATGAACGATCAGCTGATACAATCACCGCAATTGCAAAGCGCTTTGAATAGGTGGGATGAAGATTGGCAAATTGTACAGAGGAAAAAGCGTCAAAACAGATTTTTAGGTAGAAAAGGAACGTGCACCGTTATTGAAAGTAGTTTTAAGGCTGCGAATACCAGTGTTCCTATCTTTATAAATAATGTGCACCAAGAAACTTGTGAAGAAGACATAGTATCCTACATAAAAAGTAAAACGAATGTGGAAGTCACCCTTCATAAGATCAAATCGAAGCAACAGAGAGAATACAACACATATAAAATATATGTACCTAATGATAATTTAAGTTTGTTCTTGGACTGTAACCTGTGGCCCAATGGTATAACATTCCGTCGTTTTATTGAATTTAGCAAGAGACATTCAAACAGACAAGAGAATTCTTATTCTGGTGCAAAAATAATGAACTTAAATGGATAGTACGACTAACAATATCATTTTAAAATTAATTAGCTTTAATTGTAAGTCTTTCAAAAGATCCATTGACGCAGTAAAAGTGCTTTGTCAAAGTGCCGATATTATTGCGCTGCAAGAAACTTGGCTTCTACCACACGAGATACCGGAACTTGGTAAAACAAGCAACGACTTTGGTTTTTGCGGTAAATCAGCTGTGGACATATCTAGTGGGATACTGTGTGGGCGACCGTACGGTGGCGTAGCACTGTTATGGAGAAACAGTAAGTTTAAGTGTGTGTCTGTGATTCCATGTGAAAGTAATCGAATAAGTGCGATTAAGGCGTGTGTGTTGGAACGGCTAATACTTATTTTCACTGTTTATATGCCTACAGACTCATCTGACAATCTCTTAGAATATGTTCAATGTTTAAGTGAAATTGCATCTATAGTTGAGAGTTGCAATATCGAAACCGTATATATTTTAGGAGATTTTAACGCTCACCCCGGGAGATTGTTTGGCAATGAACTTCTAGACTTCTGTGTTGAACAAAATTGGACATGTGTAGATATTCAAATGTTAGGTATAAATTCCAATGCATACACTTTTGTTAGTGAAGCGCACGGCAGCAATAGATGGCTTGACCACTGTGTTGTTACTGAAGCTGCACTAAGCAAGGTGCTATCGGTAAAAGTACATTATGGTGTTTACTGGTCTGATCACTATTCGCTAGAAATTCAATGCAACATAAAATTCGTATGTCAGACTATTGAGCTGCCGCGTGCTAAAATAAATAAGGTTCTATGGGGAGAAAGAGACCTAAGCCAAATAGAAATGTTTACTAAATATTGTTATGATAAACTGCGAAAGGTTGGCTTTCCACATGAGTTCGATCAGTGTGGCGATTGTTTGTGTAGTAATAGTGACGCGGCACACCTAGCCGCGATAGACTCGCTTTACAGTGATATTGTAACAGCGTTGCAGGAGGCTGCTGCTGTCAGCTATGTTGGTCGTTTGGGAGATGGCAAACCACATCGCGGTCGTCCTATTGTAGGTTGGAACAAGTATGTCCGTGACGCTCACAGGAACGCTAGGCAAAAATATTTAACCTGGGTATGTAATGGTCGGCCTAATAGTGGTACCATTTATAATGAAATGTATGATTCGAGAAAAATTTTCAAAAGCAAATTAAAGTATTGTCAGAATAATCAGAGGCAAATAAAAATGAATATTTTAGCTTCAAAACACAGGAATAAAGATTTTAGGGGATTTTGGCAACAAACAAAACAACTAAGTCCAAAGCCTAGCGTCCCTGTGAGTGTTAACGACAGCAGTGAACCACGGGATATAGCAAACATGTTCAGATGTAATTTTCAAGTAGAGTCTCCGCTAAAAAGTGCGCAGCTAGTGGATGAGGAGGTCGTGGTATCGGGGGTGTCGGACCGCGTCACAGCTAAGCAAGTTGCTCTAATGATAAAAAGAATGACGCGAGGGAAGTCTCCTGGACACGACGGCCTTAGCATTGAACATTTTCACAATGCTGGGCCACACCTGCCGAGACTCTTAGGGCTGATGTTCACGCTATGCATTAGGCATTCCTATCTGCCAAATGAGCTAATGAAGACGGTGATAGTGCCTATTATTAAAAATAAAACTAGTGATACTTCCGACAAGTGCAATTACCGTCCGATATCATTAGCTACAACCACATCTAAAGTGCTTGATGGCCTGCTTGAGAGACAACTTAAAGATTATCTCGACCTACATGACGCTCAGTTCGGCTTCAGACCAGGACTTTCGACTGAATACGCAATTATGTCTCTCAAGCAGACTGTTAGGTACTACACGGATAGGAACACGCCTGCGTATGCAGCCTTTCTTGATCTCACTAAGGCATTTGACCTGGTTAGATATGATATTCTTTGGCGTAAATTAAAAGACACAGGTATGCCGGGTGGGTTGATCAATATTTTTAAATATTGGTATGAACACCAAACTAACCGGGTTAGATGGCTTGGGGAGCTTTCTGCTTTCTTTCTTCTCCTTCTCTCTTCAACTTGTATGTGAATAGGTTGATTGTTGAGCTGAGCGACACAGGGGTCGGCTGCTCGATTGATGGTCACTGCATCAACAGTATCAGTTATGAAGATGACATGGTGTTGCTAAGCCCATCAATCGCCGGTCTCAGAAAACTAATAGGTGTATGTGAGAGGTACGCTTTGTCACATGGTCTCCTGTACAATGTTAAAAAGAGCGAGCTCTTGATCTTTCAAGCTAGGGGTCGTAAGCTGGGAGATGTGCCACGTGTGCTGCTAAATGGCGTCGCTCTAGACAGGGTAAATGCATTTAAATATCTTGGCCATGTGGTTACCGAGGATTTAAAAGACGATGCTGACATCGAAAGGGAAAGGAGGGCGATGGCGGTCCGCTGTAATATGCTGGCACGCAGATTCGCGCGGTGTAGTATTGGAGTAAAGATAACTCTCTTTAAAGCCTTTTGCCAAACTCTATACATTTGCAATCTGTGGGTCAACTACACGCAGCGGGCCATAAATGCTCTCCGAGTACAATATAATAACGCATTCAGGGTGCTGGTGGCGCTCCCGCGCTGCTGTAGTGCGTCTGCAATGTTTGCACACGCACACACGGACGGCTTCAACACCGTGCTGCGACGCCGCATCGCCTCGCTGATGCTTCGTACACGGGGGAGCGCCAACACCATCCTGAACGTGCTCAGTGACAAGCCTGACTGCCCCCTTCTGCGGCACTGGGTACAAATGCATGTGCCCGGTGCCCCAGAGGGTGGCAGATACATGAATTAAACTATAGATTAATTTTATTCAAGTAATTGTAATGTTAAACAATCGAATTATTTAATATTAATTATTGAATTGATTTATTAATTATAATTTTATTAAATTAATTAATAATAAATTAATTAATTTTAATAAATTATATTGATAAATTAAAAAGATTAGATAGAATTATATAAAACTAAATTAGATGAGATTAAATTTATTATAATGTAAATGTTACTTGTATGGACTTAGTCTGAAATAAATTGATTTTATTTTTTATTTTTATTTTATTTTTATTAAGGGCCGCCGCAGTGGGCGGAAACGATCAAAACTACGCGCAAGGCAGTAAATCTAATCCAAATGAAATATTTTTTTTATATACTCGTAATTATGTCTACTTTCTTGTAGCACTGCGGAAATTCACTTTTTAGGTGTAGAAACCACCCCTATCAACCCCTAAGCAGGCTGAACCACCAGATTCTGGGTAAAACGAGTTCGATCAACTACATATTTCTTCCTCTCTTTTTAAAAAACGTAAACTTCAATATTAATACACATTATAATACGCATTAGTAAAGATAATTCCAAAACTACTGGTCAGATCTTGATCACACTTATATGGGATATATAAATTATAAACATCAGCTTTCAATTAAAAAAGACTCATCACAATTGGTTTACCTAATAAAAAGTTCTGAGGTAACACACATAAAAACACAGTCAAATTGAGTAGCTCTTCCTTTTTGAAATCGGTTAAAATAGTAGGTAGGTAAATTATCTAAGTTTCAAAGTAGTTCACGTTGTTATATTCTTAATTTTTTTCGATGTTGCATATTAACCTTCCTCACATTGAACAATAATGTTCCCTAGGTGTATTCTACTACCAACTAATATCAAAGGATTCAGGATACAGTAGGCGGGGACTTAATAAAAGCGCGTAACGTTCTAAGTGATACAAACTTTCGCACGCGGACGTAAGGTGCATTTTGATTTTAACGCGCGCCACATTAATTTTTTTTCGACGATATTCTAAATGTTTTACTTTTATAATTAATGTTATTCAACAGTTAATTTTTGCTTTTAAATTCTAAATGTAATGTAAAGTTTTTTTAAATAATCTATTGGAAAGCACTCACATCATCACAAACATACAATCTTGCGCACGTTTTAATATTTTACTACCACTATTTACAATGTTTTTTTTTTATATGATAAGGGTGACAAACGAGCACACAGTCCACCTGATGGTAAGTGGTTGCTGCGACCGATAGACATCTACATCTATCCTCTATTACAAATCAAAATGTAGATGCGCCGCCACCCGTGAGGACCAAGATGGAATGCCTCATTTCCAGTAAAAAGGGCCTCCGGCCACCTGCACTCACCAACCGAAACGCAGAGGTAAACCTCTACTTCACGCTGGTTTTCTGTGAGGTCGTGGTACCACTCCGGTTCGAGCCGGCCCATCCGTGCGACAGCAAAAGCTGCCGCGTGGCTCTACCACTGTTAAAGAATTCTTACGAAGTCAAAATGTTCAGAAAGTTTTGCTCAAGCAATGCAACGAACATTTTGTCACATTTGTGGTGTTCGAGACAACATTTTGTATACAAATATCCCAACACACAGACTAAACCATTTTTTTCTGGTATCAAATCGATAATAATTTTTCCTGTTTAAAACACAAGGGGTAACATCGTTAGGTTGCTGTGATGGTGTATTACACATACAACAATCGACTGGTTTTATAAATTATCTTTATATATAAAAATTACGTGTCACGTTGTTTGTCCGCGATGGACTCCTAAACTACTGAACTGATTTCAATGAAATTTTGCACACTGTGTGCATTTTGGTCCAACTTGACAGATAGGATAGTTTTTATACCGCTAAATGACCCCCAAAAATTTTTATTTCGAATTTAAGGAGTTTTATAGGAACGGTCGTTGAAAAGGGCAGAACAACGTCTGCCTGGCGAGCTAGTATATTATAAAACCAGTCGATTAATATAAATTTAAAAATCGAACATTCAAATATTTTTAGATTTAAAATTATTAAATTTTTTAAAAATACTGCTTGTTTTTGTGAGAATTAGGCAGAAATTGGCTCGCAGTATTGGAGCTCAAGCGAAGTGAATTTCGTGATTTATTATAATTATAAAAAATAAGATCTTAAATTTTTTTTTTACATAAATCTTTTGGCTTCTACTATAAGTAAGTTTGCTTGTTCACGATTAACAGTTATATATAACTTTACCGAAACTAAAGTGAATAGGAAAAACAACGCAGGTGTCGTAAAAGATGACTATGGGAAAGGCCATAAAGATATTATAGTCTTCTGGTAACATCATCCACACCAGGTACGACACTCCTCGCACCTGGTGTGGATCGACCGCCGACCCTTGGTTGTCGGTTCTTCTTGCTATATGGCTGTCCCCTTGCCACTTCAGCTAATAATCTGTTGGGATATGTGGATTACTCTAGTTCTACTGCGAATATCCTCATTTTTAAGTCTAACATGCAGAAAAACCTCGAGCATAGGCCTCTCCATAGCTCGCTCAGCAACCTTGAGATTCCTCATACGGCCAACAGTGAAGGACCATATCTCAGATCCAAATGTCATCATTTGCAAAACGCACTGGTTGGACAAACTATTTTGAAGTCTCGAACTATAACTGACAAGAACATGATCCGTAATCTCACCAACGCTGCCCAGCCGAGTAGAATCCGTCGATTGAACTCTCGGTCAAAGTTCGAATTACCTAGTAGGTCTAAGTATAACAGGTAAACATACACGTTCACAACTTCAAGCGTACTGCTCCCAACAACTACAGGCATAGGTGTGACATGGACGTTACACATGACCTTTGATTTGTCCATGTACATCTTAAATCTTATCCGTTGGGAGACAATAATGAGGTCATGGAGCATAGTGCTTAGTCCTCCAGCGAATCTGCTATAAGGATTATATCGTCATTAAATAGAAGGTGAGTGATGTACTCGCAATTCATGTTAATACCGTGTCCTTTCCGATCCAGAAGCTTGAAAACGTCTTCCAATGCACCGGTGAAGAGTTTTAGGGATATAACGTCACCCTGTCTTACACCTCTCTGCAGTTGGATAGGTTTCATACTTTAGTTCTGTACTGATCAAACATTTCGATATACCGCTAGTCAATTTGGCACTGCCGAAACGACTGTAAAATCTCCAAAATCAAAATTTGACGGAATTTAATATTTACTCATAGTCTTCATTCGCAATGCAAGAGGTAGATTGAACTCTTCGATCTTATGTACAATTTGCCGAAGAGTATCTATCTAGCCTATAGTATTAGTACCAGTAGCCTTTTCAGAAACCACCTTGTTCGGGACGCTGGAATTTGTCGAGTCTGCGTGCAAGACCCTCGAAAACAGCACGTAGACGTAACTCAGAAGGGAAATTAGTCTGCAGTTCTTTAACAGATCATTGTTACCTTTTTCGAAGAACAATACCACCGCACTTCTGCTGTATGCCTCCGGAATAGTGCCACCATGGAGGACGAAAAAAGAGAAGGACTTCAAGTTTTCCAGCCTCTTTCGAAAGCTCTGCTATAATTCGATCCTCGGCCGGGGCCTTGCCGTTTTTAAGGACTGGGATATCGGCAGAATAGTGTCTCATAAGACTTGCTCTTGGATCGTTGCTCACAATTACGTGTGGTTTCAACGATTACGTGTGCAGCAGCCTGTAGAACGTCTCAATTTGACTCAAAATCTCAGATGTCCCGGAAACTATGTTACCACATTCGGTCTTCAGATTCCATAGATGGTTCTTTTTGGGAAACAGATCTCCGGCAAAGCCTTCTGCAAAGAACCCTCAAAGCAAAAAACTTTGAGCATTGGTTCCACTCGATCGCTTCTTCAATACGAGATGTATTGAAGTTGTTTAAGTCCCGTGTAGTGGCGGTGTACGTATATCCACTACCCCATATCATCTCGAGGGTGTCGTAAGAGGCGACACAGGAAACACATCAGAAAATAAGGCAGAAGAATCTTCCTAATAACGAATAAAATTAAAAAATTGTGGTTACAAATGCACGGCAAAATCCTATGGGGTAATCTATGGGGGAGACCTATGTTCAACAGTGTACGTTTATGGCTATAATGGATGATCTCCCTCCGCGTGCATTTGGAGATCTATCTGCTCAGTTGCCTGTATGCTGTCATATAGGTTCACCTTCTGTGGGGCCGCTTTTGGAAGGCCTAATTCTCCATGAACTCAGTCAGGTGCTGGTCCCTTGGGTTCCGGTGCCCTGTCTCAAATTTCCCTACCTTCAGCTCACCGTTTTCACGGAGGAATGCATGGGTTTAGATATATCCTAATATATTTCCTCCACATTCTCATCGGGATGTGCCAAGCTTGGTGCGTAAACCTGTATGACCTTTAACGAATACCGTTTGGTGATTCTGAGTATAAGGTACGCAACCATCGCCGACATATTCCCAATCTTTACAATGTTGTTACCGAGAGAGTTGTGGAGATCCGACACCTCCTTGGACAGATGGTCACCCACTCGGTGATGGAACGAGTTGCCAGCTTCGAGGATTACCGTGCCCTACCCTCTTTTCGAACCTCAGATAATCCTATGATATCCCAGCGTAACTTGTCTATCTCTTCTTCCAGGTTCCAGTTCTCAGAGTGCGTGCGTTAAATGTTGCCAGGTCAAGTCGTCTCCGCCGGAGAACCTTAGCAATCCCTGCCACGCCGTTACCATGGTCATCACTGTAGCCAGTAATAGCGAGGCCGCGTTGGGTGCCGTTTCTTGTAACTCTCGCCATGTGGGGGAGGGGTATATCGCTATATTGGTCACGCTTGGTGAGCTAGTTGGCCACAGCAAATTTTTATTGCAGTGAGAACTTCTTTAGGCACGTTGGGCATTTTTGGGATGGGGAAAAACACTGAACTCGCTTGACCGTCACGCTTAAACACATGACAATGAAAGTAATGTTTACAATCCTTGGAGTATTATTTATATAAGCTATTATAAATACCTACTCTAAGTGAAAATACAATTGATTAAATTTTATAAAATTAAATATTATAAAACTTTATCGCTATATTAATACGTTGATAAAAATAATTTTAATAAAAAATACTTATTAAAAAAATATTTCTTATCCACCCAAAAATAACGTTTACAATTTATAGGGGCTACACACGATCACTTTTAACTGTCAGTTTCGACTGATTAGTTTTAACTGACAGTGAAAACTGAGCGTGTGTACGATGAAAACTGTCAGTTTTTTTGTTATCAATTAAAACTGATGATATATTGTTGATACATATTTTTTAACTGAAATGACGGAACTGATCAGTTAAAACTGTGCGTGTGTAGGCGGTGTTTCTTCAGTCGTGCTGCAATCACGAAAAAGAAACTGGTCTGTACATGTTTGTCCTCTTCGCATACGCAGAAAAATGACGCAAAGACTGTGGTTGGCCGAGTTTATAGAAGGAAGCGTCAGTAGCCTAATGGCAGGGCGCTGACCGTGAACTCCAAAGGTCGTGGGTTCGAATCCGCCATTCAACTACTGTCGTGAACCACTTCTAACACAAGCATTTTAAGCTTACCAGAAGTGGTTAAAGGGAATATTAGTAATGTATAATAACATTATTAGTATTTAAAAAAAATTGAAGTGAACCTTGCTAATAGCAGAATAAAAGTAAGGAGTACTATGAACGAGAAAGTGGAGACACTAGAGAGAGTAGATTGAGGTATAATTCTTCACTCATTCTGAGATAGTTGTGCCAATCCTTCGAAACAATTTTTAGTTTGGTTAATAAATTAACATGGGAATAAATTTTCCTTTTTTTAACCACTCTTTACACCACTCTTTGCGTATATTTTTTTATTTCTATTTTTTAAAATTATTAATAAACCAAGCACGGCTAAAGCGTCGTCGTCGGCTGATGACATCTTGACATGGTAATGTTGTTTGTGGTCAAAGAGAACAGTTAAAACTGAACGTGTGTTGGTGCAAAGGACGTCAGTTTTCACTGTCAGTTAAAACTGATCAGTCAAAGCTGACAGTGAAAACTGCGTGTGTGCGATGAAAACTGTCAGTTTTTTTATTATCAGTTAAAACTGATGATGATGATGACTGATGATTGTTGATACATATTTTTTAACTGAAATGACGGAACTGATCAGTTAAAACTGTGCGTGTGTAGGCGGTGTTTCTTCAGTCGTGCTGCAATCACGAAAAAGAAACTGGTCTGTACATGTTTGTCCTCTTCGCACACGCAGAAAAAATTACGCAGACTGGTTGGCCGAGTTTATAGAATTATATAGAAATGAACCTTGCTTATGGCAGAATAAAAGTAAGGAGTACAATGACCGAGAAAGTGGAGACACTAGAGAGAGCAGATTGAGATATATTTCTTCACTCATTCTGAGATAGTTGTGCCAATCCTTCGAAACAATTTTTAGTTCGGTTAATAAATTAACATGAGAATAAATTTTCCTTTTTTTAACCACTCTTTACACCACTCTTTGCGTATATTTTTTATTTTAATTTTTTAAAATTATTAATAAACCAAGCACGGCTAAAGCGTCGTCGTCGGCTGAAGACATCGGGAGATGGTAATGTTGTTTGTGGTCAAAGAGAACAGTTAAAACTGAACGTGTGTGGGTGCAAAGGACGTCAGTTTTCACTGTCAGTTAAAACTGGTTAGTCAAAACTGACAGTGAACTGTAAACGTGCTGCGACTGACAGTTTTTTTTTTTGTTATTTTGATGTTCTCAGAAAGATACTCTTGTTGTCTGTTGTGTCTGTACACCACCGTTGCTACCCGATAAAAGTAATAAATATAAATTAACATCACTTATTTATTTCCTCCAACGTTGAGTTACAGTTATAGTCGCAGTTATTCTGCTAGGAGATAGCTCGCGACGATTTAAATTTAAGCAAAGTAAATATTATTCGAATAAATAAACGATTTTGATCTTAAAGCGAACCAGAAATTACATAAGCTGACGCCGATATCGTAGGTACTCAAACGTTGTTTGTTTTATTTTGTTTACAACGCGCAATATTGCAGAAAATATTAAACATATTTTTTTAATCAGGTGACATTGGTGTAATGGCTTAAAACACGCACTGTAAAACTTAATACCTATCTGCTATTTCATCAATGTTGTGAAACCACACTTACTCGTAACACAAGAGTGTTTAACAGGGTTCCTAGTGGGTAAAATATACAGCATTACTGGTAAATATGATTACTTTTTTTCATAAAAGTTCTATATTGCAACTATTTAGGATGCCAGTTTTATATTAGATAACTTATAAGTTTATTTACATAACTTATACAACTTATAAAAATAATTTAAAATACTGAAAATAACCTAATCATGAAGCCCTAATAATCACCACATTGTGCCAAGCACACTACTGCGTTTCCTCGTTGAATACTTATAAATACTTAGGCTAGTATCTTATACTGAGGTAAAAATACAGAATTCGTGTACTTAAATCCTAAATGCATAAATATTATGTAGCGCTCAGAACTCTCGCATATTTCTCTATAACTTTGTTACGAAAGCAGGTCACAATTAAATCACACAAAATCAATAACTTTGTAAAAGACATTAATAAGTCGGTAAGTAAGAAGTAGTAGGTACGAGGGAGCACGAAACTTTCAAGAAATAAGTTAATACGTGGTACACGCTCTTTGGAATATAAAAAAGGAAAAACCGTCTTGCAATACTTGGACTTCTGCCCCAGCATCTACCTGAAGAAATAGCTAATGATTATTTTTTGCTTTGTAAATAAAAGTAGTTTATTGCAGTGTATCGTATCGAGCTACGAGCTACTCGTATTATGAGGAATCCGTGCTTGAATTTTCACAACGTTATAAGTCAATCTAGATTTACGGGATACATGAAAACTTCGCGCGCTGCGCTGAAATTAAACGTATAAGAATATCAAAAATGACGCTCGTTTGTCACGCCTTACGTCAGCAGTGAACGATGAAGTGATTAAACAATTCGAAAAGTTTTTTTTGAGCAGATTGTCGTGTCACGATACATTTTATTGCTAAATAAACAAAGATTTCGACAGGTAATATGCATAACATTCTACATGAACTAGTGTTGCCCAAATGCAAGAACAAGACGATACTTAGCAAGTCTTGGTCTTAGTCTTGCGCCAATTCACCTGGTCTTGGTCTTGGTATTCGCTCCCAGTCTTGGTCTTCGTCTTGGTCTTGCAGCAATAGTCTCGCAAGTCTCGCAATGACCTATTAGCCTATTATTTCCGAGCTGGCGGCTCTGGGTTTACTTAGGTACTCCTTCAACCCGTTAATAACTAAGCCTTGAAGACAAGATTCAGATCCATTTTTACACATTTCAAGTGTTTTAAAAGTGTCTACAATATTTTTATCAAATATTCGAGCACTTTGTGTTTTAAAAACACACTCTTCCAAAAGTCGAGATTTACAGTGAATTTATTGAACATTATTTATCTATTAGGTAACAATAATAATAATAATAGTAAGTAATTATTATAAACCCATATAGTTGAAATTATAATAATTATTTACTATAATAAATTATTATGGTATCTATCTATCCTTACATCCCATACATCATCCTTACATCTAATTACAATATTCCTTGCCAGATCAGCATAATGTATTCGTGTGCATTCTGAGCACCCGGAAACTTATTTTATTCTTTTGAACATGTAGTCTGTGGCGACAATCAAACAGTGTCAAATGTAGTGCGTGCTTCGCGGCGGCGACGATTGTATGCGATATCAATAGTAGCCGCCGGCACGTGTATACCTATATAACTTATATATTCGAGTAGCTGCACAATTTCTTTGACAGGTTAGTATCCGACCTTTGATGACGCCGACAATAAAACGCCGCGCACTATCAAAGTGCCGTTGGTCAAAACTAGGGATGCACTCTTTTTTCTTTTACTGGATATTTTCATTCGCTATGTATGTTTATGGTATTGTTCGTAATGCGCATAAGTCCAATTTTCCATTTTTTTATTATATTTTTTGCGTCTCATAGTCTCTAAGCGTATACCCGAACTCCTATACTCCCTGAAACGATACTCAGTCCTAACTGCAAGACGCAAGAGTCTCGCAAGCTTAGTCTTGTCCTTGCGCAAATATAATAGGCGGTCTTGTTCTTGGTCTTGGTCTTGCAAAAATGCAAGAACAACACCAAGACTGCAAGACCAAGACCGATTTTAGGCAACACTAACATGAACGCTTCACTATTTATTACAATCTATCAAAAGTCCGCTGCTTAACATATTTTATGTTCCTACGTTTATTACGTGGGATGATAACCGCTTTTTATTACTACTTTGAGGTGTTATCAAGAAAATGTTGGTGCCAATCGCCTATTTCATTTTTCCTCTGTTGCCTTTTACGACAGTCGCGTTATGACTTGATGTAATGAACTCTCTAACATTACTTACACGGCCAACACACGACAACAAAAACAGCACATTAACGGTTGGGGATGAAAAAAGTATTTCTTCGTTGGGCATAGAGATTGCTTAATAATGCGCAGAAATAAGCCAGACTGAATATTTCCCGAGAATTTTTTGGACTTTGCAACAAGATCGTGGTCGCTTTTTGGGCCGAATTATAACAATGAAGTAGTTTCATCGTTACGATCCTGAAACGGAATAAGGTTTTAATAAGTTTATGATTTGGTAAATAGTAAATACAATCAACGATTCAACAAACAAAATAAATTAAATACGGAACGAAATCTGCGAGCATTGGCAAGGCAAACGCGGAAGCGAAATATTGTTTTGTTTCACCAAGATAATTGACCCGGCTTACTGATCCACGATTTCGATGGCTACAATTCGAGATTCTGCTTTTGAAATGCTTAAGCAGTCTCTAAAATCACTAGACCTCCCACCTAAAGATTTATATCTGATTCCAAGATTGAGGGAGTATTTGAAAGATTTGAAGATGATGAAGCAATAGTCGCTGTAGTTAAAAATTTTTAGGTCGTCATTATGAAAGTTCTTAGGAAGGGAGTTTTTAGTTTAAAAATAAGACATTTCAGAAGTCAGAAGCCCGGAACAGCTTTTAAAAAAGGACACGTATGAAAATTCACAATGCTGTGTTAATCTTTGTATTAATGTATAGTAGTGAAAGTTAGAGAGGCTGAAGAAGCATGAGGGTAAAAGTAATACTGTAGGAACGCGGTCATTAAAAGTAATGTTGGGGCTAACTCTGAATGATAGGGTGAGAAATTTTGTGATTCTTAGCACACATCTTTTAACATCTTCTTAATAACCACGCATTACTTGAGAAATGTGTAGTTCTTTCTTACTCTTAACCAACGAGTATGCGTGGATATATGAATGTGAACGAAGCGGGAGAGGTGTGTCAGGATCCAGCCAAATGGAAGCCCGTAGGTGGATGTGTCTAGCCCTCTGGATGACAGGCATAAGAGATTATGTTTATGTTATAAAAAGACATTACTCCATGTTTATCGCACTAAAAGGTGACCTTATCAAAAAATAAAAACCATTTAATAAAAGTTTGCTGTAACTATTCTTACTTTTTATTGAATACTCCTAATATTCTTGACATACATATGTGGAACTAGGGTTTGTTGTCTATTAAATCTGATGTAATAATAAGACAACGACGACGACGATCTTGTACGTTTCATGTGATGTTGTAAGCAGTTTTTTATAATAAAGCTAACCATGTTAGTTTATATAACTTATTATCACGTGAAATTTTAAATGATCTTAGTGACAGAGAACACTCAGAGATACAGGAATCGCCGATCATTATAATAATGGTGTAAGATTACGAGAGAGATAACACAGGTCACGCAAGGGTAACGTGATTCACAACAATTATCTAGGCGCCATATTACGTAAAACATTTATGGTAATTTTATGTATAATTTTATTCGAAAATAAATTTTCTCTAAATGCCGCAGTTCTATACATTCTCTTAAGGATGTGACTCTAGCTAGGCTTTACAATATTTAATCAAACAAATGTTAGCTTAGAAAGATTTTGTTGATCTAACGGCTTTTACATCCGACGGTTGAGATTTTGTCAAGAACTAAGGATATCAAACAAGTAATTTTTTTTAGTATACCTACCACGTTTTCTAAGCTGCATTGTCATCCAAATTTCAGCTATATTCAAATTTACTAGCTCATCGGAATGATAGTTTACAGCGAATGTCTAAATTGGAATTTAGTTATCGATTTTTATCCGCTTGTTGTTTTGAATAGACTCCGAACGAGAAGCAGCCGGACAAATAAACAAGAAAGTAACTTGATAAAAACGTGGTAAAATCAGAAACGTTCGTATATAACGAGTAGGTACTCAACCAACCGACTTTTAGGATTTTACGGCGATGGCGTCGTCAGCAACGTGACCGAAAAAATCTTGAGAATAATTGAACAATTTTTTGGGTCTTATTAATTTTTCGTATCAAATAAATAATAATCATACTAAGATATAACAAGTCCTTAAGTTCCACCGTCACGCACTATGACAGAGCTCTATCCGCACCATCTCAATTGTTAAAATATTGTAATATATATATATATATATATATATGTTTGAATGGTTACACGTGTCAATTGGCTACAGCGGCAAATCAACAAGAAGTGCACTAGTTTGTTATAAATGATAAAAGTTCGCGATATTAGCTTGTATTTTATTAAACCTCATCTTTGTTTCATTTCAAGGCAAAATCTAGTACAATTATAACACTGTACAACATTTAATTTTACGGGATAGTGCAATGTTTTTCATTATCCTATTTCTAGTATTATAATAATATTAGCAAGTCGCACCGACTTCGCACGGCTGATTTCTGGATCTCGACATCAGCGCCACATAACGGATCAAACTTTAGCTAATAATCATCTAGGTGGCTCCATAAGTACCCTATAAAATTTCATCAAAATCGTTCAAGCCGTTTTGGAGGAGAAGAATTACGAATACGCTCACTGGAATTATACTTATAAATATTTTTTATGAACGTTAGTTCTTTAGGAATCCACACTCGGATTTCCTCCTGTGTCGAAGGGGCAGTTTACGTACATACATTTCACAAGGAAAAACACCCAGAACCGGAACAGTTATTTGTGGGCCTTAAATACTTATTGCTACTTGTGGGATTCGAAGTGCTAAGCCACTTCGCAACGGAGTCGTCAAACAATTTGGAATTCGATTTATTTTCTTAGTAAAAGTTGCTTCGACTTGTTAGTTTATATTATTTTAAATAAAAAACATAAATATCTAGAAATTTAGAAAAGCGACCGGAATCAATTCTTAATTCTAAAATTGATTGTTGTCTTTAATATGTATGCATGCGAAATAATAAACATAAAATTCTAATTCAAATATAAATTATTCGATGAAAACTACATAAGAGAGTGTCCTCAAGATTAGGTCTATATCATAAAGCGGTTTCTTAATAACAACTAGAAAATAAAAACTGTCTGCCAAGCGTGGCAACTATGGCAAATATTACTGGATGGTAGGATTCCTTTTTGTCTAGGGGTCCGTCTGGGTGGGGTGGGTACTTGCAGTGCTGTATTCCAGTCTGAAGGCTATTCTAGCGCTGAACGAAACGTGGAGGGGACGCGCAAGGATTGAATTGCATGAATGCAACTGGAGAGCCAATCAGCGCGTGCGAACGATACACATGAACCAATCAGCGCGACTTATGCGCAATAACGGTCACCGCTAGACTTTCGTGCCGCTACTTATACCCAGTATAATTAGAGGCTATGATAACTATAGACTCCTTCGTTTGAAGTTGGTAACAGGTGGACTACCGTTCATTTGTCACTTCAGATTTATAATGTTTATTTATTTATCTTATAAAGCTCTTATAAGGCAATATATGGGAAGGCCTTTATTTAGCAGTGGATTTATGATTGATCGCTAAAAGTTGACACGAACTAACTTATTTGGGCAATTATATTTTTTTCGTTTCTGCACAAATGTTCTATTGTATTTTTTTTACCAAAATTGTTTCATTATAGTATTACTATATGAAATATCGTAACTAGCTGGATTTTTTTAAATTAAACAGTTAATTTCTTTATTTGTTAATTATATTAATTAACAGTGGTTTGTGGCAATAACTCTTACTCTGTACCTACTTCCCTTGGCTACTGATATATCATTGAAGCTTTCATTCTATTGATTTTATTATCATTTTGATAGTTTTGATTTGTCGTTCATAAGAGCTTTAAATAAGCCTAAATTGAATTAAATGGTTTGGACGTAGAATTTGATAGTGATAACAATACATTCGTAGAATACCGCAAAGTTGTTAAGCAGCATTCAGTTAATGTATAAATACAGGCCAAGTGACTGTCGGGCCACGCAAAATCTTGGGTTCCGTAGTGACAATAAGTGAACCCGTCGCTATAAGGTGCTTTTTAGATTCGATGAGCATATCAAGTGCGTTTGCGGTTTGACCACTACAACAACTAAAAATTGGCCCAAATAGGACTATGGAAACCGAAGGACTTATTTTCCAAGCATATTTATATATTTTTTATATTATTCTAAGCCAGCGCTTCACTACAATCCCACCTGTAATTGTACAATGGTAAGTGGTGATGTAGCCTAAGATGGTGAAGCGCACTGACTTAACAAAAACCTATTCACTCTTGTCTTGAAGACACCCACATTGTAATAGGAAGGAAACACAGATGCTGGCAACTTATTCCACTCCTTTGCTGTACGCATAATGAACGATGTAGCAAACTGTTTGGTTCGAATACGTGATAAGTCAACAACGAAGGGGTGGATACTGGCCGAACGCCTGGTTGTCCGATGGTGGAAGGGAGAGCGAGGAATTAAATTATGTAATTCATGCGCACACACCGAAATGAATTTTTTAGCACCAGCTCATATATGGCAGCAATAATAATAATAATGTCCTCCAAATCAAATTTCGGTAACGGCGGCCAGCCTCAATGGAGACTAGCCGTCGGTGCAGGAAAGGTTTATAGAGCCCAAGTGTATGTGCAAGAACAGTCGTGAAGAAGTTCGTAAAGAAGAGAAGTGTATCCGATGGGACTGTAAACCGACATGACCGGAGAGAGATCAGGCGCAGGAAAAACGGTTTTACGTGTTTTCCGCACGGGGTTGGGACACCGCCAACTTCCTTACTCCGGACAGCTACTGAGGCTCAATAACTGATTTTTTCCCGACCTGAGATTCGAGCCCAGGCCCTCATGATCATTAGTCGCACTTTTACAACCACTAGACCAACGAGGCAGTCAAGGCAGTAATACTCCATGCACGACCGGACTTGTGCCATATATAAAGTAAGCAGCTGTCCCGGCGTGAAGAATCGTCGCACCTTTGCGAGGAATCCTAGCTTCCTTGCAGCTGCCTTGGACTCAATGAACTGCCCTAAGTTCAGATGAGAGGATATCTAAACCCCCAACAACTGAAGGCGGTCGGTGTATTCTAGTGATACATTTTAGAAAGAAGAAGCCAAGATGAGCTGGCTCCTTTTTGCAATAAAGAGAAACGCTTGTGTTTTGGAGGCGAAAATTGGCATCGCCCCATTTGGAAACTGCCTGTACATTCATACGCTCCATCATAGATTCTCTTTCGAACTGGATTTGATCCCGACTAGCCCGAGGACTTAGTTGGTATCTTTCCACAACTGTGCATACAGATACCGATAGTTAGATCCTGGGCATAAGCAGATCATTAAAATACAGCAGAAAAAGAGTTGCGGAGAGAACGAATTCCTGAGGAACACTGTTATGCCATTAAGCGGGCGTTCAATATACTTTACATAATCTTGCAGTGTATGGAGGTAATTGACATTGGCCGATAATTGGCAGGGTCGGTATCACTGCCCTTTTTGAAATAGGCGGCTCGTTGGCCAGCTTCCAGGATTTTGGCACTTCCAGTCCTAAATGAGAGGCGGAACAAGCGTGTCAGGACAGGACACAACTCGGGTGCACAAGCCTTTAGAAGTATAGCTGGTATAGCATCTGGTCTATTAGCTTTATTCACGTCTAGACACCGCAAGGTTTTAGGAACCTACTTATTTGTGATACGGACCTCCGATATAGAGGTCCTGCAGTGAGGAAACTTAGACGGAACGTTGATGCCGCTGTCCAGACGTAAATTGTAGACAAAAGGAGACGTGAAAAAGTCCGCTTTATCTTTAGCTGTATGCACCAGTGAGCCATCCGGTTTTACCAGCGGAGACAGTGTAGGCCGGCAGTAGTTTGTCTCGACCACGAGAACCAAAAAGCTCTAGTGCTGGATGGTCTGGCATAGAATTTTGCGGCAATGCGTTGGAGACTAACTTTCCGTAATGCTTTTTTGTTCGACTTGGCGGCCTGGTTAAAAGTTCTCTTCTTGTAGCTAATATCCGAAGCTTTGCGGTTTCGAGCGTCTACCCAGGATAGGTACGATAAATGCTTGTGCTTTTCAGGTTAGGCGCATTTAGCGTTAAACCATGGACGATATTTGCTACCGATGGGAACGTCAGAGAAGGGGATAAAATACTCTATAATTTGACGCAACACATAGGTTATCGCATCCACGCAGCTCGACAGATCCGCAGAAGAGAAACAGACCTCCCGTTAAGGATAGGATGCAAAAAAGTATCGCATCTCACCCCGCATTTGACTTATACCGCCATATCCGTCGAACACCTTGTAACTCGTAATCAGGTGGAGAATATGACGATACAGATTTCACCAGACAGTGGTCAGATGTACCCAAAGGGGAGGTAACCTGTACTTACCTGTTTGGTTCCGTAGTCAGCAAAAGGTCCAAGCAATTGGCTGCGTAACCATTTATATCGGGTACCCTAGTCGCTTCCTTTGCCAGTTGAGAAAGTCCTAGCGTCAAGGCAAAATTCCAAACTTCTCTTCCAGCATGGTCGGTCTTCTGGTATGAGAGCAGCCATTCTTGGTGACAGGCATTAAAGTCCCCCAGAAAGATCAGCTGTATAGAAGGAAAATACCAATTTAGGGCCACATCAACAGCCTCACTAAGGTGATCAAATAATCGTGTTGTCTCTTGGTCACCGCTGTACGAACTTATATGGAGTGGTATTGAAAAAGGACTAAAAAAACTTTTCAATTTTGATAAGAATTCAAGCTACCAAAAATCGTTCACAAACTAAGTCCGTGCTAAAATGTAACGGGTTTTCAACAAGAACTTTGTTTTCTAAAACAAAATAAAACAAAGAGTTTAGGGATTATGAAGTTGATTCAAATTTTTATTGTATTACGAAGAGAAAAGTTTGGCAATTATGAATGAAAAATGATATTTGGCAAATGTCCACCACGACCATGCTGACAGATGTCGATTCTTTCATCAAAGTTTTTAATCACTTTTTGGCAAAATGGCGGGTCTATTTCGTTAATCACGTCACGGATTTTGAGTTTTAAGGCCGCGAACGATTCGATTGGCTCCGTATAGACTCTGCCCTTAACATAGCCCCACAAAAAATAATCCAGTGGTGTTAAATCACACGATCTGGCTGGTCATTTAACAGCTGAATTTCGTGAAATTATGCGATCGGGAAATTTGGTTTGCAATAAATTGATCGTTTCGTTGGCTGTGTGACATGTGGCACCGTCCTGTTGACACCACATGTTTGTGATATCGATGTCATCAATAACAGGCCAAAATTGAGATGTTAACATCTCGCGATAGCGTGATCCATTGACCGTTACCGCATTTGCAGCCTCATCTTCGAAAAAAAGCGGCCTGTGGCATACCACCTTTAAATAAATTTGAATGTTACTTTTGTATAATAAAAATAAATAAATTTTATCTATAAAATCACATAGTCAAAATTCTATATTAACTAAATCATATAAATTATAATAAATATTTTTGTATAAATTCAGTAATGAGATGCATTCGCAGCGAGAGCCCGTGCCACGCTTGCCCAAAAATTACTCCGCGAAATATTGTAAAATACTGTATAGTATATAAAAATATTCGCGTATTTTGTTAAATTGTCTAGTGTTGTGTGTATAAATAAAAAACTATTATAAAATTCGTGTATTGTATAAGACTGCTGTATGTGATATAACCGTGTATGCAATAAACAATAACTTTAATACTCAGTGAGTTTCTTATTGGAGTCAACACATAATTATTATAACTTGTAAGTACAACTTGCAGTTATACTGGTGACCTTCCGACATTTGACAAATTAACCCTACCGGAACCATGGCAAATAAAAATTTAACGACGCCTCTGACGCAGAACGTCGAAAGTGAAAATTTCGATGACGCCACTAGTGGAGAAATCAAATCTAATTCGTTTAGAGTAGGTGTTCGACCACCTCCGTTTTGGCCTGACAGACCAGCACTATCGTTTGCTCAAATAGAGGGACAATTTATTTTGTCTAATATAACGAGTGACACCACAAAATTTTATTACATTGTATCCCAGCTCGATCACGAATACGCAGCCGAAGTCGAGGATGTTATTATCAACCCGCCTAGAGAAAATAAATATGAAACTCTAAAATCTGAATTGATTCGTCGACTTTCCGCATCCCAGGAACAGAAGGTAAAACAGCTTTTAATGCACGAAGAACTCGGAAGTCGCAAACCGTCACAATTTTTGCGTCATCTTATACATCTAGCAGGTCCTAGTGTTCCCGAAAATTTTATACGCACAATTTGGTTGAGTAGACTGCCCCAAAATATGCAGGCCATTGTTGCATCAAATGCTGAGATGCCCTTAGATAAATTGTCTGAACTAGCTGACAAAATAAATGACATCTTGCCTCGAGGACACTTAAACGAAGTTTCTCCATCGACATCTTCCTGCCCACCGCAACAAATTCCTACACCGTACGCCGCTATGGAAGCAATGGCCATTCAGATCGCGGAGCTAACGAAACAAGTTTCTGCATTAACAACACAGATGAACAGGCAAAGCAGATCCTCGTCACGCAACAGGCGATTTAGGTTCCGTTCACGATCTCGGTCGCGCTCAGACAGCGGTATATGTTGGTACCACAGGAAATTCGGTGCTAAATCAACAAAATGCACAACACCCTGTAATTTTGTGTCGGGAAAAGACCAGGGCAGCCATTAGTGGCGGCGAATGACTGCCAGACTTGTAACGGCCGTCTTTTCATCACAGATAGAAAAAGTAAAATTAATTACCTCATCGACACAGGTTCTGATTTATGTGTTTTTCCACGGACCATGATGAAGGGTCCATTAAAAAAGTGCAAATACGAACTTTTCGCAGCTAATGGTAGCGTCATTTCCACTTACGGCTACCTACAACTTCATTTGGACTTTGGACTTCGTCGAGACTTCACTTGGAAATTTATCGTGGCAGATGTATCCAAAGCCATCATCGGAGTTGACTTTCTAAGTCATTACGATTTATTAGTCGACTGTCGGCATCATAGACTAATCGACGGTCTCACAAGTCTTTCAATAACAGTGCCTCACCACAAAAACGATCAAATAGAAGCCATCAAAACTGTTAATGGTAGTTCAAAGTATCACGAATTACTTCGCCAATACCCTACCATAACGAAACCGGCTGGAACGACGTCAGAACCCAAACACAACACCAAACATCACATTCGCGTTAGTCCAGGACCTCCAGTAGCAGCACGACCTCGTCGTTTAGCTCCTGATAGACTCCTAATAGCTAAAAAAGAATTCGAGGAAATGTTGAAGAACGGCACAGCACGACGCTCAGAAAGCTCTTGGTCTTCAGCACTACACTTAGTGCGCAAAAAAGATGACGGCTGGAGGCCTTGTGGTGATTACCGATCATTAAACGCACGAACCATCCCGGATCGCTACCCCCTCAGAAACATCCAAGACTTTGCTCATCAGCTAGCTGGTTGTAATATATACAGCAAATTAGATCTGGTGAAGGCTTACAACCAGATTCCCGTAGTTGAGAGTGATATTGAAAAAACAGCGATCACGACTCCGTTTGGGTTGTTCGAGTTCCCATTTATGATGTTTGGCCTCCGGAACGCAGCCCAGACGTTCCAAAGATTCATAGATGAGGTGCTTCAAGGACTGGATTTCACATTTGGATATCTTGACGACATATTAATATTCTCACACACTGAAGAAGAGCACATGGAACACCTTAAAACACTTTTCTGCCGACTTGAAAAGTACGGAGTACTTATAAATACTTCTAAAAGTATACTAGGTGTCAAAGAAGTAGACTTTTTGGGTTACCACATTTCAGTGCAGGGAACTCGTCCAATGGAGACGAAGGTAGCTGCAATCAAAGACTACCCAATACCTAAAACAACTAGAGAACTCCGAAGATTCCTCGGTATGCTAAACTATTACCGTAGGTGTTTGAAGGATGCAGCAAGTACTCAAGCTCCACTTCTTGATGCACTATGTGGCAAAAATATTAAAGGCTCCAAACCTATAGTCATAACCCCCGAGATGCTGAAGGCATTCGAAGATTGTAAATCCTCACTGTCTGATGCCACCATGCTAGCACATCCAAATCCTCATGCAGAATTATCACTCTACACTGACGCATCTGATAAAGCCATAGGAGCCGCCTTACAGCAAAAAGTAAAAAACTGCTGGAAACCGCTAGCGTTTTTCTCCAGAAAACTTACGTCAGCACAGAAGAAATACAGTCCATATGACAGAGAACTACTGGCAATATACGAAGCTATCAAATACTTCCGTTTCATGGTCGAAGCTAGGCATTTTACGGTGTTCACCGACCACAAACCTATCACCTTTGCGTTTGTCACCAAAAGAGACAACTGTTCTCCACGCCAACACCGATACTTAAGCTTCATATCTCAATTTACCACAGATATCAAGCACGTGTCAGGCTGTGATAACACTGTTGCTGATGCGTTGTCACGAATTGAGACAATCTCTGAAACACTTAATTATGAAGATCTTGCAAAAGATCAGAGCTCAGACCCTGAACTGCAGGATCTAATCAACAAGGGAACAGCGCTTCGATTAGAGAAGATCAAGTCACCCGAAGCTACGATATATTGTGATGTATCTACACATACTCCGAGGCCATATATTACTCCACGATTCAGAAGACAAGTACTCTCCCAAATGCACAACCTTAGTCATCCCGGAGCTTCAGCCACAGCAAAACTCGTCTCCGAAAGATTCGTGTGGCCCGGTGTTCGTCGAGACTGCAAGGAATGGACGAAACAATGCACAGATTGCCAACGCAGCAAAATCAACCGCCATACCTCTTCACCTTACTCCACTTTCCCTACTCCATCACAACGTTTCTCCCATATCCACATGGATATAGCAGGGCCGTTACCGCTTTCTTCTTGTTACAGGTACTGTCTCACCGTCATCGACAGATATACTCGATGGCCTGAGGCCTATCCATTAGAAGAAATTACGGCAGAAACATGCGCCAAAACGTTCATCAGCGGCTGGGTAGCCCGTTTCGGATGCCCACAGAAGATCACCACAGACCGGGGACGGCAGTTCGAGTCAAAATTATTCCAGGCCGTTGCATCTCTCATCGGTGCCAAGCTGACTACAACCACTTCATACCACCCACAAAGCAACGGTATGGTAGAAAGACTACATCGGCAGATAAAAACTGCAATTAGGTGCCACAATAACCCGCAGTGGACAGAAATCCTTCCACTAGTGCTTCTAGGTATAAGAAGCGCCTGGAAAGAGGACCTCAAAACATCAACCGCAGAATTGGTATACGGAGAACCTCTACGATTACCAGGGGAATTCTTCGTTCCCTCACCAGACTTCACTGCTGACATCAAGGATTTTGCATCTCGCCTTCGACGTCACATGGCTAATTTAACACCTCGCCCAGCTACATGGCACGGAACTAAAACTTTCTACATCCCTAAAGATCTTCAGACGGCAGAATACGTTTTCTTGCGCCAGGGACCAGCTACACCATCATTGGTACCTCCTTATTCAGGCCCATATAAAGTCCTGGAAAGGGGTCCTAAGACCTTCAAATTAATGGTCAAAGGTACAGAAAGTACGGTTACTATAGACCGACTCAAACCTGCTTACCTTCACAGCAGTGGATCACCTGTTTATCCAGAGGAAATAACACCTACAGAAAAGGAAGCCAAGGCCACTACAACGGGTCAAAGTGAAAATACTCTGAAGAAAACAAACAGCGGAAGAGTAGTGCGCTTCCCAGATTACTATCGCCCGTGAAACGGTCTCGGCAGGGGAGTGATGTGGCATACCACCTTTAAATAAATTTGAATGTTACTTTTGTATAATAAAAATAAATAAATTTTATCTATAAAATCACATAGTCAAAATTCTATATTAACTAAATCATATAAATTATAATAAATATTTTTGTATAAATTCAGTAATGAGATGCATTCGCAGCGAGAGCCCGTGCCACGCTTGCCCAAAAATTACTCCGCGAAATATTGTAAAATACTGTATAGTATATAAAAATATTCGCGTATTTTGTTAAATTGTCTAGTGTTGTGTGTATAAATAAAAAACTATTATAAAATTCGTGTATTGTATAAGACTGCTGTATGTGATATAACCGTGTATGCAATAAACAATAACTTTAATACTCAGTGAGTTTCTTATTGGAGTCAACACATAATTATTATAACTTGTAAGTACAACTTGCAGTTATACGGCCCAATCACGCCTCCAGACCACATAGCGCACCATACAGTGACACGTTGAGCATGCAAAGGCTTCTCAATAATCGCTTTAGGATTTTCAGAAGCCCAAATGCGGCAACTTTGCTAGTTGACGTACCCTGACAAGTGAAAATGGGCTTCGTCTGAAATAATGATTTTTTCAGAAAAACCAGGGGGCTGTTCCTGAATGAATTGAGAGAATCTACGGCGATGTGAATGGTCGGTCAGCTTCAATTCCTGTACCAGTTGAACCTTGTAAGGCTTCAAAGCCAAATCCTTACGCAAAATTCGCCATGCGGTGGTTTTGGATAACCCCAATTGTTGAGAACGTCGAGGAATTGACAAATTTGGATCTTCTTCAACACTGTGGCTCACGGCTGCGATGTTTTCGGTTGAACAACCCGGTCGAACACGCGTTGGTGTTGGCGCATTTTGTACCGAGCCTGTCGATTCAAATTTAGCGACCAAATTCTTAATAGCGGTCTCAGAAGGACGATTATGTTGTCCGAAAATATCACGAATTTTACGGAACGTAACTTTATCAGAACCACCATTTTCATAGTGGATTTTAATTATTTTAATGCGATTTTCGAGCGAAATTGAATTCTTTTTAGCAATTGCCAAAGCATCTACTACGAATAGGTCAAAAAACTAAATGTCAAAACTGTCATGTTTTTGGCGTTGCCCCAATTGAAAAACAAAGTTCTTGTTGAAAAACCCTTTATGACCATTTTTGTATCCATCTACTAATTCCTAACAGTGTACCTAAGATATACATGACCATAATAAACCTTCTCCTATACCACCACCGCCCTAAATCCTCATGTTCGCTCACGTAAACCAAGAGTACCATGAATGAAACCTACAATAACTACTAACTAAGGCATATCTCTAATAAAAATACCCTTTTTAAAATTTTAAAATATCTTTTTTTTAAACGAATATAAAAATCCAAATACAGATTTAGAAATATATAGATCTAGAAAGATTTTATTTCGCAAACTTGTAGTCGTAATATGTAATGTATATCCTCCGTAATATGTAATGTATACAAAATGTATGTTTATGTGTTCGGTTTGTCTTTTAGTTTCGATTAGTCTTAATATATTAGCAGATTCTGTAATGGAGGTGACGTTTAAATCGTTTTCATATCTGTAAAGTCGAAGGCAAATATTATAACAAATTTTATGATGTATGTATACAAAAAGCAATTTTTTTTTCACTTGAAGATCATTCTGAGGCACATGGCATTTAGTTAGTGAATAATATATCGTAGCATTTAATTAAATTCATCATTTATTTGTTTGTTTATACACCGTTGAAGTGTGGTAATGTAAGTTCAGCAGCATGCTTCGGTTGAGTCGAACAGGGGGCTTTTTCACCTATACTATTGGGTTAGGTATATTTCTCGGGTACGTCCCTTCATCTACCTTGGCTCTTCCGTTTTTTGTTAGTGTTTGTATTACGATATAATTATGTAAAATTATAGCCTGATTGTAAACCTACATTTATACATAAATAAGAATCTAATATCTTGTCACATTTTGCGGGTACAGTAAAACTTAAAAAAATTAATGCAAGTACATCTTGTGGTTTCAACTGATAATGGCATATTATTTTCTTGTATGCCAGGTCTTAAATACTGAGACATGTGTATTGAATACTAACGGTAGCTAATATGTTGAGAATGGAGATAATAGTTCATCCTGTTGCTTTGTAACAGTTTAGTACTATGCCAACTTCATTATTGTGATTGTGTGTGTGTTTCCAAGATACTCGTATTTGTACGATAAGATAGCTGTTGAACAAATAAGTTTGCTCTCGGTCAGAGAAAAATATCATCGGCTTCCACTACCCAGAACTAGACTCGCTGGAGACAGGGGGTGTTTTAAATTCGCTGCTGCTAAAATCTGGAATAATTTGCCACCACCAGTTCGGTCTACACTATTTCCATATACCTTCCTGCAAAGATGCCGCAAGTGGCTAATTCAACAACAGTCCCTGGCTCTGAGTGGCTCTGCTATCCCATCAAATTAGTGAACATTATTGTATTTCGTATTTTAGTAACTATTATTTATTTATTGTTTGAATTTTTATTTATTGCTGATACGTGTGTTTCATCACTTGCCTAAGACCTTGTGCCGCAAAGGCTGTGGCAGAATAGCAGGAGTAATGGGTTTCCCGTTACAACTGAGTCACAGACCGTTTTTTCACAATTCATTATTAAACTGTCTATATTATATAATTTTAACACTGTATCGTTTTGTGGCAAATAAATACTTTTTACTTATTTATTAAGTGGCGAAGCTTGCGAAGTCACTTATTGATTTCACGATGTCTGTCCGTCTGTCCGTCTGTCCGTCTGTCTGTCTGTCTGTCTGTCCGTCTGTCCGTCTGTCCGTCTGTCCGTCTGTCCGTCTGTCCGTTTGTCCGTCCGTCTGTCCGTCTGTTCCACGATTATCTCGAGAACGGTTTTGAATTTTCAAATTCTGGTTTCAGCAATCGATTACTGATCACCCAGGCATCTGAACCTCCTAATTTGAAAATCTTTTTTTCCGTTAGAAACCGCTACAAAGCTGATTGCTTCGCCACTTTGCTATGCTGTTAGCTTGCTAGGTTTATTTATCCTGCCATTAGTAGTAAAGGCACAGGTCCGGCATTGAACTGTTTACGGGCTGTTGAAAACAAGAAGTAGGTTATGTACACATTAAATAGATGTATATATGTACATATATAACATTTAGATTTACGATAAACAATGAAATCACCTTTGGGAAAATTGTCAAATTCTATTAATGGATTTCGGTTACTAGTGACCGCCCAGGGGTCAAAATCGAACGTAATTCATTTTATTTTTCAGTTTGTGTTTTTTTTTCATAGTATAGGGTAACAGACGAGTACATAGTCTAACTGATGGTAAGTGGATGCTGTGGCCCATAGACATCTACATTTACCCTCGATTAAGAATCAAAATTCAGGTGCGTTGTCACTCCTGAGGACTAACATGGAATGCCTCGTTTCCAGTAAAAAGGGTCTCCGGTTCTCTACACTCACCATACGAAACACAGCAGCATTAAGCTGTATGTATGTAATTTAATGCTGGTACTCTGTGAGAGCGTGGTACTACCTCTGTCGAGCCAACCCATTCGTGTTACAAACATAATATAGCTGCAGCGTGGCTCTACCACGTTTAGAAGCAGTGTATTAAGCAACCTGTATTTTTCAACTTTCAGCTGCCTTTTGCCTTGACATACACTCCACAGACTATTAAAAAAGGATTATTTGAAATCACACAAAATTCACAGCTCGTTCAGGCAATCTGTCAGTAATTATTTGTTGGCAACATTTGACGGCTCCATGGCGCAATGGCTTTGCAATGAGTTGCAGCGCTTAGGGGATGTGGGCACGAATCCAGCACGAAACAAGTATTTGTATGACTTAAAAATAATTGTTCCGGGTCTGGATGTTTGTCCTTGTACAATCTATAATAATTTGTAAAGTGCCTCCACAATGCAGGAGAAAATCCTGGTGTGGGGGCAAGTGAAGACGTTAGCCTATGGAAGTAATTTAGTTTATCTGTCTTGCGGGGATTTCTTCATGATCGTCTAATGGGGATATCGACCTGTAGGGCTAGCATGGGCAGGGGACAATTTTATCCCCGGGGAAAGAAGAAAATGTTTATCCCATCGATTAGTTTTATCCACCCTTCGAGCTTGGGCACACCGGTGGATATACCTAGTCAGGTCATAAATTCTGTCACATTTTTAATATAAAATAATTGAAACATGTTTATTCATTATGTAACCAGTTATATACCAAAATAAACTTAACAAAACATAGATTCCTATGACACTCAACTTTATTCAAAATGACCTCCGTGATTTTGAATACAGGCCTTCAATCTGCGCGGCCAGTCGTCTATCGCAGCACGAACGAGGTCCATGTCAATATCGGCGGCTGCCTTAATCAAGGATGTCTTGAGTGACTCCAAATTGGGATGAGGCTTTGAGCACGCCTTTTCCTCCAAGTGTTACCATATCTTGTAATCTAACGGATTCAAATCTGGACTGGAGGAGGGCCAGTCTTCGTGCCGGATGAAGTCAATTTCACGCGCCGCCAGCCAGTCTTGTGTGCTCTTCGCTCTATGAGCTGGCGCCGAATCTTGTTGGAATACACAGTGCCTGTTATTGAACATGGTAAGAGAAACAGGTTCCACAAGGTTCGTCAGGACTGTATTTTGATACACAACTGCATTCGTTTTTACACCTTTCTCACAAAAATGTACCTCTGTTAAGCCCCAATAAGAAACTCCCAACAATACCATGAGCGAGGATGGAAAATGACCTCATTGGACACGCGGAATACGGTTGCTCGCTTCTTCACTACTGTGTGCGTACACCTTGTAATTTTGTTTTTTGTAGCTCTCTTCTACGGTAAAGATTTTTTCATCCGAAAAAATAATTTCCCGATATTTTTTTCCCGCGTACCGCTTCAACAAAGCGGGGCAGCTCTTCAGTCTCAGGTCCATTAGACGAGCAATAAAACGATTTTTTTGGTTATATTCAAATTTTACAGTATGTCAAAAATTTGAAATGGCGCGTAACCGCAACGATGCAACGCAATAACTGCAACACGGTCTTGTTTAAGCGTCCACTTCATATTTAAAAATGAGTAAAATTCTAAATAGTATACAGTTTTATTTTCATGAACAATTCGAAATTTGAATTCAATAAACTTTTTTGTGTCCAGCATTCTAAAAGAAAAGTTTTTACTGTGTGACAATACTTATGACCTGACTGTGTAATATCCACAGTAGATAAAATGGGAGATAGACTTAGACTTAGATAGATTTTTTGTATGAATATAAACTTAAACCCACGTCCAATGAGCTAGGATAAAATTGTCCATTTCAAATGTCAAAAAAGTATAATATTTATCTTTCATTTGGCTTCATGCTACCGACGGAGGATATTCTATGTCTACTCGTTATATCAAACGGGGATATACTTCTCCCCGTTGCCGTGCTATGGCATACGGACAAGATAATTTTATCTCTTGTCAGTGGATATAATCGGGGGATAAATTTTTTGTCCCCAGTCTATGCTAGCCGTGCTGTAGTTCGAAACAGATTCATTTACGGTCTGAACATGCGGCCTGGCCTCTCTCGACAAATAAATACCTAAATTAAATATATCAAAGGGGTACTTGGTTTCAGGTTACAGTTATTCCCTGTGAAACTCGTAATAAGAAAAAATAAGAAAAGATTTCATAGTCACCTTTCCAGTGATATCGTATATTTTAGCTTACCATGATAGTGCGAAATTCCGCAGTTTCGACTACATTTTTGTTGTAAGATGTGAGATGAAGTTTCTATTAATGTATATTGATATAAATAAGTACAATATGAACCGGAATATCCGGAAGATCCTTAATTTTACTAAGAGTAAATGAATTTAACGGCAACGTTTTTTGTTTCGTTAATTTCATTTGAAAAGCACTTCATTTGATTCTATGGAACGGATGGAATGCAACAACCTTGTAAAAGAAAGTAGGTAAAATAATGTAACTATCTTATTTTGTACCACTTAAAATGTCATAATATGTATAAATAGTTAAACCACAAACTAGAAAATTTTAGCTTTCTGCAATCTTTTTCCAGATAAAGTTAAACTAAATCAAAATCTAATAAAAGTACAAAATTTTCTCTTCACGTATTAATATCTCTATCTAATATATAAAAATTAATGTGTGTTTGTTTGTATTTTATGCGCTGCCATATCGTTTACCAGATTGCGCTAAAATTTTGTTAAAATATTGCGTGCACTTGCATAAAGGTTGTAGGCATAGTAGGTACAATTAACTTACAGTAGGTGCTGCGCGGGTCGGCCTGACATATTTATTTGAAAATCGTACATCATTAAATTTCAATGAATGTATTATTGTTCCTAATTAAATAATATAACTCTTACAAAATTAAAACGATATCACGGCAGTAAAGCGCCGGGTACCAGGTACCAGCTAGTAGATACATTATAAATTATTTCAACTTCGCTTTTGTTTAATGCAAGGAAGTCCCTGAGATACATAAAGCTACATACAGGATCAGACAAAGCTTTGATTTGTCTTAAATAAGACAAACAATATCCGTAAGTCGTCCTCATGACAGCCAAGGTTGAAACAAATCATTAGATCCGTCCATTGTTTTCGCAATCATCTTGATTGCTATGTTCCGGCCGACGGAGTTCTTCACATTCCGGTTAAGTAACAATAACATCGTCCACTATAGCGATCTGCTTTATATAGTTTACCAAATAAAATGGTAAACATTACTATTTAATTTGATTGAATAATGCCTGGATATGATTCAACGAAAGTTTACGATATTTTCTCGAAAACTCGGTAACAAAATGTAAGCTTTGCATGCATCTTCTTCAAGTGCAGTATATTATTCTACAATAATAACGGCCTCGTTACTAGGATAAAGGTCTCCAGTTCTCGTCGCAAACCATACAAAATACAACAGCATTATATAAGAGCGTATTCTCTTCTCGATTGAAATAATCGAATTATTAGAGTTGCAGCACAAACAACACAGCAAAACATTAAGGTTAGCACTAACCTTCAATGTCAGTGAAGTCTCCACCGTTCTCACTCTCCAGACCTTTCTTCTGCAGATTTCAATTACTTTTGAATTTAGATAGTATTGTTATAAAGAGGTAAAATTTCAACTTTAATACGGCAATGAATAACTCCTTTTAAAATTCTCCAGTCTCCAGGATTTCTATAGCATTTAAGTAGGCAGCAATTTAATTCCATTAGTGACTAACTGCATTCATAAATAATATCAGATACTTAATAAGCAGATAATCATTATACAAATATAATATAATTCTTATTGAAATTCCGCATTTCAAATGTGAATTTATATAAAAAGGCAAATGTTTGGGATACTTATACTTATGTGTAAAAATAACCATATGCCATAAGAGAACAACGCAAATGTCAACATTTTCGTCTTTTGATCTGAATAACTAATTTCTTTTGAACATTATATATAAATAGAGTTTCTTAACCGCTTAGTGGCGGTGTAAGAATATCCACTACCCCATATCATCCCGTAGATGTCGTAAGAGGCGAAGGAGGGAAAGTCAAACAGGATATGGGCAGCAGCATCTTCCTGATAACAACTTAAAGTAATAAAAAACTGCGATTGCCAGCCCGCTTGCCAAGCATGGCAACTACGGCAGAATATAAGGCATCTATGCTTATGTTCAGCAGTGGACTTTTAAAGGCTGAAAGACTGAATCAATGAATATAAAGTTTTCATAAAGAACTTATGAATCGTTTCGTGAGCTCTTAAGATTAAAATAACTGGGTATTGTCGTATTTCAACCGAGCACTCAAGCAAGTAGGAAATAGTTGGTAATATTTAAAGCGGTCAACGATGCGATTTTGATCGTCCACACGCACCTTGCGTAAAGTGGTACGCACGTGACAAGATTTATCCAACGTTAAGTAATGTTGTTTATAAACATGTAATCCTGTCATTAAACCTTAAGCTACCTAACTCTTTTTATATAGAATAATATTAAAAAAACAGGCACACATTCTACCCCATGGTAAATCGATGCTGTGGCCCATAGACATCTACATTTATCCTCGATTAAGAATCAAAAAGCAGATGCGTTGTCACCCCTGAGGTCTAAAATGGAATGCCTCGTTTCCAGGAAAAAGATGTCCACCACATGTCACCACACGAGTGTTACGTTTGCGCATTAAGGGTCCACAATCAGTTGGAATGTGCAGAGGCGTTCCTTCCGTAAAGCAACAGAACCAGCACATCCTTGAGTTGCTTATTCCCAGGATGGACATGTGCTTTTTTAGATAACAGTATCTAGTCAGGGCACTTTCCAGAATACGCAATTTATTCTTACTTAATCCCAGGGCTTCTAAAGCGAATTAACGATCGTAAGCCCGAATTAAGGTCTTTATGTTTTAAGCCTGGTGTATCAGAATAGATCATGAGTGATTTATTGTCATAAAGAGTTTCCAGGGTTACAAAATGGCTCGGCTCCAAGCCCTCCCGTGCGAGCTTGATGGCAAGTTCATTGCCTACATTACCCGCATGACCTGGAACCCATCTTAAAACGACCCTGTTATTACACCCCAGGGCGTTTGTTTGTTGTTGTTGGCGAACCGTTTGTTCACGTAGTCTCCAACAAGCTTTGAGTTCACTAAGTTTGATCTTAGCGCTAGCAGTACTGCTTGACTATCAGAATTTGAATAGATAATATGGTTGACGTAGTACTTTTGCAGGTTAATTTCTGAAAGATAGAGGAGAATTTACCCAAATTCATACTATCTTTGAATTTAGGGCGTCCCCCATAAATTCCAAAGCCTACGCTGAGGCCAATTTTTCACCCATCGGAATATCGTATAAGGCTACCGACCTCACAGATAATCTTTTCATTCAGCCAGTCTCCTCTGGAGGGTAATTCCGCTATGTACGTTTTATTAAAATATACTGTAAATGTTATATTTTATTTTATTAATAATTGGACGCATAATATCTGAGATCATGCATAAGATTGGTGTTTCCTTCATTGAGTCGAGCATGGACTTTCAGAAGTTCAGACCGCCCCGAGTATTTATTCCAACATAACATGCAAACTAGCCCTCGCTCCTTGTCTAAATAAAGATCAAGGGGCATTAGGTATTGAAGTACATTAAGACAACATGATTGCATCGCTCCAATTGTCATTAAACAAGCAGTCCTTTGTAGACTATTTAGTTTGCCCGCAGTCGTCTTTTGGTTGGCCTTATAACACCAGATAATGGAGGCGTAAGTAAAAATCGGCCTCACTATGCTGCTGTTCAGCCATGGAATCATACTCGGACACAAGCTCCAGTTGTTCCGAACCATACAACTGCACGCACCTAAAGCAATTTTAGTCTTAGGACAAAATTTGCTATGGTGAGAGCTTCACGTTAGTTTTTGGTCGATCGTTACGCCCAAGTACTTAACTTCAATGGAGAATTGTACTTCTTTACCATTAAGTTTGGGTGTGACTAATTTGTCAAACAGCCATTCTTATGAAGATACGAGTAAACTTCTTGAGGATATAATCATCCCCCTTTTTTGTACCTTGTATTTTATATCATTTTGTCATAATTTGGTATTTTACAGCTTTGTTTTCGTATAAAAGGTAGCGTACAAATTATTTATTATTTATTTATATTATTTTATTATTAAAATATTACCTAAGGACATTACCTACCAATATTTTTATAGTGATTTACTCAGAATCTGACTGTGCATTTGTGGGACCTTGGGCTAACACTACTTGAGGACCTATCAAATTAATTAAACTTCGTCAAAAATGATGTACCAGTATATAATATATACACGGTATATACGGTCTGAAAAAAAATCAGAGCAAAGAAACATTTTATTTATTTATTATGACTGTATCTATTATGTATCTAACACAAATAGCAACTGTAAGACATTATTACAAAATAAATTTACAGATTATGTGTAGTTATGTCTAAATATGAAAAAAAATTATAAATAAATTATAATAACTTTTATAGATTTGTGCACATTATAAGTCCTTTGTTAAATCACTATTTATGAAAAGACTTGATAAATATTTTTGTCGAATGTTCAACATTGTTGTCCTATATTTGTTTCCTATATACGAAATCCTGAAGAAAGAGCGCTCCGCTTCACAGCTAGTGTTCGACAACGTTAAAAAATCTGCTCCGACACTATAAATAAATTTTTTAGCTTCCTCCTCGTATGTTTATAATTTTTGGTCTCGTATGTAGCTCACGAACCCTTATAATGACATATTAACTTGTTGTCTCTCTAAACTTTCTTCCCAAAAATAGTATCGAGTTTCGCAACTTAATTAAATAAATTTAGTGCCTCTTTTCGAAAATTAACTTTCTCGTCCTCATTTCCTCTAAAACTCATGGAATTTTCATAATATCATCATAATTATTTTTGAAGCTTTGACAACTATTGGCTTCATTGGGGACTGGGTACCCTCTATATCCACTGGGCCCGGTGCTGCAAGCCGATATATAAATCCGCCCCTGGATTTAATCGTTATATATTTGTTTGACTGCAATCAAAACAATTGCACTCAAAAATTCCATGTCATATTTTTATTAGAATAAGAATTACCAATTTTTTGTTTTAATGAGAATGGTTAGGTAGGCCTACGATTTTATTGTTGCGATATATTTTAGTACTTACTCATTTACTTGTTACATACATGTTAGGTCGCTATATATTTTACATGACCCTATTATGTAATATGCTGTCCAAACAAACACATTTGTCCGAGTCATTTGTACACTCCACAACCACGTCTAACATATATTGCGTAACGACATGCATTGCGTGAATAATGACTAGATATGCATTTTCGGGTTGTTGTGGTATAAAAAAAGATCGAAATGCAGTTATAAAAAATCATGTAACATAAATACACTGGCTTGGAAGCCAAAAAGCAACACGGACCACCGGTGGTCAGCTCTACCGGTGGCCCCAGTTTCTCAACGTGAACGTATAAAAGTTCCAAAAGTGCATTAAACACGCAACTTATTCAAACCCGTATCTGATTTATGCTTTTATGAGATATCAGTGGTATACTAGAATATTAAATCATATCAGAGATGCAGATAAAAGTCTTTAAAGTCTAAAAGATAAAGATGGAAGCAAGACTAACATCTTTTATTACAAAAATATTTTACACGTGGTACATACTGCAGCTTATATGGCCGCGACAGTACTGAGTGTAGAGAACGGAACGGGATCTTAGTTCTCAGGGTAGATATCTATAGATCACAGCATACACATACCATCAGGCGGACTGTATGCTCGCTTGTCACTCTACGAAACATTATATATTAAACAGCTAGTAAGGTACTCGACGCATTGCTTCCGTAGAAAAAATAATTGTGGAAATATCGTTTTAAAGTTTGAAGGATTATATTGTTTATTTAGGAATGATAATACATTATTTAAAACTGAATGATATGCTTGTGGCTTTCAAATAAATTAGTCGGTATGATTCGCGCGCCACCTACTGTAAGTTGATTCTAGTATGCCTATAACGTTCAAGCAAGTGCAAGCAATAAGTTGATAAACCTTTACCGCGATCTGATGAACGATATGGCAGCGCATAAAAACTTGCCATCAGGTGGGATTGTAGTTAAGCGCTGGCTTAGTATAATATAAAAAAAAAATTAACAAAGAATGGCCCGAACGGAGACTTATGCGCGTCTCCGTAGTCCGTATCCCACCGAGTACTTGCGATTTAGAGATCGATGAGAAGGATTAAATTAACTATTATAGGGTACCGTAGAGTAATATTTTAAATTAATAATATATATAATTTGATTAGTTTTTATTTTAAGTTTAGTTTATTTTATTATAATTATTTCTAAGGGTGCATTTAAATGCACCGTTACAACTTTTTACTGAAAACGAGGCATTCTTAGTCCTCCGGAGCAAAACTCCATCTGCATTGATTCTTAGTCGTGGATAAATGTAGTTATCTATGGGCCACTGCATCCATTTACCATCAGGTGGACTGTGTCCACGTTTGTTACCCTTATTCTATAAAAAAACCTGTAGACTAAAATTAAATGGTTCTGCCTGTTATTATATTGTGTCTCACTCTTTGAACTGAAACATATTAGAAAGTGCACTTCTGGTTATCACCATCAATTCGTAAAGTCCACTGCTTGGAATGGGTCGTTCTTATTATATGGAGGGTTCGCTATAACAATCTCGCTTGGCAGATGATCGCAGTATCGCAGTACCAGACGTCTCGCATCTTTTTGTTACAAACAAACAAACATTAATTTTTATATAATACTAGCTGGCCAGGCAGACGTTGTTCTGCCCTCTCCAACGACCCTGTGTCCTATAAAAATTATTAAATTCGTAATAAAAAATATTGCGGGTCACTTATAGGGATAAAAACTATCCAATCTCTCAAGTTATACCAAACTGCACACAGTGTGCAAGATTTCATTGCAATCAGTTTAGTAGTTTAGGAATTCATCGCGGACAAACAATGTGACACGTAATTTTTATATATAAAGATTTTAGAAGATATGCAAATGCTGACATAATATACACCATTCATTGTTTCATCTATAGGTATAGTTATAACATTCCGATGATATCTCGGACGTCAGTCTGAGCAAGGTTAAAATAGCTCTCCAGCATCTTAAAAACGGCAAGGCCGCGGGGCAAGGATGAAATTACAGCAGAGCTTCTGAAAGCGTAGTAGAACTAGGGCAACCGACATAAACCAACGTATTAATAAGCTGAGGTAGCAATGGGCCGGCCACATAAACCGCTCGAAGAACCGACAACATATGGGGAAGAAAGGTTCTTGACTAGCAACCTCGCATTAGTTGAGGAAGTGTAGGCCGTCCTCCAACTAGATGGAGTGATGAACTGGTAAAACATGCAGGAAGTCGATGGATGCATGTGGCTCAGGATCGTGCTTTGTGGCATTCCTTGGGAGGCCTATGTTCAGCAGTGGGCTTGTGAAGGGCTGTAATGATGATGATGAGGATTGTTGTATCTAAATATAAATAGTAAGATAATATTGTTAAAAGTCCGTTTGTTCCCAATAAATCGGCTCCTATCTCTCTAAAAATACTTCCATAAAAATACTTCAATATGTTAGAATTACTCAAAACTCGAATATCAAAGAGGATATAATTAAACCGCCAATAAATCCAAGGGGTCAATATAAAGTTAAGGTCCAAAATATCACCTCGATACAGAACGGCCAACGAACTCGTGACATTTGTAAAGAAAGCGAGATTGCGCAACTGAAGTCGTACATTTGCCCGCTCAATCTGCGTCTCATGCATTGTTAAAAACGTAATGAGAATTACGAAGACCTTAACGATAGCACCTTACATTTCGTTACATAAACTTTGCATAAGTTGTTTTTTTGATCTTGTAAACAGAAAAAGGTTAAAATGTTCTATGTTTACTGTTTAAATGTTTTGTTACAATTTCATGAAACATTTATTTATTTTATTTATAGCGTTATAATTATCTTTAAAGTTAATGTACTACGTTAATTGCTTGTTATAACTGTTAAAGCTCCTTAAAGGGTTTGTGAAAAGCTTCCTGATAATTGAGAAGGGTTTATGACAAGATGATGTTTAAATTAAATTAGTAACAGTAAAATCTCATTCAACAAACATTGTAAGAGGCTTATGTAGTGTCCAGTCTAAAGTCAGTGAATCCAATCTTTGGATGAGGGATTTTCTAATGACAGAAAGCGCCAGTTCCCAAGTAAATTATAAATGTACTTGTCAATCGATCATTCCAAGTTCACGGCGTGTTACAATGATTAAGATTCTGGTTGGCGGCGATCAGGTAGCGATCATATTTTGATAATATGTGAATCAATGCTATGTTTCTTTGTAAGCAACGAGCCTTTTTTAATTTACATATTTAGCATGACTGAGCTAAAACTGAATATACTATTTGCTTATGCCACGTGCAGCTAAATTATGGTTGTAGCACGAGTCAGTCGGCCCGAACGGGTGTAAACCACGCTCGCACAGAATACTAGCGTAGAATACCAGCTTAATGCTGCTGTGTTTCGTATAGTGAGTGTAAAGAACCGGATACACTTTCACACGGACTCCGTGATGCACCACACTGGTCTCAAATGCAGAAGGCGGTGCTCCTCTATACCGCCTGCATCGTCCGCGAGTTTCTTTCTCTTTCCCTTTCTCGCTGTATTACCCGATATATTACTGAGTTTGGTGACTTACCGCTACAATATCCTTTCAACCACAAATCCAGGAACTAGCTAAAAGAGCTCGATGCAGTCGTCACAATAGTTGTAACAAAAAAGTTCAGCGTATTAATTCCAATTCACATTTATTTATTTGTATCATATTGTGTCCATTTATAACAACCAGATGACAACACAATGAATTGAAGACACTTTGAAGTTCAGCGCTTCTGGCCTTTATAGATGGTTGTATTTCGTATGTCAAATTCTTTAAAACAAGAAACTTATCATATTGATTAAAATAAGTTTTGGGGAGTCGCGTGTCATTTGTTCACAAGTTTGAAGTTATTATTTTCGAATCGAAGGAATCTTGATTTTTAAGCGCAAGTAGAATATATCCTCGCGCTTTGCGCTTAAGTCATGCAATTAATAACCAACATTTAAAAGTTATAAAACTTTGTTTTCGCTAGATTCCTCATGAACTCACCGTAGTATAAAAACGGTCTCAAGTTGATTGGTGAAAAAAACGTTAGTAAAGAATGATCACGGACGTTCAAATGCTGTGTACTACATTGTGACAGGAAACATGGATTTTGTATTGTTATGTCATAGACCAAGTGAATATTCAGGGCACTATTTACAATAAGCGGGAATTATGAATAATGAAAAGTCAAATTGGGCTACGTAATTAATACTGATTTAAACTTCATTATTTATCACATTGTCTGGTTATTATGAATATTGCTACGTAACTGTTGAGCAATTTCATATAACCTAACTTAACCTAAGAACACTTTTAAGACAATATGTTAATAATGTACCAAATCTGAAATTAACAAGTGTAACAATTGTAAGTGTTGACGGCTCCGTGGCGCAGTGGCTTAGCAATGAGTTGCTGCGTTGGGGGCCGCGGTTTCGAATCCCGCACGGTACAAGTATTTGTATGGCCCACAAATAATTGTTCCGGGTCTGGATGTTTGTCCTTGTGCAATTTGTGTTTGTAAACTGCCTCTGCGATACAGGAGAAAATCCTAGTGTAGGGGTAACGTTTTTTACAAGAATATAAAAAAATATAAAGGAAGGGAAAACCCACCTTGCAGTATCAAATAGCAGCAATGGGGTATTCCTTTTCCTTTGCATTACGAAGAAAAAATATCTTTAATGAGAAACCTTATTCCCATTGTATATTGTATATAATTATTAAATATGTGTCATCAAAAAAACCTAACTTAAAGTAACATCTTTTTAGTATTCTGCCCAGACATTATTCAAAAAGCGTGGTCAATTTAATTATTTCAATAGTTTTTACAACATTGCCTGCTCATATTGGGCATTATCCATATTACCCGGATATTATGAATAATGCCATCTTAATCACTCGGCCCATAACATATACATTCCGGAAAGAAAGCAACAGTCTTCTTTATGCATGTTCTAAAGTCAGGGATCAACAGCTGTTTGCCCATATACTCTATTACCATTTCACATAATAAGGAAGAAAGGGGCACTATATGATTAATTCTTTCTATCAGAACTGGTCTCACAGAAAGTGGACTAATTCTAGTACCGCAAAATTAAGACTTATCTTATATACCGTCCTATTAAGGACTACGAAACGATAACTGTTCAGTGATGCAATCACAAGGGTGAAAACTGGCTGATTACCGAATGATAAAAGGCGCACTGAAAGTTAAGTAGGAGAGGTCACGTATAATGAAGTCAACAATCCGTCCCTCTCGAGTCCCGAAACCTTCAGCTCGAATAATTAAATAGTTTTGTGCACTTAGAAGATAGATATGGCAATACATTGGATGATTAAACAAGCTTGTGGATATCTCAACACTGTCTGAAAATCTTCACCGCTGTATTAAAAGACATTTCCAAGCAACTGAGCATGAAAGACAACGTTATCAATGTCAACGGTGAATACGTAACAGTTTTAATTCACTTTTAATTTGTCGACGATATAGTCATTATGGTAGAATCACTGGAGGACACAAGCACTATGCTGAATGACTTCAATAGTGTCTCACGAATAGGTTTTAAGATGAGACCTATTCGTGAACATGTTGTGTAACGTAGTTTTTAGGAACACTACGCTGAGAGATGTTAATGAATTTGCTTACCTAAAACCAATTGTAAGGTTAGATAAGTCTAAGCAATTGGTCCAACTAAGAAATCAATCGACGGCTCCAGCTTGGCTGGTCAGAATACGGGTAATTATCACACTCATCACATCTTCTTGTCACGTATTCGTCAAAAGCATAATAGAAGAGAATATAACCAGTATATAACGACAGTAATGACATAAGGAATTAAGGCTTGGCCTACTTTGTTGGCCGTATAAGGATGCTTTAAGTCACTCAGCGTGTTATAGAGAGTGCTATACTTTCAGTTTCTTTGCGTAATAGAATCCATATACCCATATTACAAGATAACTACATTTAAATCAGATTAACTGATATATAATATCAGTAAGCTGAAGTGGAAATGGGCTGGGCATATAGCTCGAAGAAGTGAGAACCGATTGAAAGTTATTGAGTTCTTGAGTGTCGGAAAAGGTCCCCACTAAATGGGTGACGAACTGGCAAGACATTCAGGAAGTCAATTGATGCAGATGGCTCCGTACCATGCTTTGTGACATTCCTTGAGGTAGACGTGGAGGGCTGTGATGTTGATGATGATGAATATAAACCTATTTATATATTTTATTTATTTACAATCGAATTTCAACAAAGTTAATTTTCATTTTGTGTTTTAACATATTTAAAGGAGAAGGAGACGTTTCCATACATTCTTGAGCCCAAGTGTTAACAAGATAAAAGTAGGACCATTTTAAAGCGTACATATAAACAATTTATAGCCAAAAATCTGGCAAGATTTGTCAATCTAGGGGCTGAGTTATTGTAGAATAAGTAAAAGTGAGATTATCTATTACCTACATTGTAACAGGTGATTTTTCACTGTTATTACACTGTAACAGGCTATTTTTCACTATAATTACTTAAAGATATAAAATCAGGATCAGTATAAAATCACCAAAAAAGCTGTGGTTTATAATGAAACGAAATGGTGAAACGATTAAATAAAGTTAAAACAACAACAACTAAGTGAAGTGAATATTAGGGATATCGATTCAGGTAATCGAATGGTTGATGTAACTGTTACTTGTTGGAATTTTGATATTTTGTATTTTTTATTATTATTTTGTAGATATGTACGCAATTATTTTTATCTACGTAGTTAACACAGAAAAATAATCGAACGTAGATATTAAAATGTTCAAATCGATTATATTGCGCTCGTTTCAAATTGAATCGAAATTCTGTCTTTTTCTTTTAAGTAAATAGTTTGAAGTTTGAACTGTCAAGTCAAGTTTCACAATGAGAAGTCCTTTATTGGATGATAACGTTCAGAAACGATAATTTCAATAGTGTTTTCTCTAGGGTTTTTTTTTCTTTTTTTTATAGGATTAGGGTGACAAACGAGCACACAGTCCACCTGATGGTAAGTGACTGCTGGGGCCCATAGACATCTACATCTATCATCTATTACAAATCAAAATGCAGATGCGTTGTCACCCGTGAGTACTAAGATGGAATGCCTCATTTCCAGTAAAAAGGGCCTCCGGCCATCTGCACTCACCAAGCGAAACGCAGAGGTAAACCTCTACTTCACGCTGGTATTCTGTGAGGTCGTGGTACCACCCCGGTTCGAGCCGGCCCAACCGTGCGACAGCAAAAGCTGCCGCGTGGCTCTACCACTGTTAAAATTAATAATTTAATTAATTAATTAATAATGATTAATTTATTATTAATTAATTAATAATAAATTAATTATTAATTATATTATATTAGTGTAGTGTAGATTTATTGCCATAAATAATAGACTAGAATCGATTTTATAACTTATCCCTTATTTCACTCTTTTTTCGAAATCTAAATTGTAAAAAGAGCTACATACTCTTTTGTATTTTACTTAAGAAAAATATAGCCAATTTTTTTAAGTATAAACCAATTAGTTTACTTTAGGCCCAAAAATCCCATTATCCTTTGAGTTAATTTTTACTTGTAGATTATTGTTTACACAAAGCCTATAATTAAATTGCAACTAGCAAGATGCATTTTTATGACGTCTGCGCAAAGTTTCATTCTTTTTCATCTTGTACTATTTAAAATAAATGCAATTCTCGCAATACCATAAATACATCATCATGAAACATTATCACACAACACTACTTAACATCTTAAATATGCAAAAAGCAATCGATGCAAGAACTGACCAGTATTAAAACAAGTTACACACGACGTACAGGTTGAAAGACAGCTCCAACAGAATTTAGTAATACATACAATCATCAATCAACCACGATAAGGAAAGACTTCATATCAATTCGACGTGCTACATTATTTATCATGTTTTTGTTTCTTCTCAATTTTCTCAGTGACATTAATATTCTTTTTGTAAGGGTAATTAAGAAATTTTAAAGCACTTAATTAAGATATATGATGCCCTCCATAATTATGCAGCTTGCGCCGATGCCAGCAGTCCATACGAAAGCGTAATTTGTAATAAAAAAAAACGTAATTACAACTAGCTGTTTTGCGAAAACTGGCAAACGATTTAAATTTTCAAACAAACAACGCCAATTTTATTTTACTTGATTTCACAAGAAATACTCCAAGATTTTTGGATAAAATATAGCCTAGATCGGTCCTGGCATTCCTCACTAAAGTTTCATCACAATGGGTTTAGCCACTCCGGAGGTCAGCCTGGATGGACACACAGACAGACACAATTTTCTTACAAATGATTATCCTAATGACATGCAAATAATATAATATTATCATCATTATCATCATTACAGCCCTTCACAAGTCCACTGCTGAACATAGGCCTCCTTCAAGGAATGCCACAAAGCACGGTCCCGAGCCACCTGCATACATTGACTTCCTGCATGTCTAACAGGTCGTCGCTCCATCTAGTGGGGGAACGCCCCACATTTCGCCTGCCGGTACGAGACTGCAACTCGAGAACCTTTTTTACCCATCGTTTGTCGGTTCTTCGAGCTATAGGCTGGCCCATTTCCACTTCAGTATACTAACTCTTTGGGCTATGTCGGTTACTCTGGTTCTACTGCGGATATTCTCGTTTTTAAGTCTATCGCGCAGTGAAACGCCGAGCATAGCCCTCTCCATAGCTCACTGAGCGACTTTGAGCTTCCTCATACGGCCAGCAGTGAAGGTCCACGTCTCAGATCCATAAGTCATCACTGGCAACATGCACGGGTTATACTATCTAGTTTTGAGGTTTGAGATATATCTGACGAGAAGATGTGTCATAATTTCCCAAACGCTGCACATCTAAATTAGATCCGTCGATTAACCTCTCGGTCTAAGTTGGACTTACCTAGTCGGACTATTTGTCCCAAGTAAACATATTCGTCAACAACTTCGAGTTTAGTGCTCCCAACAACTACCGGCATAGGTGTAACATGGACGTTAAACATGATTTTTGTTTTGTTCGTGTTCATCTTAAGACTATCGTCTATCCGTTGGGAGACACTGTTGAGATCATTGAGCATAGTGCTGAGGTCATCCAGCGATTCTGCCATAAGGACTATATCGTCGGCAAATCAGAGGTGAGTAATGTACTCGCCATTGACATTTATATCGTATCTTTTCCAGTCCAGTAATTTCAAAAAATCCTTCCAATGCAGCGGTGAAGAGTTTCGGGGATATAACGTGACCCTGTCTTACACCTCTCTGCATGTGTATAGGTTTCGTACTTTGATTCTGTATTTGGATAGCCATCGTAGCCCTACTATACAAACACTTCAGCACTTCGATATACCGAGAGTCGACTTGGCACCACTGAAAGGACTGCAGCGCCGCTCAAATTTCGACGGAGTCAAAGGCTTTCTCATAGTCCACATACACAAGAAAAAGTGACAGATTGTATTTTTCGGTCTTCTGTACAATTTGCCGAAGGATATGTGTGTGGTCTATGGCTCTATAGCCTTTTCGGAAACCGGCTTGTTCAAAAGGCTGGAAGTCGTCGAGTCTGCGTGCAAGACGATTCGTAATGACTCTCGAAAACAGCACGTAGACGTGGTTTGAAAGGGAAATGTTCTTCATGAGAGCGTTGTCGCCTTTCTTGAAAAACAAGCCCACCGCACTTCTGCTCCATGGCTCCAGGGTAGTGCTACCATGGAGGACGGAATTAAATAGCTTCTGTAGGACTTTAAGTACCGGTTTTCCACCCGCTTTCAGAAGCTCCGGTGTAATTCCATCCTCGCCCAGGGACTTGTCATTTTTAAGGTGCTGGAGAGCCATTCTAAGATTAATTAGATTTAAGTAAAGATTAAAAGAAATCAGTAATAATAGTTTATGAGAAATGAAGAAATAAATAATTTACTTCATATGAATGTTGTATAGACGTATCTTTTATCTACCAGTGAATATTTTATTTTCATGTAATCAATATGAAATCATATCTTTTTATGTTCATACTAGTTGTTTAGTTAATGGTAACGTGTAGTGGCGATGTAATAATATCCACGATGCCAAGTCATGGGCGTCGATAATCTCGATCGTGTTAGAGGCGTTAGAGGGATACAAACCAGAAGACGGGCAAAAGCGTCTTCCTAATAACTACTAGAAAATAAAATAAAAACAGCAGTTACCAACCCGCCCACCAAAGCTAGCAACTATGGCAAATATTTCCCTTAAGAGGCAATTTATGGCGAGATCTTTAATTCTACTATAACAGCTAACTATTGTACTCTTTAACGCCATCATTAGTACAAAGTTGATAACTCTGCATTGAAAATAAAAATAATTAAAATTAGAGCTTGCAATAACCTTACGTATTAGGTACAAGAATAAAAACGACACCTTAATGGCTTTAAATACCGAATTCCGCTTTAAATTGAAACTATTACATCGATGTCATTAGACGAGTTTCGAAGCATTTGTTACCATTTTGAGTTTCGTTTATTATCATAATGTTCTATGAGGTACTTTTAACAAAACTCTATAGATGATGTAATAACGTACCTATAACGTAATGAAATACAAGAATGACAATATTACATACATAATATTATATAACGATGCTATTAATTTCATTTATTATAATCTAGCTAGTCATTATAAGCACGAATTAAGATTGAACAAAAGTTGCCTGTCACACTGGCCACTTATATTACAACATAATCTGCATAATATCTTAGCACTTACTCGTATAGTATGTTATATATGACTGAATTATATGGTGAGAAATTGTGTGATAAGGCAAAAGTGTGGTTTGCAAGACGATGTTGTGACCAAGATTAAGAAAGTAATAATTCATTAGTTTAGACATGTAGAAAGAATGAATGAGAAAAGAGTTACAAATCAAAATAACGATGCAAAAGTAAGCGGCAGAGGGGCAAGGGACGCTCTAGACGAAAATTTTGGATAAATTGGTATCATATGAGTAGATATAATATGGAGTATGTTACGATCGTGCTAATGGAAGTCGTCTCTGCTTACCGCTCTGAATTACAGGCGTGGTAGTTTATGAACATATATATATATTTTGTAGTATATAAGTATACATAATATGTATACTTATTGATTAAGAAATACCATAATTTCCACCTTGATTCCTACAAAATTGTTTAAAGAACTAAGTAGTAAAAATGTTAATGAAAGAAAAAAAAGTAGTTCCACTGCCGTCATAGATTGTCTACTTTCCATTCTACACGCCGCATAAACTTTAATCACTCCGTGGGAACAGAACGTTCTTGAACTTAGCATCCTCAATTGTCACTGATTATTGTCTGACAGATTTAGGTCGTCAATGGAAAAACTCAGAGAACTAAAATATATGTAACCACCTCTTAACATAACTGTGCAGAAAGTGACTATACTTAAAAACTATATTAAATTTTTGTTTATAGAATAAGGATGGCAAAAGAGCAACATTCCACCTGATGGTAAGTGGATGCTGTAACCCATAAACATCTACATCTATCCTCGATTATGAATAAAAATGCAGATGCGTTGCCATCACTGAGGACTTAGATGAAATGCCTCGTTGTCAGTGAAAAGGTTCTCCTATTCTCTACTCACCATACGAAACACAACAGCATTGAGTTGTTATTTTAAACTAGTATTCTGTGAGAGCGTGGGGGAAGACCCGGTTGAACTGACCCATGTGTGCTACAACCATAATATGTCTGCAGCATGGCTCTACCACTTAAGATTATAGATTTGATATTAAAAACCTGAGTTACAGGCCCCTCTCGCGGATAGGTTACATAACTAATCACTTGTTTTATTAATCCAGTAATATAGGATATCAGAGCCTCATAATTCACATAGGAGAAAACATATTATCATAAAAAGTTACATTAGAAGGCCAATTCTAGAATCCATTCAATGAATATGAGCGGGTATGAATGAGTGTATGTGTAGGGTTACGTGTATTTGCGTGTTTGCGAGCGCGCATATGTTATTTTGTCTGTTTTTTTAAACCTTAATCCTGAATGAGCAATCCTGATACTGAAGTACCATTATTAGAAATTTTAGAGATAGTGATAAGAGTAATTTACGTGTTTGAATAAATTAAAAGTATTAGTTGTGGGTTAAAAGAAGATTCTCTGTTTCTTGGTAGTTAAGACTTTTTATGAATTTTGAAAATGGTTTAACAGTGGTAGAGCCACGCGGCAGCTTTTGCTGTCGCACGGATGGGCCGGCTCGAACCGGGGTGGTACCACGACCTCACAGAATACCAACGTGAAGTAGAGGTTTACCTCTGCGTTTCGCTTGGTGAGTGCAGGTGGCCGGAGGACCTTTTTACTGGAAATGAGGCATTCAATCTTAGTCCTCACGGGTGACAACGCATCTACATTTTGATTTGTAATAGAGGATAGATGTAGATGTCTATGGGCCGCAGCAACCACTTACCATCAGGTGGACTGTGTGCTCATTTGTCACCCTTATCCTATAAAAAAAATGTTATTTTACCACTATATTTATTTTTGGTGTATATTCATGGGACACTCATCGCAATTTACCTGTCCGGTAGTCATGTTATGGTATACGGGTATGCGACCCCGGCTTCCCTAGCTATTACTGTCCTATCCCTTGCCCTCCTGGGCAATAATATCCTACATTTCCTATTTTTCACGCTAACTTAGCAATCTTCCTTTTTACACCACCTATCCTTCCCTTTCCCTATTCCTACCCTCTCCGCCAATCCAACGTCTGCCGCGCGGAGGGATGCATGGCTAGGGGCAAGCCTAGTCGTTAGCGTGCTACACTGCCCTGGGATCGGGCGACCCCAGAATTAGGCTAGCCTTACCCTGGCATGCGGGGCTCTGCTGGAGGGGGACAAACCTTTCTCTCGCTATTCGTGGGAACGCAATGGACAATAATAAAAATTATTTAAGTAACCCAACTGGCGGCGATGTGGTTCGCCACCCATCGCGTCTCGTTTCTCGCGGGGCGAAAAGCGGCCCACGGAGAGCCGCTTTGCTACTTTGAATGTAAGAGGTGGAATAGATGGTAAGTTAGATGAAGTATGTCAGATGATGGATGAACGATGCATAGATATTCTGTACTTGAACGAAACCAAGAGGAAAGGATGTGACATCACGGTTCATGGCCGCTACACGGCATACTGGTCGGGAGTCCTCCAAACCAGCCGAAGCTGTCAGGGATTTGGTGTGATTCTTTCAGCTCGAATAGTTGAAAGTGTCATGGAGCATGAATGTGTAAGCCCAAGACTCCTTTACATTAGGTAAAAAGTCGCACTCACTCGCTTGTTTATCTTTCGGGTCTATGCCGGTGCCGGTGGTACGGATCTGCACGGAGGTGGGTCATTAAAAACCCAACAAGAAAGAGAGCAATTTTGGGATAGCATGAGAGAGGTTTTGAATAAATGCGAAGAAAATGAACGGATCGTGATGTTAGGGGAATTTAATGGGTGGGTTGGAGTAAAGCGTGATGGGTATGAAGGAGTTCTGGGTACATTTGGGGACGAGAGTGAATGACAATGGGAGAAGCCTGCTTGAAGTATGCTTGGAATGAAATCTGTGCGTGGCCAACATAATGTTTGACCACAAAAAGATCCACTTGTATACAAGAGATGAGGGTGAGTATAGAAGTATGATTGATTTTGTAATTGTGGATGAAAGACTGAGGAAGAAAGTGCTAGACAGTCGGACATATCGCGGTGTAGGCCTCGACACAGACCACTTCCTGGTCATAGCCCGAATGCGTGGCCTTTTTAAACGGTGGCGACACCGAGGGGCCGAGCCTACGAGTGTTTTGGACAGAGTAAAAGTGGAAAATCTACAAGAAAAAGAAAAGAAAGACGAGTATGTAGAGAAACTGAAAGAAAGTTTTAAGGGAAAGAAGAGATAGGTGTGACTGAAGATTTGTGGGAGACATTTAAGAAAGGGGTCGTGAATGTTGCTATTGAGGTATGCGGGGTAGCTAAAAGAAGGAAAGGAAGAAAGAACTATAATGTGTGGATGGATAAAGATGTACAAAGGGTTGTGCAAGAAAAGAAGAAAGCTTGGTTGGACTGGTTAGCAACAAAAGCTAACCAAAAAGTTCAAAAGGCAACGGATGACGAGATAAAAGAAGCAAGAACGAAGTATAAAAGATTGAAATCAGCAGCGAAATAAGTTGTGTCGTCGTTGTGATTTCAATATGAGGCTCACTGAAGATTTCCAGTCAAACATTAAGTTTTGCTGGAAATCCATCAAAAGAGCCAGAGGAAAAACTTCTACCTCGGAGCTGAGTACAATCAGGAGTTAAGATGGGAGCATTATAAAAGGAGAAAAAAGTGTGTTAAAGAGATGGAAAGAGTATTTTGAAAGTTTGTTTGAAAGAAAGGAAGTGCAGGTACAGCATCCGGCACCTTCCATGGAAACTAATATAAATGTTGATGAAAGTGAGATAAGCATGGATGAAATAGTTAAAGCGCTGAAAAGTATGAGATTAGGTTAGGCTGCAGGGTATGACAGGATTACCGTCGAGATGCTAAGGGCTGGACAGGGCCTGGTGGCTAGTCAGCTGTACCGCCTTTTCAATCTGTGCTGGCGAAATGGGCAAGTACCGGGAGACTGGTGCAAAGCCGTAATCGTGCCATTGTATAAGGGAAAAGGGTCACGGCAGGACTGCATAAATTACCGTGGTATAAGCCTTCTTAGCGTTGTCGGTAAATTGTATGCGAAAGTGTTGATTGAAAGGGTTGTGAATGAAACAGACGAGAAAGTATGGGATGCACAAGCGGGATTTAGAAAGGGAATGGGATGTACGGATCAGGTCTTTTCCTTGCGGTGCATAGCCGAAAAGTGTTTGGCTAAAAACAAGAAAGTCTACTGCGCCTTCGTAGATCTAGAAAAGGCCTATGATAGAGTGGTGAGGAATGAATTGTGGTCAGCAATGTCCGTGAACGGTGTGAGCAGTATCCTCATACGAGCATTGCAATCTCTTTATAGGGATTCTAGTGCTTGTGTAAGGATAAACGGGGCATACACTGAATGGTTTAATATCGAAAAAGGTGTTAGACAGGGATGTGTAGCGTCACCGTGGCTGTTTAATCTGTTCATGGACAATTGTTTGACAGATTTAAAAGAGAATGAAAGTGGGTTGAGAATGAATGAGTTACTCGTCAAATGTTTTCTCTATGCTGATGACCAAGTATTACTTGCGTCTTCGGCCGAGGAGTTGCAGGAGATGGTAACTGCTATGAGTGGAGCTTTTGTTAGAAAGGGAATGGAGATGAATGTAAGGAAGACGAAAGTGATGGTGTTTGAAAAAGATGAGGCAGTGACAGACTGCAATATCGTGATTGAAGATGCACAAATTGAACAGGTGAAAGAGTTTGTGTATCTGGGGTCAAAGTTTACAAGAGATGGAAAGTGTGAGAGTGATATCGAAAGAAGAGTGAATGCAGGAAACATGGTGAATGGAGCTTTGCACTCCTTTATGAGCGGTCGGAAGGTGTCTAACAAGGCTCGTTTGGCTGTGCATGAGGGGGTGTTGGTTCCGACACTCATGTACGGAAGTGAAAGTTGGGTATGGCAGAAGAAACATGAAAGCAGAATAAATGCAGTTGAGATGAGAGCATTAAGAAGTATGATAGGAGTTAAACTGAGTGACAGGATAAGAAATAGTGAGATAAGGAAACGTTGTGGTCTGAAAGAAGATGTAATGACAAAAATTGAGAAAGTTATGTTGAGATGATTTGGCCATGTCGCGAGAATGAATAAAGAACGATTGACGAAAAAGGTGTATAAGGCGAGGGTACATGGAGTACAAGTATATGGAGTGTACAAGTATGTAAGGATCGTAGCAAGTGGAAAGGAGTGATCTCTGCCTACCCCTACGGTAAAGAGGCGTGATTATATGTATGTGTATATGTCTAAATTATTATTTAGTATGGGTTATAATGTAGATGAGAATGTCGTGTAAACACTATATGTAGGATGAAAGTTTGTCTATCCGTCATTTTTATATAGCTCGTCTGTAGGAAAACGGAAAGGCCAGCACCAGCTTTGGGAGAATTGCACGTTGTGCTCTCTCTACTTTGATGAGATCTACCTCCTCGACACTGAATATATATATATATATATATATATATATATATATTATTGGAGAGGGGGCAAACGAGCATGCGGCTCACCTGATGGTAAGTGACTACCGCCGCCCATGAACAACTGCAACACCAGGGAGGGAATTACATATGCGTTGCCGGCCTTTTAAAAAGGAGTGCGCTCTTTTCTCGGAGGTCCCTAAGTCGTATCGGTCCAGAAAAATCGCTGATGGTAATCAGTTCCAAAAGGAAGTTGTGCGAGGTAGAAAACATCTTCTGAATCGCACAGTGGTGGACCGCCAATCATCCAGATGGTGTGGATGGTATCGGGAGTTCTGCCGCGATGTGCGTTCGTGAAATTTGGCGGCTGGGATTAATCCGAACAATTCCTCAGAGCACTCCCCATGGTAGATGTGAAACAAAATGCAAAGGGATGCAACATCTCTTCGCAGTGCCAATGAATCGAGCCGATCGGAAAGGGCTCGGTCGTCGACCATTCGAGCAGCTCTGCGCTGGATGCGGTCAAGTGGAAGGAGCTGGCACTGGGGCGCCCCTGCCCAGAGATGGGAACAGTATTCCATGTGAGGCCGAACCTGCGCCTTGTAAAGTTGCAGGCGGTGTGCCGGCATGAAATACTATCCCGCTCTGCTGAGCACGCCAAGCTTTTTAGAAGCCAATTTGGCCTTCTCTTCCAAGTGACCATGAAACTGCACGTCACTCGATATGTCGACTCCGAGGATACCGATACTGGCTGAGGCAAGAAGGGGAGTGCCTTGAAACTGAGGAGATACAACAAGGGGGTTCTTTTTAGCGGTAAACGCGCAAACTTGTGTCTTCTGAGGATTAAACTGGACTAGATTTAGTCGTCCCCAATCCGAGACTTTGTGCAGCAAAGACTCGACTTCAGACACAAGTTTGGTCTGGTACTCGGCGACGTTTTCCCGAGAAATATTGGCACGGCCGGTGTATAGAGCATCACCAGTGCTGTCATCTACATAGCAATGAATGTTACCAGTTAGTAACATATCATTGATATGCAGAAGAAACAGCGTTGGTGATAGCACACAGCCTTGTGGAACACCAGCGTTAATAGGCTTGTAGTCAGAACATGCACCGTCTACAACGACCTTGATGCTCCGATCTGCAAGGAAGCTGGTGATCCAATTGCACAATTTCTGGGGAAGCCCATAGGAAGGAAGTTTCGAAAGAAGCGCGTTGTCTCAAACCCGATCGAAGGCCTTCGCAATGTCCAAACTAACGGCTAACGCCTCTCCCTTGATCTCGACTGCCTCCGCCCATCTATGGGTCAGGTAGACCAGAAGATCACCAGCTGATCGACCCCGTCGAAAACCGTATTGGCGGTCACTAATCAGCTGGTAATCCTCAAGGTACCGCATGAGCTGGCAGTTAATAATGGATTCTATTATTTTGGAGAACAAGGAGGTGATCGCGATAGGCCTATAGTTGGACGGGTCTGAGCGGTTGCCTTTTTAGGGATCGGGTGGACAAAAGCTGTCTTCCATGAATTCGGGACTACGCCTTGGGAGTAGGAGTACCGGAAAGGACGCGTTAAGACCAGTGCCAACTACGGAGCACATGTCCTCAGCACAATTGGGGGGATTCCGTCAGGCCCACTCGACTTATGGATGTCCAGGGAGAGAAGTGCTTTGCGAACCGAGCGCTGTGAGAACAGCACATCCGGCATGGAGCACTCACACCGCGGGATGGTCGGCGGTGTTTACCCCCGTCATCAAGAGTCGAGTTGGACGCAAAAAGGGAGCCTAAAAGGTCGGCTTTGTCTTTTGCGTCTTGGGCCAGTGCGTCGTCCTCCCTGTGCAGAGATGGTAGTGGTGGCTTACAGAAATTCCCTTGGACAGCCTTGGCGAGAGACCAGAATACACGGGTTCCCGAAGGAAGGCGAACTAGTTTCTCGCCAATGCTGCCTATGTGCTCTGACTTTGCCTTGGCAATAACTCTTTTGAAGGACCTGGAGGCGAAGTTATACTTCTTTTTAAGTGTGCTGGTGTTTACATCCCGAGTCGCCGAAGCCGCAGCATAGGCTTGATAACACTCCGGCTTATTGCGTAATGCAGTCTTACAGGAGCGACCAAACCAAGGCTGAGATCTGCCTCCGATGGGTACCACAGATGATGGAATAAATAGTTCCATTTCCTGTACCACATCAGTGACAGAGTCAGCAACAGCGCTGGGATCATCCGGCGAGAAGCAAACCATGGGTAGGATGCAAAGAAAGACCACATTCCGTCCCAATCCACCGACCTGTAATGCCAAACACGGCGGCAACCTGCAGAACGCAACCGCGAAAGGAGCGTGAGTGGCACCATACTCCGGATCAGACAATGATTCGAAGAGCCGAGAGGGGCATCGACGTAAACGTGATATCCGTCCGGATGAGAGGTCAGCAGAAGGTCCAACAGGGAAGGTGTATGATCCTCCACATCTGGAATCTGCGTAGGCGAACTAACCAGTTGTGTCAGACCATATGCCAAGGCAAAGTCATAAACAGATCTCCCCGCATGATCGTTTAAACGTGAACTGAGCCATTCATCATGGTGGGCGTTAAAATCGCCAAGGATTACGATCTCTGCGGATGGAACCTGTTGTAGCAAGGAATCTGTAGCCATTTGGACGTGGTCGATGAGTCGTCTGTTTCGGCATTACGGCTATAGGACCTAAAGGGGCATCCGTAGACGCGCGGATGGTCCTTGCTGTCTACGCGTAGCCAAAGGATGGAGAGGTCAGAACCTTCAAGACTGCCGAAGCGTCGAGAACAGATGTCCTCTCTGACATACACGCAAACTCCAGCCCGAGGCACAAAGGAGTGCTCCAATTTATACCCCGGGTAGGAGAGATACGAAATATCAGCCGGAGAGGAAACCTGCATCTCGGTCAGGAAGAGCAAGAGATGGTAGTGGACGGCGTTTAGGTTAGAGTGAAGTCCCCTGATGTTGCAGAAATTCACGGATAGCGTGGCAGGGGTCGCCTTGGTATTGTTGCTCAGTTTACCCCGAGCAGTTATGTTTTTGAGCAGAATTTTGCCCCCCCCCCCCCCCAGAATACGTGGGGCAGCCTGAGCACTCACGCTCAGGATTGGAATAACATGATCGTGGATGCTCAGCGAGGGATTCTCCAGGGGTACTGGTACCATCCTGGGGTAGTCTATCGTGTAATTCCGTTACCATGTTGATGAAGGGGAGGGGGAGGAATTGGGCCTCCGGCCACCTGCACTCACCAGACGAAACGCAGAAGCAGAGCTTCTACTTCACGCCGGTATTCTGTGAGGTCGTGGTACCAACCCGGCTCAAGCCGGTCCATACGTGTAACAGCAAAAACTGCTGCGTAGCTCTACCACCGGTACACCGTTACAGCGAGTATATATATATATATATATATATATATATATATATATATATATATATATATATATATATATATATATATATATACTCGCTGACGGGATACTAAAACCTCTGATTGGGGTTTAAATGTTAGGAAATAATCAATAAAATGCCAAGATATTCGGTTTTATCACTTTTTTCAAGTAAGGGACAGTGACATCCGGGAAGTTTAAGCCCACACGGGTGAGCTGTGATTGTCGAACATGGTTGTAGAAGGAGGCTATTACCAACTATACCTATACCTATTACTAAATGCAATGTACTTTGTTTAATTAACATTCAGTGTTAAGATACTGTACTCATGGCTAAACCATGTAGCCATGCACAGACTTTATTAAATCCCAAATTAGCGTCCTTGAAGACATTTTCCCAATAAGAGTGTCGGGCCGAGAATTCTGCCTTCAGGCACACCAAATTTAACAGGTAACTCGTCACTTAATGTGTAATGATATAAACGAACCCGCTGCCATCTATCGGTCAAATAGTCTTCCATAAATTTTATTGGAATACACCGAGCATTTCTAGATTTTTTAACAGGTGAGGGATAGAGACTATGTCAAAGGCATTAGATATATCAAGGAACACTGTTAGACTCTTACTCTTTTATCTAAATTAAGTATTATCGAGTTAATGAGTTCATTAATGCAATATTAGTAACCTTAATCCATCAAAAACCAAATCAATAGTCATTTCAGAATTTATGACAAGTTTCTGATAATTCAAAAACGAAACAGGTTGCTTCCAGATTGTTTTTGATAATAACATGATCTATTCATCTCCGTCCGTGGGCGGGTATAGTGTGGCCAGGTAGAATGCTAGTACTAGTACTACTACTACTAGTACTAACGTACTAGCACGTTTAGGTAACCATACAAACGCTTATCTGAGGTGTTAAACACTATATCAATGTTAATATCGCCACATGATAATATTTTTATAGCTAATAAGTTTTAAAAGAAATAGAGTTAACAAAATCATAATATTATTATGTTAATTTTTCTCGGCGGGCGGTATATAGCAATAATGCAAGTATTCGAATTTAATTTTAGTAGGAGGCAATTTGCATCACTAATTATATGAGGTTCCTAATAAGTGATGTTGATATTTTTATTTTAATATATTACAACTCTCTAATTTTGGGAATTATTAATAGTCTTTTGCTACCAAATGATAATTCTCAAGTATCTAATATAATATAAGATTTTGCCTTGTTGAAGAAATCCAACATTCTGTTAGGACTGTACTATCCAAAAATATTTCTGACTTATGTAGAAGAGTGATTAAATAGGGCATGTTACAGTTAATACTATGTATGTGACACAAAATATTTAGTTTACAATTGTGGTTTACCAAGTGTTTTTTACTTAATTGAAGTCACAGGTAGTCGCTTCAGCCACTTGAAAAGTGTCCAGATTAAGGTTTAAAGTTTCAATATGTAGCATTCGTGTCTAAGAAATATAATAATATCTAATTATTTTATATTGCTGAAGAAAATTAAATCTTAATCCATAATACAAAAGTAGCTGAGGCGCCTTTTATGGGTTATGCTGCAGTAAAACATATCAAAGAATGGGAATGTTGCTTACCTATTGATAATTATTACGTAATAAGTAATTTCTATGGAATGTGTGATGTTTGTTTGAGATATATAATATGTTTGTGCTGGTGTGCAACTCACTGGTAAACAAAAACAATTGTAGCAGTCAACAGAAAATTATATTAGTAATAAAAATTGTAAAACTTATCTAGCAAAACAAAATAAAAAAGATAAAACAGTACGACAAATATTTGTCACAAAGTAAGTTTATTGACTGATTGAGTTTCCTCTTCTTTTTCACATAAATCTTTCCGTAAGAAGTCAATGCAGGGAATAAGTTTTTTTGATTTAAAGAAAAGTTTTCTTCCTCAGTGTTGAAGAAAAATCCACTACTATAGCTTCTGACTCTGTACGAAATATATCTCTTACCTCTGAATCCTGAATTGCAGTATTCAGACCCATACTTAAGCCCATATTGTTAAGGACTATCTATTTTCGTTAGACTGTAAAGGCAGATTTCAATTGAAGTACCACGCGTGCAATTTTCAAGGTCTAGTTTTCATTTCAAGGGTGTATTCACTTTTTGTATTATATTCATTATTTTCTATTTCTAAATCATTTATCGTTGATAATAAATCTTGATGTTGATAACTAAGAGCATCAACTGATTTTTGTATCTCTTGATTTTGGGTCACGATGGTCATGAGGGCGATATTCAGTAATTAAAATTTTTGATCTTGTTGAGTTTTGAGCTCAGAAAACATAACTAAGATTTAAGAGATAGATGACAAAGGTTGCATTGAGAGATCACCTAACATACGTTTAAGACTCTTTGTGATCTTTTTATAGTTATTGTCATCCGCATCAAGGTTACCAGATATATTAAGGGCTGAGTCTGAGTTGTAATGTACTCGTATAGTAAGTAGTATTTTGTGTATTCAGTTACCGGCGTGAGCCAGGTGGGGTCCGTTGCATGGACATCATAATTACTATTATTTTTGTATATGAATATATGACTTACATATATTTCCTTAAGATGTTTTCAATATAATTCTCAATTCGTCGGAATCTTCTTTCGCCACACATGAAGTATGTGGTAAATTAGCACTTAAGATTGCAGCTAATAATTTTATCGGTGCTGGCGAACTCGGGTCGCTCGCGTAATTTACGTTTATAAATTAGTTGAGTAAAACTTAATGATTAATTGAATTATTATTTATTATTGATTCATAAAATTGTGTAACGCTATTATTAGAATTCCGAATGTTTGCATCACAACGTATCAATTACTTTATTTCTACTATGCAAATATTTTAAACACCTCTACGTGACCTTTCCTTTCACAATATCAATTTTACATAACATATGGTATACCAGCTTTTTCCTTTGACTTTGCTCATGCGGACTTCACCTGACAGACATAATCTAACTTACATTTACAATACGGACATAAACGTCTAAAATTCGAATTTTCTTAATAGCTTACTATTCGAAAATTCGAATAGTTAGCTATTAAGTAATAATAAATTATTAAGTAATAATAATGATAATCATAAATGGTGTCAAAAAAATCCAAGAACTGCTGTAAACATAACTTTATTGTGTTTCATTTTATTCCTCATTATTTTGAAATAGGCTATAAATTAAAACTTCCCCGTAACATAAAAGTGGCGAATATGGGTAATGAAGTATGATTAAATGATTTTTAGATTTACATTATTTCATTAATTTATGTTTTAACATAATATGGCATTTCGTGATCTTTGTTTAAGTCAGGGCAAAATTTATTACTGACGATAATCGATCCATATCATGAAAAGTTCGGCTCTTGACGCCGCGCCGTAATGAACATTCGTGTCCCTGAAAGTTGCGAATCCTAGACCAGTGTTATAGACCCCTGCCTTACGAGTATTACACGCTGCTATCGGCGCTGGCCTTCGCTACCGCGGTCTGGCCAACGATGATTACCTCTCGCTTATGGACGTTAACGCAGCCGCTCGGTATCTCGCACGATTGGTTTTATGAGTATATTGTGTTTGAGCAGTGTGGAGTGACGTTTTTACCATTGTACCTACATCATTATGTTCAAGATCCTGCGTACACCGCCCACTACACCGACTACGTTAATGCGATCCCAATCAGTTAAAAATATCGCTATTATGAGCAATATGTGGGGCACCCTGAAATGATCTGGAATAAGAAAAACCACATGCACGGTAAAGCTAAATTGTATTTTATTGTTTTTCGAAGTATTCTCCGTTCAACTTAATGCACTTTTCCATCCGTGCAAACCAATCATTAAAACAGTAATTTCAGTCTGAAGTTGATGTTGACAAAACGGCTGATTTGTACGCTTCCACAGCTGCTTTGGGGTCTTCAAAACGTTGACCGCGTAAAAAATCTTTCATTTTAGGGAATGTGAAGAAATCATTTGGGCTCAGGTCAGGACTGTACGGAGCATGGCTTATCAGCCCAACGTTTTCCTGCTTTAAAAATTATTTGTCTTCCAAGCCGTATGGGAGCTCGCATTATCGTGATGTAAGATCATGCGAAGTTTCGGGTTATTTTGCCGAGTTCGGCTATCATTTCTGGCAAAGAAACCGTGATATACCACTCTGCGGTAACCGCTCTGCGTTCCTGTAAAGAAATTGTAGCAACATGCCCCTTTTTCGAGACAAACGTAGCGACCATTTTCTTTGACACGCTGCGGGAGCGAACCACTTTTGTTGGTTTGACCTCATCTTTGAAGACCCAAACTGCTGACTGATGTTTTCTTACGGTTCGTATGAATAAATCCATCATTCGTCACCTGAGACGATATTATAAACGGCATTTGACTTCCCTCCGTTGAAGCGTTGCAGAGTATTCCGGCACCAATCTACACGAGCCGCCTTTTGCTCTTCGGACAAATTATGGGGAACCCAGCAGGAAACTAGCTTTCTTACATACAGCTCATTATGTAATATCGACTGAATTGCAGTTATTCCGATACTGATAACAGCCCGAATCTGCTCGTATATCACATGACGGTCATCTAATATGATAGTTCGCACAGCTGCGATGTTTTCAGGCGTGACCGCTGTTCTTGGTCGACCTGCAGAAGAAACAGTGCTGAGCGACACACGACCGCGTCGGAACTCGGCATACTAGCGGTATATTGCCGTTTGACTCGGTACTTCAACATCATAAATCGAAACAAGTTCACTGAGACATTTATCATGAGATAAGCCACGACGAAAATTGTGATAAATTATGTCACGGAAATGTTCACGCGAGAGCTCCATGTCTGTTAACGACGTGTCAACTTTAAACCAACATAGTTTATGTTTTTAAGCATTTTTTTTAATTGTTTGAATGTCATTAAGATTCTAAGAGATCAGTATTCAAATTCTAAAAAAGGTTTTATTGTAACTCAATCTGAAATATTCCATTCCCGATCATTTCAGTGTGCCCCTCCGTACGACTAAAAAGAACATTAATATGAATCCACGCAATAAGCGCCCAAAGTGTGAAGCCTCCCCCATCAATGAATTACATAATTTTAAGGAAAAAATAAAACAAGAAAACGAAGCTATGTTTGGCTCATGAAACAAAATTCAAACAGACACATTATCTGACAAAATATAACAACAGCGATCTATAATATATATTATATACAAGAATATACAAGAACAAAATCGGTACTGTTGTTAACTAAAAATACCACCAACGTGTCATAGTGGCACGCTACTAAGATGTCAGTAGCCAAAACTACACATATAACAGTGCTATTGCAATAAGTCATAGAGTTGAATATCCTTGCTGCACTTAAAAGTACTTACTACCAAAGACCACCCTAATTCGAAAGATAGCCGACGTATCATAACGCAATGTGATAAGACGCTGCCCATAAGCGATTGGGGCGTGCGATGTCCACGAGTAAGTAGTATTGCTACAACAAACCCGCTTACCACCGGCACTAAGATGATATGTCTAGAAATCCGTTAGCGGGTCCAAGTTTAATTCGATCTCGGTCGCTGTGAAGCAATCTACACGCTACTATAAAAACTTTCAAGTCCCATTTCTTTCAATATAACGCTTTTCCATATTTGAGTTCTTCCACATATTTGCTTTATTTCATAGACCATACTATTATATATCTTTACATATGGGACATTAAGTCATAACTCTGCTATCATAATGTTTATGCATCATAGATACCTTCTATAGTAATGAATTTGTATCATAGACCTTACTATCCATAAGTCCCTAATAGACGACTATACATTGTGCAACACTACTAGTAGCAGTCGGTCATCAGACAATCCCATATATATGTACACCCATGGGTATGCGTCTCCGGTCACTCCCTTATATAAGCAATGATTACATGAACACCCTCCAGTAATACAAAAACACCCTCATTAACTTAAATTTAACTTAAATTTTTGATCCATTTTCAATTATATTACAAATGATATTTATCTTTATTCTTGCAATATAAACAACTTGTACTTCTATTATTTAATACTTTTTGAATATTTTAAGCAGTTTTAATACATTTAAATGTTTTTTAAAGACAATATTAAGCGTTTACTCTATTATATATATACTTAATATTCGAAATATATATTATATTTATGATATTTTTAAATGTCTTTATATTGAATTGAATTATTATTTATTCATATTAATAATAATAAGGCGTTACAATAAGTACCACATAACACACTCATTTGATCCAAATTGTGTGATAAGAGAAGAGTGTGGTTTGCAAGATGACGTTGTGACCAGGAATAAGAAAGGAATGCTTCGGTGGTTTGGTCATGTAGAAATGTAATTGTCAACATTAGAAGCACCAATAAATACTTTGATGAATTCCGTTTGCTACAATTTGCACTAAATATCACCTGCGATGTTTTGATTCTTTCTGAATGCAAGTTGTCTAAAATATTTACTTCACCGCAGCTTGAGGGATATTTATCATATAGCACGAACTCCATCCACAACCAAAATAATGGCGTGGTGATCTACATTAAGATCTCCATTACACATACATATATCAACCTAACTTTTATGACGCAAACTGTATAATCTGCACTATAAATAAAAATGTAGCTATAGTAGGGTTATATAGATCTACTTAATTTTGAAACACCGATAATTTTATGGACAGCCTGAATACTGCATTAAATAATTTATCAGCAATAAATAATATCATCATAAGTGGCAACATAAACATAGATATTAAAGTATAATTGTGACCCAAACTAAAATGATTATTTAAATCTTATGACATCTCAAGAAATGTTACCAGCACACCAGATCCCGACCAGATTGGATAACTGCTTACACCATGTCATTTAAAAAAAAAGGCTTCGATCCACAACCATTGTTATAGAAAAAATGGTAGAGCCACGCGGCAGCTTTTGCTGTCGCTCGGACGGGCCGGTTCGAACCGGGGTGGTACCACGACCTCACAGAAAACCAGCGTGAAGTAGAGGTTTACCTCTGCGTTTCGCTTGGTGAGTGCAGGTGGCCAGAGGCCCTTTTTGATGAAAATGAGGCATTCCATCTTAGTCATCGCTGGTGACAACGCATCTATATTTAGATTTGTAATAGGGGATAGATGTAGATGTCTAAGGGCCTCAGCAACCACTTACCATCAGGTAGACTGTGTGCTCGTTTGTCACACTTATCCTATAAAAAAAAATCATTAACTAATACTTTCCCAGTCCTCTGAAATTTAAATCTAAATTCTGTGAACCCTTGAACAAGCCAAACCGGCAATGGAATCAATTTTCCTCAAGTTGCACATGAAATTAATAACGCAGATATTTTTTAAGTTTTTTCGTTCAACGATGTCAACAAGGCAACCCATGTGTTCCTAGTCACATTAATACCATTTGATTTACAAAGAAATACCATTTGATTTACAACTCCATGCAGACAGCAAACCATAAAGCCCTGGATAACCGCAGGTGTGTTGAGATGCATAAGGAACAGGGACCGCAAGCATAAAAACGTCAAACGTAACCCAAATAACGTGATTCTGGAAAAAACTTACAAACACTACAGTCATTTTTGTACTAATCTTCTAAAAAATCTCAAGAGAGACTACTAATTATCTGAATATGCCAAGGCTAAGAAAAGTCCTAAATAATCCTGGAAGATCATTAAAAAAGTTACTTATACAAATAAAGTAACTGAACCACCATTAGAACTTTTAAATTTGCATGATGATGCTAAAGTATCAGTTGATACCGTAAATTCATTTCTTCTTCTATACTCGACGTAGGTAGAAATTGTGTGGGTATTTTCCCGGAGCTTTCTAAGGCATTCGACACTGTCTTTATCCCACTACTGTTAAATTAGTTGAAAACGCTGGGTATCAGGAGTCGTATCCTGGAAATATTTGCTGATTACTTATCAGGACGTAGAACATAAAAATAGGATCTTTCGTCAGCAAACAAGAAGGCCTTGAATTTGAAGTCCCTTAGGGTAGCATTTTAGGGCCCACGTTTACGTAAACGAGCTTTGTGACTTATCTCTCATTGCCGCATTGTTACTTATGCTGATGACACAGCCCTTGTTGTTTCTGGAAACAACTGGTCCGAAACAATTAAGATAGCAGAGAATAATATTAGAATAGTTATGACGTGGTTAAGTCGTAATCTTCTAACCTTAAATATACATAAGATTAAATTAATAGCCCTCTCTACAAGACCCTATGCACAACCATCAAGCGAGTGCGTCGAGATGCGTGCTCACAATTGCTCCAGTGGGACTTCTCACTGTAATTGCACAAAATTGCAAAGAACCCATTCCATCAAATACTTGGGTATTCAAGTAGATAATTGTTTGAACTGATATAATCAAGTGGAATCCATTGCAGGTGGATTACGCAACCTAATCTACATCTTTATAACTTTACGTAGCTCCGCGGATGATGACATCCTGTCATCTGTGTACACCGCCCTTTGTAAATCAATCATATCATACTGCATATCAATATGGGCACACACACACACACACACACACACACACACGCGCGCGCGCGCGCGCGCACGCACGCACGCACGCACGCACGCACGCACGCACGCACGCACGCACGCACGCACGCACGTACTTGCACACACGCAGGCACGCACGCACGCACGCACGTACTTGCACACACGCAGGCACGCACGCACGCACACACGCACACCATCCCATACATAATCATCACCGAACTGTTTTTTGTTTTCTTTTTCTACTCTACTCGTAAACTACTTGACATAATGTAATCACCAATTAAATTGGCTCGCTATGCTGTTATATAGAATACCTTTTAAAGATCCGAACCACTGACTTTCATAACAAAGGTTACCCTAGCATGAAAGTCAGGGGATCATCATATTTCTAGGACATTTATGCTAGCCTTCTTGTTACAATTTATCTACAATACCATTGTATTAAGTTGAAGATCTTATTTCTCAACAAATTTATTATTATTATTATCATTGGCTTTATTGATTGACACGACATACATGTTATTTTGTCACGTTTGAGCCGGTCTGATTTCAGGTTCTGGCACATTTCGAATAGAAAATGATGTGAGTAAAATTCTTTAATTTTTACGTTTTTTTTAACACAGCATACTTATTTGTTTGTGACTCATGTGAGACATAGAAGCGAGGTGAACACAAAAATCTTATTATTTGAAAAAAAATATATCCTAGTTTAAGGAATTACAATATGTTAAATAGCCTCATTAAAAGCTGAGCACTAAACGGCTTAGCAAAAATATCCCCTATTTTGACTAGGAACTACATAGGTACTATATTTAATACTGGCTTATTTGGGAAAGGTTTTCAGATGTCTTCGAAATTTTTTTTAGCTTCTCAGACATCTTGGTTTCCGCACGATGTTCTCCTTGATCGCTAAATACGTCATCATCATCATCATCATCATTACAGCCCTTCACAAGTCCACTGCTGAACATAGGCCTCCCCCAAAGAATGCCACAAAGCACGGTCCGAGCCACCTGCATCCATCGACTTCCTGCATGTCTTACAAGGTCGTCACTCCATCTCGTGGGGGGACGCCCTACACTTCGCCTACCGGTACAAGGCTGCCACTCGAGAACCTTTCTTCCCCATCGGTTGTCGGTTCTTCGAGCTATATGGCCGGCCCACTGCCACTTCAGCTTACTAATCCGTTGGGCTATGTCGGTTACTCTGGTTCTACTGCGGATAACCTCATTCCTAAGTTTATCACGCAGATAAACTCCGAGCATAGCCCTCTCTATAGCTCGATGAGCGACCTTGAGCTTCCTCATACGGCCAGCAGTGAAGGACCACGTCTCAGTTCCGTAAGTCATTACTGGTAACACGCACTGGTTGTACAATTTCGTTTTAAGGTTTTGAGGTATGTCCGACGAGAAAATGTGTCGTAGCTTCCCGAACGCTGCCCAGCCGAGTTGAATCCGTCGATTGACCTCTCGGTCGAAGTTGGACTTACCTAGTCGGACTATTTGTCCCAGGTAAGCATACTCGTCAACAAGTATTAAACCCCCAATTATTAAAGCTAAATACGTGGTAATATAAAATTCTTAACAATTTTTTTGGATTCGACAGGTTTCGAAACGGGGTTTTTTTTAATAGGATGAGGGTGACAAACGAGCACACAGTCCACCTGATGGTAAGTGGTTGCTGCGGCCCATAGACATCTACATCTATCCTCGTTTGCGAATCAAAATGCAGATGCGTTGTCACCCGTGAGGACTAAGATGGAATGCCTCATTTCCAGTAAAAAAGGCCTCCGGCCACCTGCACTCACCAAGCGAAACGCAGAAGTAAACCTCTACTTCACGCTGGTATTCTGTGAGGTCGTGGTACCACCCCGGTTCGAGCCGGCCCACCGTGCGACAGCAAAAGTTGCCGCGTGGTTCTACCACTGTTAAAACTGTGGGGTTGCTTGCATATTGTGAAATTTATGGCGCGCGCGCAGGAGTTAAACTCCTGATCTACCACGTCTTATTTAGAAGCTCATAAAGATTTATTAATAGCTTTATAAGCTATTAATAATGATAAGCAGTCATTTATAGATCCATTGTTATTTAAAAAGAAACGTACAAAGTAGATTATCATCGCAATTCCAAACTTTTGAAAACGGTAGAAAAGTTAAAGTTTATACAAATAAGTAAATATCTTAAAAGCTCTGCTTTAGTCCACTTATCGCCGATGGAATATTATTAAAATAGCTGTTATGAAAATACTCGTAAATATATACTTAACAAAAGGAAAATTTAACTCTCGTTTTTACTCTTTAGTGGTCGGATAACAGTGGCTTATATTATGCCGCCTAGGATTATTAACTATGTATCTTTATACCAAACTAGCTGTTCCCCGCGATTTCGCCCGCGAGTAATTTATTACGATTGGATTTCATGAGTATTAATTTTTTGCGCGTAGCCCTAATTAGAATTAGACGCCTCCGTGGCGCAGTGACTTAACAATGAGTTATTGCGCTAGGGGTCGCGGGTTGGAATCCCGCACGGAACAAATATTTGTATGGCCTACAGATAATTGTTCCGGGTCTGGATGTTTGTCCTCGTGCAATTTATGTTTGTAAACTGCCTCCACGATACAGGAGAAAATCCTAGTGTGGGGGGTAACGTTTTCTTAAAAAAAATATTTTTCAAAAACAAAAATAGCCTAAATTACTCCTTATAACATCAGCTATATGCTAGTGAAAGTCCCGTCAAAAGCAACAGACCAACAGACTGCTGATGCAGACTTCAATTTTATTTATTTATATAGATTTCTTGTAAATTCATCCAGTAGTTGTGCGACAGACAGAAAAACTTTAAAAATCACTAATTTAAATTCAGCGTCCATTATTTAGCCCCCTTAATTTGCTATTTTCCAGAAAAATGAGGAACATTACAGAAGCTGATTATCCATATATCTATGGGATAAGAATAGATTTACGCTTTTTTTAATTTATTTATATCTATGCACATAAAAGAGGATGCTTATATATATATGTATATATATATATATATATATATATATATATATATATATATATACTAGCTGACCAGGCAGACGTTGTTCTGCCTTTTCCGAACGACCAGTTGCTTTCCCAAAAAAACTCCTGAAATTAGCAATAAAAAAATTGGTTCCATCTGATGAATACTTACAGCAACACGTGTTGGTTATACTACTAAATTGTAGCTTATATGAAACGTTTGTATTTTTAACATAGCGCCATCTATTGAATATTTACTCAATCCAATCAACAGATATTGTCATCTGACAGAATCGTTTGGAGCTAACAGAAAATTATTGTGACTATCAATTAATAGGCAAATAATTTTCAATAAAATAATATTGTATTGCGACTATAAATTGAGATGTAAGCTATCCTATCTTTTAAGTTAGACCAAACTGCACACAGTGTGCAAAATTTCATTGAAATCTGTTCAGTAGTTTAGGAGTCCATCGCGGACAAACAACGTGACACGTACTTTTTATATATAAAAGAAGATATATAAATCAAAATATAAATTTTTGAATTCATATGCTTTTTTTCAATCGATTAATAAATTAAATTGCAGGCGGTAAAATAAAATATATTGGTAAATCCAATTGGGCATACCTTAAGCGCATTAAAAAAATTACGTATAACATGATTATACGGAATTATTAAAGTAGTTTAAATACATTTCGATAGCACTATCGGCTTCAACACCCTCGATAACCATGAAAATGACACCCATGATGAAAAAATTGATACGTATTGCAGCCGCCATCTTGGATTTACATTTCGACAGCACTATCGGCTTCAACACTCTTGAAAATCATGAAAATGACACGCGAGATGAAAAAATTGGTACCAACTTCAGCCGCCATCTTGGATTTACATTTCGACAGCACTATCGGATTCAACACCCTCGAAAACCATGAAAATGACACCCAAAATGAAAAACTTGATATCTATTGCAGCCCCCACCTTGGATTTACATTTCGACAGCACTATCGGCATCAGCACCCTCGAAAACCATGAAAATGACACCCATGATGAAAAAATTGGTACCTACTTCAGCCGCCATCTTGGATTTACAGTTCGACAGCACTATCGGCTTCAACACCCTGAAACCCATGAAAATGACACCCATGATGAAAAAATTGATACCCATTGCAGCCGCCACCTTGGATTTACATTTCGACAGCACTATCGGCATCAGAACCCCCGAAAACCATGAAAATGACACCAATGATGAAAAAATTTATATCTATTGCAGCCGCCATCTTGGATTTACATTTCGATAGCACTATCGGCTTCAACACCCTCGAAAACCATGAAAATGACGCCCATGATGAAAAAATTGGTACCTACTTCAGCCGCCATCTTAGATTTACATTTCGACAGCACTATCGGCTTCAACACCCTCGAAACCCATGAAAATGACACCCATGATGAAAAAATTGATACCCATTGCAGCCGCCACCTTGGATTTACATTTCGACAACCCTATCGGCTTCAACTCTCTCGAAAACCATGAAAATGACACCCATGATGAAAAAATTGATTCCTATTGCAGCCGCCATCTTGGATTTACATTTCGACAGCACTATCGGTTTCAACACCCTCGAAAACCATGAAAATGGCACCCAAGATGAAAAAAATTATATATTTTGCAGCCGCCATCTTGGATTTACATTTTGACAGCACTATCGGCTTCAACACCCTCGAAAACCATGAAAATGACACCCATGATGAATAAATTGGTACCTAATTCAGCCGCCATCTTGGATTTACATTTCGACAGCACTATCAGCTTCAACACCCTCGAAAACCATGAAAATGACACCTATGATGAAAAATTTTATGCCTAATGCAGCCTCCACCTTGGATTTACATTTCGACAGCACTATCGGCTTCAGCACCCTCGAAAACCATGAAAATGACACCCATGATGAAAAAATTGATACCTATTGCGGCCGCCATCTTGGATTTACATTTCGACAACCCTATCGGTTTCGACACCCTCGAAAAGCATGAAAATGTCACCCATGACAAAAAAATTATACTACTTACTTTTAGTACGTACTACTATTATTTATTCTGTGCTTTTAAATATTGTAATAAAAAAATCTCTTATTATTATTATAATCAAGTATTTAAGAAATTTGGTTATTCGAATATTGTGTATTTGTACAGCGATCTTTTTGAGCCGCTGCAAACAACCGAAACAATGTCCACTCACGACGGCGACTGAAGCCGAACTTGAGCCGAACTAAACTTAATACAAAGGTACTCTGTGAACTAATTTACTCTGTGGCTGTAGATCCCCATTTACAGAAACAATTTATATACGAGGCAACCAAATCGACGAAAATTTCGCCATTTTGGAGCCGAAAAAAATTAATTATAGCTAAACAAAAAAAATTACACTGCCATTTACATTCAGTGGCTTCCCACATGATAGATGAAGAGATTAAAAAATAGATTGAGTTAAACAATTGATATTTTCAAAAGTTATATTGTTTACAAGCCACAGGGACATGATAAATCCACACCATAAGCCACTAAAACCCCTTTTTTTATTTAAAAATAGCAATTAATCGATTTAAAAAATTATTAATAAGTTCAACAATCATTTATCTTTCTAACAATGTGCTTTTTATATCATTTATAATATGATTGCTAGATACTATTTTATTCGATAAAATGTTGGAATTTTAATTTTTAGGCGATAGTAGAACATTACCTTGCGCTTTCGCTTAAGGTATGCAAAACGTTGCTTAACAAAACCTATGATATTAACTGGCAGGACAACGTCTGCCGGGTTCAGCTAGTTTATATATAAGATAAAAAAATTACATTTGTGCATCTTCCCTTTCAAATAAATATTAGTAGATGTCTTTTAAATCAGATGCCTATGGAATATTTGGTGTCTTTATAGGAATTTGCTAAAGGACATAATTCTGCATATTTCAAAACTACTTAGGCGTTATTATTTATAGGTTTATATAAAAAATCTAAATCAAATTGCTAACAAATTTAAAATACCTAATTTTAGTTGTTTGTATGAGATAAAATGGTTACTTCCTAGAGTCCTAATCAGTCACATTTATATTATGAGCTATTTTTTTCACTGTCAATAAAATTAATATTATGTCATCCGGCATTTCTAAAAGCACAACTGGCGCAACTATGGAAATGACGAACTTTACAGGGTACACAAAAAGTCTGCAATTCTCTTTCTAAACAGATAAGTTTTCAGAGCAAGTTCTTTGAATGTATTGTATAAAAAATAATGAAATAAAACTAAATATTGTATACAATGGCAAACAAATAGAACAAGGGCAAGAAGCTTTCATTCTTGGCATACACATAATAGATATATTTTGTATTTAGAAAGATCACGTAGGAAGAGTATGTAATAAATATAACCGGTTTGTTTTGCATATTACGAAACGTTACAAATACAGCATCGCAAACAAAATTTATTACGGCGTATTACAGATACATTTATTGTACACTTAGCTACGGTATATTAAAAATTCTGTAGACATCAATAAAGTTTAACTGTGCAGAAAAATGTGAATATACTCATATAATACGGCCTCTCATGAGTCATGTACTCGTAAACATATCTTGGATAATGCTGTGCTTACAATTCCTTGCATATATTGTCTTCGAAAGAGCCAAAGTTGTAAAAAAAAATAACTCTGACCAGTTCACGACTGCTGCAGTTACAATATGTGAAGCACCTTGGTTTCTAAAATAATTATGTCACGCGAGATACACGCACACAAATGTAATGTATATGTCGGAAGAGTAATTGATTATAGTACAGAGACTAATTTTGTAGTTAGGAATAATATCAATTCGTTTACACGAATTAATTATTCAACGAGTCAAGGATAAACTAGTAACGGAATACGACAAGCGCACCGTTCCACGTCAGAGCCAAGACTGCCCTAACGGCGGCCGCGCCGTCCGTTTTATACAAGCAAAACGAGCGCCACTGCAGGTGCAATGGTGCAGGTGTGCGGAACACGTGTTATTTACAAGAATTCTGTCTAACTGCACCGACGGCTACCGCGCCGCACGTGCAATGGTGCTGGTCCCGTCACGGCCATACTGACATGCGTGCACGCGCTCCATCACAATTTTAGTTATCTGTAGACAAAAAAACATCGTTCGACTATCCTGACATAACAGCGTCTGGTCCGGTCTATATTGACCCTTCAGACTTGGGTGACAATCAGTTTTGTTCCGGCAGTAAGCCCCACAAAACTTTAATCAACTTTATGCGAGATCGGAATGATTAGCCTGTAGCTTTTCTATTTTCTCTTTTTTTTTTCAAGTACTGTTTTTGCTAGTCCAGAATCACTATTCCCTATAGCCATATCATTGGACCGGCACAAAGCCCTGCAATGATAGTAAGAACTATTTTTTTTTCTTACTCTCTTTTTTTTCAAGTACTATTTGCTAGTCCGGAATCACTATTCCCTGTAGCTATATCATTGGACCGGCAAACGCCCTGCAATGATAGTAAGAACCACTTTTTTTTCTTACTCTCTTTTATTTTCAATTCAGTATAGAACAGGTACAGACCAACCATACCGCAAACATGTCCCTGTCACAATCACACAAAAGTGTATCGTGAGGGACGTAGTGACATGATAACACCTAAGTATGTAAACTAACAGCAACACGACACATCCCAGTGCAGCACAGACCAGCCTCCCTGCAACTCCGTGTTCCTTTCCTGCACAAGAATAATTACTTCGCTAGAGTGTTGCAACGTCTCTAGTATTTTCTAGATGCACAGACACGGCTACCTCTGACTGTCGCACGTCCCCGTGCGGTTGACAGTGAACAACATACGGTCTATCAGTTATCACCACCTGCTAACAGATATTAACTCATATTACAACGGTCGACCATCCCAGACTTCATTTAAGTCATGGACGCGCCAATATGGCTACCTCCAGGCAGACCCACTCCAGCTTCCCGTTCTGCTGCGTTCGTGCCACATTTGCGCCAGTGAGCCGTCGCGCCGTACTAGCGCTAGCGAATCGTCGTACTGCTTTGTAAAATAATTTGAAATTAAAAATTTTGTACAGCCGACTTCAATATAAGCGACTTCAATATATGTTATTTAAGAATAACTCAACAACCATCGGTCTGACCTTGATCAAATTCATATGAGACTACACCAGAACTATCAGCTTTCATATAAAAAAAGAATCGTCGAAATCGGTTTGCCCAGTACAAAGTTATGAGGTAACACACATAAAAAAACACACTTGAATTGAGTACCGTCTCCTTTTTGGAAGTCGGCAGATTAAAAGAAATCGAGATAAATGTATTGCGAACCATGGAATTCCGAGCTTCCAAAATTCATCACATATTCTCTCATGAAACGGCAACTGTATGATGTTTGAAAACATTGCAAAAAAAAAAACGGAAACTATGTGTAGAGACGGATACCACCACATATTTCAAAAGGAAGGAGGCAACTGCGCAAAATCTACGAAAGCCGATCAAGCCTCAGGACGTTCATTTACAGCACTAAAGTACCATGTGTTCGGCGGCCGCTTGAATTGCCTTGTCGTAAGATCTGCCGATAAGTTGCAGACTGTAGCGATGTAGGCTCAATTTTACCAGCGCTCGGCCGTACCTGACCATGTTCGATTAGCTGTCACAACATCTTCCTCATTGATCATTGTTGTAGAGACTTCTACGAATCTCTCGACATGAAACCCCAATCTTGTCGACGACACAATATTCGGAGCAAACTGCAACACTGATCAACACATTAGAACACAAAAATGTCACTTACTATTTTCAATTCATAGCGTGTTAAAGTTAATCCTTTATTTTGGTACATTCCTTAAACGTTTTGAACTTCAAAATATAACAAATGATAATCATGTTTCGCGTGAACTATCAAATTACAACATACTCGTAACTTGAATAAGTTATTTAGAAAGCTTCCAACTTCTTTCGACATTTGTTAACATATTTAGGTACATCAAGAAATAATGAAAATACTTGCGGGGTACTTTTAATACAAATCGAACAAGTTAAAAAAATTGGCTTAAATAATTTCACTTTATCTTTTCTCTACACTTTAATGATACAAAAATATCGTAAATAGCATAGCAAATTTCATTACGGTATTAAACATAAAAACAGATTCATCAATGCGGAATGCATTACAGTCTTCCACAAATGTAATAATCCTCATACTATTCGAAGATTATATGTGGGCAAAAGTGGGGACTTTATCCTACTTCTGATGTCGGAAGAGTAATTGATTATAGTACAGAGACTAATTTTGTAGTTAGGAATAATATCAATTCGTTTACACGAATTAATTATTCAACGAGTCAAGGATAAACTAGTAACGGAATACGACAAGCGCACCGTTCCACGTCAGAGCCAAGACTGCCCTAACGACGGCCGCCCCGTCCGTTTTATACAAGCAAAACGAGCGCCACTGCAGGTGCAATGGTGCAGGTGTGCGGAACACGTGTTATTTACAAGAATTCTGTCTAACTGCACCGACGGCTACCGCGCCGCACGTGCAATGGTGCTGGTCCCGTCATATATATATTAAAAGCATAAGTTAGTAAAAAATTAATCTTATTTAAATATATTTATACAACGTAACTATATGAAGAAGGTTGCATTCATTTGTTTGCATACTTTTGATTAAAGTTAAATGATTTTTGTTCTAATAACAATTTCAAAAATTAAAACTAACAATAACTACTATAAAGATACAAATCAAACAAAACAAGCGCATTATTCTAAAAATAACTTCCCAAACCTTAGCTTCACTGGGTCCTAGATGTAGGCAAATTAGACAACATAACGGCCTAGAGCACTCGAAATTTCGGGAAGGCGGCAAGGCGAGGGTGCAAAACGGGCGGCGGAGTGAACTCACAAAGCCACTCCTGCGTCGAGTTACTGAATACTTAATGGAGTAGCTTACCATGCCATACCTAGGTAGCAATATACTGTAATTTAAATTTCAATATGAACCAGATATACTCGAACTTTATTTAAAGTAAGGTATACGAGAATATTATGTTATAATTCCGGGAGAAATACGCTTTGAAAAATACTTTTCAAAAACACCACAAAAGAAAAGCCCAGATCGGCTGTAATGTTTATACAAATATCAGAATGCATGATATCAGAATGTCTAAAATCATAGAGGATAGTGTTCAAAATAATGAATAAACATGTCGATTTTTGAAAACATTTATTTTTTGAACTAATGGAAAAAATCTGCCACTTGTTTTAAATTTCCCGTCCGATTAAAAAAAAATAACTTTTAAACTATTGTAATCTTAGGGCGCGTCTCCACCAAAGTTTTCAACATTTGTCAACACGTGTTGCAGACAAATGTCGCGTCTCCACCAAAAATGTTGACAACATTTATGTTTCCGACATATTGACAAATCAACAAAAGTTGACGACATTTGTTTCAAAATGTTGCAAATCAAAGGAATACGCTTGTTGCCGACATTTGTTCCCTCGGTGGAGACGCTTTTGCAACATTTTGAAACAAATGTCGTCAACTTTTGTTGATTTGTCAACATGTCGGAAACATAAATGTTGTCAACATTTTTGGTGGAGACGCGCCTTTAGAAAGCTTTTATTGATTGTAAATTGTGGATAAAATATTTTCGTAAACATAGCCTTATGTATATTATAAGTAAATTTCTTAAACATCATAACCTTTAGTATTAAATCAATTCAAAGTCGCATCACATAAATACCAAGAATATCGAAAAGTGTTGGTAATTTTTTTGAGTGTGTTTTATCCCGTTGGTCTCAAAATGGAACAGTGGAATACCAGGGACGGAGAAGTGTGAGACTATGTCATTGACGTTCGCCATTGAGGACCACTTGCGGTATTCTTCAGCAACATTCTTTTAAGCTTGAAACATTTTTTATTGAAAACAAAATCAAAAGTTCTCAAAGATGTGTTTGATAAATTTTCTTGGCTAATCTGGAATTTCTATAACGTTTTTTAGATTGTATTTAGTTTTGCGTAATACATTTTATATTAAAGTAACTTTCATCAAGTTCGTAAAGTCCTAGTAAAATTACAGATGAAAGAAAAATTATGTTCGATACACTTATACCTATATATACGATAAACGAAGTGAAGATCTTCTAAGTCCACAAGTTATAAGCCAACATAGAGAAGTAAAAGAATCCTAAATTAAGCAGTATAAAGATTTATTAGAAGCGAGGTTGCAAGTAATGCCATTTATAATTAATCTTCGTATTAGAAAGTGCATGGGAACGGCATCTTTAAGAAGAAACTGAGACGTCATTTTCATTGAGCTCATTACGGTGTGGAGCAAAAATATGATGTTTGAAGCCTTTACAACCAGGCGAGAGGCGTTCAAAGTGTAAGAAATAATAACGTCATCGTAATTTACGCATAGGCGACCTTAGGGTCGCATTCGATTCGATCGTTTGCATTTTAGACGATGGTTATATTTTTAATACATACTTATAAACATTATAATTTTAAATGTGTAAAGTACACACTACTATTTTTATGAAATAAAAATAAATAGAAATTAATTAATTACCTATTCAAAATTTTTAAATATCTAAATTTTCTAAACTATTAGCGCAGGCGGTTGGGTGAACTTCACTACAGTGCAATGACAATCTCGTCCAGTAAATATAATAAAATTCTTAAAAACTGTGTTCACTTTAATAGATATTTTGAAATAAAACTAAAGCGAATAACTTCGTTAAATTCAAAAAATCACATAATAAGTATTTGCATTTAGCACACATTAAAATGGTAACACACACATTTGAAATGGTAATTTAAATTTAGAGACGTCAGCTATAATTTATTTACAAACAACTTTTAGATTTATTTGAATAAACTTAACATTTAATACTAGAGACCTGTACACTGGCCGTAGGAGTAAAATTAGTAATAATTAATTAAATATTGTCCTATGTCCTAAGCACGTCCAGTCTTTCTTGCGTGATTGGAGGTCAAGCATCCAAACATATATGCTTTCACATGTAATTTAGGAAGGATATTATTATGTACTATGTATTAAAATACTTAATCACAAATTACTTTATAAAAACTGAAATTGCTTAGCTTGCAGATTATTTTTATGAAATTTATGTCTAAGCTCGCAATAAAAGAACTTGTCATCAGCACGGAACGTGTCATGACAAATGTTTATTTCGTAATTGTATGTATATTTTAATCAATTACATCTAAATTTCGAAGTTTTCTCCATACAACTTTCGGCTAACAACCTATTGCATTCGTGTTCGTGTTGCATAACGTACAGAAAGAAACATAACTTACATATATACCAGACTCACGACAGTTATCTCGCCATAATAATTTACAGAAGATTAAGCGAAAAGTGATAGATCAAGGCTCATGAGAATGCTTCTTCTATAAATAGAATTGCCTTGAATAAAAAATTGAAAAATTAAAATTTTAAAATTGAATTTAGAATACGTTAATTTTATCATTTTATTCTAAACAAGGTGTAACACCACCCTATTTCACCTTATAAAAATATAACTCTAAGTAAAATGGTTTCTTCTATTGATTTTTTATGAAAAATAGGGCAAACGAGCATACGGCTCACCTGATGGTAAGTGAACACATTCTCCCATGAACATCTGCATGCAACATCAGGGGTATTGCTGTATAATAGAGGCTGTGAGGCATTCCATCTTAGTCTCAAGGTTTTTAACGCATCTGTATCTTTTTTTTATATAAAGTTGGCTGGAGGTGTCTATCAATATGTTCGTTTGTTCAGCTTTATAAAAAAAAATTGATTTTGAAATAATGAGTAAGAAATATACCATCACAATATTTTACCCATGTTTATGTAGACTTGAACTTAATGGAACAGTGGACTTGTGAAGGGTTGTAATGATGATAATAATGATGACGAATACTTGTATCTAATGTTATAATGTAAATGTAAGTGTCGTAGGAGAACTAGGGTAAGCTCTAAATATTGGATCTGGTTCAATGGATATATGAAAAAATAATAAATCCAGATCGATCAAATTAAGTGGTTTATGAATATGTCAGATTGCTTCTAGTAAAGGTAGATTGATACGGTTCAGCTTTGCAGGAACCTTATCGACTTTATAATTTGCATGACGTTTTCTTGTAAATAAGCACGTATGTTCCTGATAAATAATCACTAAAACCCCACTAAACAAAGGTGTAGCTGGCAACGATCAAACTTTAGGAAGTGATCAAATTCACATTTCATATAATCCTATCTAAACTATAAATTCAGGACTAGCATATGACTATTAATCTACCATCTGATCACATAATGATTGAGGTGTAAAAGAAGATTCAAAAATTTTAAAGGATTTTTTTCTGTAAGGTAAATAAGTTATGCACTTCACTTCACTCACAACTTTAATGTATATGTCAGCAAATGAGTTAAATCAGTCGAAGAAAAATTTCTATCGCTCTATGTGTTTTCCTCTTATTAAATAGAACCAAATATACTTGACGGCATTTAAGACATCTAACGTAACGACATAAATTTTATTGAGATATAAAAATATTATTAAAGTTTTACGAAGTATATACAAAACTAATTTTTGCTATCTATTTACTAACCGACAATGACTTACTGTGTAGTGGCGGTGTAAGAATATCCACTACCCTATATCATCTCGTGGGTGTCGTAAAAGGCGCAGAGGAAAACAAATATGCCAGATGGGCAGCAGCATTTTCCTAATAACGATTAAAAAAACTGCGGTTTCCAACCCGCGTGGCAACAACAAGCGTGGCAACTTTGGCAAATATCCCCCCTATGCGGTATAATATATGGGGAAGTGCAGCAGTGGACTAAAACGATAAAGATTTTAGTCGGTTCCGACGGTTAGTAGTGTTTAGCTTATAATAGTTAACATAATTGTGATGATTATAAAAATGGCTAAAATATTAAAATAATACTTTAAGTTTTATTATAACTTTCATAAAGGTATATTGTTAATTGAATTGAAAAAAATTAAAAAGAATATTTGTATTTATTATTATACGTAGTAGAGCCATGCAGCTACATCAGCAGCAGCCACGGGTCAGCTCGACCGGCTTAGAACCACGCTTTCACAGAATACCAGCGTAAAACAGCAGCTTAATGCTGCAGTGTTTCGTATGGAGAGTGTAGAGAACCGAAGATCCCTTTTACTGGAAAAGAGGCATTCCAACTTAGTCCTCACGGCTGACAACGCGTCTACATTATATTCGTATCGAGGATAGATGTATATGTCTATGGGCCACAGCAACCATCAGGTGGATTGTGTGCTCGTTTGTCACCCTTATTCTATTTAAAAATAATATTTTAGTTATGTTCACTGATTACTCTGAAACAGCTAATTTTTTATTACAAAATTCTTTTTTTTATAGGATAGGGTGATAAACGAGCAACACAGTCCACCTGATGGTAAGTGGTTGCTGTGGCCATGACATCTACATCTATCGTCTTCAGAGGTGGTCTCGTATAAATTTAATAAAAAAAAACCATCCCTAAGGTTCCCAACCTTAGGGATTGAATTTTTTACATAGGGAATGAAAAAAATTAATGGACTTACCTAATAAAACGGCTTTTAGGAATAGATTAGAATATTTTTGATTTTATATAGATTTCAAGTAAGAATTACTTTGACTGTGAAATTGAATTCTTTGGGTTGTAAGTAGTGTAAGTCCTTTTTTTACTTTCACCACTAGCCCGGGAAAATTTCTCTGTTCTGGAAAGAATTAGCAAGAAACCCAGCGAGACTTTTTTTTCAATGAAAAATTACTCATACTTAAAAAACACACGTTTCACAAAATAACTGAAACTGCTTGGAAGCGATCACGCCATTCCCAAAGGTTATTATAATAACCCTGTCATCATCAATACAGCCCTTCACAAGTCCACTTGTTGAACGTAGGCCTCCCCCAAGTAATGCCACAAAGTACGGTCCTGGGCCACCTGCATCCATTAACTTCCTGCGTGTCTTACCACGTCGTCCCTCCATCTAGTATGGGATTGTCTCTCACTCGTACTCGAGTGGTAGACGAAGTACCACGAGGCTTTTTCTTTCCAATAGGTTTTCAATTGTTTGAGCTATATAGCTGGTCCATTGCCACTTCAGCTTACTAATGCGTTGGGCTATGTCGGTTACTCTGATTCTACTGCGGATATCCTCATTGTTAAGTTTATCACTCAGAGAAGCCCCGAGATTTACTATCTCCATAGCTCGCTGAGCAACACTGAGCTTCCTCATACGGTCAGCAGTGAAGAACCACGTCTCAGATCCGTAAATCATCTGCTACTGTTTGCAGAGGGAAAGTAAATCACTACGTTTTTGTAAAGTTAACGTTCTAAGTAGTGTCGTAAGTGCGACATTTGAAAAAGGAGAATATTTGGTAGAAAAGGCATGATGGTAGGAAACAGGAGGACTTGTCCTCCATTTGGATAAGTACCATATGGCAGCCGTAGTAGCAACTGACTAATGGCTTGATTCGAATCACTTCGGTATCTTGCCTCAAAAACAAAAAAGTTTTAAGAACCCGTAAGTATTTTATTAATATTTTAGTATTCTATTTATTCATATTTAGTACAAAATTTCTTATGAGCCAAATATTAAAATTGGTTCACTTGATTTGTTTTTCATTACATACATAAATTACACTTCAATACCTTTACACTCAAACAGCACACATCGTATATGGATTGTTAATTTCAACAGTACGTTGCACGTGGCCTGTGGCGTATATAATATGTTATAATGATAGGTAATGTTTTCTTTAAAGTATTTTTAAATGATTTTTCGAGATAACTTTACTAAGCAAGTGCGAAGGCAGTCTCTTGCGCATCCGAAGTAATTTTTAATTTTAGGCGTACGTACGTATTTTCATTTTCTAGTGGATTGACGAGTTGGGTAGCCATATTCTCTTTCCTCTTTAAAGTTATTTTTATTAAATTGTTCCATTATCTACTTTATTTACACATTTTTGTCTACAGGTACAATTTTACAAATTTTGAATAGTTTATCATATTCTTTATTACACGCAATTTTATATTTATTATCTCCTAGTATCTTTGCCGTGTAGTGGCGGTCAAGAATATCCACTACCCCATATCTTCCCGTGGGTGTCGTAAAAGGCGACAAAGGGAAACAGGCAGGAGATGGGCAGGAGCATTTTCCTGATAACAGAAAATTATAATTAAAAAAAACTGCGGCTGCCAACCCGCTCGCCAAGCGTGGCAACTATGACAAATACCCCCCCATGACAAAAGTTACAAAAAGGCGGCCCCCAGTCCCCGGCGGCCCCGCTATTCTACGCTGGCTACGGTGGCGACCATGGTAACGGCGAGGCAGGGGGTGCTAAGAAACTCCAGTGGAGGTTCGGTTGCCACCTTAGACGACTCGACCTGGCAACGTACAACGCACGCACCCTGAGGACTGACGAGAAGAGCGTGGAGCTGGAAGAAGAGATAGACAAGTTACGCTGGCATATTATAGGATTATCCGAAGTTCGAAGAGAGGGGGAGGACAGGATAATCCTCGAATCCGGCAACTTGCTCTATCACCGGGAGGGCGACCATCTGTCCCAAGGAGGTGTCGGATTTATCGTCCACAAGTCTCTCGTTAACAACGTTGTAAAGATCGGGAGGGTGTCGACGAGGGTTGCGTACCTTATACTCAGAATCACCAAACGGTATTCGCTGAAGGTCATACAGGTTTACGCACCAACCTCGGCACACCCCGATGAGGAGGTGGAGGAAATGTATGAGGATATCTCTAGAGCCACGCGTTCCTTCAAAACCCAATATACGGTGAGACTTCAATGCAAAATTAGGTACAAGAACGGTAAGCTCAAAGTAGGGAAATTTGGAATAGGGCAACGGAACCCAAGGGGCCAACAGCTGTCCGACTTCATGGAGAAAGAGGGACTCTTTATGATGAACTCTTTCTTCCAGAAGCGGCCCCACAGGAAGTGGACCTGGTCGAGCCCCGATGGTTCGACAAAAAATGAGATTGACTTCATTATGAAGACCAGACGACAACTGTTCAGTGATGTCTCTTTCCCGCCAGTTTCGAGCTTGTCGCTTTCCCGGTGAGTCACTTATGCTTGTCAGCTCCGGTTGTTCTGCTCTTTCTAACTCTGAGTACTTGCACAGACACAATCTCGTAGCCAAGGTTCTGTACCAGGAGCTCGCTCTGAAATACGCTCTTGTGGATCGAAAACTGCTTTATTACAAGTACTTGCTGGAAGCCGTGCTCGAAAATGACCGCGCCAGGCTCTACTCGGATCGGGCCATTATCACAGACAAGACTATTCTTGCGAATAAGCCTGATATTGTGCTGATGGATCGGGCACAGTCAAGGATATTTTTGGTCCACATTACCATTCCGTATGACGAGAACCTCGTGAAAGCCGAAACAGATAAGCAAACAAAATATCTGGACCTGGCTCACGAGGTCGCTGACATGTGGGATGGACTACCGACCGAAATTATACCTGTAGTCTTTTTGCGAACGGGTTAATCCCAGTCAGCCTCTCGGGTCATCTGAGGCAACTGGAACTCTGTGATGGACCGCTCCAAGCTCAAATGCAGTGCAGTGCTTCTCGATACCGCCTGCATCGTCCGCCGGTTTCTCTCATTTTCCCCCTAATCCTCGGCCGTTTGGTCTCCCCTGCCGAGGTCTTCCATCTGGTTGGCTTTTTATTTATTTACGTATTCTTTATGTATTTATTTCACTATATTAATATACTTATATACTTAACTTAACTTAACTTAACTTAACTTATCTTCACGCACAATCCCTGACGGGGTAGCCAGAGAGAACAGATCGCCAAGTGTCACGATCCTTACATACCTCTTTCGCTTCTTTCAGATTCATTATCTTCTTCATACATGCACGTCTAGGTATCCGAGTACTCTTGACCCTCCCCTCTTCGAGCAGTTTGCTCACATGGTCTTCGAAAGTTAGTCTCGGTCTACCTCGACACCTTTTTTATATTAACTTTCGCGCTATATATTTTCTTCACCATTCGGTCTTCACTCATTCGCTCAACGTGCCCAAACCATCGAAACACGCCCTTATCAATTTTTGTGATAAGGTCATCTTTCAAACCTGCCATATTGCGAATCTCTTCGTTTCGCTTTCGGTCGGCCATGGTAACGCCGCACATTTTACGAAGAGATCGCATCTCCACTGCATTGAACTTGCTTTTATGCTTCTTCTGGCACACCCAGGTTTCGCTGCCATATAACAAAGTCGGTACCAACACTGCGTTATGTATTGCAAGGCGTGCACTCATCACTACGCCTTGCCTTTTGACTAACGCAGTCAGGGCACCATTGACTTTGTTCCCGGCAGCGACACGCCTGTCTACGTCTAAATCACATCTTCCGTCCCGGCTAAAAGCACTCCCCAAGTATACAATTTCATTTACCTGTTCTAGACATTCCTGATTTACCCATATTTCACACTTCGTTCTCTCTTCGTCCCTTTCAAATACCAGAACCTTAGTTTTATTAGCATTCAAACGGAGACCTTTAATTTCACATTCCTCTTTCATACACGTGACTAATGCCTGCAGTTCTGCCTCTGATGGTGCAATAAGCACTGCATCATCAGCATACAGCAGACAATTTACTTTTATGTCACCCAATTTCACACCCAAACAGCTATCTTTCAGCTTCTGTAAACAGCTGTCGAGATACAGTATGAACAGCCAGGAAGACATGACACAACCCTGTTTCACGCCCGTTTGGACGCTAAACATGGGTGACAGGTCATGCCCTACCCGCACACAGGCTTTACAGTTACAGTAAAGTGACTGCACAGCCCTTAGCAATCGACCATCCACACCGTACCCCGGCAACAGTTCCCACATTTTCTTCCTTACAAACTTATCAAATGCTTTCTCAAGATCCACAAAAGCACAGAAAATCTTCTGGTTAGCAGCCAGAAGCTTTTCCGTGATCATGCGTAGAGAAAACATTTGATCCGTGCATCCTCTTCCAGGTCTAAATCCGCATTGTGCCTCCCATAGAAATCTTTCCGATTTCTCTTGCATCCTACGTGTCAAAACCTTCGAGTAAACTTTACTTGCTAAACTGGTCAAGCTGATCGCCCGATAGCACCCGCAGTCAAAATGTGAACCTTTACCTTTATATAAAGGCACAATGACTGCGGATCGCCAATCATCCGGGACATCCCCCGTCCGCCAGCACAAATTGCACAGCAGATAAAAGCTGTCCCAGACGCGAGGCCCACCATACTTGACCATTTCAGCAGTAACTCTGTCTAGTCCCGCAGCCTTACCACATTTCAAACTTCGAATCGCACGTTCAATCTCTTTCATACTGATGACCTCAGTGTCATCGAGGTCCAGGTCTGGCGTACCAGTCACGGCGTCATCCCCGGATCCCTCACTACATACGCACACATATACACACGCATACATTTCTCTATAAAATTCGCTCCATCGCTGCATGACGTCCGATTTTTCTGTGAGGACGTCATTAGTTCTCGAAAGCACTTTGTTCATTCTTAAGGCCGTCGCACCACTTCGGGTCCTTCCAACCTCTTTCCAGAAGAGTTTGGAGTTCTCCTTAAAGTTGTGCGACAACCTTTCGTCCGCTTCCATTCTACACCTTTCACGCATTTCCTCAATCAATGCTTTCGTGTGAACTTTCTGCAGCTTATATCTTTCTTTCATCTTCTCTCTCATATCCTTATCATTACTAGAGGCCAAGTAGTCTAACCATGCTTTCTTCTTCTTCTCTACAGCTTCTTTCACTTTATCATTCCACCATGCATCTCTTCTTTTACTACTGCCTCTTTTTATTGTTCCACACACTTCTTCCGCTGCACTTACCATTCCATCCCTAAGGTTCTGCCATGTTCTTTCCACACATTCATTTCTGCCATCGATGGTGTCAAGCTTTTCGGCTACCCTCGCATGATATTTGTCCCTAGTATCCGCTTCCTGAAGCTTCCAGCTTCGGATGCGACAGACCGACTGTGGTTCTGTTACCGCCGTCCGGTAGCGCCAACCCGCGAACAGACCCCTAAATCTAGTAATCACTAGATAGTGATCCGTTCCCAGGTCAGCACCCCTGAACACTCGCGTATCCATCACCTGTTTTCGCAGTCGGTCATCCACCAGAAACAAATCGATCATACTTCTCTCATTCTTTCTTTCTCTAGTATACATATGGATTTTCTTGTGATTAAACATAGTGTTTGTCACAAGAAGACCCTTTTCCTTGCATACCGCCAGTATAAGCTTGCCAGCATCATTAACCCTTTTATCGCCAAACTTTCCAAGCACCGACTCGTACCCTGGTCGAGCGGTACCAACCCATCCATTCAAATCACCACACACAACAATTCTTTCGTTTCCCCTAGCCAAATCTAGAACTTCTCTTACATTCTCCCAAAACTCCTCCAGCTCAGCCCTGGACGACGAAGCTACCGGCGCATAAACAGCCAAAAGGAATAACTTCGTCAGTCCCAATTTAAAGCGAACCCAGAGAAGTCTTGAGTTCACAACCTTATATTCAGTCATAACATCGACCAACCGAGACGACAGCAGCACCCCCACTCCCTGGCGGGCGCTCTCGCTCTCCGGGACTCCGGACCATAGAGCTAACGCCCCGCCAGGGAGCTCTTCAGTACCACTGCCCTTCCGTTTGGTCTCCGACATACACACGACATCTAATTCTCTTTCTTTCATTATTTCAATCAACTCATTCATCTTATCTTTCATGCCTCCTCTAACATTCCACGTGCCAACTCTGCACTCTGTCCTCCACCTTCCGCCGTGTCGGGCTGTGCGTGACGGGTGGCGGTCCCCATCGCCGCCTTGCGCGCTGCATTCCACACCAACGGGGACTAGTTGGTGTGCGTCGCCTTGGGGGGACGCCCTAACCCTCGTTGGCATGGGTGCGCAGCTGAGTAGAATTGCAGCCCTGAAAAGGGCTGGCAGGGGTCGCGACGAGCACGCTTCTACAATGACCCCCAATATATTTATATGTATGTATATTTATCATTTCCATTTATATATATGTGCAGCCCAACCCAAATGTTGTTAACATGTAAAAACGAGCGATCATGTTTTCCTTACATAGCATGCAAATATTTTTAAACAATGTCAAATAATTCCCTAGCTATTTGAAATACAATTTAGTCACCTGATTTAGTTAAAAATAAAATATCAGGAAATTATATTATACTCGTAATAATTAGTTAAATGTCAATTCTGAGCATCGTCAATTTCAATACCTAGTAAAAAACGCATAACTTAATTAAAGATATATTGTAACAATACTATAACAATAATTAAATGAAAATTTCATAATAAATATTATCCAATACATAATGTAATTTTTCTATCCAAGAATTGTTTTACACCATGGAAATTATTTTCATTGAACCACCTGTACAATTTATTTTTGAACAATGTAAGGCCGGCGCCATTGCAACAACATTTGAACACTTATGTGAAGGGCTTTGCACATTTGTTTGAATACTTATTGGCGCAAACTTTTAGATTGCTTTGCAACCACATCTCCCCACAGTACGTTGATAAACGACAAACTAGATGAACGACGATTTTGTGGATGTAGTGTGCCCGTATTATTCAAGTGCATGTCATTATTTATTACAATGTGCAAAAATAATACAATAAAAACAATACAATATTTAAATACAAGATTATCTATTTCATTCATAAGTACTAGTCTGTCATCTTCATCCAAGCGCTTTAACATTTCAGATAAATGCTGTCCATACAAATCACATTCATTCGATTGCTTTTTACTGTTTTTATGATTAAACGCTCGCGCGACTGAACTTTGCGCAAATGTGGCAGGCTTCGCAAACATTTGAACACTGTCGACTTTGAACGCTTTGATGTGCGCTAAAAAACCGAGACCGCTTGGCAAAGGGCATTACTTTGCACACTTATTTGAACATTGATTCAAAGTCCCGTGCCACACATAGCTTCTTACAAGTGTTCAAATGTTTAAAGCTGTATCTGGCGCCGGTGTAATATTTACACTAACACTGTCAAATTCCTATTATATATTCGGACACACATGGTATGGCAATTTTTTCCATAATTTTATGTTTTAGGTATAACCTTAAGTACTAGCTTGTATGGGTCACTACGTGAGCGAATAGACTGTACCTCACAAGCTTTTTCAAATAATTGTTTGTGTCTCTGCACAAAACACAAATTTCAAAAATATATATTGTTGGTAGTGGCAGTACTCCAAGACCTTTAAATAGAGGCTGACACGATTCATTAGGTCGTACTCGGCAGATTGCCCTAATGCACTTTTTTTGGGCAAGAAATGCTCGATTCCAATCCGAACTATTTCCCCACATCACCTGTCTAAAACGAAGTATAGACTCGAAATAAGCAACGAAAATATACACTAAGCGAATAAGCTCGGTAAGTCATAACAGACGTTTTTATGTTAGTCACTTTTTTATTGGGTTGAGCGCGTATGAACATTTGTTTCCCTTATTAGTCTTTATAATAACGTAAAATGAAAGAATTTAGAAATAAATTGTACCCTATTTAAAGAACATATTCTATTCTTTACTCTAGTCATACATATCTTGGCGGTAAAGTGGAAAATTTTTGAGAAAACTAAATTTTGAGAAGAAATTAGATTAATGATATTAATTTAGTCAATTTTTTGGCTAAAATTATTCAACTAATCTTGCTTATAGAAGAGCTTATAGGTTTCTCTCGGTTGTCATCGGGCGGTTAGTGTTTATGCGTAGTTCGCCCACCAAGCCGAGTGTTGAATTATTTTAATTTTTCATTATCTCTTAAACTATGCGTCAATATAACATACTAAAATATGCAAAGATTGTCTTTGCAAAAATTTTCTTGATGATGAAATAACTTTCATTCGTAAGGATTAATACGCCATGCCAGAATAACATTCATAAATCACTTTTTAATTTTCAATTATTTTTTCACTAAATTCCTTATCGTGGCTTATTAATAAGAAATAGATATCGCGAACTTTTTTAGCTGAACTAAAGATCTATATTTTTGTAGTACTTTGTATATACGTATTACCTACTAACTATAACGCAGGCGCACGCAAATAAATCATTTCTGGAGCGCTTTTTCTTCTAACTAACTTAAGGAAAATCAATAATTAAGGCTAGATGAGAGGTGCAGCTTAATTTTGTATAGCCTATTCCTTATAAATCAGGCTATAATTAACAAAAATAACTTTTCAAATCGAACTGGAAGTTTCAAGGGCCGGATTAACCTTTAGGCAGAGTAGGCAACTGCCTAGGGGCCCCGTGCGCGCACAAATACAATGGAAAATGTTTCACACAGAGAAAATTTTATTGGAAAATTTGTAACCTCAGTGATAAAAGGTATTATTACGTTTCAGCGACGCATACTGTCAGTTGATTAAATACTTCATACGTACAGAACAAAACCATCTAGCATCGAGTAGTAGAACTAATAATATGGATACGTTACATCCCTTTATGCTGTAAAGGCTGTAAAGGCGCCCCGAGTATTCCATTGCCTAAGGGCCCCGACATGGTTAATCCAGCCCTGGTAGTTTCAAAGATTAGCGAGTTTAAACAAATAAACAAAAAAAAAGACAAAAAAATTTCTTCCGCTTCATTATATTAATTATAGATTGTTCATAACTTCATAAGGCTCAAACTCAGTAGACCACGGTTATGTAAATAATAAAACACGGTTAATAACAGCTTTTTCACATCGTTTTGCTTAAATCTTGGCCAGATGAGCAAAGAAATTCGAAACGAGAAATCAATTTTGAATATATTTTGTAAGTTTATAATTAATAAAAATTTTAGTTTATAATATTAAAAAAAAAACTTATTTTGAATGTTTATTTGCTTAAAATATTAATTAGTGCTCAATATGTAAAAAGTTAAATAAAGCAATGTAAGATAATGTGTAAACTATGCGAAATAGTACACATCATGTGCTATGGACTCGTATAGTAAGAATTGGAACGGGTTCTTCTTGAGAATTTGAGAATCGTTGATTCTCAAACGAGATTACGATTGACGGCTCCGTGGCGCAGTAGCCTAGCAATGAGTTCCTGCGCTGGGGGGGCGCGGATTCGGTTCCCGCACGGAACAAGTATTGGTATGGCCTACAAATAATTGTTCCGGGTCTGGATGTTTGTCCTTGTGCAATTTGTGTTTGTAAACTGCCTCCACGATACAGGAAAAATCCTAGTGTGGGGGTAACGTTTTAAAAAAAATGCAGATGCGTTGTCACCCGTGAGGACTAAGATGGAATGCCTCTTTTCCTGTAAAAAGGGTCTCCGGTTCTCTACACTCACCATACGAAACACAGCAGTGTTAAGCTGCTATTTGACGCTGGTATTCTGTGAGAGCGTGGTCCTTCCCCGGTCGAGCCGACCCATTCGTGCTACAACTATACTACTAATATAGCTGCAGCATGGCTCTACCACGTATAAAAAGTTCACTACGTATGCAGCCAGGGCCAACTCCCGTCTCACTCTGAGCTGATTGTACCCGACTGTCCCCAGCACAAACAATGTGGGGTACAACAAAGGGTAAAACGGATATACCCCATACAGTTTGTAGTACATGTGCCTCATAAATTTGTTTTGGACACGTTCAGACACGTTCACGCATTAGGCTGTACTTTTCTTCGTGCGGAGTGCATATAACAGCACCGTACTCCAAGTGACTTCTGACCAGATTATCGTATAGCACTTTCAGTGTGGTAATATTTGTAATATCTCGTGACTGTCTCAGAACAAAACCGAAGTTTCTATACGCCTTTTGACAACTTTTAACAATATGCTCGCGAAACGTTACATCGGAGGTGAGATGGATTCCGAGATCTCGTACCTGAGACACACGCGTCATCGGTGTCGCTTCCATCTTGTATTCGAAGTGCATCGGCTTATGCGCACGGGTGAAAGACAACATCGAACATTTTGACACATTAAAATACAATTTATTTTCGTGGCTCCACTTCACCACTCTGTTTATATCCTCCTGCAGACATTCATAATCAGATGTAACCCTAGCCGGAAGTAGCAATTTAAGGTCATTTGCAAATAATAAACAAGTATTATCTCTGACGAATTCTGGTAATATAATAAAATTATGCACCAACTAACACTAACAAAGGCCAGAGAACCAGTATAATAACAGGCTGTAAAACATTCCATAATATTCTTCAGAGGTGACAACGTATCTGTAACCTGTTTTATTTGAATTTCGTTGAAGATGTCGACAAGCCACTTACCATTAGGTGTTCTGAAAGTTCCTTTGTCATTTAAGTTTTTATAAAAACAAAAATCATTTTTTTTTCAGCTGCCGTACGTTTGTACGAACAAATACTTCTAGCCTATGCATACATATACGTGTTATTTTGTGAAATATGCGTAACTGACCTTATAGTCCGACTTTTAATTTATCTGGTAATAGCCATAACAGCTTCCTGATAAGATGTTATAAACAACATAATACATACGTGGAGCTGATATGAAATCGAATGTTCTTTTGTTACGGATTCTTTATCACTGTGAGCTCTGGAGTTGTATTAGTTGGATAAAATGCCGTGTTTAAAAATTTTAACCAATATTCCGAAGAGTCAAATACCTCGGGACTTTGTGGATAAGATTATACCACTATTAGCGAAAATCTTGAGAAAGCCAGAAAATGTAAGTAATTATGTACTTTTATTCTTCTAGCAATCTTATTACTCTAAATCATAGCCTTTTTTGACAATATTCTCTTACAAAGATGATAATGGGATATTATATGCAGTTACTTATTGTTATCGAGATGCAGGAGGGACTCTCTAACTACCCTATATCATCCCGAGGTTATAGTCAAGATGGACAGTAGCATCTTCCTAGTAATAACAATAATTATTAACAATTTCTTCTAATAATTATTAATTATTTATTCTCCGCCTCGTCATAATTGCCAAGCTTGGCCGGCAGTTTGGCTCTGTAGTTTTATTTTATTGCATACCTTAAGCGAAAGCGCAAGGTAATGTTCTACTATCGCCTAAAAATTAAAATTCCAACATTTTATCGAATAAAATCGTATCTAGCAATCATATTATACATATAAATGATATAAAAAGCACATTGTTAGAAAGATAAATGATTGTTGAACTTATTAATAATTTTTTTAAATCGATTAATTGCTATTTTTAAATAAAACAAAGGGTTTTAGTGGCTTATGGTGTGGATTTATCATGTCCCTGTGGCTTGTAAACACTATAACTTTTGAAAATATCTATTGTTTAACTCAATCTATTTTTTAATCTCTTCATTTATCATGTGGGAAGCCACTGAATATAAATGGCAGTGTAATTTTGTTTTGTTTAGCTATAATTAATTTTTTTCGGCTCCAAAATGGCGAAATTTTCGTTGATTTCGTTGCCTCGTATATAAATTGTTTCTGTAAATGGGGATCTACAGCCACAGAGTAGTTTAGTTCACAGAGTACCTTTGTATTAAGTTTAGTTCGGCCAGTTCGGCTTCAGTCGCCGTCGTGAGTGGACATTGTTTCGGTTGTTTTCAGTGGCTCAAAAAGATCGCTGTCCAAATACACAATATTCGAATAACCAAATTTCTTAAATACTTGATTATAATAATAATAAGATATTTTCATGTTTTTCGAGGGTGTCGAAACCGATAGGGTTGTCGGAATGTAAATCCAAGATGGCGGCCGCAATAGGTATCAATTTTTTCATCATGGGTGTCATTTTCATGGTTTTCGAGGGTGCTGAAGCCGATAGTGCTGTCGAAATGTAAATCCAAGGTGGAGGCTGCAATAGGTATAAAATTTTTCATCATAGGTGTCATTTTCATGGTTTTCGAGGGTGTTGAAGCTGATAGTGCTGTCGAAATGTAAATCCAAGATGGCGGCTGAATTAGGTACCAATTTATTCATCATGGGTGTCATTTTCATGGTTTTCGAGGGTGTTGAAACCGATAGTGCTGTCGAAATGTAAATCCAAGATGGCGGCTGAATTAGGTACCAATTTATTCATCATGGGTGTCATTTTCATGGTTTTCGAGGGTGTTGAAGCCGATAGTGCTGTCAAAATGTAAATCCAAGATGGCGGCTGCAATATATATCAATTTTTTCATATTGGGTGTCATTTTCATGGTTTTCGAGGGTGTTGAAACCGATAGTGCTGTCAAAATGTAAATCCAAGATGGCGGCTGCAATATATATCAATTTTTTCATATTGAGTGTCATTTTCATGGTTTTCGAGGGTGTTGAAGCTGATAGTGCTGTCGAAATGTAAATCCAAGGTGGAGGCTGCAATAGGTATAAAATTTTTCATCATAGGTGTCATTTTCATGGTTTTCGAGGGTGTTGAAGCTGATAGTGCTGTCGAAATGTAAATCCAAGATGGCGGCTGAATTAGGTACCAATTTATTCATCATGGGTGTCATTTTCATGGTTTTCGAGGGTGTTGAAGCCGATAGTGCTGTCAAAATGTAAATCCAAGATGGCGGCTGCAATATATATCAATTGTTTCATATTGGGTGTCACTTTCATGGTTTTCGAGGGTGTTGAAGCCGATAGTGCTGTCAAAATGTAAATCCAAGATGGCGGCTGCAATATATATCAATTTTTTCATATTGGGTGTCATTTTCATGGTTTTCGCGGGTGTTGAAACCGATAGTGCTGTCAAAATGTAAATCCAAGATGGCGGCTGCAATATATATCAATTTTTTCATATTGAGTGTCATTTTCATGGTTTTCGAGGGTGTTGAAACCGATAGTGCTGTCGAAATGTAAATCCAATATGGCGGCTGAATTAGGTACCAATTTATTCATCATGGGTGTCATTTTCATGGTTTTCGAGGGTGTTGAATCCGATAGTGCTGTCGAAATGTATTTAAACTACTTTAATAATTCCGTATAATCATGTTATACGTAATTTTTTTAATGCGCTTAAGGTATGCCCAATTGGATTTACCAATATATTTTATAGTTGTTGACCGTATAAAGGCGGTATAAGAACATCTACTACTCCATGTCGCCCCATCTTAAGTGACAACAGAGGGAAAGCAGTAAATGGGCAGCAGCATCTTCCTAATATCATTAATTGTTACTGTTAATCTTATTGATGCCAGAAAGGATACTTAGTTTGCACGAGTACTAATAGCTTTAAGCGAATACCCCTTGAGCTACAACGAGCCGTAGCCACATGTAAATAAATTACATAGGTAGGCCTAGTAGCAAATGAATTGGTAATTGCAATTTTATATGTTGATTTGCAAAATATTTGACGGTAAGGGTAAATTTCTAAATTGTTTGATATTTATGCTGTTAGTCAGTTGGGTTTTATAGCTTCAACGGACACATGAGTCACAACGCGCGTCTCTAAATTTAATGAAATTTTAAGAAAATTGTAAGGGAAAAGGACATTCCAGAACAGCCAATAGGCCAGTAAGGAAGGGAGTCCGCTACTGTGCCCCAATCAATTCACCGTGGCGGAATCCTTTACCTACTCTAAAACTCTCTCAAAATGAGACAAGACCTGAACCAGTAGCGGAACACTCTTTTATCGTTCAATCATTTCATGCCTGTCAAAGTCTATATAGGTCTCCACGTAGATTGTCTACTATAATCTATAATTGTTTCATTACAGTAGGCTATCAATAATTCAAAATAAAACTAAAAATGTTAAATGAATCGTCGTTTATTTAGAGTTAAAAGTGAATACATTACATGTCCTTTTTTAACTTACAAAACTTACTATAAATATATACTATACTACATGTAGATACATGCTACAGAATACTGCCATGCAGCGTAAGAATTACCACCACTCCATTTTATAGGAGTCGCTCTACAACAGACGCCGGTGTCGAGCTGATTAAACATATTTTCTGTGCATAAGAGAATTCAGAGGATGCTTTGTGATCTTTGCAATGCTTTCGACTGCGTTCACCATGAGAGAGAAAGCTACGAGTACATCATTATGGTGTAAAACACATAGCACTCAAACTTATTATATCATATCTTAATAATAGAACGCAAACTATTGTTATTAATGGGAGAGTTCTTCCGGATCAGTATTGTCTATGAGAGTCCCTCAGGGCTCAATTCTTGGCCCCTTTCCTTTTAGTTTATATTAGTAACTTACCTTACTTGGTAGGGAATAACCATGATATAGTTTTATTTGCTGATGATACTTCGTTGATCTTCCGACTTAAAAGGCAATTATTAAAACATGATGAAGTGAATAATGCTATATCAAAAGTAGTAAACGGTAATAAAACGAAACGTATTAATAAGACCTACGAGTAATGGTAAACAGTAGAATACCAGTGGGTTTTTAACTGGGGAGGAGCTGAGCCTTGTTAAATCCACTGTTTTTCTCGGAAGCACAGTTGAAGATTCGCGTCACTCCTAAACTAAATAGTAAACTTAGTTCTGCAGCATATGCTGTAAAAAAGTTTAGAGGCCTGTGTTGAAAAAGCAACACTACCTACATGTGTTGCTTTTTCAACATATGTAAGGCCTCTAAACTTTTTTAACTAGATCAGTTTATTTTAATTATTTCCATAGCATAATGTCATATGGAATCTTGCTATGGGTTAATGCGACTGACATTTAAACTATCTATGTTTTGCAAAAGAGAGCCATAAGAGCAATTTATAACATAGATCCCAAGGAATCCCTTAAATAAAACTTAAAGAAATAAACATATTAACTTTGGCCTCTCAACATGTTTACGAGAATTTAATGTATATACACATAAACAAAAATAGTTTTATTAAAAATAGTGATGTACGATTCTGTAAATAATAGGAGCACAGGTTAATTAAACTAGTTACTCAACTCCAAAGAATCTGTTTTTCCTTCATGGGGCAATGTATACGCTTTTAAAACAAAGGCCCAGAAAATATGCAGACCTTATCTATCAAAAAGTTTAAAATATTTTCTCAGACAGAGGTTTTTTTCCCGAATCAGTGGTAAAAGTTAAAAATGACTTTCAATAAGAATTACATGTATTCAATATTAAATAAAAATGATTCTATTCTATTCTATTCTAATCAATTACGGTCAAATTTCGACCACTAGGAGACTTAAGTTTTCAGCCAGTTATGGTAATAGTTAGTGGCAGTTTCACGCCTGTATGGAAAGAATAGCAAATTTATTTAATGTTAAATTTGCGTCGGTAACTTAATTCTTATTACTATTACTATACTATACTATAACTCAGTTCAAAATTATTCAAGTATTTATATTATCATCATCATCGTCATCATCATTACAGCCTTTCACAAGTCCAGTAGTCATGACTACTAGACTAGACTTTCAGGTTTTGAGGTATGTCCACGAGAAGATGTGTCGTAGTTTCCCGAACGCTGCCCGGCCGAGTTGAATCCGTCGATTGACCTCTCGGTCAAAGTTGGACTTACCTAGTCGGAATATTTGTCCCAGGTAAACATACTCGTCAACAACTTCGATCTTAGTGCTCCCAACAACTACCGGCATAGGTGTGACATGGACGTTAAACATGATCTTTGTTTTGTCCATGTTCATCTTAAGACCTATCCGTTGGGAGACACTATTGAGGCCATTGAGCATTTTTTTATAGGATAAGGGTGACAAACGAGCACACAGTCCACCTGATGGTAAGTGGTTGCTGCGGCCCATAGACATCTACATCTATCCTCTATTACAATTCAAAATGTAGATGCGTTGTCACCCGTGAGGACTAAGATGGAATGCCTCATTTCCAGTAAAAAGGGCCGCCGGCCACCTGCACTCACCAAACGAAACGCAGAGGTAAACCTCTACTTCACGCTGGTATTCTGTGAGGTCGTGGTACCACCCCGGTTCGAGTCGGCCCATCCGTGCGACAGCAAAAGCTGCCGCGTGGCTCTACCACTGTTAATGATTAGGTCCTCCAGCGATTCTGCCATAAGGACTATATCGTTGGCAATATTCACAAAGATCTTTAGTTATTTTTGGAATCTAAATCTAATAAGAAAACTGTCTATATTCCTCAACTGTACTTATTCCACGATAAATACGTATATGGGGGCACGGTAGTGCCCCCGCCAATTCGAGCAAAACAGCGGCACGTCGTACCATCCTTTTCTCGAACAGTTCAGGCAATTTCAGAAACCCTATAACTTCGTTGTGGATAAAACTAGAAGCCTGAATTTTCAGTAACCAAGTGGGCATTGTATAAACTCGGTATATTTAAATTTCATTAAATTTGAACCAGTAGTTTAAGAATTATAACTAGTCAAAGTTTTTTAATTTTGTCACTCACTGACTGACCGATCATCAAAAAAAACTCTAAGGAACTTCTAGCAGACATAGAAGCTTCAAATTTGGAATACAATTATTGTTTAGAATATAAATCAAGGAAAAATTAAAATATTTTGCAATTTCGGTCCTTTTTCGAGATACACCAACTGCATAAATAACTTTGTAATCCCATATAAATATATAGGATTACAAAGTTACATTTGCAGTAAATGAATCAGTGTTTATGATTTTGACATACAAGAAGAAATGAGATGCCATCAACAACATAACTTGTAAAAAAACCAAGTCTTGCAACTCAGTTCTTCTACCACACATGGCCAAGTCAATCTATTTATTTAAAATATAAAAGAATTTTAGTATTGATGTGGTCACTATAAGATGATGTTAGGTTAGCTAATTACGTAATAGCTTAAGACAGAAGGACCCTAAGTAGGGACTGAATAAATTAACCGACTTGATATTACATGGATCTCACAACTTTTTAGGGTAGAAGAACTGAGTTGCGAGATTTGGTTTTTTTTTACGTTATGTTTTTGATGGAATTTGTCCTTTTTTCATCAACTCTTAAAAGTTTTCAATTTAAACAGTCTTCAACTAGCAATGGGCCTCACCCATAGTAAAACAAAACTGTCGTAATCGCTACGACTAGTAAGCAGATTAGCGATTATATTACCTCATGTTTTACACCTTTGCTTCCAGTTAACCTGCTTTACATCGAATGTATTTCCGAAATGATATTAGAGCTTTACAACACCTTTCGAGAATTACCCAAATCTGGTTCTTATACACCCACTGGATAACGCAGATAGTAGTCTGTTTGCGCCATTTAATTTTTATTTCTTTAAATACCCGTAATGTTCATTTGCTATCAATAAAAAGCTAATTAAACCTATAAAAATTTTCTTAGATACAACTACTAGATACTAGTAGAAACCAACTGTAGCTCTGATTAAAGTCATATTTCATTAATTACAGCTTAGTTCACTGCTGAACAAACGTCTCCATAGATTGCTTCCTATGGGGAATATTGCCACAGTCGCGACGCTTGTTAAGCGGTCTGCCCACCGCAGTATTTAATTTGTAGTTTTTATCAATAAACTAGCTGTTCCTCGCGACTTCGCTCGCGTGGAACTTGGATTTCATGGGTTTTAATTTTTTTGCGCGGAACCCTAATTCTTTTTGTAAAAAGAAGTAGCCTAAGTTACGCCTTATATCATCAGCTATCTGTCAATAAAAGTCCCGTCAAAAACGGTCCAGCCATTTCGGAGATTAGCCGGAACAAACAGACAGACACACAGACAGACCGACAGACAGACAAAATTTTTAAAAATTGTGTTTTTGTTATTAGTACTTTATATACTTTCATATGCATTTAGTAAAAAGCTGTTATTTTAACATTACAAACATACACTTCAATTTTATTTATCTGTAATAGATATTAAGAAAGGGGAACGAAAGTGAACGCAAGTAAGACGAAAATGATGGTTTATGAAAGAGAAGAATGTAAAAAGCTATGTGAATTAAGAAGAGTAGGGGAGTTGGTTCAGCAAGTGGATGAGTTTGTGTACTTGGGATGTGTATTTAGCAGTGATAATAGATATGATAAGGATATAGAACGACGAGTGAACGCAGAAAATAGAGTAAATGTGACTGAACCCAAAATACACTCTGTATTTTGGGAAGTCAGAATGTGTCAAAAAGACACGTACGGCAATTCACAATGCTAGGTTATATTATTTCACCACCATACTTTAATGTATGGTGGTGAAATCTGGGTGTGGCGAAGAAGCACGGGAGTAGAAAAATTGCTGTAGGAATGCAGCCATTAAGGAGTATGTTAGGGCTAAATCTGAATGTCAGAGTGAGAAATTGTGTGATAAGAGAAAAGTGTGACTTGCAAGATAATTTTGTGACTAAGATTAAGAAGGGAATGCTTCGGCGGTTTGGTCATGTAGAAAGAATGAACGAAGAAAGAGTGATAAATCAAATTTTGTTGCAGAAGTGAACGGCATAGTTGAGAAAGAACGCCTTACCTTGGGAAGGAGAGCCTTGAGGGACATCCATTAGTACCGGTGATCAAGAAGAACTTTTACAATTGATAATAACTTCTGCGTTCTATTACATAAATATGAAATAATAAGTTCGCTGTGTTCTTGACATCATAGTAATGTAGATTCCTGATTAACGTCTTATGGTGAACACATTCAATGGCATTGGAAAGGTCACAAAGTAACCGCAAAACTTAAAAATATATTTGATAGGCTCAACTACGGCGTCAGTTGTCGAGCGACCCCTCGTAAAACCAAATTGATTTTTATGAATTAAAAAAAAATTGATTGATAAAAAAACTTAACATCTGATTTAAATAATTATTTCAAATATTTTACTAAATGTTGGCAGTATACAGAAATTGGTCTAAAATTGGCGGAGTCTAATGTACTACCAGATTTAAATCTTTTATATATAAAAAGTACGTGTCACGTTGTTTGTCCGCGATGGACTCCTAAACTACTGAACTGATTTCAATAAAATTTTGCACACTGCGTTCAGTTTGGTCCAACTTGAGAGATAGGATAGTTTTTGTCCCGATAAATGACCCTCAATATTTTTTATAACGAATTTAAGGATTTTTATAGGACAAAAGGTCGTCGGAGAGGGCAGAACAACGTCTGCCTGGCGAGCTAGTGTACTATATATAATTTGATGATAATATATTGATAGACAAGATGCGATGGAATATTATAAGTACTATGCTCGGGGTTTATCTGCATGATAGACTTAAAAACGAGGACATCCACAGTAGAACCAGAGTAACGTGATAGCCCAATGGTTTAGTAAGCTGAAGTGGCAATGGGCCGGCCATATAGATCGAAGAAACGATAACCGATGGGGAAGAAAGTAGTAGTCTCGTACTAGCAGGCGAAATGTAGGGCGATTCTCCACTAGATGGAGTGACGACCTGGTAAAACATGCAGGAAGTCAGTGGATGCACGTGGCTCGGGGACGTGCGGTGTGGCATTCGTTGAGGAGGCTTATGTACAATAGTGGATTTGTGAAGGGCTGTAATGTTGAAATGATGTAGTTTTTATTAGGGAGCTACTGCCCGTCTCCTGGTTTGAATTCCCTTAGCCGCCTCTAACGACAGCTACAGGACGTGGGACACATTGTGTGAACGTTCTAACACGATCACTACAAAATCGAAGCATATTTACGTGGTGGAAATCTTGCAATGATATTGCTGTGTTTGTTTTTGTCAGAAAATCTGACAACAACCACTTAATAACAACCTAATAAAGTTAATACTTTATATAACTTTTTATGCAGAAATTTACATGCGTGATATCAGGAGACTGCTACATATCCTTCGCTGGTGAGTCAAAATCTCCGGGTGCGACTGCTACACTGGAGTCGATTGGGAATTTAGGTCCCAATGAAAACAGAGTAATCGTGAAAGAACTATCCGATTTTATAGAAAAAGAAATAGGCGTGCATCGTGACAGGTAACATTTATAAATTAAAGTGCGATTTAAAATAACAATAATCACTTGTTTTAAAATACAATTACTTTGTTTCATTTACTAGGATTTCTTGATTATTTTTTTAGAAACTCTAGCATTACCTTAACAATTTCTTTGATACTTTTTAACAAAGGTTAAAAAATATCAAAGAAATTGTTAAATATTTATGCCTTAAAACTTTTCCACAAAAAGTGTTTTTGAAGAACTGCAGTCTTCTTTGGCAGACAATTCTTATTTTATAGTGGCATACTGGTGCACTGAATTTAAACACGGCAGGACCGCCTGCAATGACGATACTCGCTCCAGGCGGCCAACAACAGCCGCTACGTAATTATTGCATAGAGATAATATAGATAGAGTAGGGAAGCCAGCCGCAAATGTGACTTCTCGTTAGAAAGAGAGAGAAGATCAAGATTGCTATCTGTCTCTCTCTAACGACGCATGTTGTCAAGCTAACCTAACGGCGCCTCCACACGCTTGGTGTTTGCCACACACACCATACACGAACAAACACCGACCACATTCACCCAATACAAACACGGCATCCACACGCTCGGCGAACGTGCTAGTATATTCCGGATAGGCAAACGTGACGGACGACGAGCTTGTGGCAGCGATTACTTTCGGGTTGACCTATTTTTATTTAAAAATAAGGCAATATGAATTGATCTCGAAGTTATTGTATTGACGATTTTACACACCATATAATCTCAAATGAATTCTCAATTATCTCTGTTATAAATTGTCTTCAGGTTTAAATAACTTTGGTTTGAACGCTTTTATTCGTATTGCATTGCTGATTATTATGTAATACGTGACTCCAAATTAATCTAAAAACAAACTTTTATGAAATTAATGCTTGACCGGGGAATCTAACCCTTTTTTATAGGATAAGGGTGACAAACGAGCACACAGTCCACCTGATGGTAAGTGGTTGCTGCGGCCCATAGACATCTACATCTATCCTCTATTACAAATCAAAATGTAGATGCGTTGTCACCCGTGAGGGCTAAGATGGAATACCTCATTTCCAGTGAAAAGGGCCTCCGGCCACCTGCACTCACCAAACGAAACGCAGAGGTAAACCTCTACTTCACGCATTTATACATAACACATCTATTTCTATATAATTCATCATTTCGCATACTTCATCCATCTTATCCTTCATTGCTCAGCCAGACGGGCCTCCGCAATACACTTTTCGCCCCTCCGAGGGACAGGACGTGACGGGTGGCGAACCTCGTCGCCGGTTTTTCTCCCGGAGATTCTTCGCACCCCTGCCCCATTAAAAGGGCGCCGGGAATTCGGGGCCATTTCTTTTACTTGTTGGCTCTTGATGCGAACTAAAGGGGTGGTAGATTTTACGCTGCTATCATACGGCGAGGAGCCGAGTCTATCCTATCGGCTTTGTCGCTCGTTTAGCACCACCCGGGGGACACGTGTAGGGTGGGCCTAGGGTTAGGTGGTCGAAGCCTACGGACGCGAGCGACTCATCCCGATTGAACATTGTCTTTATTAAAATAGCTGAAATGGCTGAAAAGAGGATCTTTTCCCATATTTATAGGTTGTTCAGATCTATTAACGTACAGTTTTATTTTCTCACATTTGTGGTGTTCGAGACAACATTTTCTATACAAATATCCCGGCACCTAGACTAAACCATTTTTTCCTGGTAAATCAAATAGATAATCATTTGTTCCCCCTGTTAACACAGGGGCAGTAACATCGTCAGGTTTCGGTGATGGTGTATTAAAATATCGTATTCACAATTAGTAATTTGAGGTTTCCCTAAGATATTTGTTATAAACATCTTATTGAAGGCAATACTAACTAGACGACATGTTGGTTCCTGACAGTTACCACCCAAGAAATTGTCGAGACAACCTTGATCGAGACGTCTCGTAAATATAAATAAATTTATTTCTTCTGATTTTTAAATTCTTCATGGAGTGTTATTAAAGATTTTATTGGCACTTGAAATCCGTGAATGAAATTCATGTTATTTGTAACGTCTTATCACTTTTTATTCACATTAACCGATTCGTTGCGGCACCGATTTTCGACAACTTTTAGCTGTGGCGGCGAACAAATATTTCATGACACGCCTGGCGTGTCGAGTGCCACAGACAAAAATTGTGCCTATTGTGCCATCCGCCATGTGTAAAAGTAATGTTCTTTTTTATGGTTTTTTTACTTGTTTAGACCTAATTAAGTTTATTTGACATCAAACATAAGTTACAAATGGAAGGATACTTGTTTTAGTGGGTAAGGATACGTGTTTTTTTACGTGTTTTCTTCTAGATTGTCTTGATTTATGTAAATGTGAATATAAATTATTTTAAGAAATAAAGCAATCCTATACCTTAAAATAATTTTTGTCCCACGAGATGTCTTTATTTTATTTTATTAATTATTATTGTAGAGGTAGTTACTAATAATTAAGGACTAATGGACGTTAGGATGAAATTAAATGACTTAAATAGTTTTCACAAGATAATAATATGACTTAGGTGATTCAATGAGATAAATCAGTATTTATTGTAGATATACAAAATTGGTAGGTACTTGGTATAATTGTTCGTATAAAATGAAGCAATATCTCCGCACACCACACGTAGGTACAGTCGCGCACGATGTTGCGTCATTAGCGCAGCGCACAAATATATCTCTAATCATATATCTAGTAGATAGTTTATCGGTGACGACGAGTGAATCGACGATCAAATAAGCGTAATAGCATAATTGTCTGTTCATCCGATATTTTCGCAACAATTAAACATCGCTATATTATCTATCATATCTATTGATACCAATTGAACGCCAATTAAAGAATATCGGGAATATATCGCGACATGATGATGCATCCTGGCAATACTTTACAAAATCTGCAATTTTATTTCTTATCGAATTTGTTTTATCGTAGATATTTTAAGAATTTAATTGAAATGACTAAGACAACTTTTTTTCAATTTAAATAATACGATTCTATTTTTTTTTTACAATAATTACGATGAAATATAATAATATAAATACAATGAAACATATTTTAAAAGTTTTTTACACATTATTAGATCGCAGTTCACGACCTCTTTAAATACATATTATTATTTTGATTTACTACCAGCTGTTTTAATGTATTGTAAATATCCGTATCGTATTTTATTGTAAGTAACCCTGGCTTAATAAAAATTAAAATATATTAAAAATTACAGATTTTTCCTGACTTTTTACGACCTTTCATCGTATAATGTAGCAAAAAGTGGAGTCACTGTGGAAGCAGCTTCGGAAAGTCAAAAATAACAACAAAGCAGTACAATGAAAAAATTCCAAAGGCATGACAACTACTGGATATAAAAGTACACTATTAAATTAACACTCATTATACAGATAACGAGTTTCATTTTCGTAATTAATTAATATCCTAATTTTTTATACGTAAAGCTAATCCTTAGCACCTAGTCTAGGATACGCAATGCCATCAATGTATGTATATAAATCTATAAGGGCGTGTTCCGACGATACGCACCCGCTACGCGCACGCCACGCGCGTCAGCACCCGCGTCTAACTCGCTTTGAAATTTGTTGCATATAATTTGAGTCTTATGACAAATCAATAAATCTCAAATTGCATTTATCGACGGTCAACCGCACAGGCCTCGCCCACGCCACGCGCGCGCCTCGTCACCGCTCCGCGCCGGCCCCGCGCCCGCGCCTTTTATACAATTTCAGATTTATTAATTTGCCATAAGACTCAAATTATATGCAACAAATTTCAAAGCGAGCTAGACGCGGGTGCTGACACGCGTGGCGTACACGTGGCGTGCGCGTAGCGGGTGCGTGTCGTCGGAATGCGCCCTAAGAAAACGTAATTAGCAAAGAAGTATATAGTCATTAGCTTCATTTTGACAATTGTTTTCGTAGAATAAAAATGCGCAATAATTAGTGACCTGTAATACTGGTTGCCTTATACCTAAAACAGAATCCAGACTATTACCAAACCCTCGATCGGGTTCCCGCCTGTTGTGGCGGGAGGGCTTATTAGCCGTAATTTGGTCACCCACGATGAACAAAGAAGGACCCACTTGGATAGCTTGAGGTGAAGTGTCAGTCCGACGAGACTACTCAGTGTGACTGTTGGTAGATTGTAACCAGGGCTGGCCCTACCATAGGGCGAACGGAGCGGTCGCTCCAGGCGTCAAGTCCCAGAAGGCGCCTTAGTCAAACGTTTATTAGCATAGCTAGGTACATAATACAAAAATACAATCTTTTAGCTTATTTAGGTAACAATTTTGCACGCTCCTTAGAATCTTACTCTCTATTCCGTTTCTTTGCGTATTTGTGTGTGCCTGAGTTTATTGATAAAAAATTTCTCGCTTTTCAATATTTTGGTTTCGAACATGTGGCTAGTTGATATATGTGCGTATGGCCTTATTTGTTGAGACGAGCGCGGCATTCTTCCGCGCTTTTTTGTATTCTTTTACGAACTCAACAAAAAGATGGGAAGTTATTTCTAAACATGTGAAGAGCTTGCCGTGTAGTGGCGGTCAGGAATATCCACTACCCCATATCCTCCCGTGGGTGTCGTAAAAGGCGACAAAGGGAAAAAGGCGGGAGATGGGCAGCAGCATCTTCCTGATAATAGCCAAAATTACAATAAAAAAAACTGCGGTTGCCAACCCGCTCGCCAAGCGTGGCAACTATGGCAAATACCCCCCAATGATCAAAACAACAAACAGATGGCCCCCAGTCCCCGGCGGCCCCGCTATTCCTGGCTACGGTGGCGACCATGGTAACGGCGGGGCAGGGGGTGCTAAGAATCTCCGGTGGAGGTTCGGTTGCCACCTACGACGACTCGACCTGGCAACGTACAACGCACGCACCCTGAGGACTGACGAGAAGATCGTGGAGCTGGAAGAAGAGATAGACAAGTTGCGCTGGCATATTATAGGATTATCCGAAGTCCGAAGAGAGGGGGAGGACACGGTAATCCTCGAATCCGGCAACTTGCTCTATCACCGGGGGGCGACCATCTGTCCCAAGGAGGTGTCGGATTTATCGTCCACAAGTCTCTCGTTAACAACGTTGTAAAGATCGGGAGTGTGTCGTCGAGGGTTGCGTACCTTATACTCAGAATCACCAAACGGTATTCGCTGAAGGTCATACAGGTTTACGCACCAACCTCGGCACACCCCGATGAGGAGGTGGAGGAAATGTATGAGGATATCTCTAGAGCCATACATTCCTCCAAAACCCAATATACGGTGTTAATGGGAGACTTCAATGCAAAACTAGGCACAAGAGAGAACGGTGAGCTGAAAGTAGGGAAATTTGGAATAGGGCAACGGAACCCAAGGGGCCAGCAGCTGGTCGACTTCATGGAGAAAGAAGGGCTCTTTATGATGAACTCTTTCTTCAAGAAGCGGCCCCACAGGAAGTGGACCTGGTCGAGCCCCGACGGTTCGACAAAAAATAAGATTGACTTCATTATGACGACCAGACGACAACTGTTCAGTGATGTCTCAGTGATCGCGAGGGTGACAACCGGCAGCGATCACCGAATGGTTAGAGGCACACTAAACCTAAATGTTAAGTTGGAGAGGTCTCGTCTGAAGAAGTCAACGCTCCGTCCCCCTCGTGCTCTAATCCAAAGTCCCGAAACCTTTCAGCTCGAGTTACAAAACCGTTTTCAGTTCCTAGAAGACTGCAATGAAGTGGACGATATGAATGACAAGCTCGTGGAAACTGTCCATGCGGTCGGAGCTAAGTTCTGCAAGACCCGCCGCAGAAGAACACAAAAACTCTCCGATCACACTCTTAATCTCATGGCTGTTAAACGGGAGATGAGGCTACATTCTTCAACAGATTTGACAGCATACAGGCAACTGAACAGACAGATCTCCAAATGCATGCGGCGAGACTTACGCAACTTCAATACAGCTCGTATTGAAGAAGCGATTGAGCGGAACCAAGGCTCCAAAGTCTTTGCCAAAGATCTGTCTGCCAGAAAGAGCCAACTGTCAAAGCTGAAAACTGAATGTGGCAGCATCGTTTCCGGGACACCTGAGATTATGAGTGAGATTGAGAGGTTCTATGGGCAGCTGTACACGTCATCGTTGGAGCCACACGCAAGTGTGAGTAACGATCCAAGAGCGAGTCTTATCCGACACTCTTCCGAAGATATCCCGGACGTCAGTCTGATTGAGATTAGAATGGCTCTCTAGCACCTTAAAAACGGCAAGGCCCCAGGCGAGGATGGAATTACAGCGGAGCTTCTGAAAGCGGGTGGAAGACCGGTACTTGAAGTCCTTCAGAAGCTCTTTAATTCCGTCCTCCATGGTACACCGGAGGCGTGGAGCAGAAGTGCGGTGGTCTTGTTCTTCAAGAAAGGTGACAACGCTCTCTTGAAGAACTACAGACCGATTTCCCTTCTGAGCCGCGTCTACGTGCTGTTTTCGAGAGTCATTACGAATCGTCTCGCGCGCAGACTTGACGACTTCCAGCCTCCCGAACAAGCCGGTTTCCGAAAGGGCTTTAGCACCATAGACCACAAACATACCCTACGGCAAATTGTACATAAGTCCGAAGAGTACAATTTGCCACTATGTCTAGCGTATGTGGACTATGAGAAAGCCTTTGATTCCGTCGAAATTTGGGCGGTGCTGCAGTCCCTTCAGCGGTACCAAGTTGACTGTCGGTATATCGAAGTGCTGAAGTGTTTGTACAGTAGAGCTACGATGGCTATCCGAGTACAGAACCAGAGTACGAAACCTATCCAATTGCAGGGAGGTGTAAGACAGGGTGACGTTATATCCCCGAAACTCTTCACCGCAGCATTGGAAGACGTTTTCAAGCTTCTGGACTGGAAAGGATACAATATCAACATCAATGGCGAGTACATCACTCACCTTCGATTTGCCGACGATATAGTCCTCATGGCAGAATCGCTGGAGGAACTACGCACTATGCTCAATGACCTCAATAGTGTCTCCCAACGGATAGGTCTTAAGATGAACATGGACAAAACAAAGATTATGTTTAATGTCCATGTCACACCTATGCCGGTAGTTATTGGGAGCACTAAGCTCGAAGTTGTTGACGAGTATGTTTACCTGGGACAAATAGTCCGACTAGGTAAGTCCAACTTCGACCGAGAGGTCAATCGACGGATTCAACTCGGCTGGGCAGCGTTCGGGAAGCTACGACACATCTTCTCGTCAGAAATACCTCAAAACCGTAAAACAAAATTGTACAACCAGTGCGTGTTGCCAGTGATGACTTACGGAACTGAGATGTGGTCCTTCACTGCTGGCCGTATGAGGAAGCTCAAGGTCGCTCAGCGAGCTATGGAGAGGGCTATGCTCGGAGTTTCTCTGCGTGATAAACTTAGGAATAAGGATATCCGCAGTAGAACCAGAGTAACCGACATAGCCCAAAGGATTAGTAAGCTAAAGTGGCAGTGGGCCGGCCATATAGCTCGAAGAACCGACAACCGATGGGGAAGAAAGGTTCTCGAGTGGCAGCCTCGTACCGGTAGGCGAAGTGTAGGGCGTCCCCCCACAAGATGGAGTGACGACCTGGTAAGACATGCAGGAAGTCGATGGATGCAGGTGGCTCAGGACCGTGCTTTGTGGCATTCTTTGGGGGAGGCCTATGTTCAGCAGTGGACTTGTGAAGGGCTGTAATGATGAAGAGCTTAACTTTAAAGAAGGTGTGTCAAACAAGATGCGAAAGTAGAGTCAACAGCTTGCAAGCGGTGCGGTATCAGTACGCCGCAGTAAAAAGTGCCTTGGAAGAGTCGACACAACTGATCCCGTGGCAAGTTTGGAAGCTAAATCACTTGCAGCCAATTTAAGAAGTTTTTGCTGTCTTTAGTCAATTGGTACGACGTTTTATTCCACGTTAATCTTGTCAGCAATGCACATGCATGAAAGCAGAGCACATAGATTTATCAGATGCTACAAAACTGATGCACAAAAAAGAATATACCTAGAGACGAAGGATTAACAAAGGTTGTCATTGCAGCTAAGATACAACTAAAAAAGCTGAAATAAACTCTGAGTTTGAAAGAATCCGCGAACGAAAAAAGAAGAAAATGTTCTTAAAGCCCAAGAGAAATCGGCGCATGAGTACCAAAACTATTCCACCTCAATTTTTTCATGCGATTCTCTTCAAGTTGTCCTGCTGATTATATAAATGCATGTTGCCATGGGGTAACTCGGTGCCATATTGTTTAAACCGATTTTTTTCAATTGCAAGGAATTCTTATTTTTAAACTGGACAAGTTTCTTTTTGTGGTGTTTGATAAAATACAAATAAAAAAGTCCCATGACTTTTTACGATAAAGTTAACATTTTCGGAGTTATGAATTTTTAAAGGTTTGAAAGATCCCAAATTCGGATACTTTTGACTCTAAATATATAAAGAAAAAAATATATAAATATATTCCGGATCAAGAAATGTTATTCAGAACAAATGTTTTCTATCCAATGTTAGACACCGCCATAAACTTAAATAGAGACATGCTTTACACGACTTTTTACAATTAATGAGACTTGGCATTTATAGCATAGAATAGAGAGTTTCCTCTATTATTTGAATAAGTCCGATGAAAATTTTAAAAAAGTATGCTCAAAGTTCGAGGAATAATGAACCCATGATCTTAACCGCGATTGGAGCTTTCAAGAGAAAAGATGTGTTTGAAAAAGTTTTTACATATCGATAAAGGTCACCCGAAAGCAGTTCTTCAGCTCTTAGTATTAAATAATGAGGGCATCCACGACTTTTTCTGCCACCAGGGCGGCGCCACTTTACAGTGAGGTAAAATATTTGACAGATTTCATAGCGGGGACGATAATTCTTAGGAAAATTTAATCTTTAAGGTTTCTTTCTGTATTGTTAGTTATATTTTATATTAATTACATTAGAAATGAATAAACCAAAGTATAAATATAACTAAAAGCTGATTTTTTTAAAAAAGAGTTATAAAATGAAAAAATTAAAAATTAAAATTACTGATGCATTGTGTTGTGTATTAATATTATACTCTAGATAATGATAAACTATTATTTTAAACGAATTTCTCAATTAACTGACATTGTGTAACAAAAAACTTTACCTCAGTCGCAACTAGCGACATCTGGTGAGTGGAAGATTATTAGCCCTCATTGGCAAGATACGTTACCTGATATTAGGTCTTTACATATGAAATTGCCGTTTTTTATGAAATAAGTTAACGTAAGTATTTTTCTATATTTTTTATTTTTATTAATCAAAGTAGTCACCCATGCAATCGATGCATCTTTGCTAATGCAGTAGCAGTTTATTGATGCCCTTCTTGAGAAAATCAGCTGGACGTGGGAGGCAACAAATTCTTGAAAGGTATTTTGTACTGCCTCTCGGTTATTGAATTTTATTCCCGCCAAAAAATTATTTAAATTCTGGAAAAAGTAGAAGTCTGTAGGTGCAAGATCTGGTGAGTACGGCGGATGACGGGAACTTCTAACTCAGCTCTTGTAACTTGGAGACCATCTGTTGTGTAGTATGAAGTCGCACGTTGCCGTACAGTAGCAGCGAGGACGAGCGGTTGACCAAAGCAGGTTGGAGACGTGTGAGCTTCTCCATCATTGTGTTCAGTTATTCACAGTACACATCTGTAGTAATGCTCATCCTGTTTGGTAAGAAGCTGTGATGAATCACACCGGCACTAGACCAACAAACAGTGACCAACACTTTTCTAGGGGTAAGTTTTCGCTTAGGGCATTAGTTAGGTGCTGAATCAGGATCCAACGAACTTGCTGAGTACTTACGATTGTCAAAAAGAATCCATTTTTTGTTGCATATAACAATGCGGTTCATAATTCCTTCGTTTGTGTGCCTGTTAAGCAGTGCAAAGCACGTCTCGATGCGTACATCGCGATGGCGATCATTAACTTCGTGGGACGCCCATATGTTAAGCTTTTTTACCTTGCCAATTTGACGCAAATGGACCAATATTGTTTTGATGCTAACGTGGAAAACTGCTGCTAATTCCACCGTAAATTAAGTATGATCAGCTTCCAGAATCGCCTTTAATTCGTCGTTGTCCCTTAATTCGACCAAAGTTTTCGGACGATCACGAAGTTAATTTTTCAGGTCGAAATTTCCAGAACGGAAGCGGGCAAACCAATAACAGGCGGTGCGTTAGTTTGTAATATTTGCTCCAAAAACGTCGTTGATGTTGCGTGCCGCTTGTGCCGCGTTGCTGCCACGACGGTATTCATTTTACATAAGATGTTGTCGAGATCTTCCCAGTTTCATGCTTGCATGTGTACGTACAACTGGTATATATTAGGGATAAGCAAGGCGGGCGCCAGAATTGGGTCTCGCTCCATCCTAAAACTTGCCTCAGGCCGGCACTGATTGTAACAAATAGGATGTTGGTCTGGGAATACACAACTCGCCCTGTACTCCGCGACTCTGGGGGAATCGCACCGTTGATGCAATAGAGTTGTGGCTACAGAGGAGAGGAATGTAAGAATTGCGAGGTACCGTGGCCAAACCTTGGTGGGTAGCGGAGCCATAGACCAGATACCGCTGCTGGAGTCAGGAGGGCTATTGCTTCAAGTACTCATTTTTCCTGGCCCATGACCTCTGCGTATCGGATATTGGGGTACTCTCACTAAATAAGATTTTTGAATGGATACACAGCCTTTGAAGTAAGACCTTGTAGTGGTAATAAGTAAATAATTTAATATAATTCTCACTATTCTTCATTTTTTAAACTTATAATGTTCATTAATTTTCTTAAACTTAAAAATATAAAATATTCATCATAAAAACTATAACTCAAATTATCATACAGTCTAGTATCCGAAGTACAATGTCAATAACGCTGGCTGCCTTTCCTCGTTGAATGGTCTTCTTATCACTAGCGTCAACGACAAGTCGCGGAAACAGTTCCTTTAGCAACTTTACCCCACATGGACCAGATGGACCGATAGTTTCTAAAGATATTGCACAAATTTGTAGTCAACTATCAGAGACTCTTAGCCACCTCTGAAAGTACCGCGGCTCTAAACGTAGTACCCTTGAAATGAGGGGTTGTGAAAGTGTCTACGCAAGTAGCATCCCACGTAGGTGCTTGGAAATTTATTGTTATTTATTTATTAAATTAAATTACCTTTATTACATATTGCAAAACAGCAACGGCGTTGTCTTTGTGCCTGTTTTTTTTTTGTACTTATAACTCGAAAATCACATCATCATTCATATCGTCCCCTGTATTGCAATCATCTTTATTTTTTTATAAAACTAAAGTGACAAACGAGCTTACAAGCTATCTGATGGTAAGTGTCTACTGTAGTCCATGAATACTTGCAGCCATACAAATAATAATGCATACAAAGAAGGTCACAAATGCGTTGTCACCCCTCAAGACTACGATGGAATGCTGTACAGTCTGTAACTATACTGATTTTCTATACTCTACACATCGGAACACAGTAACACAAGCACTGAGTCGGCAGAATAGATGAGAAAAAAATATATTAAGATCCCTACCACCTAATATCTTCTAGGGACTAAAACTTCACTGCATTGAAAATCAACCGTAGTGTTCCCAACTACTTACAGTTCTTGTCCATGTTCAAGACCTACCTACTCTTTGGGAAACACTACTTAGGTGTTTAAGCATGGTGCTAAGGTCCTTCGAGGATCCTGCCATAACGACTTAATCGTTGGAAAACCGAAGGTGAGTGATATATTCGCCATTAATATTTCCCTATCCATTCCCGTCCAGTAGCTTGAAAACGTCTTTCAATGCGACAAGTTCGGCGGTATAACATAACCATTTTCTTACACTTCTCTGCAATTGGATAGCTTTCGTTTCCTTGTTCTGTACTCGGATAAACATCGTAGTTTTAATATACTATAAAGCACTTACAACAAAGGCTTTCCCATTGTCCACATACGCCACGTATAACTTCTGTTTATGCTTTTCAGTTTTCTGTGTGAGGCTGAATCATACAAACAAGGTTGTTTTGCAACAATCCGCTTAACTTGCAGAGGATTTTCAGAATAGATAATATAAGCGAATCATAAAAAAATATATAAGAAAAAACTCAAACATTTTGTTCTTTTTATCTTTTATATTCAAAATGTGTGCAAATGTATTATTTTAACTGATGTCATTCATAAATATGTAGCGCCTACCATTTCATTAGCACCTTAGAGTATTAAACTAACAGGAGACGACATTGAAGACCGTTCCCCGCTGTCAAAAGTACGAGAGCGCGGATCATTCCCGTTATATAAAACTATTTACGCCGCGTACGGCGTCAGTTACCAATTCCGGTATATATTACTCTACTCTATGGTTACCAAGTAGTCATAAGCGTGAGTTGACCTCCAGAAAAATGCCGAGTTGCAGTGTGTTTTCTTGTAAAAAAAGATCACAGACCTCAAATTTACAAAAAGGACGGCGTTACCTTTCATCTTAAAAAAAAAATAAAAAAAAATAAAATAATTTATTTTTCTTCACAAAAATTAAATTAAATTAATCTTTAAAAAAAATTAATCTTTAAGTATTTATTTTGATTTCAATAATTAATATAAGCATTAAATCACGAATATTCTGATTAATATAGCTGAGCAGGTAGTGTTGCCAACTTAAAGTATTAATATTATAGTAAGGACTTTTGCACTACTAGTGCATACAGACATAATTAAATTTTGCTTAATTGTAGACAAAAATGTCGTTTCTCTTTGTTCTAATTACACGAGACAAAATCGTGTTATTGAATAGTCTTAAATTCATCAATATTATTGTGATGTATTTGCAAAACTATATTATTTCAAACAACATTAATAATCTTTAATTGTTTTTAACAAAATGAAAAAATCAATTTAAATTGTTTTACTGTGTACATTATACATTTAAAACATTTTAAATAGATATTTTCATTTCATTATGTTACGTTATGAAACGAAAAGAAGGGAAATTTCGAATATATAAAATGGTATCATCAAGACTATAATAGTGATGTTCACTGTAATCTTTAGTGTCGATGTTTTTATTTGACTATAAGCAATACTTTGATATATAATACCAAGGTGTTATTTAAAATTCTTTTTTGTACAATGTTTAAAAAAGATCTTTGGTTTTACAGTTTTCCAAAAGATCCTTACAGGCGCCAAATTTGGATAAAAGCATGTGGCGATCATATAACCTGGGTACCTAAACGAACAAGCACTCTTTGTTCCGAGCATTTTGACTAATCGGTTTTCGTAATCCAATCAAATAATAAAAGGAAACTAAATGAAACTGTTGTACCGACTTTGAAATTATTGGAAGTACGAGTAAGTTTATTATTTTGCTACAGGTTTATTTTACATTATGAAGGATAAAATTCAAAACATGTAACAAATCGAAATGGAAGGTTTAGTGAACGATATTTATTCATTTTAAAATGTTGTTTACACGTTTATTCTCTTAGATGGTGTCAACCAAATTGTTGTTATCAAATGAGACACGAATTATTAGCGCTTAAATAAATAAATAAGGACAAACAAATAATTTCAGTGTCATATTTATAATCTATTATTATTAAACATATACAGAGTACTACACTTTTGTACTGTAGAACACAACATATTACCGCTTTTTACGAAGACATTAATTATTTTTCAATCCTAAGTAAAATGACGAAAAAAAGTATGTTTGGTTAAGCGTAAACTTCGACCAAGAGAAAGCAAATGTTAAATTTTTTTTAATTGCTCCATTCCGTTGCTGCGTAAAGGAAGGACAAAAACAAATAAACAAAAAATCACACTTTCACATTTATAGTATTATATTAGTATGGATTGTCAAGAATGATATATAAACGTTTGAAACCGGTTTACAATCGGCTTTTCGAGGGTAAAACTATACACTCCCGCTCTCTTTCTCGCTCTAGTAAATAACGTTTCTGAGTGAACAAAAAGGATAGAAGCACAGGAAAGTGCGATTCCGTGCTGCCAGATGTAGTTCAACCCTAAGCCTTAAAACGGTTTAACTCTATAGGTTGGGTAAAATCTGTAAAATTAGACCGTTTAAAACCCCTATACAGATAACCTTTCTGGTTATCATGACATTAAAAAATGGTAAAATCATTTCATAGACTAGGCATATTATATATTTTTAAGCATACAGGAACATTATTTAGATAATAATTACGTTCCACATAACATTGAACTGGCAAACTTGGTGATGGAAAAATATGCAAGCACTAGAATTAGCTACCTCGCAAAAAAAGAGTGATCCCAAAAATAAAATATCCACCAGACTGAATTTCGGTCACGGCGGTTACTACCAACTGGAAATTAGCCATCTACGCAGGACAGGATTATAGTACCCGACTGTATGCGCAAGCACAGGTGCATTCTCTATTCTATAGTGTAATATGTATTACAATTCCCTCTCTCTCATATTTCTATGGAACGGTAAGCCGACATGATTTGAAAGAGATCAGACACAGGACCAACATATTTACATGCTTTCCGTGACACGGGAGTGAAATATCGACAACGTCCTGCCGCCAGACTATTACTGAGAATTTCTTGTTAAATAAACCCATTAACTGATTCTGGTCCGACCCGGAAATCGAACCTGGGATCTAATGATCGGCAATCGCGTTTACAACCACTAGAGTATAATATAGTATATAGAATATACAATATATAGGGTTATTTTTCAGACACTAGCCATAATTTAAAATATAAATACTGATATACATTTTTTGCAGCTTTTAAAAATACGCGTAAATAATATTTCTATATTTATTTGAAAATATCCGAAATTGTATGTGATTTATAGGCAACAACTACATCATACGCACGCGTGTTGAATACTCTAAGCGGTAAGGTCATGATCAAGTGAACACTTTCGGCCGGGACCGGTGTAACTGCTTAGGGATAGGAAAGGACGGGGTGACGCGCTAAATCTATAACCAAGCCCGAGCGCCGAACGACTGCTTCCAAATTCAACACTCCCTTACGAATGTATGCGTGCTAATCTTAGAGCCTTGTCGATATGGATATGTCGATGAAATTTTATGCAAGTTACATTAGCAAATAAAATAAAATAAAAATGAACAAATGTTTAATGATTAATATTACATTCAAAGTAAATTAAAAAAAAATACATAAGGTACAATATAATAATACAAAATTACCAAAATTAAAACAAATTGAAAAAGTGTTATATTATATTTTAACTGGTTTTTAAAGTGAATAAGTTTGGTATATGTGACGAATACACTTTTTGGGATCACTCTTTTTTTGCGAGGTAGCTAATTCTAGTGCTTGCATATTTTTCCATCACCAAGTTTGCCAGTTCAATGTTATGTGGAACGTAATTATTATCGAAATAATGTTCCTGTATGCTTAAAAATATATAATATGCCTAGTCTATGAAATGATTTTACCATCTTTTAATGTCATGATAACCAGAAAGGTTATCTGTATAGGGGTTTTAAACGGTCTAATTTTACAGATTTTACCCAACCTATAGAGTTAAACCGTTTTAAGGCTTAGGGTTGAACTACATCTGGCAGCACGGAATCGCACTTTCCTGTGCTTCTATCCTTTTTATTCACTCAGAAACGTTATTTACTAGAGCGAGAAAGAGAGCGGGAGTGTATAGTTTTACCCTCGAAAAGCCGATTGTAAACCGGTTTCAAACGTTTATATATCATTCTTGACAATCCATACTAATATAATATTATAAATGTGAAAGTGTGATTTTTTGTTTATTTGTTTTTGTCCTTCCTTTACGCAGCAACGGAATGGAGCAATTAAAAAAAATTTAACATTTGCTTTCTCTTGGTCGAAGTTTACGCTTAACCAAACATACTTTTTTTCGTCATTTTACTTAGGATTGAAAAATAATTAATGTCTTCGTAAAAAGCGGTAATATGTTGTGTTCTACAGTACAAAAATGTAGTACTCTGTATATGTTTAATAATAATAGATTATAAATATGACACTGAAATTATTTGTTTGTCCTTACTTATTTATTTAAGCGCTAATAATTCGTGTCTCATTTGATAACAACAATTTGGTTGACACCATCCAAGAGAATAAACGTGTAAACAACATTTTAAAATGAATAAATATCGTTCACTAAACCTTCCATTTCGATTTGTTACATGTTTTGAATTTTATCCTTCATAATGTAAAATAAACCTGTAGCAAAATAATAAACTTACTCGTACTTCCAATAATTTCAAAGTCGGTACAACAGTTTCATTTAGTTTCCTTTTATTATTTGATTGGATTACGAAAACCGATTAGTCAAAATGCTCGGAACAAAGAGTGCTTGTTCGTTTAGGTACCCAGGTTATATGATCGCCACATGCTTTTATCCAAATTTGGCGCCTGTAAGGATCTTTTGGAAAACTGTAAAACCAAAGATCTTTTTTAAACATTGTACAAAAAAGAATTTTAAATAACACCTTGGTATTATATATCAAAGTATTGCTTATAGTCAAATAAAAACATCGACACTAAAGATTACAGTGAACATCACTATTATAGTCTTGATGATACCATTTTATATATTCGAAATTTCCCTTCTTTTCGTTTCATAACGTAACATAATGAAATGAAAATATCTATTTAAAATGTTTTAAATGTATAATGTATACAGTAAAACAATTTAAATTGATTTTTTCATTTTGTTAAAAACAATTAAAGATTATTAATGTTGTTTGAAATAATATAGTTTTGCAAATACATCACAATAATATTGATGAATTTAAGACTATTCAATAACACGATTTTGTCTTGTGTAATTAGAACAAAGAGAAACGACATTTGTCTACAATTAAGCAAAATTTAATTATGTCTGTATGCACTAGTAGTGCAAAAGCCCTTACTATAATATTAATACTTTAAGTTGGCAACACTACCTGCTCAGCTATATTAATCAGAATATTCGTGATTTAATGCTTATATTAATTATTGAAATCAAAATAAATACTTAAAGATGAAAGGTAACGCCGTCCTTTTTGTAAATTTGAGGTCTGTGATCTTTTTTTACAAGAAAACACACTGCAACTCGGCATTTTTCTGGAGGTCAACTCACGCTTATGACTACTTGGTAACTGACGCCGTACGCGGCGTAAATAGTTTTATATAACGGGAATGATCCGCGCTCTCGTACTTTTGACAGCGGGGAACGCTCTTCAATGTCGTCTCCTGTTAGTTTAATACTCTAAGCCTTACCGTTATATTACATACCAGTGTCCTATTATTTAAATTTCGTAGGTTAATTTCACAACGAAAATATTCGAACCACGAATACCATGAAATGTTACGGTGTTACATTTTAAGCAATGCAAGTTTACATGATGCGCAAAGATTATACGAAAGTGAGACTTAATCGCGTTTGCAAAGACAAGGAATTAACGCACGTGTACCACCCAATCGGAAAATAAGATTTGCAGCTAACCAAAGCCTGCTAGACATTGGACAGTTAAACCACAGTAAATATATAAACACTCCGTCACATAGAAGTGCTCGAGATAGTCATTCACTAATAAGGCCGGCTATCTAAAACACAGTGAGCGAGTTTTTCGAGCGAAATCTCTGCACTAGCACCAGTTATGCAACTCGAGGTCAAAGTTAGCAAAGTACAAGTGGAAACCACTGAATTCTTTTGGATTTCATTAGCAACGTGTGCAAGCACTGAATAATAACGATGGTCCACCTCGAAAACATTTTTGTGAATGATTAGTGTTATTTTAAGTGATTGCATATTTAAGTTGTAAATAGTTCGTTGTTGTTAACAGTTAATTGTTTTAAATAGTTAATAGTTGTAAATAAGTACTTTAATCCAATATTTTATAAACACTATAATAGTCATCGGTTACGTCGTTGAAATGTATTTTTTTAATTTTATTTATTATAACGGTCCTAAGCCCGTTTAAGTATGAAGGAAAAATTGGAATAATAATTCGCATCGCGTAGTTATCAACTTAGTTGCGAACGTGTTATTAAATTAAAGAAATAAAGAAATAAATAGTAGGCAATAGCTCCGTGCATTGAGTCGTACACACACACGCGTGCGTATGATGTAGTTGTTGCCTATAAATCACATACAATTTCGGATATTTTCAAATAAATATAGAAATATTATTTACGCGTATTTTTAAAAGCTGCAAAAAATGTATATCAGTATTTATATTTTAAATTATGGCTAGTGTCTGAAAAATAACCCTATATATTGTATATTCTATATACTATATTATACTCTAGTGGTTGTAAACGCGATTGCCGATCATTAGATCCCAGGTTCGATTTCCGGGTCGGACCAGAATCAGTTAATGGGTTTATTTAACAAGAAATTCTCAGTAATAGTCTGGCGGCAGGACGTTGTCGATATTTCACTCCCGTGTCACGGAAAGCATGTAAATATGTTGGTCCTGTGTCTGATCTCTTTCAAATCATGTCGGCTTACCGTTCCATAGAAATATGAGAGAGAGGGAATTGTAATACATATTACACTATAGAATAGAGAATGCACCTGTGCTTGCGCATACAGTCGGGTACTATAATCCTGTCCTGCGTAGATGGCTAATTTCCAGTTGGTAGTAACCGCCGTGACCGAAATTCAGTCTGGTGGATATTATTATAAGGCTGAAGGGTATGTATGTACATACATACTCTACTACTACATAGTCTATAGTACTAAAGCCTTTTCAGAAATCAGTTTGTTTGGAAGGCTACAAATTGCCGAGACTGCGTGCGAGACAACTCGTAGTGAATCTCGAAAACAGCATGTATACGCGGCCCAGAATCAGCCTTTAATTCTTCAATGGAGTTGCATCACCTTTCTAGATGAATAAAACTAAAAACTTCTGCTCTACCTCTCCGGATAGCACCACCGTATAGACGCAACTATATAACTTCTGAGAAGGACTTTAAATATCGGTTTACCATTTCGAGAAAAAATAGCCTTTAGTTCTGTACTCGCTATGCGAAACACTGCAGCATTAAGATGCTAGTTTTAAGCTGTTTTTTATTTTTTACAACTCGCTTTACAATACCTTTTATTTATCGTCTAATTATTTAATCTCTTCAATCAATAGTTTCATCATCAATTTTTGTTATAACTTTTACAGAATTTATTGGTCTTGATATAATATTATCTTCATCAACCCATATCTCTCCAATATTTTTCCATATTCCATGATAATTTGATTTTTCTTCGACTTCCTCCGTTTCTTCCCAGGATGCGGTATCTAGCTTAACGTTTCTCCAAGCTTTTTCTATGCAACTACTTTTCTCCTCTATGGCTCCTTCTTTGCTTGTTTTATCATCTACACTGTTGGATTCAGCACTGACAACAAATTCTATAGAATCATTTTCTTGTAACTCTTCATCAGTACTTTCTTCCGTTTCATTGTATTCTTCCGTCACAGAATCTGTAGTGACTTCCTTTATATCCAATTGGTTTATTTCTTCTTCCAAATTTATCCTCTGTTTTTTAAGTATACGATCTGCTTTAGTTTTCCATTTGTTAAGATTCCTTAAGGCCATGATATACAATGGCTTAGTATTTGGTAACATTCTGTGCAACATATTATAGCACGGTATACAAATTTGGCTAAGGAATCCTACCTGGAAATAATTTTAAGAAAAACTTTTCATAGACTGGTATTTTCAATGACATAATTAATATAAAGGAATTTCAATTTCAAAAGTAAAATAAAACATACTTGACTAGCAGGTTGCTCATTAGGTTTATTACGATCCATCATTGGTATTGGAGTTCTCCCTGCTGCTCTTTCTTTATCACCTTGGTCATAAAACTCTTCAAATATAACCTTGACAGTCTTAATTTGAATGTCCCAAGGTTTTGCTGAAGCGGAAAGATCAGCTGCTGTCATGGAAATTGCCATTGCTAGATCTCTGTAAAACAGTGGTTATATTGTTTTATATTCGTAAACGTAATACACACATTTATTTTCAAATACATTTCAGAATTTTCGTCCGCATTGCTAAGTCTCTACAACGAAAGTGCACCAGCAATAACACCAATTTCAATTCAATCATAAAGAACAGCTTCTCGTTGCATTAGTTATACATCAAACATAAAAGTTATGACATATAAAAATTTAAATGACTATTTAATCAAGTAGAATTAAGAAAGTAAAGTTACGGCCTATGTCTGCCCCATTTCCGGATACAGGTCTCCTTTTATTTCGAAGAAAGTTATGGAGCACTTCGTCCGCTTCACTGCTCTAGCTTCACAGTTAACCTATAAACTTCACATTTCCTCGAAATATTTTATTTCTCTAGCAGACAGGCTTTCCACGATTTTTACTTTACTGTTGATTAAGTGCTAAAAAATGTGGGGTTCAAAACGGGTTGCTGGAGAGATATAAAATTTACGGTGAAAGTTAAACGCTTAACCGTCACCGGAAATATTTAATATTATTGTAAAAGAAGGGTGCATTATACCGATGACTAGGAGTACTCCAGTTGAACCTGTAATACTTTGGATCACCTTCATGAATTTCTTTTAATTTTTCTAAATTAGGGAAAAACGCTGCCAAATCCGTAGCCAATATACAATGTCTTATTAAACCCAAAATTTCCTTATAATCAGCACTAGTTAAATGAGAAAATATGTTGTGGCCGTCCTGTAAGAGAAAATATTTTTATTTACTTCACGGAATAATACCTTTGAACAAAATAAGCATTTCTCTTTATCTATATTGCTTATAAAATAATAGTTCACACTTACAGATTACTCAGCGATGACAAAATAAATCAACCCACTAAAGATCTGTTCATTATTTCTCTTAGCTGTGAGAGTAGGGCAGGAAAGAATTGTCTCGATAATCGAAATCGTAGATACTTGTATGTACTACTAAATCAGTATCGTGAGATATATTATGAGATACGATATTACTTATAAAGCTTTAAGAAGTCTTACCTGTTGTAAAATCGTTACAGTTATATTAAAGTGATGGTGTTCCAAGGTAGACGTTGTATACATGGCAGCTAATGGAGATGCAGTCTCACTCATATACTTATTTGTATAGCCACGATGATCTAAATCATGACACAAACATGCCACAAATAGTGCTAATCTCTGTAAAATATTTACGTAAGTTAAATAAATCTTAATTTATCTTTGCTATTTTAAAATATCGCTTACTTTTACGTCACTTATATTGGTAGTTTTATTTTGTAAAAAAAAAGGAAATATTGATAATACTTATTTATATATTCAAAGTCATTCATAGTATGGATAAACTATCCACGTAATTCCAAATATTTGTTATTTTCTTAACAAGAAATAGATCAACTTTCTCCTATCGATTTTTATGATTCGAAAAAAGAATTAATTTTCATATTTGGAACGCGGGTTTTGGTAAAAAGCAATTCTTTTATCTTATAGATAAAGGAGTTTGTGTTTTCGAAATTAACTAGTTTCAAATATTAGTTTCGAAAGCGACTGCAATTCCAAACAATACTTACCATTTTGTAATCAAATCTTTTCTTCTGATCGTTTTTTAAAATTACGTACATTGCGTGTGCGACAGACCAACCATGATCAAAATTGTGATAGGGCACTCTTCTATAGTTTTTTTTAACTGTCAAAACGAATCGTATGACGGTCATTACATCGAATTTAGACAAATCAAAAAGATCATCAAACATAGTTATAACAGCTTTACATTTTTCGAACTCACTAAACCGATAAGGATCTAGGTAAAAATCATTAACATTTGTATTTAATGCTCTATTATCTTGAAAGATAGCTTGAACTTCATTTTCTCTGCATGTATTATGATAGCTCAAGACTTCTAGAGCCACTCTATACTTTTGCTCTTTCCGCATAATCCGGTCATATAGCCGTGCATGATGTAGCGCTAACCCAAAGAATGTAGAGAAAATTTCAAAAGCCACTTCATCGTCATGATCAAAATTGTCATGGTTTCTTTTGTTTACCATCTGTACTACACCAATGACTTTACCTTGCACTTTTATCGGCATACATAATATACTTATTGTCTTGTAGCCAGTAGCTTCGTCAACTTCTCTAAAATTGAAACATAGTTTTTAATTTTACATACTTATTTTTTATTATTGTAAATCAAGATTACCGAAGAAATGTCATTATAATGTTGAACGACCATTCTATTGTCAAAAAATAAATCATTAAGTTTAACAATATATTGAAGAAATATGATGTAATAAAACACAGAAATCTCGATAAATTAATTTAGATGTTTTTGTCTATAAATAAAAATAATAAAATTTCTAACCTGTTGAATCTATAATCAGAATATGCGTCTGGAATGTTCATTGTTTCTCCAGACAAAGCAACATGTCCAGCAATACCTCTGTTGATGGGCATGCGAATTTCTTTCTTTTCCATATCTCGGCTTTGCCCAGGTTCAAATTTTAGATCAAATACGGTCGATACTAACTCAAAATTTCTGTAATCTACGAGGAAGAGGGATGCTCTGTCAGCATTCACAAGCCGCTGAGCGAATTCGAGGATTCTCTTAATTAATTGGTCTAATGAAACCATTTCCTCAAAAATAGCTCTAAAACAAGAATAAAGATATATAAAATTTTAGTGTACAAATGAGTATTCACATACGAAACAGTTCAAAAAATAACAATCGACCTTAAAATAAGTAGTAGAAATGGCGGCGTTTATGTCAGTTTCTCAAATTTCGCTTACAATTTTCATTTACAACCATTCGAACTTCGCAAACGCTTATACTTTTAGCAGTTAGGTTTCGATGTTATCGATATCACGATATCAAAAGAACACATTTTTTCTGATTTGTCGTAAGTCATTTTTTACAACACTATGGATGAGACTATGAAATCATTTTTTATGGGATAGAGTGACAAACGAGCACACAGTCCACCTGATGGTAAGTGACTGCTGTGACCCATAGAAATCTACATTTATCCTCAATAAAGAATCAAAATGCAGTCACCCGTGAGTACCAAGATGGAATGCCTATTTTCCAATAAAATGGGTCTCCGGTTCTCTACACTCATGTGGTCTCTTGTGGTCCTCGTGGTCCTTCCCCGGTCGAGCCGACCCATTCGTGCTACAATACTACTATATATTAGTATGCTGCAGCATGGCCCTAACACGTATAAAAGACTAAAAACACTAACATGTCAGACTATGTGTAGATTATAATATATATACTAACTGGCTTCTTTCTCAGTAAATTTATAATTATTAAATATTTAGTATGAGAATTAAACATATATTCTATAAAATGAGTCAATGTTTTATCCGAGTTAGATCCTTATACGAGCTGTCTGTTAGGTAAATAACAAAATATTTCATTTTGTCAATTTATTTTATATTTTTGTTTAATTTATTTTGTGAATTTTTAGTAAACACATACTTAAAATTGTCGTTTCACGAATCTTATTGTAAAAATAAATTATAAAGAAATTACTTTACAACGTCCAAAAGAAAATCAGACATGCTCTGCTCTCGTTTTTTGTCTAGATACAAATTGCAGTAATGTAACGCCAAACTTGCCCATACGAGGAAATTTGAACAAATCTCTTCATCTTTGTCGGTGAAAATATTATCCACACGCCACATTTCTATCACATACGCTGCTTTTCCGGTTGCAGTTAAAATTGGTTGATAAAGTATATAATTTGCATCTTTCTGAAAAATATATTAATTACGACATAAATGTCAATAATAACGACTAGAGTATATTATAAAAAGTATTAAACTATTTAGTTTCACGCGTAAACAAAATCTACATATTTTTTATTCATTTTTGGAATTCAATTTATAATAAAAATTGAGATAATAACGTAAATTAAAGAAATATTTCAATAATTTTTTTGTAAGAGCTGTAACAATAAATATTCTTTATTTTATATTTGCTTCCTTTTTTCAATAGGTATAGATTGCTACTTGATGAAAGATCAGGATTTTATTTCCTGGAACTTTAAGCCTCTTACCTCAATGTCAACTCCAAACACCTTTAACAAGGAATGTGGTGTCTCGGGAAAGTTTACTGGATGATTGTTTCGGGATATGAACCATGGAGCTCCTCTTTTCGCCGCTTCGAGCACCAGAATAACTTGTTTAGGATTTGCTTGAATCAAACGAGTTGGATTAAGCAATTCCTAAAACCAAAAAGATCCAGTTATTACTAATTATAATGGTTAGGTTGCGTATTTCGAGTGTATGGGGAACATGCGATCCAAACCCGGTATAGGTTACTCATTATCGGACGAGACAATAGCGAACAAATTATAGCGCAAAATCCATTCTAAAATACCGAATTAAAATTGCACAGATTGATTATGGGTAGACTGTTTATCAGTGAGAGGATGTTAGCTTTACGCTTACCAACCCATATGCGCCGTGAATCAGCGCATTAAATATCGGTAAATCTTCTAAAGAAAGCAGCTGGCGCATTTTTGGCCTATGTCCAACTATGGACTGTGAAATGATACACAAATAAACAAACGACCGAACCAAGTAAATGAATCAATTCAGAATATATTATATTAGTGGCATTTGTTGTAGAGACGGTTGTTTGTTAAATTGAAACTCATAAACTGGTCAATATTTTCAAATTGTAAGGAATAATATTTAAAATAAATACTTACTTCATTTGTCTCCGTGATAAAGTATTGTACAAAATTTGATTGATCTGGAAAAATTTTGAATACTCTGTACGCGTCCACAAAAATTGATGAACTGATACAGCGAACAAGTTTCCACAATATAGAGTGTTCATCGGTGTCCTCTTGTAGACTTTTTACCAAATCCTTTAAAATAATTTGGTAAAAATATTATAAATAATCACACCAGAAGGCCATTTATCGTCGTTATTTACTATCTACACCATACCATTTGGGATTTATCAGCAGCTGGGACTTCAATAGACCGCAAGCTTATAATATTTAAAACAGACTCGACAGAAAATTCAAGCAAAGTTAAAATGGAGGAAGTACTTTACTCGACCATATTTAAATATCGTGTCGTATTTTTACGTATGTATGTTATGCGATTTCTTTTTCATAAATAGTATGTACTTCAGGTATGAACCTGTTTGGCGTATTTGATATACACCTGATATCAAATACGCCAACAGGACCATACCTGAATATATTATATTTTTCATTTATTGTTTTTTCATTGGCATTTTATCATATTTATTATATATTTATATAGTCTATCAATCAATACTACTAATTTGAAGAAAGCTATTTACCTAGCGGCCGATTTAAAGTCGAGGACGTCATATGATGGCTGCCACACATAAAAAGGATGCGCGTGATTTAAATTTTATTATTTTTATTCGCTTTTTTAAATATTAAAAAAAAAGTTAACGTTATTAAAAAATAACTATTTATTACTTCGTTCATTTATTCCAACATACTATATTTTTCTTTCGGTAAGTAATACCTTAATCAAAAAGGCTTCAAAATACTACTAAGAATATCTTTCTGGTTAGCAGCCTCGCTTAATCTAATGATGGGTAAAGGTATTTTAATACTGTGGCAATTAATATGCAATCTTAAAAGATTTGCCCACTTTTATACGTGGTAGAGTCTATACTACTAATATAGCTGCAGCATAGCTATATTAGTAGTATAGTTAGCACGAATGGGTCGGCACGACCGGGGAAGGACCACGCTCTCACAGAGTACCAGTGTAAAATAGCAGCTTAACACTGCTGTGTTTCGTATGGTGAGTGTAGAGAACCGGAGACCCTTTTTACTGGTAGATGTCTATGGGCCACGGCAACCACTTACCATCAGGTGGACTGTGTGCTCGTTTGTCACCCAATCCTATAAAAAAAACACATCATGGTGCGCCAAAGATCATGGTGGTTCTTATTACAAATCTGTGTGATTTAAGTTCTGTATAGCAATTCATTTGTTTCATATGTATATATATATATATATATATATATATATATATATATATATATATATATATATATATATATATATATATATATATATATATATTCTTTTCATCAAGATTTATCTTGTTTTAACCTTTTACTTCTGAATATGTCGTCTTCAAGTTGTCATGTATGGGTATCATAATGAAATGGATTATAGGTACGATGATGAAGAACAAGATTAAATAAATTATGAGTTTTTTTTACCTACTTTATTTATATGTAGTGACTTACCATAAATATTTGTTTCTTTGGTTGATTTCCCTTGTTATCGCATCTTTCAAGAGTTCTAGAATCACAGGCCGATTCACATATCTGTAAGTTATTATTAAACTAGCGTAATTATACTAAAATATTTTTTTACGTTAATCACTTATTAAATTATCAAATCACATGTTAGAAATATAGCTATTATATTACTATAATATAATACTACACCATATACTATTTTTACAGTATCACAGGCATAGATCTAAATAGAAAGCAAGTGTACAGCTTACTTCGTGTGCCAAGCATAAGTTAAATACATTTATGTAGTCGCTGCTGTGCTAGTCTGCACCAGCTGTTGTCGTAGATACATTTCAGCCGAATACCACGAGTTGTGCCATTAGAAAAGTGAAAAACTTCTGGTTTGTTTTCCTCTGTCACCTCTTACAACACCCATGGGACGATATAGGATGGTAAACATTCTTACAGCGCCACTAAACGGCTACCAACAGAAATTGTTCATTTGCAATTTTAGACGACAGTGAACAAAAACATCGTGAAAAACCCCACTTGTCTGAAGAATAACATAGTTCGAGATCTAATGAAGTCCGCCAACATGCACTGAAGCAGCGCGACTAACCTATTGCTCCATAGCCCTCTCAGAAATCACAGAAAAGGCCTGTGCCTAGTTGTTACTTATTTAGTTGTTTTATCTTTATTTTTTTTTATTCAGTCAATAAGGAACATATAAGGGTATTCAATGTATACGAAATACGAACAAGAATGGAGCACAATACTTACGGATCATAAACGAACTAGAGAAAGTCGCTTTGAAGAGGTAAAGGATAAGATAGCATTGGGTAAGCCCTCATGGTTCTATTAGGGCTAGAAACGCCCGGGGCTTGATTACCCTAAGAGATGGGCCTTCACAGGCTTGTCGTTGGTCCCGGTATCGCTCTTTGATTAGAGCGAACAAGGGATGCAACACACGCGGCGATGTGCCAAGCGCACCAATGCTGGGTGACCCCGCGCGGTAATGTGCCAAGCGCACCGATTCCGGGCGATCTCTGTGCGGCGATGTGCCAAGCGCACCTATGCCGGACAACCTGTAAGCCCACTAGGGCCCGTGGGCCCCCGCTGGGCCACGAGGAAGACAACCTCTTCAAAAATAACCCTAATCCTAAGGTCTAAGGTGCCGATGGGATGAATGGCTGGGGGGGAGCCCAATCCCAAGCCTATGGGAAGGGGGATTCAGGGACCACACCCTGTAAAAAAAAAGGAAAACTATGACATGCAGTGCGACAAGAAAAATACTCCCCAGGGTGGTCCTGTCAACCCTGTTGTTGGCGGGGAATCCACCCCCAGTAGCCTAATTAGGCTCTGTGGCAGCCCCAACGTATCTGGGGGGGGGGGCAATCTGCTGCATTGCGGTGATGCACCAGCATTAACCGCGGGCCCCATAACATCAGAGGGCCAATCTCTAAAAGAAGGAGTCGTGTCGGAAACACCAACGATATCGGCACGAGACAAGCGTGGGCGTTTTAAGCGACCCAACACTACGAGCAGTCAGGCCGGTGAGAGCGACGCTGATGGTGGGTCTGATGGTTCGTTCGTGTCGCTAACATCGGTAGGAGGGCGAAAACGAAAAGCGAAGCCTCTGAGTACGTCAGTTGTGACGGCTAAATTCACGGCGGTCCCAGTTGCAACCTCTGGAGGAGAGAGTGCGAAAGGGGCTGAAACAGAAGAAGACCTATTTGATCCATCCGTAACACCCACTAACACCAGGGCAAAGAAGAACCTTCCGGGCCCGGAAACGTTAGCCCGCGAAATGCGTTCTCACGGAGACGTGGAGCTCGGTCGGGATATTGATTTTCACCTCCAGGTTTTAGAAAAAGTTGGTGATCGATCCCGTTACCTCAAAGGAGAGTATGTTCGTGGTATAAGGTTGGCTGTGCGTAACATTAAAGCTGCGGCAGAAGAACTCGCGCGAAGGCACGACTCTAATGATAACGTCGCCAGGCTGGAGAGAGCGAACGCAGAGTTGCGTTCCCAGCTTGCCAGTCTTTCGACGAAGACGGAAAGACTCACACAAGAGATTAGTCTCCTCCGCAAACAGATGCAGGAACGGTCTACCTTGCCATCTCAGCTAGTACCTGCTGCATCCAAACCTAGGAGCGGGAAAGAGGAGCTCATGGCAGACATAGGGGCTCTAATAGACAGAAAGCTGGCGGCCTTCCATGCCAGATTGAAAGGACATCAGCCAACCAGCAGCTGACACCGCGGGAACAGCCGCCAGCGTCAATGAGAGCAGGACGTCCGCAGTCGCAGCCACTGCCATCACCACCGCAGTCGAAAAAGAAAAAGAAGCGAAGGGTAAAGAAAAAAAGGAGCCTTCCCATCTATCGGTGGTGGATCTGCCTCCAGTGGCTGTTCCGCCACAGCTGCACAACTCGCTACCGCCGATTGTAAGCTCTTGGGCAGACGTGGCAAGAAGGCCAAAGCAAAAGCGGTCTACAGAAGTGGCGGATCTTAACCCTTCTTCAAGAGGGAGAAAAAAGAGAAGGAAAACTGAAATGGGTACGCCAGCATCAGCAGCAGTTACAGTGACGTTGCCTAAGGACTCTGTACTCACATATTCCAAGGTAATGGGGGACGCAAAGGCCAGGATCCAATTGGCAGAGTTGGGAATCGAATCCGTTCGCCAAAAGCGAGCTGCGACAGGAGGCTTACTTCTCGAGATTGCGGGACATGATTGCAACTCAAAGGCGGACAAGCTGGCAGCGAAGCTGCGCGAAGTCTTTTCTGATCTGAACGTCCAAATTAGTCGCCCAATTAAAATGCGCGACATTCGACTGAAAGACCTTGACGACGCTGTCAGACATCAAAGTTGGGGACGTCCGCCGAACCCCCACCAGCATGGGGACGTGCTGGATGCGATGCCCGGTAACGGCGGTCTTAAAACTAATGGCTGAAGGACGTGTACGCATTGGCTGGGGTTCAACTCGAGTGGAACTACTGGAGTCCAGGCCTATGCACTGTTACAGATGCCTCGAGAAGGGACACGTCGGCAGTAAATGCCCTAACGAAGCAGATAGGAGCACCCGCTGCTATGCCTGTGGCGAACCCGGTCACAGAGCAAACCAGTGCACCGCGTTGGTCCTTAAATGTCCAGTCTGATCAGACCTTGGGCGTCCATCCAACCATAGGTTGGGGAAAAAGTGCGCTCAACCTGCGAAAAGGGGAGTTAGGAAGAGTAAACACCCTCCCACTCCCTCCAGCGAGACGGGCACAGCAGTACCTGCTGCAGCACCGAGTTCCGGCTCGGCAATGGAAGTTACTGAGACGTAGAATTCACGGCCCTCAAAGTCCTCCAGGGTAACCTGAACCACTGCCGCAATGCACAACATCTGCTTATGCAGACCATTGTGGAGTGGCGGGTTGCCTTTGCAGTAGTAGCGGAACCCTATATCGTCCCCGACCATCCTCGCTAGTTCGGCGACGAATCGGGCTCCGTAGCCATCTACTGGGGGGGGGGGGTTTGGTGATGGTACTCCACCCTGCGTCCTTCTGCAAAGGGGGCGGGGCTTTGTTGCAGTGCAATGGGGCACCCTGGCTATAGTGGGCTGTTATGTCTCTCCCAACAGGACCCTC